>OX392523.1:11996271-13196271 GCA_947623375.1 Apotomis capreana
TCTATAATACGCGCCAGATTGAGCGGAATGTTTTAATGCAGTATGGCACTTAACTAATATGTGTAACGTTCGAAGTATAAGCACACCGCGCGGCACTTACGTCATTTTAAAGAAAATTATGAAATTTTGCGATGAGCCGTTTTTGGGCTCAACCGATTTTATTCAATATAGTTTTCATTGAAAGTACTTATAAGGCCTCATTTTCATGAATTTTTTCATAATTTTTTGACCCGTGGTTGAAAAGTTAGAGGAGGGGAAGGACACTATTTTTTTTATTTTCGGAGCGCATATTTACGAAACTGCTGATCTTATCAAAAAATTATGTTTGGAGACCCCTATTATTTTTAAAAGACCTATTAAATGACACCCCACACACTAGTGTTGAAACGTAAAAAAAATTCACCCCCACTTTAGGTGTTCGAGAGGACCCCGAAAAAATGTTTTTTTAGTTTTTATTTTACCGTTTTGTCGGCGTGATACATACACATACTCATGCCAAATTTCAGCTTTCTAGTACTAATGATCACGGAGCTAAGCCGCGGGCGGACTGACAGACGGACAGACGGACATGGCGAAACTAAAAGGGTTCCTAGTTGACTAGGTACGGAACCCTAAAAACGGGACCCTATTACTAAGACTCCTCTGTCTGTCTGTCCGTCTGTCACCAGGCTGTTTCTCATCAACCGTGATATAGTTGACATTTTCACAGACGATGTACCTATTTCTGTTGCCGCTATAACAACAAATACTAAAAATAGAATAAAATAAGTGCTCTCCTGGAACAATCGTGTTCGGTTGCGTTAACTTTGTACCTCATTTGTATGCGGCGCGATACATACCAGGTGCAAACTTAACCCGGCCAGTTAAGAGGGGAAGTGTTTGTACGGAACCCTCGGTGCGCGAGTCCGACTTGCACTTGGCCGGTTTTAAGATTCCGTAGCCACAAAGTAGCCCAAAAAAGGGTAGGTAGTGGTAGACTTCGAAGGAGATGGCGAGACGAACTTGAAACAGAATTTGTTACCTACCGTTAAACAAACTAACTAATAGTCCAGTCCACACAACTATGGTCCAATTTAATCCGAAAATTACTCGTTAATATATATGACAATTATAACGAATAAACTCTAAACTGAACAACATAATTAAACAAACTTAAATAAAAACGTTAATATCACTGATAGAATATGGATTTTGATAAAAAATAAACGAGTTTTGTTTTGGACCATAGTTTTATGATTGCACTATAGTTGGGTAGTTTTACCTATAAAAGTCCTGGGAACATTTGGACGTGCTAAATAGTGTTCATGATTAGCACTATAACGGTCTTGTAAATGTTTACAGAACCCCAAAGAGGCCCTAGTTTTATCACTGATTTATTCTATAAATCTATATATATAAATGCAAGTGTCCTGACTGACTGACTCATCAACGCAGAGCCGAAACTAAAAATGCTAGAGAGTTGAAATTTGCACACTAGGTTGCATTTATAAAGTTTACAAGAGATAAGAAGCGATTTTGGAAAATTCAATCTCTAAGGGGGTTAAATAGGGGTGCAAAGTTTGTATGGGGGAAACTTTTTTTTAGAGCTAGAGACTTCAAACTTTGTAGAAAGATTACTTTTTCAAAAACACAAAAAGTACTTTCAGTGTTTTGGAAAATTTCACCTCTAAGGGGGTTAAAAAGGGGTGCAAGGTTTATATGGGAGAAACTTTTTTTTTTGAACTAGAGACTTGAAACTTTGTAGAAAGCTTACGTAATCAAATACAAAAAAAGTAATTTCAGCGTTTTGGAAAATTTCACCTCTAAGGGGGTTAAAAAGGGGTGCAAAGTTTGTATGGGGAAATCCGCTAATCTACTTCTATCTATCTATCTATATATATAAATGCAAGTGTCCTGACTGACTGACTCATCAACGCAGAGCCGAAACTACAAATGCTAGAGAGTTGAAATTTGCACACTAGGTTGCATTTATAAAGTTTACAAGAGATAAGAAGCGATTTTGAAAAAATCAATCTCTAAGGGGGTTAAATAGGGGTGCAACGTTTGTATGGCGGAAACTTTTTTTAGAGCTAGAGACTTGAAACTTTGTAGAAAGATTACTTATTTAAAAACACAAAAAGTACTTTCAGCGTTTTGGAAAATTTCACCTCTAAGGGGGTTAAAAAGGGGTGCAAGGTTTATATGGGAGAAACTTTTTTTTTTTAACTAGAGACTTGAAACTTTGTAGAAAGCTTACGTAATCAAATACAAAAAAAGTAATTTCAGCGTTTTGGAAAATTTCACCTCTAAGGGGGTTAAAAAGGGGTGCAAAGTTTGTATGGGGAAATCCGCTAATCTACTTCTATCTATCTATCTATATATATAAATGCAAGTGTCCTGACTGACTGACTCATCAACGCAGAGCCGAAACTACAAATGCTAGAGAGTTGAAATTTGCACACTAGGTTGCATTTATAAAGTTTACAAGAGATAAGAAGCGATTTTGAAAAAATCAATCTCTAAGGGGGTTAAATAGGGGTGCAAAGTTTGTATGGGGGAAACTTTTTTTTAAGAGCTAGAAACTTGAAACTTTGTAGAAAGATTACTTATTCAAAAACACAAAAAGTACTTTCAGCGTTTTGGAAAATTTCACCTCTAAGGGGGTTAAAAAGGGGTGCAAGGTTTATATGGGAGAAACTTTTTTTTTGAACTAGAGACTTGAAACTTTGTAGAAAGCTTACGTAATCAAATACAAAAAAAGTAATTTCAGCGTTTTGGAAAATTTCACCTGTAAGGGGGTTAAAAAGGGGTGCAAAGTTTGTATGGGGAAATCCGCTAATCTTCTTCTATCTATCTATATATATAAAAGAAGAAGTCCTGACTGACTCATCAACGCACAGCCGAAACTACTAATGTTAGAGAGTTGATTTTTGCACAGTAGGTTACTTTTATAACGTGGGCTAGAGATAAGAAAGGATTTTTGGAAATACCTCCCCTAAGAGGGTTAAATAGGGGTGCAGTGTTTATATGGGAGAAACTTTATTTTTTAAACTAGAGACTTGAAACTTTGTAGATAGCTTACTTAAACAAATACAAAAAAAGTAATTTCAGCGTTTTGGAAAATTTCACCTCTTAGGCGGTTAAAAAGGGGTGCAAAGTTATATGGGGTTGTATGGGGAACACCGCTAATGTTGTTTTTATAAAGAAGTGTTACGCTAACGTTATCAGTTTATATTTTTTTTATTTCCTGTCTACTACCCAGTGACTACGCCCTTTTTTTAAAACGAACTTGCACCCCCTATTCTATGGTTGACTGTCAACAATATTTTCTTAGTGCTGTCTCTTATTTATTGTGTTCCAAACTTTTCGTGTTCCTATATTTAGTGAGTTGTCTATCAGCACATAAATAATTTATACTTTATATACCTATTCTTACTTTATTTAGCTTATTGACAGATATAGAGAATTATAGCACCAGAATATATTGAATCACTCTTCAAACAATACTACTAGCCTGTAGACCAAAATAGTAATCGCATCATTAAATTCGCTTATGTGCATTTAGTTTTTAATGGTCAAATTTCAGCATTATCTTTAATCACTAGCCTTTTTAATAACTGGGGTACCTGCTAGACCATTTAGAAACATTTTGGCCCTCCTCGGGAACTCCGCCACACCACTCTTTTCGTTTAATAGCCAGGCCGGCGTGTACAAATACCAGTGCTGCCTTCTTATGAACAGAGGTCATTATTTATTGTTTTGAAATAAAGTTTATTATTTATTATTATTAAAAGAGATACTCTTCATTAAACTGCCTCCATCTCTCGATTTCCAGTGCTGAGTTTAAGATTGTTTTAACAGCCTTATGATATTTAACATTTTTTTTAAATCTCACTCATAATAACTATGATCCCCATTTTCTAACTCCAAATCTATGTGTCGCTCTATATCTTGCAGTCATTTTTGCCAAAGATTAAAAGCATCAGGTAACTGACGGAATAAATATTAAGCATCCTGCAAACAATTCCCGTAATCTAATTGAAAAATCTTCAAAAATTCTTTAACAATATTTTGCATTGTCTAGACCATTTTAACTAAGAATAAAATTCATTTACCTATTTTAAATAATATCTTTGTCATCATCAAAAATCTACGCGGACGAAGTCGCGGGCGGCCGCTAGTCTATATATATAAATGCAAGTGTCCTGACTGACTGACTCATCAACGCAGAGCCGAAACTAAAAATGCTAGAGAGTTGAAATTTGCACACTAGGTTGCATTTATAAAGTTTACAAGAGATAAGAAGCGATTTTGGAAAATTCAATCTCTAAGGGGGTTAAATAGGGGTGCAAAGTTTGTATGGGGGAAACTTTTTTTTAGAGCTAGAAACTTGAAACTTTGTAGAAAGATTACTTATTCAAAAACACAAAAAGTACTTTCAGCGTTTTGGAAAATTTCACCTCTAAGGGGGTTAAAAAGGGGTGCAAGTTTTATATGGGATAAACTTTTTTTTTTGAACTAGAGACTTGAAACTTTGTAGAAAGCTTACGTAATCAAATACAAAAAAAGTGATTTCAGCGTTTTGGAAAATTTCACCTCTAAGGGGGTTAAAAAGGGGTGCAAAGTTTGTATGGGGAAATCCGCTAATCTATATATATAAATGCAAGTGTCCTGACTGACTGACTCATCAAAAGGCCAAGAGCGAGTCGGACTCACGTACGAAGGGTTCGTTACTATTTCGTATACAATTGCAAAAAAAGCACGTTTAGCAATTTCAACATTACTTAGATCTGAAAATAATAAAGATGTAAAATTTTCAAGATAATGGTTCCACGCGGACGAAGTCGCGGGCAACAGCTAGTATTACATAAAGGCTCTCGCGGTGATAGATCAGTCCGTAGTTGAGGTATAAAAGTGTCGTGAAACGCTTTTTAGTACTAAAATAGAGAAGCAACTATCACGTCACGAATTTGCACTATATAATAAAAAAAATACAACCGAACTGAGAACGATGAAGTCGGTTGAAAAGTAACCAAAACATGTTTATTATATTCTGCGCCGTAAACGATTCCAGTGTTTTTGTCATCAACACTGTTTGCCATTTTATTCTGTTGATGTGTCATGCCATCATTATGATATTGAAAAAAAAATACCGATAAGCTGTTTATGCTTGTTACTTATTGTAACGGGTAATCATAAGGATATGAACACTTGCGAAAAAAAAGCGGAGCAAATATTTGTGTGATGAACTCGAATACTTGTTCTTGGGTCATGGATGTTATCTATACCTATATGTATTTATATATTATGTATACCGTCGTCTATTACCCATAGTACAAGCTTTGCTTGTGCGACGCAGTACCACCCGTCGCACACTTCTCTTGTCAGGCCTGCGGTAAAATGTGTCGATCTCATATCGGTTTAGTTAGCCACCAGAAACGGTATATCCCAAACACTACTCGTATATACCCCATAATTTGTCTGCAATAGACGCAAGGGCCTTTATGCTAAGCTTTGCTTAGTTTGGGACTAGGTCTATTTGTGTATGATTGTCACATCATATTATTTTATTTATATTATATATAGGTTTAAAAACCATTATGCTGATTTCCAATTTGACAATGCGCCATCTAATCTTGATTTAATTAAAATTAATATAATAAATACCTTGGCTATAGTACACATTGGCTCCAGCAGTCTACTAATATGGCGTAAACAGCGGCTATATTTTTACTAGTGATATAAATGATACTTGGTAAAATCAATAATATGTTAAGAAACATGTTTGATCATAGAAAAAAATGTCTAAAACAATCAGCATTTTAATAGTAGTTTATGTGACTGTACATAATGAAGGGTATTAAACACGAGTGTGGGTTTATGAAACGCGCCGAAGGCAAGTTTCATAATAACATCACACGAGTGTTTTAATGCCTAATTATGTACGGTTACATACACTACTTTATCTAGCCACATATCATAGGCCTCCATGATGCATTCAGGAGTCGCACATTACGACAAATATTACCCGGTAATGGCGGCAATGAAGTTTTCTGGCAGCTGTCATAGTTTTTTTTAATTCAGAGACATTCTAGAGTTGGCCCCAACTATCATATCGTTCGATATCTTACTACGTGCGACATTTCTATTCTATTTTTTTTTTAAATGGCAACCGGTCACAGCTAAGCGACCATTACTGCCAATGTCTCGTTGCCAATCGCACTAGGCGACTAGATAGAGGATTGATACCACGTTGTACGGTGAGTTGAAAAAATCGTGCTTTTTGTAAAGTGATTGCGATTTACAAAAAACCACGCGGACTATCGGGCCTTGACCCAGGAAGGGCTATGAACGCTTCAAGTTGAATTCTTCATTAGCTATTCACTCATACGTTAGATCACTGCACACTACGCTATCAATACTACACATTGAACAACTAAAATGAATAAATAATGAACAATGAAACTTAAACGCAAGCGGCCATCTTGAGACACGAACCGGAAGTCCCGTGCGACATTTGTCAAATTTGATGCAAATTGACAATTCATTTCGAACTAAACGTCATCTCGACTGATATTAGAATAGAGGTCAAATCAAATTTCTTTGTTTTTCAAACATGCTCGAAATTTGAATAAATAATATTATCGAAATCGATGTTATTATTTAGCAATAATGACATTTTCACAGATAAGAAATTTGTTCTAATAAAACAGTCTATTTTTATGGTGGTCATAATGTGCGGTTCTTGAACGCATCATGGAGAGTTTATGATATTTGGATAGATAAAAGGAATAACGTTTGTGTAAGAAGATACATTGAGAAATAAAAGAGTATCGAAAAACCCTTTATTGACAAAACTTATTATTACTTGCAACTGCAAATAAACGATTTTGTTTTTGTTTTTTTTTTTTATTTATTATTAATATAACAGCCATTATCAGTATTTTATTTATTGGGTCCATTTTCCTTGTTTTGCTTGGGATCCTCTTGTGCATTAAGAGGCCTTATACATTGTAAAATGTATTATTTTTCATATTATGACAAATATATTGATAATTTCCACCAACTATTCAAAGTGAACAATACTTTTCCCTGAATTCTAAATAGCAACATAGCTATTTCATACTTTCATTGCGTGCAGTCGAAAATAAGTTGAAAATACCAGTTTTCTGCGTGAATTCTGTCATTTTCGAGTAGTGTTTGATACAAAAACTATCAATAAAATATTCAAACTGTAGGTTTCAAATATATACCAATAAATCGCAACAGCCCTGTTAGAAACATGTTTGATCATATAGAAAAATCTCTAAAACAATCAGAATTTTTGAACCGATAAGGAGCCTTTAGAGTCAATTATACAAATTTGTTGTTATGCCAAGATTTGCAATTTGCATATGGTGATGAGGGTACTGGACAGGTACCTAAACATTTGTATTAGGTAAGTCTTTAATACCGAGTTCAAAGCACAAAGAAAAATTGAAATGTTTTAGTAATCTGGCGGAAGAAATCGGGAATTGAAGCCGGTACCTCTGGATTACCGGTCCACCTTGTTAAATTTTTAAATATTTGATTAAATATGTTTAGCCGTTTACAAGTATGCCTACATACAAAAAGCGAACTGAGAACCTCCGCTTTTTGAAGCCGATTAAAATATTTATCAATACTACTCGCTCTAGAAAACAATACAGTAATAAAACCGCAGTTTCTGAATCATAAAATGCACTGTTATATAAGTATACCAATGTTAAGTATATTGCAGTATGCAGTTCAACATACGTTATCAACTATCGCCTTTTCAAATTATATGACTATAATTCTATGTTTTTCTGCCAACAAACTGCTGCAGTGCACATAATCAGATAGTTCATTGTACTATTGTTTTTTTATAAATAAAAACATTAAATTAAATGAAAACGTTAACATTTTGTGCGGGGAATTCGATAACTGGGGAGCGAGAGAAAACCGCAGTTTGACACGTGTTTGACAAGAACTTTAAAAAACCGGCCTAGTGCAAGTCGGACTCGCGCACCGAGGGTTCCGTACAAACACTTTCCATCCCTAAGTGGTTAAGTTAAGTTTGCACCTGGTATGTATAGCGCCTAATATAAATTAGGTGCAAAGTTAGGTATTAAAAAAAAAACTACTTACTAGATCTCGTTCAAAACTATTTTCGTTGGTAGTTTTTATAGTAATGTACATCATATGCCATTTTTTAGATTTTTCATTTTCTTATTTTAGAAGTAAGAGGGGGGGGACCAACTTTTTTCCACTTTGGAAGCGTCTGTCACGCAAACTATTCGGTTTAGAAAAAAAATATTTTAGAAACCTCGATATCATTTTTGAAGAGCTATCCATAGATACCCCACACGTATGTGTTTGATGAAAAAGGTATGGGGAGCCCCCAATATTTTTTTTTTTTTTAATTTTTGCATCAAAATCTTAATGCGGTTCACAGAATACATCTACCTACCAAGTTTCAACAGTATAGCTCTTATAGTTTCGGAAAAAAATGGCTGTGACATACGGACGGACAGACGGACAGACAGACATGACGAATCTATTATCCGCGGCAATATCGAGTGTACGGCATTGGTAGGGGAGGTGGTGAGGCTATATGCGCCGACGGCCCGACTGCGCCTACGCCAGGCACCCCTGCTGGCGCCACCCCCCTCGCGCACAGCCCTGCTACGACACGCGCCCATTCCGAGCGCGCTCTCCATCCTCAACTCTATGCTCAGCGTAGCTCCACACTGCGATGTGTTCGCTACCAGGTTTGCAAGCGTGATGAATGAATGCAGAAAGTTCTTAGAACGATCTTAAAATGTCTTTTACCTTATATCTAGTTTTATATATATACCTATTTGTAGTGTTTACAATAAGTTTCAGTTATGTTTATGTTAAATGGGTGTTCTTTACCCTTAGATTTAATTATTTTAGGTTAAAATCTGTAACGCGTTGGCTTTAGCTGTAAGTTATAGATATGTTATGAATAAATAAAATAAAAATAAATTAGGGTTCCGTTTTTTGCCATTTGGCTACGGAACCCTAAAAATAGGCTAAACTATAGTCTGTACTTTTAGGCATTTAAAAAATTTAAACAAACCGGAGCTGTCAAATTGACAGCAAGCAATGGCGAATGTCAAATCGACAAAGTTAAAAATCACGTACAAGTCGTACAATACGATTAAAATCAGTTAACGATTCGGATTGTATATCTATCTTGCTCGTACTTACGCGATTTTAATAAGAGCGTGCGAGAGAGGGGTAAAAGCCGAATCGTTAACTGATTTTAATCGTACTGTAAGGTAGGTTTTGCTACTTTAAACCTCTGACTTTCTACTTTAGTCGTTTTACTTCCAGTATAATGCAACCTTGCGTTTTAAACCTTTGCAAATTTGGGTACTTTTTAAGTTTTTATTGAAGATTTACTGAGAAAACAAAATAAATTTATTTAATGTGATAACAATATGTTTGTATTCCTGAATTTGTATATATTCGGTAAAATTAAGCAATAACACATGTTATTTAAATGGAATGAACTGCAGCAGTGAGGTCAATTATTTAATAATAAAAAATGTTTAATAAGAACCAAACGTTATCTTATAAACAACCCTTTTAATGTTTGTTTACATGTTTTTTTTAAACCTAAAAGTACAGACTATATACCCCGCGCGGCGAACGATGATTCCTATGACACCTGTCATCTCAGTACATTTTTCCGATTATCCATAATATCCATAATTCCATAATCCATACTAATATTATAAATGCGAAAGTCTGTCTGTCTGTCTGTCTGTCTGTTACCTCTTCACGCTTCAACCGCTGAACCGACTTAGATGAAATTTGGTATGGAGATAGTTTGAGACCCGGGAAAGGACATAGGATACTTTTCATCCCGAAAAAAATTAGTGTTCCCGTGGGATGAGTGGGTAACACCGCGGGGCACAGCTAGTAATATTATAAATGCGAAAGTGTGTCTGTCTGTCTGTTACTTCTTCACGCTTAAACCGGCTGAATCGATTTTGATGAAATTTGAAATGGAGATAGTTTAAGATCCGAAGAAGGACATAGGATAGTTTTCATCCTGGAAATTATCCCTAAATAGATTGAAAAGTGAGTAAGTAATTCATGATAACATCGATGACCCTGTAGGAAATGTAATTATTAGACCAAAAGCACAATTGCTCTCACATTTGCTTAGGCGCTTTTAATAATCCCTTTTATTAATTAAGGTTAGGTGGATATCTATCGTGTTGTACGAGGTTGCTTCCATACTTCCAAGTTCCACGCGGATGTAGTCGCGGGCAAAAGCTAGTAGGTTATATAATGTACTGCGATGACAGGTGTTATAGGAATCATCGTTCGCCGCGCGGGGTATAAACATAGACAGTAAATATAACAAAAATAAAACCTTAACGAAGATAGGTTACGTGCTGAGGCTAACACAGGAGCGTGCACCAGCCTGTCTAGCACAACAACGCTTCGCTTTTGTCCTGCGACAAAGCATTGCCCGTCACTCTCTCACAGTACAGCATTATATTAATCTGTAGTACAGCAAGAAAGAGATAGGTAATATGTCTCACGCGAGAAAGAGCTAAAGGTGCAGGGAGCACTGGCTTCGCCCGCGGCCTGCCTTTCGGGAAAAAAGTGCTTAATTGTAGGCCAAAGTGATTAGGCTGTTGCTGAACCAGCGAGCTACATCGACTCCGTAGTCGTAAGTGACTTCGGGTGATACTTTATACGGAAGCTTTTCTCAAACATGCAATGAAATATCGGGCGGAACAATTCGAGAGAATTGTAAAGGAATTTCATACAAAATTGAAGGCCTAGGACGGGAAGTAATTTTTTTTAAACATGGCGTCTGTTTTCATGAACGCCCGTGGCGCATGGCGTCTGTGTTCGTAAACAGCTGAATTATGTTTTTTTGAGTGGTGTATTTTTTATTTCATTGCATATGTTTGAGAAAAGCACTATACATGCCTTAGCCGTGAAAAGGGCTTGCCGGCTTCGTATCTATACCTACTCAGCCGGCAAGCCCTTATTTCCCGGCGTCTGCAGTAATGTACTATTATTATCACTTCGATACCGTAGTATCACTCGATGTCACTTACGCTGCGGGCCTGTGATGGTTGTTTTTTATCACGCGATAAATAAATGACTAAGCATCTGTCACTCACACTCGCATTCTGCCAAAACGTGACGGATGCTTTGTCACTTATTTATCAAGTGATATACGCAACCATCATAGGTCCCGTCCCGTCAGTTACTAGATAAAAAAAAAACAACCAACAAAAGAATTCACAGGCGGCTATTTGCATAGATCAATAGAGATAATGTGATATTGTGTCTTACAGTGATTCGTTTTATGGATCGATTCGTAAATAGTAAAATAAGGTACTTACGTATTTTTGTGATGTTTCGTACTGAACTTAATGCGTATATTTTTTTAAGGTTCTAACATTTCGTATATTTTTTGCAGGAACTTAACCATCTACTCACTTGTTTCGAATTTTGAGTTGAACTATTGAACAAAGTAAGAGCGTTCCCAGGCCGTAGTTAACAAAAGGAATTGAGTGGCTAAAAAAAAACTAAAACGTGACTAAGCAATGCTAAAAATTGCCTACATAACCTTATATTTGATGCAATCAGTAAATTCACTAATATCAGGTTCAGAGGAGACTTTACCGGAACACACGTTATTCCCAAAACATGGACCCGTTTTCATGCGGCGTACTTTCTTCTATGATGTCAACTCTCGTTCTAGAACAAGAACAGAGCCAACTGTCCTGTTCCAAGGAACTCTTTCGATGCCAGTTTGGAAGATTATAGACGTCACTCTGCCACCAACCACTTCTTCGACTGAGGGCTTCGATCCGTCGATGCTGAACGCTCTAGTTATGTCAAACCGAGATGTTGCATTAACAGATCCAATTTTTAGGGTTTCATCACAACCACCTGTTCTTAGAATGAATCCAGCTCGATTGACTACTTCACCAGAACCAGAACCAGAACCAAATATAAATAACGTGCGTCCGCCATTTAATTTTCCAAACATGAACCCAAATGAAGAACTTCCGTCGAATCCAAATGATTTAAAATATTCTAATCCTTCAGATGCTATTGATCCAAACATTCCTACTTCTCCGAGCCCGAATGATCTATCCAGTATATATGCTGCGATCATTGAAGAACAAAGATCACTAATGTCACAAATGAGACCACCAATTTCAAACCCTGTAGAAAATTCAACAGAGTTTAATGTTGAAACAACACCAATTCCAAATGCTGCTTCAGTTGAACAAAATACTCCAAGTTCACTAGAATCGAGTTCAGATTCTTCAACACCAAATGATTTAATTCTTTCTAATGAAACAAATGAGCCTGAGATATCTCAAAAGATGACAAAAACATCCACCAGTTCGACCAGAACACCATCTGGAACTTTATACTATCCTTCTTCTGATACTACACCAATAGATGATATTAGAACCACGCTTCCTACTAAGGTATCTCAAAAGATGGGAGAAACGTCCAACAGTCCAACCACAACAACATTTGCAACTTCATACCATCCCACTTCCGGCGCTACACCAATAGATGATATTAGAACCACGCTTTTTACTACAACATCTCAAAAGACGACAGAAAGATCCACCAGATCGACTACAACAACATCTGAAACTTCATACGATCCCTCTTCCAAAACTATACAATACATAGATGATATTAGAACCACACGTTCAACTAAGATGACAGAAACATCCACCAGTTTGACCACAATATATGGAATCTCATACCATCCCTCTTATGATACACCAATAGAATATTTTAGAACACCAGCACTTTTAAGGATGCCTTCCACAAAAACAGCTGCACAAACTTGGAGAGAAACGTTTGCACCAGATCAACGAACAGAACACACCTTTATGTACACATTTGTAGCAAAACAGCAGAATACCCAAGTAGCATTTACGCAAAAGAGCGATCTTGGATGGATGGAGACTGAACCATTTTCCATGTTTCTGAGAAGGCTCCTGAGCCTTCTATTGACTAAAGATATACCTGAGCTGGCGACGCTCATAAAGGCCTTCGAGATCTACCTCACAATGTAATTATTTTACGTTTGTTTATAGGCGCCACTTCACTTGTCACAAAATTTGTAACTGGCAATGTTTAGTTGTGTTGGAAGTACATTTTTAACCCCGACGAAAAAAGAGGGCTGTTACAAGTTTAACATGTGTATCTGTGTGTCTGTCTGTGGCATCGTAGCGCCCAAGGTGGACTACGTAAAGTGCGTTGTTTTTATCGAAAGCTTGGTTTGTCTAAATGGTTTGTTTGATGAAACTCGGAGCGCTTGTCTCCAAGATATTCAGTTTTTAGTGGAAGAAGTGACCGGATCTTGGCCAGTGTTGAGCTAAGAATTCCAAAATTTGTTGTTAGAGCTTGCGTTCCAAAATTCCGGAATTTGGGATATGTTTTCGGTTTTACAATTCTAGAAATGAAGACACTTAATATCGAAAATTCCGGAATTGAAACAACTGTATTTAATGTAGTTTTAATGCTGGTATCTATACCGGCCTCGACAATAATGTACTATTAATCGCTTCTGCCCTACTTCACCTCCTTGCCTAATAATCCTTATTCCTTTTAAAATGCTGATTGTTTCAGACATTTTTTTCTATCATCAAACATGTTTCCATATTATTGATGTTACTACTTAGAACAGAGCTATTGGGATTTATTGGTAGATATTTGAAACCTGCAGTTTGAATTATTCATTGATAATTTTTGTTTCAAAAACTACTCAAAATTTACAAAATTCACGGGGAAAATAAGATTTTTCAACTTATTTTCGTCTGCACGCAATGAAAGCATGACATAGCCATGTTACTATCCAGAATTCGGGGAAAAGTATTATTCACTTCAAAAAGTTGGTTGAAATTATCAATATAAGTATGTTAGTGAAAAAAATAATTTTACAAGGAATAAGGCCTCTAGTGAAAGATTACGAGTAAAGTAAGTATTGAATATGTCGTTTTACACGTTCCCGTCTCGCCTTATTTCAGACTAGTGGACGGAGGCAAGCTGATGAAGCTAGGATCTTCGACCTGCTTGTACATTGTCCAGCAAGTTACGCAGCTACGTGCACCGATTATTGAGCTACAAAGTAAGATATTTACTTTCTACCAGAGTTGGGCATTTAATAACAAATCATCATTTTAAATGACGTACCGCAAGAATGAATCAACTGACCGACCTGACCGTCATTCAAGAATAGGTTATTTTGAATGGCGAGTTTTACAATAAATCAAAGCAGAAGAAATTGAGTGAAACTAATTTAATCATCATTCAATAAAATCAATCTGTGATTGGTTATTTGAAATAAAATTGTTTGAATATAACACATTTTTAAACTTCTTCAAAAAGAGGAAGTTTTCAATTAGACCGCACGATTTTTACATTTTCGTCTTTTAAAGATACATTTTTAACCGTCTCCGGTAAAGAAAAAAATACGGGGACGAAGTTGCGGACTAACGGAATACTATATAGGAGGTAGCCCTGAAATCGGCAATGTACCTACACCAGAATGTACAAACTCTTAGACCATCTTTATCAATTTTTTTTCGGATCAGAATTGTTAGCTCTATTCCATGGTATAATAATATTAGACTATGGCTCTATTCAACCTTAACGAGACTTGAACTATCGACCTTCGTTTTTTTTGTCAATCTAAGGGTTTACGAGTAGTATTCGTAGAAAACAGAGTTGGGCAAATTTCAGTTTGAATGAGAATAAGAATGATCGGCCAGACGCCATTTACATTAATAAAAAAAAAACAAATATGATTATTCTAGACCGCGTTATTCTGAATGGCGTGAAATATAATAAGTCAAGAATACGTCATTCTGATTACCGCTAACGCATTGATTGAGTTAGTTTGTTAGAGGTCCATTTAAAATAACTTTTTATTTGAATGGCGATTATCTTGATTAAGAGTGATTGTTTAGTATAAGTATTTTTTTATGCATTCTACTTTAAAGTTGTCAACCTTTGACAACGGTATCTGTTAAGGTACTGAAACGTCGGGGAGGCTCAAATAATTAATTTAATATACGCGATATAATCCGTTTAAATTGTTTTATTAAAACATTCTACTTTAGTTATTGAAAAGTCGAAATTAAACGGAGGTAACGTGTGCCATCACAAGGTCGGCAGCGGAGTGATTGGAATGATTTGGAAAGATGGCCATGGAAATGTGGCCCTAGAAACGCTTCTGAGGATAGTAAGGATCGCTTTTCGCACGAAGAACTTGATCCTCAAAGAGAAGTCGACATTATAAATCTGTGCCGGTAATATTTGAAGACTTTCTTCCATTCCTCGTGTATCTCTTAGTCAATATTTCAACAAAATGATATGGGCCATCCTGAGCCCTCTGTTAAAATTGCAAACATATTATAAATAAGTTTCCGAAATGCTTGGGTCCTTTCAAGCTCTTAATTGAACAAGCAAGCGAAGAGTCTTCGTTTCTGGTGTTAGGAATATCCTTTCTTAGCACCAGAAAAATGTTTCATATGAAATGGCTTCGGCTGTAATAAAAAAAACAAACAAAAAGGTTTTAGTTCGGTGCCTCTGAGCCCGCATCGGCCGTTCAGAGTGGTTCAGAGGTACGACCCAGATCTATTAAAAGTAAAATGATGCTGTGAAACTCTTAGACATGACAGTTTTGACAGCTCTCTTCACAAACACAACGTTGTTTACTTTCGCTGTGATTCTTCGAATAATTTCTGCTGTAAGTGTAAGTTGGTTAATAGCATAGTTCATTACTGCAGACGCCGGGAGAGAAGGGCTTGCCGGGTGAGCAGGTAAAGACGGCCGACCGTAGGGAGTCCGGATAGTGATAAGAAGCCGGCAAGCCCTTTTCACGGCTTAGCATGTATAGTGCTTTTCTCAAACTAATGCAAAAAAATTAACAAAAAAAAGAACCGACTTCATAAAACTAAAAAACCAAAAATAATTCGTTCAAGTACAGATTACATTTTGACTCACCCTTCGAAGTCGATCCCAAATCACTCAGTTCTTATATTTATAGTTATATTATAGTTTACGCGAGGTTTGGCACCGACTTCGAAGGGTGAGTCAAATGTAATCTGTATTGTTTGCTTTTTAGTTTTACTGAAGTCGGTTCTTTTTTTTGTTAAATTTTTTTTTTTACTTTTTAGTGATTCCTATAAAAGTTCTAGTGACCATCTGTGGTGTTCATCATCAGTTTCCTTACACCAAATCCTATTTCCTGAATGTAAATTCTTGACTTTATCAATAAATTACCGAAAGCGCCGTACATGTCCCTATAACATTTGAAGAGTTCCCTCGATTTCTCCAAGATTCCATCATCAGATCCCGACTTAGTGCCAACGGGACCAACTCGGAGTTATACCCTTTCGATTAAAAAAAAAAAATTAAAATGGGTCACGGTTCTCGGAGATATCGAGTAACATACATACAAAAAAAAATTAAAAAATAGTTCGAATTGAGAACCCCCTGTTTTTTGAAGTCGGTTAAAAATACACCACTCAAAATAAGTATAAACCAGCTGCTTAGCCTGTTCATGAACACAGACACCATGTTTAAAAAAAATACTTCCCAGCTTAGGCCTTCAATTTAGGTTTTAGGTTTCAGACATTTATTCTCATAAGAACATAATATAATACATTCACTGAAAATGAGAACTTAAATTTAAGTTGCTTAAAAAATAGGTTTACTACTCGTTCGATTCCCACATCCCGAACGCCGCACGCTGACGCAATTTTGTACGAATATCCTTTACAGTTCTCTAGAGTTATTCCGCCCGAAACGTGATACTTCGAAGCCTATTATAATTATAACGCACGTCATGACGACATTAAATTGCATTTATTCAGAAAATAAATAAATATCATTAATTGCAGAACAGCTGTTCATGGGTAAAATAAATGTAGAGAATCGTCGCCAGAGACTGTCAGATGAAGTCAACGCCATTTTGGATGATATGGATGATATGTATGACCAGAGCGAAGAGGAGGCCATGCAACGAGTGCTGAAGGAGATCAGAGCTTATCCCTTCGCTGGTAAATCTGGAGACATATTGGTTTCAGGTAAGAGAACCCTTATACCAGAAATATATGAGGATGCGCCATATTGCGGAATTTCACTGGAATTAATTTCCTACACTGGCAATGGTTTTATGATGGTTTGTCAACAATGTCAGTGTCATTCGTGGTGGGTTCTTTAAAAGACGAATATTTAAAAATAATCAAATAAAATGCCGTAACCCATTCACAGTTGCGAGCTTAATATTATAAATAAAGTATACACGAAAAACAGTTAGGAAAAGAGTGCATTACATTAAATGATATTACAAGGTTAACATTGTGGAACTGACAGGTATTTAAACTAATGCCATTATAGTGCAGCTGCGATTGGTTGCAAAATTGATGCCATATAAATCTTATAAATAGCGCCCTCTTGACAATCCTAATTTATTTCTGGTCAGGCTTAAATTATTGTTATTAAAGACAATTTATTTTATACGTACAGTTTATACATTTACATGAGAAATAAATTATAATATTTGAGTTTACATTTCATTACATTAATTTTAATTTATATTATTCTTAGCTAATTTTATTTATTAATATTTTTTTTTTTCTTATCTAGCCTATAGGAATGTCCCACTGCTGGGCAAAGGCCTCTCCCTTTGATTTCCACAGGTCCTTGTCTGACGCTGCCTCCGGCCAGTTGCTGAGGAATGTGTCTATGTCATCCCGCGCCCGCCATCTCCGTCTGGGCCGGCCACGTCTACGTTGCCCGTTTTGGGGCACCCACTTGGTGGCTATGCTGGCCCACCTTTCCGGGTTCATACGGCAGACGTGGCCTGCCCAATCCCACTTGAGCCTGGCTGCTTTATTGCCTACGTCAGCTATGCGTGTTTTGGAGCGCAGCGTGGTGTTTCGGACACGATCCGTCCTTTTCACCCCTAAAATGCTGCGCTCCATGGCCCGTTGGCAAACCTTTAATTTGGACTTTTGATATTCGGTAAGGGACCATGTTTGAGCACCGTAGGTTAGGACAGGCAGAATACACATGTCGATGAGTTTTCGCTTCAGTGACAGTGGAAGGTTTCCCTTCATGAACTCCTTAATTTTATTTATATTTATTAATATTATTTAACTTTATTTATGTCACCCATCAGTATACTTGCCAGTTTTATTAAGAACCTCTCGACGAGTAGGTATAGGCCTCCTTCATTTTTCTCTACTCTTCTTTAGCTTGCGCTGTTACGATCCAGTCATCTCCTGCGATCTTTTTAATGTCATCCTTTCATCTTTCCATCGGTCGGCGCTTTCGTTTACTGGGAGGGGGCGGGGGGCAGCCCACATAGTCACTCTCTTAGTCCATTTATATATACGTGCGAAATGGCCTGCCCATCTAATAGGACTATTAAAAGAAAATGTATCATCATCATCATCCTCCTAGCCTTTGTCCCATATTTATTTATTTATTTATTTAATCTTTATTGCACAAATGAAAACAAATCGTACAAAAGGCGGACTTAATGCCATTGGGCATTCTCTACCAGTCAACCATCGGGCAAAGCAGATAAGTTGTGGGCGGTGCAACTAACTTAAATAGGTTTTAATAGATAAATACATAGATAAATACATATATTTATTATATATACATATATAAATAAATACTGACTAAAAAGCAAAACAGATAATGCTAAGATTTCTCCATTCTGCTATTGAAGAGGTCACGCAAGGATTTTTTAAAATTTACCTTGTTCGGAGCTTGCTTGATCTTGAGGGGAAGGCGGTTCCAGAGGCGGGCAACTTGGACGGTAAAAGAGTTGGACATAAAACCTGTACGGTGAGAAGGGATTGAAAGAGATAGATTGCCAGAAGAGCGAAATTGGCGGTTAAGAGTTAGACCATAATAGTGGAAGAAGTCTTTGAGGTATTCAGGAGAATTCGAGTTTTTAAGAATTGAGAAGAGAGTGCAAAGCATTCGCATTTCACGTCGTTGACGGATAGGAAGCCAGCCGAGCTGAGTGCGGAAAGAAGACACGTGGTCATACTTACGGAGACAGAAAATGAAACGAATGCAGTTGTTGAGAAGTCTTTCCAGTTTGTTCAGAAGCTCTTCGGTTAGGTCCGGATAGCACACATCACCGTAGTCAATGATAGGTGAAATTAACGTTTGAACTAGCAGGATCTTGGTTTTAATGGGTAAAAAGTGCTTAAGTTTGTTAAGAGCATGCAAAGAGCCCATAACCTTCCTGCTAACGTCGGCAACATGCGTTCTCCAACTTAGAGTGCAGTCCAGGTGAACACCTACATTTTTGACGGTCGAACTGTAAGGAATAGGTATGCCGTTGAAACTTAGTGGCGTCAGAGTATCGCGATCAATTTTGGCGAGCTGGCGGGAGCTACCTACGATAATAGCCTGACACTTTGACGGATTAACAAATAGTCCGAATTTCTCGGACCATTGTTGAATGTGCAGGAGGTCTGAATTTAACTTATCAATGGCAATATTAAGATCGATCACTTTACACCTTATATTGTAGAGAATGATTTCTCAATCGGGGTCGGCTACCTAAATCCCAAGATGTGGCGTAGGCACTAGTTTTTACGCAAGCGACTGCCATCTGACCTTCCAACCCAGAGGGGAAACTAGGCCTTATTGGGTTATTGGGTGGTGGTTGGAGTTAGGTGTATTAAAAGAAAATGTATAATCTAATAAAAAATATATTTGGGCTCTCTGATAATAAAGTAATGAAATTGGTTTAAATTTTGAAAAAAATTGATGTGTTGTCAATTATTTTTTAATTAATTCTTTATTTTTTCAGATTTTGTAAATGCCGTGTTCGTATACCCTATGCACAGAGTAGCAGGGACACCTAGGGGAAACAAACTTTTTGGTCGAATCAGTATACTTGCCAGTAAAAATAACGTGAACAATGTCAGGCGAGTTATGAGTAATGACAAAAAGTTTAGAAAACCATTTAGACGCAGAAATGATAGGCAATATCGTGGAGACAATATACTTATAGATACACACACTAATGATGGCTTAGGCGTGAGAGATCGTGAAAAACTAAAGGCAACGAAAAAAAGTTTATATTATGTTCCAGTTGATAAAGAATATAAAGAATTATCACAATCTTTCAAGATATACAACAATGAAAAATTCAAAGGAAGACAGTTAATTTATTCATCGTCAGTGAGCGAAGAAGCTGTTTCAAGTAGTGAAGATAAGGGTGTGGAGATTCGGATAAAAATAAAAAACGGAAAATATTCGAAAATTAATGAAAAAAGACATCTTGCAAGTATATAAGAAATTGATAACGTAAACGTATGGAAAGAAAATAAATGTAACATACTCTGTAAATTGTATCCCACCAAAAACATTCTGTAAAAAACTAGCCAAGTCTCGATGGAGCTGCTTGTTTATCTCTAAAAAGTAATGAAATCTAGACAAAGTCATACCAAGTCTAAAGTTCCTTACTGCGATTTCTTTATTATATAGTTAATGTTGTGTGACTAGGCCGTTGAAGGGTACACCAGTATGGGCTATTATCTCGCTGAACAAACATAGGTAGTTACAACAGATATAACATTACGTGTAAACAAAATTGACTTATAGCGGTTCTGGCCACAGATTGGTGCAATGGTGTCATGGAGCACCTGGTTTTGTACCCTTGTGTACCCATCAACGGCCAAGTCACACAACATTAACTATATAATAAAGAAATCGCAGTAAGGAACTTTAGACTTGGTATGACTTTGTCTAGATTTCATTACTTTTTAGAGATAAACAAGCAGCTCCATCGAGACTTGGCTAGTTTGTATATAAAGATTATTTAATAAAAATGTCATCACTAGTTTTAGTGTATTTCACGAATTGATGCAACTAAGTATTACAGAAAAATTGTGGTTTTCTCAGTCAGCCCGTGATGACGGAGGTTATGTCGAGAAACTCAAATGGTGAATAAATATATAAAGTTCCATTGTCGGTAGAGTAAAGAGGACAGATGATAGGACACCTGATGTTTTCTTTGTAAATATCCTGGAGGGCAAAGTTAATGAAAGAAGAGGCAGAAGAAGTCCTAGATTGACTTGTTTTAATCAAGTGAAGAAGAAAGAAAACGGTGTCGTATCTCGAGACTCAAGAAAGGATCAAAGAATAATCAGTTGACATTGCTTTGCTCCTCTCTTGAAAAACCGCATCCTGTAGCTCGGCAGGGAGCTCATTCCGTATGCCGAGCGTTCGCGTTAGGAAATTCCTCTGGAACCGCATAGTTCTCGACCATTTAGGCTCCAGTGTGTGAGGATGAACACTCTGCTGATGGCGAGCAATGCGATAGTAGAAAGTAGCCGTGGGCATCATGTCAAACAATTCCTCAGAACACATCCCATTATACAGACGGCAGAACACACACAAGGAGGCAAAGTCTCTCCTCAGACTTAGAGGCTCGATTCCATCTGTGAGTTTAGGATTGTCAACTATGCGCATGCACACAGCGCGTCTTTGTACGGAGTCAAAGTGCCAAGCTGGTATTCGGAGGCTCCTGCCCAGGGGTTCAATGAATAAAGAGTCAAAATAACAGATAAATGTTTAATTTTATTAGTTAATAACAATTCAGAATCGCAAATTTTATAAGTCAAAATAATCACAAAATATCAAATTTATGGGTAAAATAAAAATTAAATAAATCACAATAACGTCCATATCGATGCCGAAACTCAGTATTATAATTGTTATCGTAAACTTGTCCAGGCATTGAGCGCTTTTGGTGGTGAGAAAGTAGCAGCATGACATGTAGTATGCGCAGAAAAACTGTTGACATCATTGGAAGATCTTGACATGTTGTATCAGAGTATACGGCTTAGGTCGAGCGGACGTAGCTACGCATAGCTGCGTGCCGAGTACTATACGCATAAAAGATGTGTACATCGCTGAGAAAACTTGGGATTGTAGTATCTGACTAACAGATGGCTGCAAGATCACAAGGGGCAGCGTGTCGTGAAGGATCTCCGTCGTGTTTAGATGTCGCTGCAGCCCTCAAATGCCTGTAGAGTTGATTAGTAGCAGTTCATTAGACCGCCGCTACAGCCTCGCGAGCCTCTGTAACCATGGGCACGGCAGCACTCGTCGCGCTCAGGTGGCGAGCGACGGCACACCTGGTCACACGGGCCTACGTGCACGGCCACCGCCATGGTCATCACCATCGCGATCACCACCAGCACCAACAGTGTCTTGAGAGCGGCCATCTTTGACGTCCTGAAGTTGTGAGACTTGAAAAAATTATGTGGAGGCAGTAGAAATGTCGTGCTTTATATACGCTATGGCAATTGCGGATTTTCCTTATTGCTAAGGCTGTAGTTGTTATAATTTGAATAATAACTACTTGCTATGCGCCTACTTACTTATGATTCATAGTTGACTCGCAATTATGTACTTTGTGTGAAGTGCTGGTTTTCTGCGGCTTGGTGACTTATTGACGATTTTAAAGTACCTAAGTGTAGACAAATATACTTACTTACCTGACTTTTAAACGTAATAGGGTTCGAGTTCGAATCCCGACCGGGGCAAATATTTGTGTGATGAACTTGAATATTTGTGCTTGGGTCATGGTTGTACTATGTATTTAAGTATATATTTATCCATATAAGTACGTATATCGTCGTCTAGTATCCATAACACAAGCCATCGTGAGCTTAATTTGGGACTAGATCGATTTGTGTGAGGTTGGCCGATATTTATTTATTTATTTATCATTTATCTATATGTACATATATCGTCGTCTAGTACCCATAACGCAAGCCTTCTTGAGCTTAATTTGGGACTAGATCGATTTGTGTGAGGTTGAGGTTGTCTGATATTATTTATTTATAATAGGCGTGCGGACAATTTTTTTTGAGGATCGATTAATTTTTTTATTGGGATCAAATGTCTATATGGGACTACCTACACTTAGGCTGCTTTAAAAGTCAGAAATGACCATCCAAGTTCAAAAACTCTCCATACTAATGGCCTATCCGCGTACTTCTGGATAAAAACAAAAAACATAAAATTTTGGTACCTTGAAATCACATTTCAAAAAATTGTTTTTAGGGTTCCGTACCCAAAGGGTAAAAACAGGACCCTATTACTGAGACTTCGCTGTCCGTCCGTCCGTCCGTCCGTCTGTCACCAGGCTGTATCTCAAGAACGGTGCAGCTAGACCGTTGAAACTTTCACAGATGATGTATTTCTATTGCCGCTTTAACAACAAATTCTAAAAATAAAATAAAATAAATATTTAACGGGGGCTCCCATTCAACAAACTTGTTATAGATTATGGTACGAAACCCTTCATGCGCGAGTCGGACTCGCACTTGCCCATTTTTTTTGTTTTCATTTTTTTTTGGTATCATGACATATTGAGCTAATTTTAATTTTATTCATATAAAATACACTATGTTATATAATTCAACATCAGTCGCATCCCCCTATTGTATGTTCCTGACCTAGCGAACGCCAAGTGAATTTTATTTTTTTGTTGATAGATGCTTTCGTATGTCCGGAATAGTCCAGATGTACTTACGGATATCTGGCTCTTCACCTTAACAGGTCGCATTTCTCAATCGGTTCTCGTTTAATTTTGTTGGCAGAGATTAATCGTGTGGATTTTTTGTCGTCGATTCAGTTTCTCGATTTTTATTCAAAATGACGGTTCAATAGGAGCTGAAAAGGTAATAAAAAAAAACAGCTATCACGAAATGAATATATAATATGAAAATGTTTCCGAGGTGTAAAACTGTGTATATATTGTGGTTTTGTGGAAACGAGCCGAAGGGGAGTTTCATAATAGGATCACATGAGTGTTTTAAGACTATAATTAGCGCTATTCTCCATATTTATTAGATATTTAGGATTGAGTACCCAGAGGGGGATACTAATGGAGCCCTATTACTAAGCCCCCGCTTTCTGTATGCCCGACATGCCCGTCCGTCCGACTGTCACATTCACAGGGCTTTATCTCACCAACCGCAATAGGTGGAGATTCGCATAACGTGTATTATTTATTATTATGATGACTCCTATAACAACAAATGCTGAAAATAAAAAAAAGTAGAAATAAAGAACGTTCTATACAATTTTAATATTATTTTGTAACTATACTCGCTTGATTTAATACATTAATAAAAGTATTTTTTCTTCTACGTTTTATTTGTAACGGTTGACTGGTACGATGGGCTCTTATTTATTTATTTATTAAGTATGTAGATATTAGTAAATATGACCACTATTAAATGATTATTTATTAACGAATGTAGACCTCGTAACTTTACTCCTAAATTGGCGAACTTTCTTTTATTATAGGTTTTCAACCCCCACAAAAAATTATATTTCTGAACTTTTTTATTTCTTCTGAACTTTCGCACCATTACATAAGAAAAGGTTGACCTCTAGGCGAGAAAAGCCAGAAATCCAAACATCCGAATACAAAAAGAGTTTTTGACCAAACTAAAACGGGGACAGGAAAAGAGAACAAAAAAATTGTTGATGCTAATGAACATCACCGGTCTTTCGTTCATTCCCCCAGAATAAATCATCTTGAGGTAGGTTTTTTACTAATTAGAACAATAGACAGACTCATGAGCCACAAAGCTGCGGTCCATGAGACTTTACTTAATAAGTCATATTCAACTAGGTACCTAAATGCATATTTTCTACTATTTAGCTTCTGCCCGCGGTTTCGCCCGCGTAGTAAAGTGTAATTTTTAACCCCCGACGAAAAAAGAGGGATGTTATAAGTTCAACATGTGTAGGTATCTGTGTATTTGTGTATCTGTGTATATGTGTATTTGTGTAACATGGACCAATATGAGTGCGTTTTTTTTTTAAATCGAAAGACTTGTCCGTCGAGATGTGTTGGCTATGTTTGGTGGAAATAGGACCCGTTTCCAAGATATTCAGCTTTGATTGGAACTAGCGACAAGCTCAGCCAATATTGAAGCTAAGAATTCCAAACTTCGTAGTTATGTTCAGTTTTAGGACCATTTTCTATATCACTCATTGAATGAGGGTCTCATGATGACCAGGTACTGCAGGTCAATCTCGCTCTCGCCTTCACGTCCAATAAGTCACGTCTTTATACCTAGTAAATCTTTTATAGTTCACTGTAAAATTGTGGAACTCATTACCGGTGCCCGTCAGGCCATCGCAATCCGTGGCATCATTTAAGGAAAAGTTTAAAATGTTATGGCTTCTAGACCCCTAATTTCATCGAGCGATGTATTTTTTGTTAAAATTGAATACTTCTTTTATTATATATTTATTAGTTTGATTAATACAATACAATACAACAATTCTTTATTGCACACCAACAAGAAAAATGTTACAATTGAAATCTTAATTTATAAATGGTAGACAATAGGCGGTCTTATCGCTAAAGAGCAATCTCTCCAGACAACTTTTGGGTAGAAGAATGAGCAAAAATAAACAATGAAAGAGTGTGTGAGTATGGTGGTGAGATAAAAAATTCAGCAACATAAAGTATTATAATCATAATGTGTAACTTTATGTAGATATATTTAAGATTTTGTTTTTATGCGTAATTTAATTAATCTTTAGTGTCTCTGTGCATTTTTAATAGTTTTCCCTATCTTGGATCTTTTCTGTTCTCTCTCATTTGCTCAAAGGTTCACTGGAAGAAATCCCTTACACGGATAAGTTCGCGTTTGTTCATATCAATCGTTTAATGTCCTTGTTATGTATATATATTTTTAATGTAAAATAAAGAGTTTACATACATACATACATACTTGTGTTGGGGTGCTTTAATTTTTTTATGTACCTAGGTTATTTTTATAGCCATAGTTGTTGAAGTAGAATTGTTACGCCGGCAACTACTTACTCTCCTGAAGGGGTTATTTATTTATTTATTGAAACTTTATTGCACAGATCAAGCTAGTACAAATGGCGGACTTAATGCCACAAGGCATTCTCTACCAGTCAACCATAGGGCTAAACAGAAACATTGAGTTGGTGCAGGGTCTACGAGTATAACGTTCGGAGACTATAAAAAAAACAAATTTAAATAAAATATAATATACATACTTAAACTTACACAAATACATAATTATAATATACTACATACTTACATATAGATTCATGTACGCAGTGATAACATCATACCAATAATAATTCATCTTGAAACAATTGTTTTAGACAGATATATCAGAATGATGCTTGCGTAGCATGCGCTTAAAAATAGGTTTGCTTTGTGCTTGCCTGACGAAGGGTTATTCATACTATGAATAACCCTTCGTAAAAATCGGTTACTTATGTTAATAGTAGATTGTTTGACAAGGGGCTAAAACAAGCCATTATATGACACGAGGTAATTATTTGGACGAGCGAATGAAGTGAGCGAGGCCAAATATATCTGAGTGTCATAATGGCTAGTAGCCCCGTGTTAAACACTCTGCTTTTCACTTCGAATGAAAAAAAAACGACTGAAATAATTTATTTTATTTTATCATTTAATATTCTTAGCCAAGATGAAATGTTTAAGATTAAATTTCTTTTCGTTGATAACGTCGTTGAAACGTGTTAAAATAAAATTTCAGTTAATATTCCAGTACATTGTAAATAAAAACTTTTAGTTTATTTTTTTAATTGGGTCGATCTGATCAGGTGGCAGGTTGATTTATTTTATTTGTAAATAGTATGTAGCTGGCCGGTGACAAGATTTTTTTTCAGTGTCATAGAAATTTGTATGGGATTATATGGGCTAAATGTACTATTTTAGCCCCGCTTTGCGAACTTAAAACGAAGTACTTTTTGAGCAGGAGAAGTGAAAAATATTTTTTTATGTAGTACTAGTTGCGCCGCGCGGTGTTTTCCTCTCGTCCCACGGGAACACTATATTTTTTCGGGATAAAAAGAAGCCTATTTGTTAATCCAGGGTGTCAGCTACCTTCATACCAAAATTTAACAAAATTCGTCCCGCAATTTGAGCGTGAAGAAGTAACGTACACACAAACACACTCACAAACTTTCGCCTTTATAATATAAGTGTGATATTTTTTTGATTTATTATGAATATAAATAAATGAGAATCTGTCCTCTCGGAGAAAAGCTAGTATTTTCTATGAGACACCGTTCTTGTCCGATCGAGCAAAGCGTCTCTGATTCAGCTTGGTCAAAAATTCTCGTATAAAATGTACCTATGTAGTACTTAGAAACTAACATTGATAATCAATAACCGACTTTAACGAGAAGAAATTGTATTTTCGAGAACAACTGAACGAGTTTCTATAATAATATGTACATCTAGAATACCTAGAATAGAATGATTTATAGTCAGAAAGTTACGGTAAAGGTACGTCTATGTTCGTCACAATCAGCCAGAGTTGGCGTACAATACTTTATTTTAGCCTCTATGCATGTACAATTGTCAAATGCTTAAATAGATCTAAAAAATAAATTACACATTATATTAAACGAATGACATCAGTTTCAATGTCATGCTAACTAATAATAATAAAATGACAGAATATAATTTATAATCAATTAATTAAGTACCTAATTATACAAAATAAAGAAACACACAAAAAGAAACGAATATGTCAGAGGATTCAAAAAATTACAAAGGGCTAGATCGGGTACGGTCTTAACCTACCAATTATATTTAATTAATTATCCCCTAACTCCTAAGTCCTAACCATTGAGGAGTTAGACCTTCCATCATCAGCTCAGCATAATAAATGAAAAGTTTGGAGACGGCGCAAAGTATGATACGACACAACTTTAACATACTATGCAAGTGGGCTCACGATGTCGGGTTATCTGATATAAAAAAACCAAATTAATGCATATACACTCACCATTCTTAAAAACCACATGAACACCTAACGTTGTGGCCCATGAGCATGCTTGCATGCACTCTGGAAGTGTGTCCTGCTGTTGCGCTGATCTGGATATTGTGACTGAACATACCTACCTTGGGCTAATAATAGACAGTAAATTTAATTGGTCTCCTCATATTGATCATGTATGTAGTAAACTCAGATCTATGTTATCCAAATTATCTATACTTAAAAACAAGTTGCCATATAGCACTTTAAGATTGCTTCATATGGCGCTAGCCGATTCTGTCATAAGCTATGGCCTGTCTAGCTATGGTAGAACTTATAAGACACATCTAAATAATATATATAAACTACAACTAAGATTATTAAAAACTATTGTACCTCTTAAGATAAAATATAATTATAGATATAACTATGAAAGTCTGTTCAAGTACTGTAGGGTGATGCCTGTACATGACAAAGTAGATCTAGCTATCGTGACCCAACATATTAATAATATCCCCTTGTAAATAGAAGATTCAGACCAGAAAATTTACGCAATCTAACAAACATACCAGCATTCATAATACCTCCTTGCACTAATGAATACGGCAACAGAGTATGGACGCAGGCCTTACCACGCACGTTGAACAGACTTCCATGTGATTACGATTATGATGGTAAATCTACTAAACAAGTTATAATCTCGTATAAAAAAATGTTCCTTGTGCCTTCCCGATTAGTAAGTTTATACTTAGAATATTGCTTACTTACTATATTTTCCTCTACTTAGGTTCGATATAATCTTAAAAAATTAAGATTAGAGTCTAAGCTGAATAAACAGTTAAATTTTTTTTTTTTTTAGATGATGACTAACCAGACGCAATTACCTGAATAACAACAAAATACATGGAAAACATTGTTAGTACTTATAATATTTGAGGGTTGTCCTGGATTTTGGGATCCCATCGTCACATCCTGACTGTAGGTGACAATGGGACCACCTCAGGAGTATACTCTATCAAATAAAAAAGATTTTGAGGATCGGTCCACATTTTGACAAGATTTCATATGTTTAAGACTACAATTTTATTACTTTTCTCTATTCCGCTTTGAAGGAGGACGTAATCACTGTTTTTATATTTTTAATCTATGTTGTTTACATTAGAACTATGAAATGGTGTTGTTGTGAACACGTATGTACGAACGATAACCTATCCCCTTATACTAATGGCAAACAAGCAGTCGAATTTAGGGAAATACTATATCAGTCGCTGTGATTGTAATTCCTGTTCCAAAAAATCGCTGTTACTTTATTACGCTTATTTAGTTACTAGATGGTGCCCGCGAGCTTCGTCTGCGTAGAAGAGAAAATGGGTTATTCCCTGTTGTCAGTCAATAGTATTTTATGCAATCGTTGCACAATGAAGGTTCTTAAAGTCGAGTACCGCGTTTAGGTCACTAGGCTTGCCGAGTGGCCTAAGTAAGGTACGAGATTTTAAGACCTAAATTGTAACTATTGCATACAATACTTTTTATACGAGCAAAACACAGTAAAACATTTTTTACTTTAATCGTCATTCTCCAAAATGATTTCTCTTTTTTGATGTAACCTTTTTCGTTCAACTAAAACTAACCTATTAAAAAAAAACATGATCGCGATGGTCACGGCGGGTGTCTCGTGATTGGTTAAACTTTTTGACAAGTAATTTCAGCCAATCAGTGAACAATAGCGAGTAGGGTGGTCCTTATATGGCAAAAAAAAAAAAGTTTTTTTTACGGGGCACCTTTTCTATTTATTATTTATTTATTTATTATTTATTTATAGCAACCATGGTATTACAAGGTGTTACAATTATATAAGGTACATCATGGACCCTGTTAGGGTATAGCTCATTTAACTTAATCTAAGGGAACGACACAAATAAACATACACATATCACAAAAATATTGTTAAAATGGTTATTTACAATTTTAAAATTCAAATTTTACATTTATCTTAATACTTATTAATTATTTCAATGTCAAAGTGTTCATTCAAAATTATTATCATTAACAAATTCCCGTATCGAATAATAACATTTCTTCATTAATATTGATTTTAATTTATTTACGAGCTGGGCTTCGTCTTCAGTCTTCAGTCTGTAAGATGTTTGCTGGAATTCTATTGTAAACTTGTACACATCGACAATAAGGGCTGTTTTTAAATACTACAAGTTTAGACTTTGGCATTTGGAGCAGATTTTTGGATCTTGTGTTATATTTGGTAGTGTCCTTCTTTTGTGGGAATAAATGGATGTGTTTCCGTACAAATATAATAGCTTCGAGAATGTATATGCAGGGTAGTGTGAGAAGCTTATGCTTTACGAAGTGCGGTTTACAGCTTTCACGTCCACGAATATTGACTAAAATTCGGATGCATTTTTTTTGTATTACAAACAGATCATGCACTTCCGTGCTAGCACCCCATAAGACCAGGCCATAGCGGAGCCATGAATAGGCATAGGCATAATATGCTGACATTGCTGTTTCGAAATTTGTATTGGACTTGAGGACGCTGAGGGCATATGTGAATCGCGATAGTTTCGTTTTGATGTTCTGGATGTGCATTTTCCAATTTATGTTAGTGTCTATGGTAATACCTAGGAGGTTGAAATAGCTGACTTCCTCTATTATGTGGTTTTTTATATGTAAGTTTATGTCTAAGGATTTTTTTTTGATATGGTTTGAATTGCAAGACTTTGGTTTTTCGTAGATTTATCTCTAAATTGTGGTCCTGTAGCCAATTTAAAATACTTAGTTTGTGAATATTGGGATAGTCTAGTGTTGCACTCGTCACTATTTTTGCAGCTGAGTAATATCAAGATGTCGTCTGCAAACATTATACATGTCGTATCCAGTATACTTGGTAGGTCATTAATGTAGGCAAGAAATAAGACACAACCGGTTACGCTTGTGGGATTGATGACGTAACATGACGCGATTTCGATAGCACTGTTTGAACTTCGCCCGTTTGTTCGTTATTGTAGTTTTTTTGTACGCATTGTGTCCGATTCTGTAAGTAGGATTTTAGCCAGTTGTGTGCAAGTCCTCTAATACCCATTCCATATAGTTTTGAAAGTAGGATTTTATGTGAAACTTTGTCGTATGCCTTCGTCATGTCAAGGAGCAGGCCGACTGCGTAGTTTTGATTATTTAACATAAGAATCGGTAATTCTTATGTTATGCTTTATTCTATTGATTATTTAACATAAGAATCGGTAACCGTATTTTTTTCATAATTTTTGGACAAAAATTAGGGGTCACTACCACAGCTTAAACTTTGTGAAAAAAAAACTAAACAAACATATTACATAAAAAATCTGATTAATAGGAAAAAAACTTCTTCAAGTGGTAATAATTGCAGTTACATTCTCTAAAACAGATATTATTCTCAACTACACAATAAGGTATCCATTACAATACATAATAAAATTACCAAATTATGATTAAAGGGTGGATTTTGGGGTGTTTGGGTACTTTTTCCGAATTGTTTTACTATTAAAAGCAAATACTGTTTGTTAGGAATGCCTCGTCGGCCGGGTCCTCACATTGACATCTACGATAGCTCAGTAGAAGAACGATTTAAAGAAACACAAGGGTAAACAAAAACGATATATATTTAACACAAAAACAAATTAACACAATTAAAGATCGGAGCACAATTAAATTTAACACACAAAATTAACACAAATTAAAACGCGAAATTTAAACTAAATCTTAACTAATGTAGTCCTTTATCTAACACTGATTGCACTACGTACTACTAACTAACAAGATGGTATACACAGGAGTAAGAGACTGGACGGAAGTACTAGCGGATCGCTGATCTACGCACTTGAGTTGTACTACAAATTTGTGAAAAAATGGGCGCCCTTTTATTTGATCTGTTACATGTCTTAGAGGGACGCCCGCTCTGTTACTTTTTACTGATTTTCTGCTAAATTACAATAGTTATCTTAAATTTAACTTATGAATAACATGGAGGTTTGTTTATAGAACATAATCACATTTATGATTTTCATGTGAGAGCTCCCGCTTAATTACAGTGATATAAAATTTATATGATTTCTTTGTCTCGACTCAGAGGCCGTCTCGTTCACACGGGTCGAGATCTACACCTTCCTGTTCCCTCATATCGCGCCGCGCTCGGCGCGTCGTGTTATTTCTTTGTTTGCCGTGCTCGCAGCAAGTTGCGGTCGGTATAATGTATAGTGATTTTACTTATATGTTCATGAGGAACATTATTACAAAGTTTCAGGATATTCTAATTTTTATCCTTAAGTTTTACATCCAATGTAAACAAACATGATTCCTTTGTCTCGCGCTGCGAGTGGAAAGTTACCAGGATGAGTCATACTTGTTTACTTTTAAGACGCCGTGGTCTTTTAACTATTCTACATAGTACTTGGGAGCTCTCTTACAAATAATGTTTCTTAGGAAAAATAAGTGTTATACACATAGTATTGCCGCTTTTTTGGGCATTTTGGAAAATAGGAATATATTATTTATTTAGACTTAATATTAATTTCGCCTAACCTATACATATATTATTATTTATTTATTTATTTATAAAATAGCCTAGCTGTCCGTAACACTGTTTCTGTTTAAAAGTGAGATTGGAAGTGTTGAATGCCCTGCTTCCTGGTTGACGTCAGGTGTTGGAATGGTATTTTCATTGCTAGATGTAGATGAAAACTTAGATAGGATAGGATAGAAAACATCTTGAAACGGGCTTCCATTAAAACATATTTCAAGCCGATGAAGAAGATGTCTCAATACCTGAGGCCCGTGAAGACCAGCATCCCTCTGCAGAGTGCTGGTATTTATAAGCTGGACTACGAGTGTGGTCTGTCATATATTGGCCAAACGAAACGTAGCTACACGGATTATGGAGCATGTAACAGATGTCGAACACCGTTGTCGGAACAGGTCTGCAGTCTGCGAGCATGGCATGGACAAACCATACACTACAATCACACTTCAATCTTTGCCAGAGAGAAACGATATTTTTCCAGAATATTGCGTGAGGCTATTCAAGTATTCAAATCAAACAATATCCCAATTTCAATAGAGAAGGTGGTTAGTCATTACCGCCGGCTTGGGATCCTGTTGGAGATCTTATCAAGGATCAAGCAAGACACAAGGATAGAAACCCTGGGCCTCGAACGGTGTAAACAAATTAGGGATAAAAGTAGTATATGTAGAGTATTTGTTTAAAAGTATATATCATAGTATAAGGCGATCTGGGAGTTTTCTTTCGGCGGTTATTTCTCCTCAATAAGCCTTATAGTGAACCGCTGGTCTATATTTAAGTATTAAATAAAATAATAAATGCAGAAGGGTATTAATTATTTTATTTAATAAATATCTCGCACAAGTGTAGCTATCTTAACACATTAGGCCCATCTAGCAAGTATGTACACCTTGCACAAATGTAACTTTGTTTGAGAAAAATTGTGTGTTTCTCAGTCAACCGTTGACAACGGTAACTGGAAAGCTACCGAAACATCAGAGAGGCACAAATAATTCATAAACGCGATATAATCTGCTTAAATTGTTTTATTTAAATGTCTGACAGTTGTCTCTTTCCTTTTTACTTCGCGTTACCGCGTTTTGGATGTTTTCTTCATTCCTAAAATTCTGAGCATCTCTGTCAGTTTTTTGTTGACTGTGGTCATAATAGCTGCTCTATTTTGAAGATGTGAATTGTATTTCTCGTTGAAACGCTCATGCCAATGATTGTAGACGCCATTTCGATACCTTCACAACTATACGCCTGAGTATGACGTGCACACTCTCAGAGTAACGAAAATGTGCTGAGGATCGTTCTACGCGGTCGCGTCGCGGGGGTGCGAGAAGGGGGTGGAAGTCGCGATAGTGCATCAATATTAGGCAATAGCACTTGATTTCATTTAAAAAGTCCAAAATTAATAATAAAGCCGCAGGAATAAACAGTTGGCTCGATTCATAAAATTGCATTTTTTTAAATGTTTTTAATACTTTGACCTTCGGTAGCGACCTCTAAAACTCGATAAAAAAATGAAATAAAAATAATGTGGAAATAACTCATATTAAATAACGATTTGATGAGGTGCCCCTTTCACTTTTCAAAAATCAAAAAATAAGGACCACCCTAGTAGCGAGCTTTTTTTTAAATCAACTATTATGCTGATGTTCTCTTTTTGAAATTATAAGTTGAGTAGAGAAATGGTACAGGAGAATTCTGGTACAGGATTAAAAAGTGCGTTATTGTGATTTTGTCTGGGAAATTATGATTGACAGATTAAAGTACGCGAGTATAAAAAAATTGGGCATGTGCGAGTCCGACTCGCGCATGAAGGGTTCCGTACCATAAAACAAGTTTGTTGTATGGGAGCCCCCCTTAAATATTTATTTTATTTTATTTTTAGTATTTGTTGTTATAGCGGCAGTAGAAATACATCATCTGTGAAAATTTCAACTGTCTAGCTATCACCGTTCTTGAGATACAGCCTGGTGACAGACGGACGGACGGACGGACGGACAGCGAAGTCTCAGTAATAGGGTCCCGTTTTTACCCTTTGGGTACGGAACCCTAAAAAGTATTATATAACTAGAGATGTGTCGTTCTGGAGAACGTTTCTTGATTTGTATAGGAAAATGTGCCGTCAGTTCAACGAACTAGTGTCAAAAAATAATAACATCGACATTTTCAATCCACGATTTTTGGTATTCAGGAGGCAGATTGTAGAATTGCTTTCGCATTAAACGCCGTCTCTGTTTACACATCTTTAATAGTATTTTATGCAATCGTTGCACAATGGAGGTTCTTAAAGTCGAGTACCGCGTTTAGGTCACGAGGCTTGCCGAGTGGCCTATGTAAGGTACGAGACTTTAAGACCTAATTGTGTAACTATTGCATACAATACTTTTTATACGAGCAAAACTCAGAAAAACATTTTTTTACTTTAATCGTCAAATGTCCAATATGATTTTTTATCTTTGATGTAACCTCTTTCGTTCAACTAAAACGGACCTATTAAAAAAAACATGATCGCGATGGCCATGGCGGGTTCCTCGTGATTGGTGAATTTATTTGACAAGTAATTTCAACCAATCAGTGAGCATCAAATAAGCTTATGTTCTCTTTTTGAAATTATTAGAGTTGTGTCAAGAGATGTCTTATGAATATTAAAGTTATGTAGCGGGTACCATAGAGTATAGAATTTTGTTACAGGATTAAAAAGTGCGTTATTGTGATTTTGTCTGTGAACTTATAATTGACAGATTAAAGTCTGCGAGTATAAAAATGTTTTGAATGTATTCTATTTCAAAATGCTCAATGTATAAAATATTTAAATAGAAAGTCTAATGTGCTAATTAAACAGTTTAGTCATTATAATAATATTACATTTATAATAATTTTTATTTAAGGATATTTTTTCAATGGACATAATATTGTTAAAATCATGATGTGCATGCTTATTTTGGATGACATTTATCTGTAATGCCTGTTCTTTGTATCGTTGAATCTGAATGTAATCTGTTTAGTGTGCCAATAAAGAAAAAAAAAACCGGTCTAGTGCGAGTCGGACTCGCGCACCGAGGGTTACGAACAAACACTTTCCATCCTTAAGTGGTTAAGTTAAGTTTGCACCTGGTATGTATAGCGCTCCATACAAATGAGGTGCAAAGTTATCGCAACCAATCCCTTTGTTGTATGGGAGCCCCCCTTAAATATTTATTTTATTTTATTTTTAGTATTTGTTGTTATAGCGGCAATAGAAATACATCATCTGTGAAAATTTCAACTGTCTAGCTATCACCGTTCTTGAGATACAGCCTGGTGACAGACGGACGGACGGACGGACGGACGGACGGACAGCGAAGTCTCAGTAATAGGGTCCCGTTTTTACCCTTTGGGTACGGAAGCACATAAGTGGTTTAAATCATATTTACAGAACCGTACGCAGTGCGTGCAAATTGATTGGTTGTACTAAAACTCGGGGCAAATAAAGGCCGTTATGTCTCAAATGCGACAAACTACTTGCTCAATTCCGCAGGGGAGCGTAATCGGATGTGTCCTATTTTTGGCTTACATCAATGACTTGCCGAAAGTCATAAATGCAAATTGTGTGATGTTTGCCGACGATGTCTCCGTACTGCTAAATTGCGCAAGTAGCGCGGAATGCAACGAACGTCTACCTGAAGTAGCCCAAAACATTACAGAGTGGCTTAGCGATCATAACCTGGAAATTAATCTCCAAAAAACTAAAATAATTCAATTTAAACCATTTCAAAAAAAAACCCTTGCAAATGTCACTACAAATAAACAACAAATTAATTGAGGAAGTTAACGAATTCAAACTGTTAGGTATAAAATTAGATACAAGTATTAATTGGAAATCACATATCCAAAACATAAAATCAAAATTATCCAGCTTTATATACGCGTTATGTGTTTTAAAATCCAACACAAACCTACATACGGCGTTGTCTGCTTATTTTGCTTTCGCGCAGGCATGGCTCCAATATGGTGTGATTCTTTGGGGGGCCAGCACCGATGTCCATCAACTACTGGTCATGCAAAAGAAATGTATTCGCATACTCACCAACACGCAGATACCTGATAGCTGCCGCCCACACTTTGTCCAATTAAAAATTCTTACATTACCCTCAATTTATATTATGGAAGCGGCACTTTTTGTTAGGACGCACTCTAATTTATTTACCAAAAAAGTAGTGAAATCTGAAAGACGAAACAAAACAACTAAACTAGAACTACCAGTTACAAAATTAGAGATGTATAAAAAAGGCCCTTATTACCGATGCATACTAGTTGTAAACAAATTGCCAGCGATACTCAGAGATGAACCGAAAGACACTGTATTTAAAAGGGAATTAAAAAATTGGGCAAGTGCGAGCCCGACTCGCGCATGAAGAGTTCCGTACCTATACATATATATAATCTATAACAAGTTTGTTGTATGGGAGCCCCCCTTAAATATTTATTATATTTTATTTTTAGTATTTGTTGTTATAGCGGCAATAGAAATACATCATCTGTGAAAATTTCAACTGTCTAGCTATCACCGTTGTTGAGATACAGCCTGGTGACAGACGGACGGACGGACGGACGGACGGACGGACGGATGGACGGACGGACGGACAGCGAAGTCTCAGTAATAGGGTCCCGTTTTTACCCTTTGGGTACGGAACCCTAAAAAGCTATTAATTAATAAATGTTATTACTCCGTAGATGAATACCTAAACGACGAATCTTTGCCAAAGTAAAATTATACAGTTCATGTTAAATGTGATAAGATAATAAATATATTAATAATGTAAAATTATAATCTATGATAAACCTACAATTATGTAATAAATAATGTAATAATATAATGTAATAATAATGTGGAATGATATTTATGCGATATTATTGTAACAAAATTTTATTTATTTATTCTAATAATCTAAATCGAATTTGTACCTAATTATACACCCACCACTAAGTAAATTGCTGTGCCCTGGCAGGGTTCATGTTATGGACTTAATCATATTAAATGTAACATCTTATTGTACAACATGATAATGCAATAAAGAATTATGAATTATTATTATTATGAATTACCCTAACAAGAGCATGTCGGGCCACGCTCAGTGTAGGGTTCTGTATTTGCCCATCCTTCACAATAGACGGGCTTCGAGGCTTAAATTACAAGAAAGATTTCAAGCTCTATAAAAAAGGCTGTAAACGCCAAAGTAACTGTAATTACTTATTACCTTCTGGAACTTATCGATTATACGCGCCAGTTTGAGTTAAATGTTATAATACAGTATGGCACTTAACTAATATGTGGAACGTTCGAAGTATAAGGACACCGCGAGGCACTTTTACGTAATTTTAAAGAAAATTATGAAATTTTGCGGTAGGTAACTCAAAAACGGCTTGACCGATTGTGTTCAATGTTCAATATAGTTTTCATTGAAAGTACTTATAAGGCCTCGTTTTCATGATTTTTTCCATAATTTTTTGACCCGTGGTTGAAAAGTTAGAGGGGGGACACTATTTTTTTATTTTCGGATCGAATATTTACAAAACTGCTGACTTTATCAAAAAATAATGTTTGGAGACCCCTACTATTTTTGAAAGACCTATTCAACGACACTACACACACTAGTGTTGAAACGAAAAAAAAATTCACCTCCACTTTAGGTGTTGGAGAGGGGTCTATATCTGTTTGTCTAAAATTTTTTGGCCGATATTTTTTTCGGCACACATTTTTTGGCCTAATAATCTTTGGTCGATGGTTTTTTACGTCGAAAATTGTTTGGGCGAAATTGTTTTGCATATATTTTTTTGGCCGAAAATTGTTTAGTCTAACATTTTTATGGAATAACATTGTTTGGTCGAATGTAATTTAGGCATAAAATTGGTATTCCGAATATTGGTGTTAATAATAATCGCATCCAAACTGTCGCATTTATTAAATTAATATTACTTAGATTTTGTTGGAGACGCAGTTCTAACCTAACCTAACCTACTGTTCTGGGAGCGCCTTATTTTTGTCAGGGACGTAACCTAACCAACTGTTGTGGGAGCGCCTTATTTTTGTTAGGGACGCAGTTCTAACCTAACCTACTGTTCTGGGAGCGCTTTATTTTTCTCAGGGACGCAGTTCTAACCTAACCTAACCTACTGTTCTGGGAGCGCCTTATTTCTGTCAGGGACGTAGTTCTAACCTAACCTAACCAACTGTTGTGGGAGCGCCTTATTTTTGTTAGGGACGCAGTTCTAACCTAACCTAACCTACTGTTCTGGGAGCGTCTTATGTTTGTCGGGAACGCAGTTGTAACCTAACCTAACCTACTGTTCTGGGAGCGCCTTATTTTTGGGGACGCAGTTCTAACCTAACCTAACCTAGTGTTCCGGGAGCGACTTATTTTTGCCAGGGATGCAGTTCTAACCTAACCTTACCTACTGTTCTGGGAGCGACTTATTTTTGTTAGGCACGCAGTTCTAACCAAGCCTAACCTACTGTTCTGGGAGCGCCTTATTTTTGTCATGGACGCAGTTCTAACCTAACCTAACCTACTGTTCTGGGAGCGCCTTATTTTTGTCAGGGACGCAGTTCTAATCTAACCTAACCTACTGTTCTGGGAGCGCCTTATTTTTGTTAGGGACGCAGTTCTAACCTAACCTAACCTACTGTTCTGGGAGCGCCTTATTTTTGTTAGGGACGCAGTTCTAACCTAACCTAACCTACTGTTCTGGGAGCGCCTTATTTTTGTTAGGGACGCAGTTCTAACCTAACCTAACCTACTGTTCTGGGAGCGCCTTATTTTTGTTAGGGACGCATTTCTAACCTAACCTAACATACTGTTCTGGGAGCGCCTTATTTTTGTTAAGGACGCAGTTCTAACCTAACCTAACCTACTGTTCCGGGAGCGCCTTATTTTTGTTAGGGACGCAGTTCTAACCTAACCTAACCTACTGTTCTGGGAGCGCCTTATTTTTGTTAGGGACGCAGTTCTAACCTAACCTAACCTACTGTTCTGGGAGCGCCTTATTTTTGTTGGGGACGCAGTTCCAACCTTACCTAAACTATTGTTCTGGGAGCGACTTATACTTTCGCTTGCTCGCTTTAGCATATGGGTTTTTAGGAGGTTTTATGTTAGGCTAAAGAATAATTATACCTAACAATATTATACTTTTAGCCTTTTAGTCATAAAAAAAATATACTAAACAATTTTAGGTCAAACATGTTTTAGGACAAAAATATGTATGCAAAAAAATCTTTATGCTAAAGAATAAGTATGCCATTAAATATTAGACCAAACATTTTCGGCCAAACAATTTTAGAACATACAATTTTAGACCAAGCGAAGGGCACCCGTTGGGGGTCGTACCCGTAATTTTTTTTTTTAGTTTTTTTTTACCGTTTTGTCGGCGTGATACATACACATACTCATACCAAATTTCAGCTTTCTAATTTAAGCCGCGGACGGACGGACAGACGGACAGACGGATAGATGGACATGGCGAAACTATAAGGGTTCCTAGTTGACTACGGAACCCTAAAAAGAAAAAAATAAACGTTCTCGAGAACGGCACATCATACTCAAATTTAATTTTTTTTTTTGCAATTTTACAAGTCACATTGATTTGTGTGAGGTTGACTGATATTTATTTGTTTATTTACCTTATTGGGTACGCAAAGTTTCAGCTCAATCGGTTGAAGATTATCTGCTTCAAAATTGAATTGCAAGATGCCACCAACAAAACGAACAAACATAGTTAAGTTAAGTTACATACATTGCAAGTTAAATAAAAGCTTGTAAAATACATTAATTAGTGTCTACCTAAGTACATTAACTAGGTACAGAAGGTATTTATAGTTTTTTGTTCGTGTTATGTCAGAATTATACTTTATAACAGCAAATCCCTGCGACTTTTCCATAATATTTGTTGTACCCACCTCTAACACACTGTTATCGTATAAAACCCGTATAAACAACTTATAAATAACGAACTATATCTCACAAACGTGTTCAAAACAACGAAAATGGTGACAAAATTCGTTCGGAAGTTTCCAATCACGATCGCATCTGTATATAAAGGACCCAGATCGCGTCCCTTCACACAACTGTTTCACCTGTCCTCACGTTCACTGTGAATTCAAGATGGCTGCTCTTAAAACTCTCCTGATCCTGGTCGTGCTGGTCATGGCTGTGTCCATGGCGGTGGCTGTTCGCGTCGGGCCCTGTGACCAGGTCTGTAACCGTATTCAGGCTGAGAGAGACGAGTGCTGCCGTGCCCATGGCTTCAGTAGAGCCAGCTGCAGTGGAGGGGCCATGTCTTGCTACTAGTCCAGGTATACGAAGGGGGCTGGAAGACTAGCTGCTGATTGGTAGCTGATCGTCTCATCTAACAGTTCCAGCTCTATAAGACTTCAGATCACAAAGCCCAGTCATTTCTCCTCATCGCATGGAACCAGCAAACCAGGACCACTGATTTCTGCCCTCAACAATTACTAGCAACTCAACAACCAGCAGTCCTAAGCTTCTGTAACGTTTACACGGAGACTTATCTACTACTGGCTTCGAAGTATTCCGGTGGCTTATACTACCAAGAATCAATGTGACTTCCGACTGGACCAACTCCTAATGAACATTATTCGCGTCGAAGAAGATAATAATAATAATAAAACAATACTTTATTGCACACTAATAAAAGTTTACAAAAAGTAAGCAGACAAATACAATTTATAAATAATGGTAGACAATAGGCGGTCTTATCGCTAAAAAGCGATCTCTTCCAGAGTTTCCAGACAACCATTGGGTAGTGAAATTATGAAGATCTATACTGCTGGCGTGAATCAAAGAATTAGGAAGATTAACAGCTTTAGTATGCTTTGCAATCGTACCAGAACTTACATCCTGCCATTTATGAAGAAGACAGAAGAATGTTCATTTTAAATAACTGTTTTTTTTTTTTAATTAATTACAATCCCACCAAAAACATTCTGTAAAAAACTAGCCAAGTCTCGATGGAGCTGCTTGTTTATCTCTAAAAAGTAATTAAATCTAGACAAAGTTGTGCCAAGTCTAAGGTTCCTTACTGCGATTTCTTTATTATTATAGTTAATGTTGTGTGACTTGGCCGTTGAAGGGTACACAAGGGTACAAAACCAGGTGCTCCATGACACCATTGCACCAATCTGTCGCCAGAACCGCTACAAGTCAATTTTGTTTACACGTAATGTTATACCTGTTGTAACTACCTATGTTTGTTAAGCGAGATAATAGCCCATACTGGTATTGTTAATTTGACGCTATTGTCTCATTTTAGGCTGTTGTTGATTGTGCAACACATGCATTCAGCATTGACAATGCTGACTTCTGCTCTCTTCTTTTTGGAGCGTCAAATCGACCACCGATCTAACATAAAATTGACGTACAGACGGACTTCTATCAATGATTAGAAGTCCGTCTGTACTGGAAATATTTTTGGAGTTTACTCCTTAAGAATCGATTTTCATATATAAGCCCGGGGTATGAAAAATATGGGGTGTAAAATCGAACGTATATGCCGTGCTAATTTAAAAAGTCGTATCTCAGTATACGATTGGGGTAAAAATACGACTTCGTAATTTAGCAGGTTATGCGTTAAGCGTTATAGACTAAGATCCCGATATAAAATAACCTTCACCGAGATGTTTATTTGATGAAGTGTATTTTATATTTAATTTAATATGTCAATAATTATATTGCATATGGGTTGCCTAACAAATTTTAGTCCAGGGTATGTTTAATTAATAATAAAAAAAAAATGTTTTAAACATTTCACCGGTTTGATTAATATTAGATAAATTCTATACCAATCGAAAGTATGAAGCCCATAGAATATGCAAACGTTAGGTTGCCTATTTTTTTCCCGTCACAACTATTGGGTAGCCAGGTATAAACAGGTAAATCTATACCTACTAGCATTTTGCAAAGGTCTGATTGTTGAATTGAAATTAAATAAAAGTAAAGATTATTTAATTATGAATTTATCTAATAATCAAATCGGTGAAATGTAAAAAAAAATTTTTTTTAATTTTAAACTAAACATACCCCGGACTAAAATTTGTTATGCAACCCATATGCAATATATTTATTGACATTTTAAACTAAATATAAAATACATTTCATCAAATAAACATCTCTGGAAAGGTCATTTTATATCGGGAGCTTAGTCTATAACGCTTAACGCATAACCTGCTAAATTAAGAAGTCGTATTTTTACCCCGATCGTATACTGAGATACGACTTTTTAATTTAGCACGGCAAATACGTTCCAAAAATATAAGTATTGCGAGGATTGACGTTTGGTTGTCAAAGGCGACGGTTGAACATTTTATCAAATTTTATTTTATTTATAAGTTAATTCAGTTTTAGAGTCCTTTTCGCTGTTTTTGCGATGAGTGAGTCAAGTCGAGGTGTCGTGAGTGATACGTCACTTTTAGAATGTGGGCAGCGGGCAGCTCCGTCGTGGCTATCTGAAGTGGAGTTTGATAATAAGGCAGGGCCGAGTCAATCGGATATTGTATCGGACGCTGAGTCCATGTTGGATGTGCGGCATATAGCGGTGAAGCGTGCTTGTGGTCTGAGCGACGAAAGCTGTGGTTGTAGTGATAGTTTTATCACAATAGGCAAGAAACCTAAACGCTTGCGGGTTTTAGCAACCGCCAGAACGCAGCTGGAGCCGGACGGTGTGCCTGACAAGCTATTTGAAGTTTATATAGTGTCAAAAGAAGATTTACCGAAACAGATTGGTTTGGCAAAGTTGCTGCAATTTAAGGGTATACCCTTAAAAGGAATTTTATCCGTCAAGTTTATGGGTCCACGTAAAGTTCGCATACAGTTTAACTCTAAGGATGATGCGGAGAAGCTTCTGGCTTCTCAGGAGTTTAACAATGAGACGAGACGTTCTTATTTGTCTAATATGGCATGCTGCACTTATGGAATTATAAGGCAGGTTGAGTTGGAGGTTGAGGAAGACGAATTTTTAAAGAATATTGAAGGGTCTGAAGACATTTTGTCAATATGTAGACTGAACCGTTTGGGTCATGATGGGCGTTGGGTTAAGGCTGAAGCTATTCGTCTGTGTTTTAAGGGAACTTCTTTACCGCCATATGTTTATGCCTACGTTAAGGTAAATCAGTACACTTTCCCGGTTACCCAATGTTCAATATGTTGGAAGTTCGGTCATCTGAGCAGGTTTTGTCCTACTACTAAAGTTACTTGTCCGAAATGCGGCGGGGAGCATGCCAATTGCGAAACGACTATTTTTAGATGCATTAATTGTAAAGGCAGCCATATGGCCTTAGATAATTCGTGCCCGGTTTTTGTGAAGGAGAAAGAAATTCGCAGGATTATGTCTGCTGAGGGATGTATATATAAACGGGCTTTTTGGTTGTATATGCAAAATAAGGAAAAAAAGGATACGGATGTTTGTAGTCAGGATGCGCCATCTGTTTTTGAGAATGACTTAAGTTTTGGAAAGTCATATAGAGATGCTGTTTTGTCGAAGCCGTTACAATCTAAAGAGTCTGAAGATTCTGTCTGTCAGGCTGAGGGCCAGCGATCAGTAAGTCAGTACAGATTAGAGAGCGAGCCACAACAAGAGGTTCGTAAGCCGCGGAAGTCAAAAAGAGTAACAGATGTGAAGAGGTCCGAGTGTCTATTGGTCAATCAGCCTACTATTGAGCGGGCTGATATGGAAGATCAAAGACCAAATAAGGACAAGAAGAAGAGACGTATTACTTTTGAAAGGCTGGTTGAGAAGACGAAGGATATTTTGTTTTCTACCGAAAGTTGGGAGGAGAAGTTCAAAACGCTGTTTGGAGTTGTTGTTAAGGAGATTTTGGATTTATTTAAGGATTTTTTTAAGGAAGGTGATTTTGTACGTTTGTTTTTGTCTAATGTGGCTAGGTCTAATACCAGATCTTTCTTGAATGTAATGTTCAATTCAATATTGGCGGAACCCTTATCGGAATCGGCTAAATTTGTATACAGTTTTTTTTATGTAAATAGTGTATACAAATTTAGTTGTTTTCGTGTACATGTTATTTTTAAGTTTATACGGTTTATGTTTTTATTTATCTATGTCTTTTAGAGATGAATGATGTTGTGTATTAGGCTTGCTGGAGCTGGCATGTTCATAAAAATGATCAAAGGTCCTTAATTAATAGATAAAAAAAAAAAAAAGTATTGCGATACTACGGTAGAAAGGTCGTATCTTTGTATGGATTTCATAGTAAGATACGGTTTTTTTTCCGTAGCACTTCAGACTGTAGTAACTAAACTAGCCGCTCGAGGGCGCTTTACATCACGCTTCCTTATTTAGTTACTACTCATGATCTCTCCAATTTGTTAAAAATGAATCGGAAGTAAATTTTCCTTGTAAAATATTGTAATTTTGCTGTATATTATACTCGTATATTAATATTATGTAAATGCCTACCTTCTCGTTCTTGTTTGAAGCACCCAACAGGGTACATAATGTGATACTTAAACTATTTACTAATCAGTATGTGCAATAAACGTATTGAGTATTGAGTATATATTTTATAATCGTTCTTAAGGCCAGGCGCGCACCACGATTTTAGTCGCGCGATAATTTTGTCGCATAAATGCAAGATATGGGTTTATATGAGAGTGCGCGCACCACGATTTTCATAAACCCAGAAGTACGCTTATTTCTGCGACAAAATTATCGCGCGACTAAAAAAAATCGTGGTGCGCGCCTGGTCTGAAGAGTAAACTCCAGTCGTGCGTCGGAGCTGACACACACACTTTTTTTTATAGGTACTGTTTGTTTCAAGCTCGCCTATACATAAGTATTATTGAAATACGCAGCTTTATCAAGCCTACAATTGGCTGGTTATTGAATCAACGTTTTCCAAGTGGCAATTTTCCATCGTCAATGGGTAGCGGTTCTGGCGACAGATTGGTGCAATGGTGTCATGGAGCACCTGGTTTTGTACCCTTGTGTACCCTTCAACGGCCAAGTCACACAACATTAACTATAATAATAAAGAAATCGCAGTAAGGAACCTTAGACTTGGCACAACTTTGTCTAGATTTAATTACTTTTTAGAGATAAACAAGCAGCTCCATCGAGACTTGGCTAGTTTTTTACAGAATGTTTTTGGTGGGATTTCACTTCTTTTTGTAGAAACGTGAGCATATTGATTTATTTTATTAGATTTTTTTATTTGACACATTTTTTTTCTTTTTAGGTGTAGTTTTTTTATTATTACAAATCTTTCTTTTCTTTTTTTCCGGTTCTGATTCTTGTACAGTAGCAACAGTTTTTCGTATTGCCCATTCGCGTTCATTATTTATTCTCTTAGACGGTTTAGACGGTTTAATTTCTGTAAGATCGGCGCGGTATTTACGCCTAAGCCGGTTGTATTCGGTGATCGCTGAAGCTTGAGCTTTTATACTCTTGAAGTCAACATTTATGAGGTGCACCCCATGAAGATTGGTTACTCGTGAAAGCGCCACGTAGGCTTGGCCACAAGAGAATATGGAGGTGCCAATTTCCATGAGGGCATTTTTTAGACTTAGACCTTGGCTCTTGTGAATTGTTAGGGCATACGCCACACAGATTGGGAATTGTTCTCTGTACACGTATGCCCGGGGTATGATCTCAAATTTTGACTTAATAGGCAATAATTCGTGAATCAAATTATTAGCGAATTTTACTACCAATTGTTTAGGCTTTGTTTGGTCTTCCGGGTCCCACCTCACTTTTTGTACAACGCCTATCGACCCATTCACTAAACCTAAACTAACATCAATGTTTCTCCTAAGCATTACTTTAGCTCCCTCTTTAATGATTATAGTTTCTTCCAGTCCAGCAGTCATCGACGCATCATCTTCATATTTTTGTAAATACGCCCGGGCTTTCGTTATCATACATTTTGAACAATCCAAGGAATCTTTAGCAACTAACTTTATCTCGGGGTGCGGAATCGCTTTTAACATAGCATTATTTAACTGCATACACATATTTCTAGTCGGTAGTAAACAAACAGTATCTTCTGGTAAGTCCCTCAAACATTGTGCTATTTCCATTAACCTCCCTTCATTGGAATGCGAGAGCAGAGGTATCAATCGGTTAGACAGTATATCTCTGTCTGATTGAGTTGTCACTCCTACTCTGATTCTTTTTAACATTTCTACAAACGTAGTATCATCCAGCTGTCTCATATTCAACGTAAGTTCGTCGTAACTAAAAAGTTCAGTCCATAAGTTTGGAATACTTAAGGAGCCTATAAGTTTGTTAATTTCTGAAGGGGTTAGTTTTTCAAATGGCGACTTTTCTCTAACGGGTGGAAGTTGTAAAAGATCCCCAAGCACTAAAATATGTTTTTTTCCAAACCAACCATCTTCTACATCAGAAGTATCAAACACTTCGCATAAACGAAGATTTATGTAGGCTAAAGTTACATTAGATATCATAGACACTTCATCTATAATAAATAATTCGACAGTTTTTAAGTCTGTCCTTAAAACTTGAAGTACTTCGTCTGAAAGCGGTTTGTATTTAGGAGTTTGTTTATGCTCTACGGGCAGTTGTAGTAATCTGTGAACAGTTAATCCGTTTACGTTAAATGCTGCAATTCCAGTCGGGGCAGTAATAGCAACATTTTTATGCAGGTTGTTTTTAATCCATATTTTTAAGGTTTTTATTAAATAGCTCTTGCCGGTGCCACCGGTGCCACTAACAAAATGTCGCAATATTTCTTTTTGGTTCTTAATTTTATTAGTGACTGTATCAAATACCTTTTTTTGGTCAGAATTCAGTTTATCTATCATTGCTTGCTCATTCATTTCAGAAATATCCGCTTCAACTAAATCAAAGTTGTTTAAATCTTCCATAGCATTTACCGCTTCCAAAGCTTCAAACTCTAAAGGATTGTCGGGTCCTTCATCTACTATGTTTTCCCTTTCTTCGTTTAGTTCTGCTACTTTTTCTTCTACCTTTTCAAAAGCTGTTTGTAAAATATTTCGTAATTCAGTCCGTAAATTTCCGTAGCGTAACGCTTCTTGTAAATCGTCCTTTACAGCATTAAATGCTTCCGTGTATGTCTCATGTTGCATTTTTAGGTCATCTAGTACTCTCCAAGGTTTAAATAATAACAACAAGGAAAAGAAATATTTTTCTGGCATTTGCTCTACATCATACAGGTAATGGTTAATTAGGTATGGTCTATCTCGTTTTTTTAAGTGTTTTTTATTTGCTAAAACATAATACTCTACTTTATTTGAAACAGGCCGTGTATTAACTAAATCATAGTCTTTCGAAAAGTTAAATAGATTCATGTCTTGTAATTCGTCAGGTCTGGCAGGGTAAACATTGTCTATCCAAGAATCGTAATATATGTCAGTGGAATTCGGGTCCAGTGCAGTCATTTCAGATTTCGATTTAACCCTGCGATTACGATGAATGTTTACGTCTAACCATCTTATTGTTGTTTGTGGGTCCGTGCCGTAAAGTGGTATTCCCAATAATGTATCGCTGGCTTCTAAAGCTCCGCATTCTCGATTCGATAATACTCTGAGACCAATATTATATAACCGGCTTCTAAGACTTTTTGTAGAGTTAATATCGTTAAACATGTCGGTTGCATGGGTTTTTTCACTTTTAGTAGTATACTTGGTCACATAATAGTTCAAAATGGCTGTTTTCTCTCCAACGTATTGAATGTCAATATTTCCATTCCACGCCAACAGCAAAGCGGGATTGTAGTCATTAATCATATCTGACTCCTTTGAGCGGACAATATTGTAGAGACGATTATTAGAGCTGAGAGTTTTTCTTGCCGCTATAGTTTGAAAAATGTCTCTTATGATAAGAGAATCCGTCACAGTTCTAGGAAATCCAAAACGGCAAACTGAAACGAATCCTTTTTTCGTTTTCTTTCTCCTCATGCAATAACTGTTATGTTTATGCATTTGATACGAAGTGACCCGTTGATGTAAAGTAGGAGAAATATCTTTTTTGGAATGGCACATGTCACGTATTTAGAAATAAATGACTCTACCTCGTCTATAGATGACTTATGTAGAATAGGTGCATCCTTAACCCATAACATTAAATGAAAGTGCTGAGCACCCCTAGATTGGTACTCTCGACGCCAAAAGTAATGAATAATCTTACCTAAAGGCTCATCTGAACTAGTTATAAAGTCTAACATGGCATGAAACTTGTTATCTATAAAACGTGAGGTAGATACGGGGTCAAGAGCAACCAATTCACTGATTGTTTTATTAGCCATTTCAACGCCATTTATATGCCTGATGTACTCTCCCAAATCCTCCCACATCCACTCAGAGGGACTCATCGTAAGAAACCAAGTTGCTGGACCGTAATTTTGAGTCATACAATTTACATCGTTTCTTGGTTTCTTCCAGAACTGTTCAGTGTTCCTCAGTCGACCAAATATTGCGGTCAAATCACCTTCCAGCTCATCATTGTTAAGCATTTGGAGATACTGTTCTGCCGTAATTTTATCTCTCTGGTTAGCACAATTCATTTTATAAAAGATTCCGGAGTTTAATTGGCGCATATTAGCATCATTCAATAAGAAAAATAGATACTGTTGGTTAAGTCTAAATTGAGGATGTTTTGACATAAGCCGGGCTTTAATAAATTCACTAGAAGTTACTTTCTGCTGCCGATTATGAAATTGGCCGTATTTTCCTTCTACATATAAATGTGGAAAACATTTAACATCGAGGTCTTTATCTCGGGCATCAATCGGTGCTGTGTTTACTTTGAGCATTTGGTAGAGTTCTGAAGCTGGTGCATTTTGTCTCCATTCATTCAAAGGATATATGGTGTAATGCTCATAATCAGTTTCCTTTTCTCTTGTGATTTGGGTCAACAGTGCTGCTGTACCATCTTCTAAAATACCTTCTTCAGCATTATCTGGTGTATTTGTAACATTATGTTGAATATTTTCATGTATGTTTATGAGCTGGTTAGGTAAATCTGGTAATTTGATATGAGCATAATGTTCGTTTACATTTTTTAAGTATTGTAATGCTTTGTACACTTTATTAACGTCAACAATGTCTTGCCATATACTATTTGCTTTGTTTGGCGTACTTCGGACTATAATATAAAGTTCTGGGTTTTCAATTATTGCGTCTTCAGGTTTTGGGAGTTGTTTTAGGGTTTCTTCCATCGGAAGCGGTAAATGAAAAGTCCTGCCCTTTACTTTTTTAACCATCTGACGATTAGGTAGACGTTTATTAGCCACAGGATTCATTGTGACAACCACCTGAAACGCTTTAGCGCGTTGGATTAAAATGTTTTCATAGTCGTTCAGCTGAGCTATTTCTGGTGGAACAGTGCTTACGTGCATATCATTGAGGATACAGACAGCAGGCATTTGGTTAGCACGAATCTTAGCAAGGCATGTGTGGCATATGTACGGACTGTGAGTTATTAGGCTAGAATTATAGTAGTTCAGGAGCTGATTCCAAACATTTGTTGATATGGGCTTTCTTAATCGTTCTATGGAACAAATGTCCCTAGAATAACAAAGTTTATTGCACGACATACAATCCAGTTTCGGTGTGTCTACACTTTTTTTATAAAATAATTTAAAAGCAACCTTATTACTTTTTATTATTTCATCTTCCACGATTTCACTATCAGGTGTACGCTCTACAACGGCACTTCCTACCGTCGGTTGCTTTCCTAGCTCCATAAGCTTATCGACATTACCACTCGCCAAAGAATCGTCAATATCAAGCAATAACTTACAGTCGCTGTGTATTTGATAAATCTCTCTGATAATAGTCCGAAGATGTGGGAAATGCGATTTAACGTTATTAATAAAGTTGATATTTTTTTGCAGTTTTCCTGTTTCTACAGACATCGAGTAAATTTGCGCAGTAGTTTGGAGGCTCAATACTTCTAAAATATTTTTCAATTTTAGTAAGATTCCATCATTTAATACGCACAATGAATCCGAACAAGACCATGTTAGACTTTTGGACATTTCCTTAACATTTGTAAAGGTTTTTGCTTTGCCAGTATCATCAATCTCAATAGGTTTTTCTTTATCTTCATAAACCTTATAAGCTTGTTCAGAATAAAATGGCTCCTGATTACTGCGATGTTCTGATTTACCAAGAAATGCTTCAAATTTGTCTTTAATATCCGTGCTTTCAGGACATATTTTTAACTTCTCTAATGCCGCTATTATTTTTTCTTTTAATTTATTTGCAGTCTTGTTCAAATCTTCTAAAGTTCTTTGCCTATTATGGGGTGTCCACTTAACAATTTTTTTCTGATTCTAATCTATCTTTAAGTTTAGTTGTAAGAACTCTAGTGATTGTTTCTGTGTTTCCCTTAAACTTTAGTTTGTCAGTAGATCTCTTTCGCGCTAAGTTTTGTCTGTTTACTTCCGGATGTGAAGCACGGTAGCGAGATACTGCGGCCTGATTGACTTCCGGATGTAAAGCATTGTAGCGAGATACAGCAGCCTGATTGACTTCCGGATGTAAAGCACGGTAGCGAGATACAGCAGCCTGATTTACTTCAGGATGTGAAGCACTGTAGCGTGCTACAGCTGCCCGGTTTACTTCAGGGTGTGAAGCACTGTACTGTGCTACAGATGCCCGGTTGGCGCCTGGATGTAAAGAATTATAAAGTTCTACGGTTTCCCGACGTTTTTCAGGGTGTTTTTGTCGGTAACGAGCCGCAGCTTCTCGAAGTTGTTCAGATCGTGACAGTTCGGATACCTTAGGTTTTCCTTTTTTAGTTTTCGTCGGTCTACCGCCTTTTCCCTTATGCTTCATGTTCAATTCACTTTGCGTAGAGTTTAAGTCATATGATGTACATACACCGTGAAATTTTAGTGGTTGTTTTCCCGCAACGAAATGATTTTGCCATGGACGTACAATCCGTGTGTTATCTTTTTTTTCATTAATGTTAAGAAATGACAGATTTGCAAAAGCGTCGAACGAAACTCGAAAATGACCTAACACCAGTAGTAGCACTGCAGTAGTACGTACTTCTTTCAAGTGAATAAAACAAAATAACCTAAAAAGTAGTGCCATTTTTCCTTCATACTTTTACGGGCTTAGGACCGTCATTAAATACGTTTTACGGGCAGTTTACGGATCTTCAAAAGTAAAAATTACAAGTATAGATCAAGCTTGAAATGATCAAAAACGTATTTAAGGCGTATTTGAAAAATGGAATCAACTTATTTACAATGATTATTAAATTGCCTTACCTAATTTTTAATCGTCCCGTATTCACACTTAAAACTTCCCGATAACGCAATTGTTCGTACTGCAATCCGCCACGTTCAATGCACAATCGGGCACGTTTACTTTGATTGTTTTTCAATGATATTAATGTAACTATCACGTCTAACAACATCGAAAGCGTCCGTTATTCCCGCTATTAACGCATCACGAGTTTCGTATTCCCGCTGGTACACTAAGGCGCTTTAGCTCAGACCACAAATAAAAGTCCAACGGAGTTAGGTCCGGGTCTGTCGTAATTAGCCCTGGCGTACAGCGTACAGCTGCACCATCGCGACGTACTCTAAATTTGAATATTCGTAATGTCGATCCATTTTACGGTGATTTGTGAACTCCGCATGCGCAAAACGAGGGTGGATGCGCAAGCGCCTGTCACGGGTCAACTGAAAAGAAGGGTAGCCGGCTACCCGCCGCGTCGGCGCCTTAATCTACTACTGGTAATCCCTGAGAGAGTGAGAGGGGAGTATCCGCGTTGCTCGCTGCGGGAGCGCCTTATTACTGACATGCTACGACTTATTTGTGCCTAATCGTGTTTATTTGTTTATTCGTTTATCTGTTTACCTACAATATCGGGAACTGTCATTTACTTGCAGTTTTAATGCGTTACTATTGTTTTTCGCAAGTTCGAGTTCAGGATATTATTTTTGTATTTTTTTTAAAGACAAGTTTTTATTTTTTGAGTTTGTCTATTATAATTCGAAAGTACTACCGATACCAAATCGCCCTGCCGCGGGAAAACGACCACTAAAATTTCACGGTGTATAGCAGTATCTGATGTTAAAGAATTTAATGTTATGGGATCAAAGGGGAAAGAAGATGGAGAGGCATCTCGTATAGGAATGAGTACATCGTAGTGGCCGCTTAAGTAACTACCGGTAAAACGTAAACACTTTTTTTGGCCAGCATCGCCAAAGGAACCTCTTAGTATACCGTTCTCATACACTTCAAAAGTGAAGGGATAGATTTTTCCAGCAGCCATAAGCTCAGAAGCTGAGCCGTAAGTACTGGGTTTCATCATATCGCTCATGTAGGATTGCGCGCTCGTATATACGTCACCATCAGCATCACACGTGTACACTTGCATTTCGTCCCAATGGTCAGCAACGTATGCAACTATAGCAGATCTGATACTGCAAGTTGAGTCAGTTCTACCATACACCAAGAAAGATATTGAATGGAAGAGACAAGACCCGTCTTTGGGCATACCAACTACTTGGTAGCCACTAAGTTCATCGTCGTCTTTTAATATTATCGACATTTTTTACGATATTATCTTGCGAAACCAAACACGAATATACTTTAGTATACAACAAATCAGAAATACCGATAATATTTAGACTAAAACAATAATAACCTATATCTTTAATACTACAGTATAGCTTCGCGATCCTAACGAAATAGGTACTCAAACCCCCGGCATCGCGCACAACACATACAAATCGCCTCACGCACACATCGAAGCAATGACACATCGCTGCTAGGCTAGTTTGACGGTTGGATTTGAGATTGGAAGCAATTGCGATAAATAAAGGTGGATTGTTTTGTTTTAGTGAATTGTTGTGGTGTGACTGCAATTCCGATATTATAAAGAAACTAGACGTGCCCGCGGCTTCGCTCGCGTAAATCAAATTTACTTCCTATTTGAAACACATTCACACATTACATATTCAAATATGTAATTTTGGGGTAGGGGTCGGGTTGCATAAAATTGAAAGGCGTACTTTTGATACGCATACGTGTATTCGTCATACTCATCATTACGCATAACTGTAAAAAGTCATATATTTATGCGCATAACGTTTTTAATCATAATGTTTAAGAACATACTGTGTAATGGGCATACAGTTGATGCGCATAAAATGATTTAAGCATACTTTGTCATGGTCATACATTGATTACTCATAAAACAATGTAACCATACTTTATAAACGCATACATTGCAAAACGCATAGTCAAGTCGGTTCATCATTGCAAGTCGGTTCTGGCCAAGTCGGGTTTCACTCATAAAAAAAAAACCTAAACCTAACCCAACCAAGTTGGATCTAGCCAAGTCGGGTTTCAGGTCATAAAAAAAATAACCTAAACCTAACCCAACCAAGTCAGATCTAGCCAAGTCGGGTTTCAGGTCATAAAAAAAAACCTAACCCAACGAAGTCGGATCTAGCCAAGTCGGGATTCAGGTCATTAAAAAAAAATAACCGTAACCTAACCCAACCAAGTCAGATCTAGCCAAGTCAAGTTTCAAGTCATAAAAAAAAAATAACCTAAACTTAACCCAACCAAGTCGGGTTTCGGGTCTTAAAAAAATGTAATTATCAATATTATGTCTCTATTATGTCTTTAGGCTCAGTAATTTTCTGCCTATTGCCACCAAAATTGCACTCTCTCAAAGTCTACTTCTTCTTATATTGGACTATGCTGACATAGCTTACCTTGACCTCACGGAGGAGCAGCTTAATAAGCTTGAGCGTATCCAAAACATCTACATTCGGTTCATATTTGGGTTACGCAAGTATGACCATGTATCCGACTTCCGGTCTCAGCTCAAGTAGCTCTCAATCTGTTCTCGTCGTCACTCCCATATTCTGTCTCTTCTTTATAATGTACTATTTAACCCCACAACTCCCCACTACCTCAAGGAGCACTTCAGTTATTTGCGTTCTGTTCGCTCTGCACAAAACTTGGTTCTTACTGTTCCCCCTTCATCTTCTAAATTTTATAATGGTTCTTTCACATTCCGGGCTACTTTACTGTGGAATTCGCTTCCTCTGGATATAAGGCGTGCCCAATCTCTTGCAACATTTAAAACCCTCGTCAAAAAACACTATTTGTCTCTCCCTTAGTACACTGCAATATTATACTTTACCATATATTTATTTATTATGTCTAAGTATTTATGTAAGTATATCTGTATATTTTTATTTATGTATGTTTATTACTTTTGTCTTTTATGGTAGCCGTTCATTTAGTCCTATTATATATATTTAGTCCTACGTTGTGTCCGTCTAGGAAAATAGTGGTGGACGTTAGCCTTTATCGGTAAAAGGGCCTCTTAATCTTTCAATAGAAAGTAATATGTTAAAAGACATACCCATTTATCTAACATAGTTTCTGTGTTTATTTTACGCTTGTTTTCTCTCACAAACTCGTTCCTACCCGTTATAGGTAAATACAATATATGCTAGGCTAGGCGTATACGGATTATAACGTTTTGGCAACAATATAGTTGATCTTTTTTCACTAATTCCATTCAAAAACATTAATAAAAATCACAGAGTTGAGGTTATGTCAACTGCGTTTGACATTTCAATTGCTCACTCTATCGTATAAGCAAAGTGCGTAATCATTACATTTCGAGTAAAAAACATCGATATAACGGCGTACCAACATGACGTCAAAAAAATTTGGCTCCTTGCTGATGACATTTAGTTTGACAGAGAAAACAACATACGTCAAGCAAAGTGCGTAGTTATTACATTTCGAGTAAAAAACTTGGACATAACGGCGTACCAACATGACGCCAAAAATTTTTGGCTACTTAAACTTAAGTCATAGCGAAAAGAAACCGAGTATTGCCGGAAATGGCCGACGGTCGCGAAATGAAGAATTTTATGGACATTTCTTTAGCCGATTGTGAAGGAAATACGTAGCGAAAACGGTAATTTTTACGCTCTTATTCTATTCTCATATTTAGACAATAGATTTGAATCGTTGTTTCTGCGGTAACATGCGTCGTATTGGAGAAACGTGATCTAAAAGGACGTCGAGTTTTGTAAGGCGCCATCTCGCTTCCTCCCTAGTGCGTTATCCCGTTCTGGCATTTTCGATTTTATTATATAGATTGAGGATTAATATAAGTGCTAAGTATTTTATTTATTTATGTAATTATTAGTAACGAGTATGTACCTACAAGCTAAATGAATTTTTGATAAATCAGTTTGTTCCCGATGTAGGTACCGGTAGGATGTAAATGACTATCATTTTTTATTGTAATGTTATTTAGGTATTTCAAATGTATTTATATAATGAGATAATGATATTTACGAAACAAAACATGTTTTTTTGACTTTGTTATTGTGTACGAAAGTACATAATTATTATACTTACTTTTTTTTTTTTTTTTTATGTCATAGGGGGCAAACGAGCAAACGTATCGCCTGACTAAAAGGGACAGTCCATAAAGTAAACTTCAGCATCCGAGTAACACCGTTTATTCCTTGTACTTGCTTATCTATACAACGTTATAATTATTTCTCAGGAAGACTTATTTTAGAGTTTTAGTTACGGACGTGATGCCTCTCAAATCTTGTCCTCCCGCCATATTGCCGTTCACCGCTGTCCACCAATCCGAACGCTCGACCAAATTGAGAGACAGCACGCTTTACATTTTGAAACATCCGCTTCCGGACTTACAATACTTTTATATATTTTGATGATAAATAAGTTATGACTGTTTATCAAAATAGAAGTAATAAAATCAATAATTAATTAAATAAAGTTATTAAGTAATATTGTTAGAAATTACAAAATGCTTACAGTCGGCCTTTCCTGACTTCTTTATCGTCTCGATAAATTCGATATTATTTACTACATAGGTACAATTAACTTACTGTAAAATTAAAATATTTATTTTAAATGTACATAGGAATGAAATCAATACAAAGTATATCTCCTTTAGTCCTAGTATCTTCCGTTAACAAATACTACTATAATACTATTAGTAATACTAAAAATATTCTCTTAAGTAAGGGCCTGTGAATGTCATCATCATCAATAATATTCTGTACCTTCATAAAAAGTGCTGTAATGAAGCCCCTACATGTCTCCACTAGAACCCATTCACTTCGTTGCTATACGGGAGCCCCTTCATGTCTCCAGTATTGACTAAATATAATATACAGAATGGATTGTAGCACTGAAGCCCCTTCATGTCTCCAATACTACCCAACTAAATATATAATACATTGCAGCACTGGAACCCCTTCATGTCTCCACTACCACCTCCGTACTTCAAATGTTCTACTAGAATCCCTACATGTCTCTAATATTACATTAGCAAATAAAATTAATATACATTCAATAATTACTTGCACTTTAACTTTACAAAAAGAAATTCAGAGTAACATTTGAAAAACAATATTTTATTAAAAATACGGCCGATAACACGGACGGGAATACGGACGATATGGGCCACGAAGCTTAGGAACCAACTTCCTACTTTGTCCACTAGCCGGAATGTCCCTCTCTATTCTGACTAATTCACCAACTTGAAAAGACAGCCTCTTTCTATTCTTATCAAAAGCTGCCTTTTGCTTTTCCTGTTTCAGTCTCATGTGCTCAGACATCTCATTACGAATCTTATCTAAATTTTCACTGGACTCTGCAGCTTCCCCATTGTCAATGTATGATTGTAAAACAGAGTTGGACACTCCGGTTAGTTGAAAACCAAACAGTGCTTGTGAGGGAGTCTTGCCTGTTCCCTTATTCAACGTGTTGTTTAAGCCCCACTGAATTTCATCAACGCACTCATCCCATACCCTTTCTGATTTACCAAGAGTTGCAGCACTGAGTGACGATAAAACAGTCCTATTGTAGCGCTAAATCTGTCCATTAGCGCGAGGTGTAGCAGTTGCATTTAAAATATGTTTAACACCTAGAGAGTGCAAATATTCCTCGAAACTTTTAGCGGTAAATGACGATCCACGGTCTGATATTAGCCGTTTAGGAACATCAAAAGTATGGAAATATTGTTTGATGGCCCTAATGGAATGAATAGACTTTGTGCTCTTTACTGGTATCAACATTATATATTTGGTAAATGCATCGATTATCAAAAGTAAATATGAGTTATTCCTTTTGCTACGCACGAAAGGTCCTAGATGGTCTAGGTGAATGGTGTGAAAGGGCCGGTCTACCTTTTGAATCGGTTGTAGTTCACCAGCCTTCTTTCCAGAGGGTACCTTAGCGTGGGCGCATTCTAGACAAGAATCGACATATTTTTTTATAAATCGCCTCATTTTAGCAAACCAATAACTACTTTTGATTTTCTCGTAAGTTTTGTCAAAACAAAAGTGACCTATGTCGTCGTGATTAGCCTTCAACACCTGCCATCTTACACCCTTAGGTACAACCCAGCGATCTCCATCTTCTGTTTTTCTAAATAGCAAACCCCTTTTAATTGAATAGTTATTTTTAATTTCAATTATATTATTGGTCTCTGGATCATTGAATATATTTACAATTCTTTGAAGTTCGGGATCGCTGTTTTGCACTGTAGCTATCCAGTTACAATCAATATTTCGGATCTCAAAACTAGATTTAGTCTCCAATCCCGGAGGATTTCGGCTTAGCGCGTCGACATGGGACATGGTTAAACCAGGTTTGTAAATGATGTTAAAATCGTATTCCTGCAACATGCTCCACCAACGTGCTACTCTTGGCAGCATATCTTTTTTGTCAAAAGTTGCTCGAAGCGAATTACAATCGGTAACTATGGTAAAAGAAATTCCCAAAAGATAGACCCTAAAGCGTTGTACAGAGGCCACCGCCGCTAAAGTCTCTAAATCGTAAGAAGTAAATTTAGCTTCTTCAGGTGATGTCTGTCTGCTATAATATGCGACAGCAGTAAATGGTGAGTTTCTATCCTTCCTTTGAAGAAGCATGCCCGCTATCCCATGTTTAGACGCATCAGTATGCACTTGGGTCTCATATGAGGGATTATAGAATGATAGTATCGGCCGTTTAATTAATTCCTTTTTTAAAGTGTCAAATGCGTTTTCTTCGGCCTCACCCCATGACCAGCGAGCATCCTTCTTCAAAAGTTGTGTTAATGGCCTTGCAATTATTGAAAAGCCTTTAACGAAACGGCGGAAAAAACTAGCAAGCCCTATAAATTGTCTGACCTTATGTTGATCGGTAGGTTTGGGAAACTTTTCTACTGCTTCTATTTTATTCCTACCAGGCTTAATACCTGATTGGCTAATTTCAAATCCTAGATAATCAATGGATTCCATCATAAAATGTCATTTTTTGAGGTTCAATGTCAATCCTGAAGATTTAAACAGATCCAACACTTGGCGCAGCTTAACAAATCCGTCTTCAACAGTCTTCGAAGGAATATTTACATCATCCATGTAAGCAAGTGCATCTTTGAATCTAGCATTTCCTAGAATGTTGTTTATTGTCTTTTGGAAATTAGATGGCGCATTAACTAGCCCAAATGGCATACGTGTGAACTCATAATGCCCGTCGGGCGTTACGAATGCTGTCAAGTGTTTTGAAGAGTCGGACATAGGTATTTGGTAATATCCTGACGCTAAGTCTAAAGTGGTATAAAATTTATGACCAGAGAGACTATCTAATTGATCATCAATCCTCGGTAAAGGGTAATGTTCTTTAACTGTGCGTTTGTTTAATGCTCTGAAATCTATACAAAGTCTGTAATCGCCAGTTTTCTTTTTAACGAGCAAAATTGGTGATGCATATTCCGACGAAGACTGCTGTACTATACCGGATTCTTCGAGTTCCTGAACTATATCCCTAACTATCTCCCTTTCCGTATGGGGTAAACGGTATGGTCTATAAACTACTGGTGTAGGGTCATTTAACTTAATATCCATTTCAGAAGTAGTTACACACCCTAATTCTTTCACTGTGAACGCAAAACAGTCCCTGTATTCATTTAACAGATCGATCAATTTAGTTTTGTGCTCGTGATTAATGTTTTGATTTATGTTTATCATTGATTCATCAATCACGGTTTTACTGACCCGAGTTTCTATACCTTTTTCAATCCTATTAACATCTAACGACTCTACAGATTTCGGTAACTCCCTCAATGGTACGGCGCGAACTAGTAAAGTATCTTTATCCATCAAGAAACCCTCTGGGTCTAACCCTTTAATTACTACACGACCTTGACCTTCGACTATATTAATAACACTTTGTAAAACCTCATACTCTCTTTTCGGTTGCAAGCATAAACTTGGCTCCAGAAATAAATCCCCACAATACAACGGCATTGAACGTACATTTACTATTGTGTAACCCTTAATAAGAACCGATTCATGAACATGCAATGATACACTGTCTTTCGGCTGCTTAATTTTTGATGATATTTTCAACGTGTCATTAGTCTTGTATACCACCACATGTTCTTGTTCGGTAAACGTCTGCCCCAAAAGTAACGGTACCTTCAACAGATGATCGGGGACAATCAATACATCCAAAGAGGCTTTTGCAGAATCAATTTCAATAGTTAAATTCAATTTACCAATGCACTCAACTACTGAATCTCCAAATCCTCTAAGTATTGGTAAATCTGATAAAATCCATTCATCGGAAAAAGTTCGAGCAACAGACTCCCTCAGCATGGTGCACTGGCTTCCAAAATCAACAAAACACTCTAAATGTCTATCGTTAACTTTTGCCGATTTGAAATATTTTATGTCATTATCTTGTTCAAGAGATATGCGTAGGACAACCTTATTGTCGGGATTATTCTTCTTTACAGGACACCCGTCAGCAAGGTGTCCAACTTTATGACATGAATCGCATCTCTTGACTGGCTGAGTACATTTGTAGTAAGGGTGACCCGCTTCCCCACAATTATAACATTTGGTAGTACTTTTGAGTTCATTACTATTACGTATCGCTTTAAAAGACCTGGTACGTATGCTGTCAGAAACACTGGTATGCATATTTGAGCTAGCTCGTTCAGTTGGTCTAGTGATTTTAACATTTCTTAAATAAACTAATAGCTTATCAGGTTCCGTAAACTGAGCTGCTTCGGCACTGGTTCTCACAGACCTATCTTCAATGCCGAACAATAAACAATCTATTGCATTTTTACCTAGTATATTACAACGGTTTAAAAGAATCATTTTTTTATAAAAATATTCTTCTAATGATTCACCAAAGCGTGCTTTACATGCCAGCATTTCTGTCAACAGTCGTCCGTAATTTTCGTCACTTGGGAAAGCCAATTTTAACTTGTCTTGCCATTCAGACCATGAAAACAAGAGGCTAGGTAATCCCTGATACCACTGCTGTGCGAGACCAACTAATTTAGGCAACGCGTAATGGATTGTTTGACGCTCTGTCCAACCATAAATTTGGGCGCATTCATTGACTTTTAACAACCACATACTAATCGTCTGGTTTCGTTTGGTTGGATCATATTCGGGTATAACGTTAATAGTTGGGAATCGTTCATTACCGCCTCCAGTTTTCATTGTCTGGATGAGCTCTTTAAACTGTACAGCAAGGTTAATAAAGTCATTGTTGGCATTAGATGTAGGTTGTAGTTCATTTGACTGATTAGATACTGGTATCGATTGGTTAATTACAGAAGGGCTACATAGCTCTGGTTCATTTAACAGTTGTCTAACCTGCTCCTGCGCGTACTGACTTCGGGGTACGCTGGATGACCCCTGTTGGCGGTGCATGCTGGGTGACCTCAGCCGACGTCGCGAGCTGCGCGACCTCTGTCGATGTTGGGAGCTGCCCGATCTCTGCCGACGTCGCGAGCTGCGCGACCTCCGCCGACGTTGCGAGCTACCAGACCTCCGTCGACGTCCCGAGTAGCGCGACCTCTGCCGACGTCGCGAACTGTTCGATCTCAGCCGGCGCCGCGAGCTGCCCGATCTCTGCCTGCGCCGCGAGCTGCTCGACCTCCGCCGACGGCGAGAGCGTCGATTAGATCGCCTCTCCAAACTGTCTTCTCTGTGGTGACTGCGGCTGCGGCGATGCCACGAGTGTCTACTTCGTTCGCGTAGAGGTGTACCAAAGTCCTCATCATCACCTCTTCTACGCCTCTGAGGTGATCCTTCTCTCTCCATTATTTTTACTGTAATAGATAACGACCACAAAAAGTGAGTGTTCTAATACAGTCCGCTCAAAATTGGTATGTACAAATATGAAATTACATAAATTTCCAGCTAAAAGTTATATAGGAATCCCATCCTAATTTATTTATAGAAATTGTTTGTAAAATACAATCATTTAAAATTACGAATAGTTGTTTAATTTACATTCATTTATTTCAATAATCTTTAGGTTATGACTTTTTTAATTGAAAACAAACAGTATATGGCAAACGATGAACAAACTTATTGTAGCCATGAAGTTTTTAACATTTAAAAAAAAACACAGACAAACCAAAACAAATAAATGTCTGGTACCGTAAGTGCCAATCATTGGGTATTTTACCCTACATAAAATAAAATAAAATCTATCTCATTTTATTGTATTTATATAACTATTAGTTATATAAACAACAACAATAAACTTTCTTTTATTATTACTACCTGTATTCATATTTAAATTGCATGTAATAGCCTAGTGTAGTAAGCGTATAAACACCGTATTGGTAAACTATCCAATGCAAATTAACTACAGCAATATTATAAAAATACCAACAATTGTAAATTTTCACAGTACACTTAATTACAAACGTACTAATTTCAGTTCAATTTAACTCAACTAACTAGTAGATTTGACTGAACTAACTAATGAACGTAGGTAAGAACTAATGAATTTTCATACTTTTCTTTTGTTTCTCATTATTATTTTGTTATACAATCTCAAAAATTTATTCGAATTTTTTTTTATGATCTCTCTATGAATGTATTATGACAGTATTGTTTATGTGCACAAATATCATCCAATATTGAATATTATTTGCACAATTATCACATAAGAAAAAAAAACGACGTACCTTAATAGTTTAATAGGGCGTAAAGTTTTTCACCGAGGTTATTACTATAAACTCGGCTGATCCCAATTTCTGAACTAAAAGGGACAGTCCATAAAGTAAACTTCAGCATCCGAGTAACACCGTTTATTCGTTGTACTTGCTTATCTATACAACGTTATAATTATTTCTCAGGAAGACTTATTTTAGAGTTTTAGTTACGGACGTGATGCCTCTCAAATCTTGTCCTACCGCCATATTGCCGTTCACCGCTGTCCACCAATCCGAACGCTCGACCAAATTGAGAGACAGCACGCTTTACATTTTGAAACATCCGCTTCCGGACTTACAATACTTTTATATATTTTGATGATAAATAAGTTATGACTGTTTATCAAAATAGAAGTAATAAAATCAATAATTAATTAAATAAAGTTAATAAGTAATATTGTTAGAAATTACAAAATGCTTACATGATGGAAAGCGATTATCGTCGCCCATAAACACCTGCAACACCAGAGGAGTCACAAGTGCTTGCCTACCCGGAGGACGAAGATAGAATGCCTCTATGCTAGTAATTTCACCGGCTATCTTACCCCCACACCGGAACACAACAATGCGAACTTATAATGTTTACATCATATCGAAGTTACTAGCAACCTAGTTTGTCACTGTGTCAATAACATACTAAAAAATGGTACTGCCTAACTGTAAATTAAACCTAGAAAACTTAGAGTAGGTACTAAATAAGTAACAATTAAATAAAGTATCCAATTAAAACTTCTTTTAAATCTAATGAGAATGAGAATGAGAATGAGAATATTTATTTGTCGAAAGTGGGTATACATATAAATGATCTTAACTATGACTAGTTTCTCCACTTTCTGTCTATAAGTCAGACGTACAAATTAAATTAAATTATAGATTATCATACATTATTTATCATTACTTATGTTACATTAAATCACATCACTCACATTACATTACATTGCTTCACATGATAATATTATTTGTATAAATTAGATTAATGAAAATTATGTTCATATGTCAAAGTGTTCTGAATTAGTATAGTACATATTATCCTTACACCAACTGAATAGTTTGCTTTTAAATTGTTGTAAATCTAATTCCTTTATATCGTTGGGCAGGTAATTATAATTTTTTATACACATGAATACAGCATTCTTATTAACCAAAGCAGAAGTCGTCCCCGGATAATGCAAATGTAACCCTTGCCGAGTGTTGTGTCTTGAGGTGGACGCATGACTGGTAAAAGAACTTAAATTTTGTTTAGTGAAGAGACATGTCTCGTATACATAAAGAGAGGGCAGGGTTAAAATATTGAGCTCTCTGAATATTGGTCGACATGAGTCTGTTTGCTCGGCACCATAGATTGCACGAATACATTTTTTTTGCAGTCGAAATACTTTAGGAGCGTATGGGCTGTTGCCCCATAAAATAAGACCGTATCTTAGATTTGACATTACATAGCCGTGGAATGCCATAAGTGCTGTCTTTTGAGATGTCATATCCTTTAGTCGTCTGAGAGCAAACACGAAACGACTAAGTCTATCTATAAGATTTTCGATATGTTCTTTCCAATTATTATGAGAATCGACAATAACCCCTAAGAATCGAAAAGAAGAAACACGTTCTATTTCTATTTCTTGATAACCATTGCCGTTATAGGTTAATTGTACATTTTTAGGCTTACCCTGAGGTGCATAGAATTCCATGAATTTGGTTTTCGATAAGTTAATCTGTAAGTTATTGTTTTCTAACCATGTAATAGTATCCCTAAGTAATGTATTTGCTTCTGATTCATATGTTAATGGATCATCACCTCTTATGACTAGAGAACAATCATCAGCAAAAAGAATAATTTTGTGTTTAGTTATATTAGGCAGGTCATTAATATATACTAAGAAGAGAAGAGGTCCCAGGACGCTTCCCTGCGGTACACCATATTTTACACAGCGAAAACTTGATTTATAAGTTAGGACAGTTTTGGTAATTTGGTAATAATTAAGTAATAATCAGTAATCCGTCACTAATCATAAAATTCCTTACCTATTCAAATCTTCGAATTGTTATAATAACAACCTGCTAATTAACCTTAGCAAACCTCACGAAATAATAAGCGAAATTAATACATAGAACAACCATGACCCAAGCACAAATATTCGAGTTCATCACACAAATATTTGCCCTGTCCGGGACTCGAACCCGGGACCGCCGGCTCAGTAGGCAGGTGTCTACAAACCTAGCCAAACGCGTCGTCAAAATACTTCAGACCTTGGATTTTTGACATCAAATGAAGCGGCCCACCAAGTTGAATATTAAAATACTTAAATGGGTTTACTCACGTCGTAGAAGTCGAATAACGCTCGACATGTTTCGAATCGGTACGCGATATATCCAGCATCAGGAGAGACGATCAGTCGCGACGGCGGCCAACCGAACACAACAACAAGTTGAATATTTTTTGTAAAAGCGGTATGTCGATTTCTAATAGCTCTTGTGTTTTCTAATCAGCGTACTCCAGATCTTCGATTATCCTAGTTTTTAGGGTTCCGTACCCAAAGGGTAAAAACGAGACCCTATTACTGAGACTTCGCTGTCCGTCCGTCCGTTCGTTTGTCCGTCTGTCAGCAGGCTGCATATCAAAAACTGTGATAGCTAGACAGTTGAAATTTTCACAGATGATCTATTTCTATTGCCGCTATAACAACAAATACTAAAAATTAAATAAAATAAATATTTAAGGGCTCCCATACAACAAACTTGTTTTATGGTACGGAACCCTTCATGCGCGAGTCGGACTCGCACTTGGCCAATTTTTATAGTTTTCGCTTTATGTGGCCATTAAACCCTAACTCTGTACCAAATTTCAGCTCTCTGAATTTATGGGAAGTACTAGTTCTTTACCGATGATCATGAGTGAGTGAATGAGTGAGTGAGTGTCATAAATGCGAAACTTTGCTTTCGCTTAACTTCGGAACTAAATGACCTACAGACTTGAAATTTTGGATTTTAAGTATGTGATTATAGTTTACTGGATAACGAAAATTTCCGCGTTCTGGTCTTATCCAGAGGTGCTCAAATAGGGGCCTGAAAATGCGGCGAAATGGTTCCAGTAAAGGATGGTACGGCAGTGTTTGCTGCGCGCTCGACTTGGCGGGGGCACTGCCGTGCCCCCCGATGAGTGAGTGAGTGTCATAAATGCGAAACTTTGCTTTCGCTTAACTTCGGAACTAAATGACCTACAGACTTGAAATTTTGGATTTTAAGTATGTGATTATAGCTTACTGGATGACGAAAATTTCCGCGTTCTGGTCTTATCCAGAGGTGCTCAAATAGGGGCCTGAAAATGCGGCGAAATGGTTCCAGTAAAGGATGGTACGGCAGTGTTTGCTGCGCGCTCGACTTGGCGGGGGCACTGCCGTGCCCCCCGATTTACTGGGTATTCCCTTGTTTTGTCTAAAAATTATTTGCCTAATTTCAGTTTACCTAACAACTTTTAGTATAACCAACGGTTTGCCTAATTTCAGTTTTCATAATTATTGTTTCAATAAATGATCACTTTGTCGAAACTTGTTTAATCTAATCATCACTTCAAATAAAGTTTGTTTTGTTTAATATTAGTTTAACTAATTCTTATATTGCCGAAAGTTATTTTAACTAATCATTATATTGCTGAATGTTATTTTAACTAAATGATTATATTGCCGAATGTTATTTTAACTAATGATTATTTTGCCGAATGTTATTCTAACTAACGACCATCACGTTGAAACTCAATTTATGAACATAACATTTAAGGCAGGTCCGACTTGGCGTAGGTTAGGTACGACGACGAGCGAAGCGAGGAGGAGTGTTAGGTTGAACTGCGACCCAATCGAGCGAGCGAAGCGAGCGAGCCGCGCAGGTCCAACTTGGCTTACGATTCCTAACAATACCTATTTCACCTTAAGGCAGATCCGACTTGGCTTAGGTTAGGTACGACGACGAGCGAAGCGAGGAGGAGTGTTAGGTTGAACTGCGACCCAAACGAGCGAGCGAAGCCGGCGAGCCGCACAGTTCCGACTTGGTTTACGATTCCTAATATTACCTATTTCACCTTAAGGCAGATCCGACTTGCCTGAGGTTAGGTACGACGACGAGCGAAGCGAGGAGGAGTGTTAGGTTGAACTACGACCCTAACGAGCGAGCGAAGCGAGCGATCCGCGCAGGTCCGACTTGGCTTACGATTTCTAACATTACCTATTTCACCTTAAGGCAGATCCGACTTGGCTTAGGTTAGGTACGACGACGAGAGAAGCGAGGAGGAGTGTTAGGTTGAACTGCAACCCGAACGCGCACCGAGGGTTCCGTACAATACTTTCCATCCTTAAGTTTTGCAGGGAATTGAATATATTTAAGGTGTATACTTTGATTAATAAATATATAAATAATAGGTAATAAAAAATACGTAAAATAATATACTGCACGTGCAAATTAGGCAAACTGAAATTATACAAAAATTGTAGTCGGCAAACTAACGTTTATAGGAAATGTAATTATATTAGTTGAATAATAGATAAAATGAAATTATATATACAAAAATTAGGCAATATGAAAATTCGGCGAAACAAGATTATGCAAAATATTCATTAAGTGAAATGACTTTAGACTAAACGAATATTAGGCAAACTGAATAAATATGCAAAGTAATTTTAGACAAAATGAAATTAGGCAAATCACAATTAGGCAAAAAATTATTAGACCAAACAAGGGTAAAGCAATTTATTGATAATAAAACCGACACCTATGAACTAACAAAAATCCACCACATGCTTCGTCAATTAACAATAATGCATGCAATTCACAAAGTATATCCGCAACAAGCTTCGTCAGAATCAAATGACATGAAATAAATCCGCAACACGCCTCGTCAAGGAAAACTTAATCCCTTCAATCCCCTCTCAGGGCCATATTTGGTCCAAAAGTCCCCATTATGCTAGCAGCATTGCCCCGCTGAATGGCAATGGACACTTGCTGAACCAACCATGACTCAGAGCGAGGATCGTTGCCCCTCTCTCTCAATCGCCGCCCTAAATCCCTAAAAAGCTCGCGAGCCTCACTACCCCAAGTTCCACCCGTTTCCACAGCGACGGGTACGAAATCGTACATCGACTCTAAGGCTGCGTACTTGGCGTGTTTCATCTTAGCGGCTGTTTCCGCCGCTGAACCCGCCAACCTCGCGGTTTGCCTCAAATGGGACGGAGCAAAAGTGCTAACGCACGTTGCGTCCCATAAGAGACAACGCCCTCGCTGCCATGGAACCAACGTAAGTCCGTCCGGTCGTTTGCCATCCGTTCGAGATAAACCAGGGGGCTCCAACACACAGGGGATGTTAACGGACACCATGGCTCGGCGGAAAATTTCGTTAATAGAATGATGGCGCGAAAAACGCCCTGCACATCTCTGGCAACTTAATCCATGGTGTCCATTTTCCTCCACCATAACTCCACAAATGCAGCGATGCGGCTCACACACCTTGGTTCCCAGTCTTAGGGCCACTGCTATTCTTAGCGAGTCGTTATACTCGTTATCAAGCAGTGTACCCAACTGAGGAGACGGCAAAGCATGGAGCCATGCACCAGATTCTGGCTTAGCAACCGCATTGAGACGAGCTAAATCCGCTCCTGAAGCGTCATCCAATAAACGCGAGTAGGATAGTTTGCAGAGGATATCGTCCCATCCTCAAAGGCCTCAGATACAAAAGGCAAGCGGATATTGCTGCCATCAAGTGATAGATAATATGTTCATTTTGAACTGCTGACGGTCTATGCCGTGAGAATTTGAAAACGGTTTCAATCACATTTGAACTATCAACCATCTGGCTCCTGATTATAAAGAAGAAAAGAGTTTTATATTGGATGGCTGTGAATTAAAGAGCTGGGAAGACTGAACCAATGTCCACGGTTAGCGAATCACGACTAAATGCTCAAAGAAATGGAACACGATTCTGCATAGACTTGTGTTGTGTTGTGCATCAATGCTGATGAGAAGAACTACCGGTCTAGGATTTTATGGTGCGTTTCCACTAACGGAGCGTAGCGGAGTGGGCTTAGATTTGCCAATCATAGTATTAGGAACAGTGTTGTGAGCCAAAGCAGTACGCACCTTTAGTATACAGCCCCGTCATTGCCTGGTAAATTAATGTCGATTTGGTTTTTATTTCTTTACGATTTTGCCTACGATTTGGAAAATAATGTCATTTGTGTTTTGTAATCATCTCATTTGTGTTACGATATTAAGTGATGGTAAATAAAAGTTAGATATTAAAGTGTGACCGTTATTTAATTTTTGTATATATTCCTAAGTGTTGCCAAATTTTTTTATCTTCAAAAACTCCACGCAACTCCTCTGGTACTAGGATGTCCTATTGCGGCTTATTAGGAGTTCCATAAATCCGTCTCTATAGGTTGTATTGTTGTGACATCATAGTTCTAATTGACTGCAATATTTGCTTGCATGCAAGCCAGATGCATGTGAAACATCCCTATACTTAATACTGTGTCGATGCAAATAAGTAAATAATTTCTGATTTCTGATGAACAATAAGAATACATGTGACTCGCAATACTTATAGTAAAAATTAAAACAAGACTAGAACAAAAAAACTGCCGAAGATGCTGGCGGCGTTTCCTCGCTGAATCGGCAAACAGATTGTTGAGCGAGGAATCCGCCGGATCTATTACACTGGTCGATTTTCTAGAATATATAGCGTTTGGTGTAGCTGCTATAGCTATTTGCTTCTAAATATAAAAAAAAGAAACTATCTAAAGTAACATTTTTTGGTATTTGTACAATCCCACTCCTTATTTTTTTTTTATAGATTTCAGTTCCAGCTGTTGTTTAGGCAGATTACAATATGACAGATGACATGTGGATAGTTTATTGACCCGCAATTAGGGACGAAACTCGCAGTTTACAAAGTTCAACAAGGTATAACTTTGAAACGGTGACTGATAATAATATAATTTATTTGGGGAAAATAATGTACTAAGACTAAATAATGGCATAATTGCAGGGGACACCCGCGCTTCACCCCAGTATAATGGTAAACCCCCTTCATTCCTAGAACAAAGTTACTGATTTTTTGTAGCTTTAAAAAAATAAGAACATATAAATGTATTTTTCCCGCCTTGTATTTAGGGACCTTGTATACGGATACCATGCGGTGTAGTTATATAAATGGCGGTTCAAAAGTACTTTTACTCCGTTGAGCCTTTTTGCTTGACTTGGCAGGGGTTCTAGATATGTATTTACGTAATATAATTGAGGACAACTGTATGAACAGTGAAAATAGCTTTGCAATCGCATTTTATACTTCTGTACCGCAAGGTATCCGTACAAGGTGAGAAAAAACATTTTTACCTTTGTTTTACCTATTTAGAGGCCTTATTCCTTATTTTTTTTTTCATAGTATCACAAATATACTGATAATTGCAACCAACTTTTTGAAGTGAATAATACTTTTCCCCAAGTTCTGGGTAGTAATAGTAACATAGCTATTTCATGCTTTCATTGCGTGCAGTCGAAAATAACTTGAAATAAAACTGATTTTCCGCGAGAATTACTCTCTACCAAGGTTACCTTCCCTAAGTTATTTCGAGGTAGTTATTTCTTAATGTTAATAATAATAATAATAATAATATGCTTTATTTCGACCAACATGGATCATTTTGTTAGTAACAATAAAAACTTACAAAAACTAGTGTTAGTAATTATTACCTATTTATCCATTTCTAATTACATGAATCATGCAACATTTATTTATATACAGGAAATCCAGCCTGTCCGCAATCATTTTCAGAATGCTGTTGGAGCTGTTCCTCACTCTGCGCACTAGGGACGTAGATCGCTTGCGCATAGTGGTATGGAAGCAATCCACGCGCGCCTCCGCGAACATCCCCGACGCACTTCAAAATCTAGGCAGCCCCATCAACACTCTGAAAGCGTTGTTAAGTCATAATTATACTTTTTAACGGCAAATCCCTGCGACTTTTCCATCATGTTTATTTTACCCACCTCTAACACGCTGTTAACCCTTTACCGCATATAGAAAAAAAAATTGTTTGAATTTGAACCTTGACCTATGCCAATAAGGTCCAAGTTCATATCTGCCATATATGGCTTCGTATGCGGTACAGGTTTAATGCATAAAACCTGTATAAACAACTTATGGTACCTACAACGACCTAAGCATCTCACAAACGTGTTCAACATAAGGAAAATGGAACCAAATTTCGTTTGGGTGTTTCCAATCACGATCGCATCTGTATATAAAGGATCCATATCGCGTCCCTCCACACAACTGTTTCACCTGTCCTCACGTTCACTGTGAATTCAAGATGGCTGCTCTTAAAACTCTCCTGATCCTGGTCGTGCTGGTCATGGCTGTGTCCATGGTGGTGGCTGATCACGTCCAGCCCTGTGACCAGGTCTGTAACCGTAGTCAGGCTGAGAGAGATGAGTGCTGCCGTGCCCATCACTACACTGCTGGCGCCTTTTGCAGTAATGGGGCCATGTATTGCCGATAGTCCAGACATACGAAGGGGGCTGGAAGACCATTTGCTGATTGGTAGCTGATCTTCTCATCCAACAGTTCCAGCTCTATAAGACTTCAGATCACAAAGCCCAGTCATTTCTCCTCATGGAACCAACAAACCAGGATCTCTGATTTCTCCCTCAACAATTACTAGCAACTCAACAACCAGCAGTCCTAAGCTTCTGTAACGTTTACACGGAGACTTATCTACTTTACTGGCTTCGAAGTATTCCGGTGGCTTATACTACCAAGAATCAATGTGACCTCCGACTGGACCAACTCCTAATGAAAGTCGCGTCGAAGAAGATCTATACTGCTGGCGTGAATCAAAGAGTTGGGAAGATTAATAGCTTCAGTATGCTTTGCAATCGTACCAGAACTTACGCCCTCCATTTATGAAGAACACAGAAGAAACTTGATTTTCGACTGCTGACGGTCTATGCCGTGGGAAGTTGAAAACGGTTTCTATCACATTTGGACTATCAACAACCTGGCTCCTCTGTTTTGTCTTGGATGGCTGTGAATTAAAGAGCTGGGAAGACTGAACCAATGTCCACGGTTAGCGCATCACGACTAAATGCTCAAACAAATAGAGCACGATTCTGCATAGACTTGTGTTGTGTATCAATGCTTATGAGAACTACCGGTGTAGGATTTTATGGTGCGTTTCCAGTGATGGAACGTAGCGGAGTGGGCTTAGATTTGCCAATCACAGTATTGGGAACAGTGTTGTGAGCCAAAGCACGCTCCTCTCTCCGCTCAGCTCCGCGTCAGTACGCACCTTTGGTATACAGCCCCGTCATTGCCTGGTAAATTAATGTCGATTTGGTCTTTATTTCTTTACGATTTTACCTTCGATTTGGATAATAATGTCATTTGTATTTGTGATACGAAATTATGTTTTGGTAAATAAAAGTTAGATATTAAAGTGTGAACGTTGTTTAATTTTTATATGTATTCCAAATTGTTGCCAAAATATTTTATCTTCAAAAACTTTCATCATCATCATCATCTCAGCCATAGGACGTCCACTGCTGAACATAGGCCTCCCCTTTGGACTTCCATATATACCGGTTGGAAGCGACCTGCATCCAGCGCCTTCCGGCGACCTTTATAAGGTCATCTGTCCATCTTGTAGGTGGACGTCCTACGCTGCGCTTGCTGGTCCGAGGTCTCCACTCGAGCACTTTTCGGCCCCATCGGCCATCTGCTCTGCGTGCTATGTGGCCTGCCCATTGCCACTTCAACTTGCTAATCCGGTGAGCTATATCGGTCACTTTAGTTCGTCTACGGATTTCCTTCTTTCAAAAACTTTACTATCAAACAATCATTAAATAAGACACCGAATGTGTTGCATTATGCGTTTAACGTTAGCCGTTCTGTAATGAGCTCGTGGCGCGTGGAGCCTAGCGGTGGCAGTTTATTCTGTTCCCCCTGCAGTTGAGGTAGCCCTCAAAATGATGGGTGTGGCAACATTCCTCACGCTCCGGAATTGTGCGGCGGCAACCAGAAAACAAAATACATTTCATTCACAGTATAATATAGTCAGAAATTGCGACAAATATGTCACAGCATACATTTTTGTTAAAATGATAGCAGTATGAGAGCAGCAATAAAAATGTTTGTCTTTATTCATCAGATAATTTTGACTAACATTCTATAAGTAAAATGGACACCAAAATAATAATTTTGGGCCTTATACAAGACAACCGAGAAATATTGTTTGGCCAATTTAGTGAACATTTAACGCACGAAAAAAATGTATGGGTACATTTAGCAAATATTGGGCCTGTTAAATCATTGAATTCGTTTGTAATACGCATAGGTCTTCAAAAATGATATCGAGGTTTCTAAAATATTTTTTTTCTAAACCGAATAGTTTGCGTGACAGACGCTTCCAAAGTGGAAAATAGTTGGTCCCCCCCCCCCCCCCCTCTAACTTCTAAAATAAGAAAATGAAAAATCTAAAAAAAACATAATATGATGTACATTACTATAAAAACTGACAACGAAAATTGTTTTGAACGAGATCTAGTAAGTAGTTTTTTTTTAAATATTTTAATACCTAACTTTGCACCTAATTTATATGGGGCGCTATACATACCAGGTGCAAACTTAACTTAACCACTATGGGTACTAGACGACGATATACATAATATATAAATACATATATAGATAACATCCATGACCCAAGAACAAATATTTTGCACAAATATTTGCCCCGGCCGGGATTCGAACCCGGGACCCCCGACTCAGTAGGCAGGTGTCTACCAACCGAGCCAAACACGCCGTTTGTACGGAACCCTCGGTGCGCGAGTCCGACTCGCACTTGGCCGGTTTTTTTGGATGTAAAATATGTTGCGGGTTTAATGGAAAATGTGAATATTGGGATAAAACATAACTAGCATATTTATTTGCTTTATTAATATTGAAAGGACAACAAAAATGTTTTTATTACATTTTGTTGGAAGAAAATAACGATGTTGGGGCGCGGGACGCGGCAGCTTTGAGAGTTCCGTGCCTCAATCGCCAAAACCTAAACTTAAATAGGATCACTTTTGTGCCTGTCTATCTATTTGTCGAGACCTTTTTCTCAGGAACGCGTGGAGGTATAAAGCTGGAATTAACATCAAATATCATCAAAGGTCTGCTTATCTTCAGCTTAAAGGCAATCAAAAGACACGAGCAAACGCTCGCATGATGATTAAAAAAAATGAAAAAAATATTTACTTTTTTTCGGCTATCTTCTCGACAGCGGCCTCCTCTTGTGAAATGCCGATAAATTCAGATTCAGACATGTAAAGTGGCCTACTTACAGAATAGGTATACATTTCAATTTTGATTTCGATTTAAAATAATGTTTTTTTTTAATTAGTATAATATGTATATCTGCCGTATGAACCCGGAAAGGTGGGCCAGCATAGCCACCAAGTGGGTGCCCCAAAACGGGCGACGTAGACGTGGCCGGCCCAGACGGAGATGGCGGGATGACATAGACGCATTCCTCAGCAACTGGCCGGAGGCAGCGTCAGACAAGGACCTGTGGAAATCAAAGGGCCTTTGCCCAGCAGTGGGACAGTCCTACAGGCTAGATAAAATAAATAAATAATAATAATATGTATATCTAAAGCAAAAACTAAATTCTTGGAGGTGGAACGTGGGCAACGTTGTCTGATAAAGGTGATGTACTTCAAACCGTACAGGTTTCCGACAAACGAACTCTACAATATAAGTGACCTTCTATCAATGAGGAAACTGTATATTTTGAGTGCAACACTAAGACTACATAAGACCTTAAAGTTTAATCCTTTGTTATTAACCCGCAGAAGAAAACACAGCGTCGCCCCTATCCCGACAAGCAAGTCTGTATATGCTAAAAGGCAGTATGAAGCGCAAGCTGCGTACATGTATAATAAAATAAATGAAAAATTAAATATCTATCCACTGCAATCACATATATGTAAAAAATCCCTATTGGGTTGGCTAAAAACGCTCAATTATGACGAGACTGAAGCTTTGCTGTATCGTATATTATGAAGATTGATGTACAAGCAAAAAAAAAAAAAAAAAACATAATAAAGGTTAAATGTAAAAGTATATAGTATGTTATGATTAATGTGTAAAAATCGTGTAAGTTCAAAGTAATGTATAGTATAAGTTAAATATACAAGAAAGTGTTATTGTATTTGAAAGGTAATTTTGTATAGTATAAAAAGTGAATAGTATGTTATGACTAATGTGTAATATTTGTGTAAGTTATAACAACGTATATAGTATAAGTTAAATATAAAGAAAGAGAAGTGTGTTGTAATTAAAAGGTAGTTATGATATGTTGTCATAAAACTAACATACACATAGACCAAGGAACACACACACACACACACACACACACACACACACACACACACACACACACACACACACACACACACACACACACACACACACACACACACACACACACTCACACACTCACACACACACATACACACACTCTCACACACACACACCTGTAGGAGCAAAATGTTTAAATAAGATTAAGTAGTAAATAGTTAGATCCAATATACTTATTTTAGATTTAAAATTTTTCATTAAGGAAGAGCGGGGTTTCCTGATACAGGTAATACATACTTAAAAGGAAGCCCCAACCTTACTATCTGTTACCATGTTAAGTTACTGAAATAAAATATTTTCATATTTTCATATTTCATATCTAGTTTACGATTGTAATCGCTAGAAGAAAGTTTTGCTGTAATCTACTACGTTTCACTACAACCATTAAGAGTTAATTGGTCTAACCCCTAAAAAGCTGACTCAAGCCGGATCAAACTAGTTTGGGGTGTCACGTCCGCATCTTTATTGTCCAAGGGCTAGAATCAGATAAGCACTAAATTTGTTGAGCTGCGGTAGATAAACAACTGTACAGTATTTAAAATTTACCGGTTAACTGGTGCCTGATTCGATTAATATTTTCACAATAACCATACGCATGGCATAAATGAATAAAATAAAATATATCGGGCAACCTCACACAAAGTAACCAAGTACCACAGTAAGCTCTAGAAGGCTTGTGTTCTGGACACAAGTGAACATACTGGTAAAGGTAAATACATACTTAAATACAAATAACATCCATGACCCAGGCACGAATATATTATTCGACAAATATTCGAGTTCATCACACAAATATTTGCCCTTGCCGGGATTCGAACCCAGGACCGTCGGCTCAGTAGGCAGCTGCTTACACCACTGCGCCAACTGTCGTCATTCGTTTTATCACGGACATAATATACAGCTTTGCGGCTGCTTGAGCTACATCAGCTACCAGCGTTTTGGAACGCAGTACTGTGGGGTGTGTAATAATTCATAGAACAACAAATGGTAACGTTCATCACATCGAATAACATATAATATAATTTCAACACATAGAATCGATCAATAGATAGAATTATCATTTCGTAGAAAATCAGTTCATATATTTTCATTTCTTAACAACACTTGATATATTGCTTGTTTCGTATATAAACACTAAAAATAATGAACACTTAATATAATGAACATTTCATATAATAAACATTTAATAGAATAAACAAATAACATAATACATAATTAATATAATAAAATTTCATACAATAAACATTTAATAGAATAAACAAATAACATAATACACACTTAATAGAAAGGTACGTAAATAATAATTAATTCGTAAGTAATATTCCTATTAACACTTTCCTGGAAGTGGTTGGGTGGATTGTTCTTGTATGTAAACAGAATGATACAAGCAAAAAATTTTTCGGTACGCAAAAAAAAATAACCTCGAAGGCCAGGCGGGAGCTCGCTACGCTTCGCTCCCGCCTGACCTTCTAACCTAACCCAGCCACGTCGGATCTGCTACGAAAGGTTTTGCTCGCTCGCTTCGCTCGCTCGCTCGTTCATATTTTGTAATTTATGAATTCGGGTGATGAATTCTGATGATTATGAGTTAGACTAGTAGCGTAAGAAAATATATGAAAACAAATATTAGTATAAACACGTTGTAGCAGTTCAGTGCGGTGTTGCAGTTCTATCTAAAACGAGGGGAATAAAAAACTCGGTTATGGCGTTTCGCTCGCTCGTTAGGATCGCAGTTGAACCTAACACTCCTCCTCGCTTCGCTCGTCGTCGTACCTAACCTAACCGAAGTCTGACCTGCCTTAAGGTAGAATACGTAACGATTCTGACTTCACACCTACATGCTTTAGGACTTTAAATGAGTATGTGCTAAAAATGTATAGGATAAACGAGTAGTATGCCATTCAACAGTATGCCAAACATTCCCTGACAACATTTTTTAGCCCTAAATTGAGAGCCCTAGATTCGTTCTTTCGCAGCCTAAATTCAGTAATATAGTGCTTAAATTTATATAAAAAGTATATTATACGAAAAGTACATTCTATTAAACGTACATTCTATTTAAAGTACATTCTAAGTATTAAACGCACATTCTATGAAATTATTGTTATAAGAAAAGTGCATTATATTAAACATGCATTCTATCAAATAATTGTTATAAGAAATGGCTTTCTATCAATTGTGCTTCTAAGAAATAACGATATATGAAATATACATTCTAAGAAACGTTGTTATACAATCTGAAAATTCTACCACACGTATGTTCGGTTATATGAAAATATGTTAATTGTTTTTCTATGAAATGAGACGCACCCTTTTTCTTAATTCTGTCAGTTAGTTTTACGCCCAGAATACTGCGTTCCATGGCTCTTTTACAAACCTTGAGGGTGGACTTCTGAACTTTTGTCAAAGACCAAGTCTGCGCTCCGTAGGTCAGGATTGGAAGAGTGCACATGTCCATCAGTCACTATTGCACTAATTTTCATTACTTTAGAGAGGCGATTTTTGAGTTAATTATGACAAACATTTTGAATCAGAATCAGAATCAGAATCAGACATTTATTTGTAAACATAGGTACATAATCAGGTCTTACATTTAATAAAAACAGTATCACCATGTCTAGCCGTTAGGCATACAAATATTTCAAGTCAAGATGGAGCTGAGGAGTGTTATTATAAAACAATGCATTTTAGAGTGGAATTCTTAGTATTTTTTAAGAACAGTTATTTTAATTATGTTATTATGAAAACGAATTCCATTGGAATGCAATTTTTAGGTTCCTATTTTAATGTCAATTGATATTCTGCCTAAAAAAAATGACTCCGAGTTTTTATTTAAATAAATAATAACAATTTTAACTTGTACGGTACCATAGTAATATAACGTCTAGTTATTTAAGTTAAATATTAATGGTACAGTGAGATTAGTTCAAAGAAATATTTTTATATTTAAGGTGATAGTTGTGTTCAAACAATTGTTTAAGAATTATGTTGAAAACTTATATAATAAGTAATACAAAACATCTTTTATAGTTAGTGGGTTTAATAGGTAGTGAGTTTTATATCGATAAAAGTTACTTAAAAGACAATTTAATGCCAAAACTGAAGATAAAAATGTAGAGAGTTTTAAAGTTTTCACGGGAATATTAAACGTCATTACCTATAATATTTAGTTTTAGCGGATATCAATATTATAGTCTAATCGCCTCGGTCACCACGGTCTCGTCTGCTCTTCGGGCGCCGGCCGCCACTCTCGCCATGCCGCTCTCAATGACATCCTTAGAAGGGCGCTCGTCAGCGTCAACGTCCCAGCTGCCCTCGAGCCTCAGATTGTACGGGATGACGGCAAGCGCCCCGATGGGATGTCCTTAATACCGTGGAGGATGGGGCGCGCGCTGGTGTGGGACGCGACGTGCGCAGACACACTAGCGGCATCCTACCTCCCGGCCACGAGTAGGCGGGCGGGCGCGGCGGCGGACGCGCGGGAGCGGATCAAAGTCAGTAAGTACAGCTGTCTCGGCGCCCAATACGACTTCATCGCTTTTGGCGTCGAGACACTTGGTCCGTGGGGCCAGGGTGCGCGTGGACTCCACAGGGAGCTCAGCAAGCGCCTGAGGGAGGCAACAGGGGACCCACGCGCGGGCAGTTTTCTCGCGCAAAGGCTTTCTATAGCCATACAGCGTGGGAATGCTGCCTGCGTCATGGGCACCCTACCGAAAGGTCTTAGTTTTATAAATATATTTTAATCTTAGTTTAATTTTTAGTTTTAATTCCATAAATTTGTTATTTGTATATTTTATTTTTGACCCATAATAAATGTACCTTATATTATAGTCTGATTAACCCTAAGAATATTTATGTTTGTTTTTAGCACGATAAGTACAAGGTTGTGATTTTATAATATGAGAGATTTTATTAGCCTTTTGAAATGTTATAAGCAACGGAGGTTTTAAGTAACTTTCGTAATGTTTTTATACAGAGAAATTGAGACTAGATAGTATTTGATATGTTAAGACGGTAATTGTTGCTTCTGAGCTTTTAATTTGTAAGAAACCTGCATTTAAAATTTGGAAACATTTTAAAAAAGTATGTTGATAAAAGTTGATTGATACTTAAGTCGTTTTATTTTCACAGTTTCTTTTTGCCGGTGGACACTTACCACATTTCAGTTAGTCCTATGACATTTACGTCAAAATTATTGAATCTTAAAATAAATTATGCATCTGGTTGGCTGGTTGGATGCATTTATGTTTTATGGAAATAATACTCGTTTTACCATTTTAGTACATGTACTTCTGGCGTTTACAGCGTTTTCGCGTAACGAAAAAAAGAGTTCAATTGTCGTAACCGCCACTAAGTCGTAAACCAGTCTTTTTTGTTAGGGTTCCGTACCCAAAGGGTAAAAACGGGACCCTATTACTGAGACTTCGCTGTCCGTCCGTCCGTCCGTCCGTCCGTCTGTCACCAGGCTTTATCTCAAGAACGGTGATAGCTAGACAGTTGAAATCTTCACAGATGATGTATTTCTATTGCCGCTATAACAACAAATACGAAAAATAAAATGAAATAAATATTTAAGGGGGGCTCCCATACAACAAACTTGTTATAGATTATATATATGTATAGTTACGGAACCCTTCATGCGCGAGTCGGACTCGCACTTGCCCAATTTTTATTAAATATTAAATATGCCAGTTGAAAGAAAACCATAAGTTATGAATTAGATCCAAATATCAAGCATTTTCGTTCATAAATGAAAGAGTTATGATTTTTTTTCTCGAAATCGAAAAGTGTTTTGGCTCTGGTGCAAAGTTTGCATTTTGGCGGTTGCTACGTTCTCGCTTTTTGCCATCGATATATAAAAACTAGCATTAACCCGCGGCTTCGCCTGCGTTGTTATACAATAAAAATTATCCTACGGGAACGATGCTCTTTTTTTTCAAGATAAAAAGTGGGCTATTTGTTAAAGTTAGGGTATAATCTGCTTATCCCTCTAGCCGTTTTATTGTTGAACAGTTTGAATGCATTTATTACGGCTGCAGGAGGTTTCCCGGTGACAACTCCTCCAGTCTCGCTGCGCCACCCGCACTGGCCTTGACGACAATCGAGATGGCACCAAATACAAATTTAAACATCTATTAGGATAACGTCCATACCTCAAAAGCAAAAATAAATCCCTTATAGGATCACTTGTAGCTGTCTGTGAGTCCGTCTGTCACAACCGATTTGCTGCAAAACTACTGCACCGATTGAATTGCAATTAGGCACAAATGCTTTCAAGAATTTTCATGTCCACAATATAAAATTTCAAATTTGATGCCATTTTCGCAATTAACGTCCCAAAAAACCATGAAAATGACATCCATATTCATATCACCCAACAATCATAACGTCATCGCACCCCCACAGGGGAATGGTATTTCACGTCCGCTACGTTGAATTTTAAAATAATTGTTGTACCCGTAATCAGCGACCCGATAAATAATAAAAATAATACCCATGTTGATTTTCAGACTTTGTCAACACATTTCCCCCTTTTAGGGGTTCAATTCTTGAAAGGCTTGAAAAGCGTGTTTACTCGTATTGTTAGAAATACTCCTGTGAAGTTTCGAATAAAATAGTCTAATCTTGTTTCCCCATACAAACTTTAGATCTCTATTTCACCCCCTTTAGAAAAATCGTTTATTAGCGCGCCCCTATACCCTATAAGGAACCTACGTTCTAAATTTGGACTCTTTAGAATTAGCGGTTTGGGCTGTCCATTTAAAAACGACACCCATATTTTTAGACATATTTAGACATTTCTACCCCATTGCACCCTAACATGAGAGATGGTATTACACGTCCGCCATGATGAATTTTAAAATCGTTATTTTTTTAGTAATCAGCGACTCGATAATCCATAGAAACCACCTCTTTCCTCTTCTCTCTTCCCTTTTCCCTCTTCCCTCTTCCCCCTTCCGGGATACAGGGTACCAAATTATCTAATCTTGTTTCCCCATATAAACTATGAATCCCCATTTCACCCCCTTATGGGTGAATTTTAAAAAATCCTTTCTTACTGCACCCCTACACCTTATAAGGAACCTACGTGCCAAATTTAAACTCTCTAGAACCAGCGATTTAGTATTTAGACATTTCAACCCCATTTCACCCCAACAAGGGAGATGGTAACTCACGTCCGCCACGTTGGATTTTAAAATCGTTGCGGTTTTCGTAATCAGCGACCCGATAAACCATAAAAACAATACCCATGCTGATTTTCAGACTTTGTCACCACATTTCTCCCTTTTAGGGGTTGAATTTTCAAAAAACCTGAAACACGTGTTTACTCATTTATTGTTCGGAATACTCCTGTGAAGTTTCGAATAAAATAGTCTCACTAATCCTGTTTCCCCATACAAACTTTGGAACCCCATTTCACCCCTTTAGGGGGTGAGTTTTGAAAAATATTTTCTTAGCGGATGCCTACGTTATAACATCTACCTGCATGCCTAATTTCAGCCCGATCCGTCCAGTGGTTTGGGCTGTGCGTTGATAGATCACTATGTCAGTCAGTCAGTCAGTCAGTCAGTCACCTTTGAGTTTTATATATATAGATATATAATTTTGTTGGTAGAAAATCCCCAACCTCCCTAAGTGCACGGAGAATGTCACTGAACGCTTTACCTATCTATTCCTGATAAGCAAATCGAATTAAAGCGTTCAGCTAGAGGATGGGGAACTTCGCACCTAGTCTAAGCCATCAAACCACGTTGAGATCTTTCTGCAACCTTGCATGATTGCCTAGCCTACGGCAAGGTGTCAGAGGATCCATCTTTTGGGAAGCCTTTTTGCTCAGGCTTTTTTAAAGTTAAATTCACAAAGGCCTATTCTAAAAATTAAATCACCTACCTATTTAACTAGTTAAAAATATGTAATGGTTGAAAATACTATGACAAATCAGAAAGATGAAATTATAATTGTATTTGTAAGAAGTTTAGTACACTACTCTTTCCTAGTAGTAAGCACCCTTCTAATGAGTTGCAGAACTTGGTTTTTCGTTTGACCATACTCGTAAATGTCATACATCCTTGAAATTATGAAGACTATTGTGTCCATTCGAAGTATCTTTCAACTCTCAACTGACTTATTCTAACAAAGGAAATTCTTCTACGCCTCTGTGATATAAATTAATTTAGTTCTGAGATCTGTGGTGTAAATACGGGAACGAACAACTTTCATTATTGTTATCCACAAGTCCCCGGCCGTTCTTAGCAATTTACACTGCAGACACACCAAATCCAACAAGAAGAATGATTTATCGCTCATCCCTAAACATACATAACAACCCAGGGACAGTTGGCCCTATATACATGGATTGGGTACTGCTGTTATGGGAATTGTTATTATTACATTGTGTATTATTTATTTGACTTGCAAATTGATCTTGAATTCAATGAAAATTATTGAATGCATTAGTGATCTGAATAGGATCTGTAATTGTCTCGTTATCTTTAATTATCTTTAAGATGGGTTCTTTGGGTAACTGTTCCCTAGTTTTATTTATTACTTGCCAGGTCGCCTTTGATTTGTTAGATGCTTTTTTTATAAACTGGTCATTTTGTGAGCGTTGTGTGAGATTGAGATTTTTTTTGTACCTGGCATTATAAAATTTTAATACGTTTTTGTTTCCAATGCTAGGGCAAAAACGATATTTCCACAGCAACGCTCTCCTTTTTTGCTACATATTTTAATACCTCGAGAGATCCATCGTGGCTTTGTTGTCGATTTAACTTTTATTATTTTGAAGGGAAAGCACAGATTGTAAAAGCAGAGAAAAGTATCCAGGAACGCTTCAAAAGCTAAATTTGCATCGTCACACACAAATACTTCAGAAAAAGACAAGCTATTTATGCACTTCCTAAAAAGAGATAAATTATTAGCGTTAAAATCGCGTTGTTTGACGCGCCTACAATTGATGCAGCAGGTCTTTTTCACAGGGCATTTCAGCACTTGAGCTGTGTGATCTGATAATCTAAGCTCAATAACTTCTCCCTTGGACCCTTTAATATTGTGTGCGAAGTTGTCAAGACAGGTGCCGCTGGCTAACCTCTTCGGCTCCCTTATCTCTAATTCCAGATTTTGGTTTAGCAATAAATATTCGAATTGTAGGGTGTTATTATTTTTCTTTAGGATATTCAAATTGAAATCGCCGCACAATATATTTTTTTTCTTATTTGCATCATCACACACTTTGCAAAGTAACCTTTCATTTTTTTCAAAAAATAATGATTGTTCGATTGACGCGTTCTATAGAGACACACAATAATTATTTTATGGTATAGCAGTTCAATTGCATTTTCAATTCCATTGAGCACTTCAAGGATAAGTTTTTTACATCAGTTAATTCTTTATATTCGTGAATATGATTTATTAGTATACATGCACCCTCTCTACATTGATTGCGTGAAAAACTTGCGACAAGCCTAAAGTTGGGCATGGTAACTAGGTTCTCTAAACCCTCCATTAAGAAATGCTCCGTGATACACAATACATCAATCGGCTTACTTTTCGTCGCAAATTCTTCTAAGTATACAGATAGTAAGTCAGCTTTATTCAGTAATCCGGCTATATTTTGGTGCAAGACATTAATGAACTTATATGAAAAAAATCCGAGGTTCCGACTAGTGTAGATGGGTGGGTCGTCACAGGCTGCGTTGCGGTCTCCAGATTATGGTCATGGGCCTGCGACGCTCCGTTGATCGCAGGTGTCCCGATAGAAGCAGAAAACAGCGATGGTGTAATGTGTGATGGATATCCAGCAGGGCTGCTCACAGTTGCATTATATTGTTATGGATGTTTCTTAGCCCTGAGTTATTTATCTTTCCTGTTTGTGATGAAAACATATTACGGTTTAGTTTTTCATTAGAGTCGAAGAACGCCACCCGAACAAACAGTGACATACTTTGCTAGTTAAATAAGACTTTTTCATAATATTTGTTTTACCCAAATAAACACACTGTTATTGTATAAAACCCGAAAAAACAACTTATTGATAACGACCTACGCATCTCACAAATGTGTTCAAAACAACGAAAATGCTGCAACGCAATATTTGTTCGGGAGTTTCCAATCACGATGGCATCTGTATATAAAGGACCCACGTTGCGTCCCTCCACACAACAGTTTCACCTGTCCTCACGTTCACTGTGAATTCAAAATGGCTGCTCTTAAAACTCTCCTGATCCTGGTCGTGCTGGTCATGGCTGTGTCCATGGCGGTGGCTGATCACGTCCAGCCCTGTGACCAGGTCTGTAACCGTAGTCAGGCTGAAAGAGACGAGTGCTGCCGTGCCCATAGCTACACTGCTGGCGCTTATTGCAGTGATGGGGCCATGTATTGCCGCTAGTCCAGGCATACGAAGGGGGCTGGAAGACCATCTGCTGATTGGTAGCTGATCTTCTCATCCAACAGTTCCAGCTCTATAAGACTTCAGATCACAAAGCCCAGTCATCTCTCGTCATCGCATGGAACTAGCAAACCAAGATCACTGATTTCTCCCTCAACAATTACTAGCAAATCAACAACCAGCAGTCCCAAGCTTCTGTAACGTTTACACGGAGACTTATTTACTTTACTGGCTTCGAAGTATTCCGGTGGCTTCTACTACCAAGAATCAATGTGACCTCAGACTGGACCAACTCCTAATTAACATTATTCGCGTCCAAGAAGATCTATACTGCTGGCGTGAATCAAAGAGTTGGGAAGATTAACAGCTTCAGTATGCTTTGCAATCTTACCAGAACTTACGCCCTCTCATTTATGAAGAAGACAGAAGAAAGTTCATTTTGGACTGCTGACGGTCTATGCCGTGGGAAGTTGAAAACGGTTTCTATCGCATTTGGACTATCATCCACCTGGCTCCTGATTATAAAGAAGAGAAGAGTTTTAATCGAAGACGATTCTGCATAGACTTGTGTTACCGGTCTAGGATTTGATGGTGCGTTTTCACTAATAAATCGTAGCGGAGTGGGCTTAGATTTGCGAATCACGGTATTGGGAACAGTGTTGTGAGCCAAAGCAGTACGCACCTTTAGTATACAGCCCCGTCATTGCCTGGTAAATTAATGTCGATTTGTTCTTTATTTATTTACGATTTTGCCTACGATTTGGATAATAATGTCATTTGTGTTTTGTAATCATCTCATTTGTGTTTTGTGTTACGATATTAAGTGATGGTAAATAAAAGTTAGATATTAAAGTGTGAACGTTGTTTAATTTATATATATATTCCAGTGTGGCCAAAATTTTTAATCTTCAGAAACTACTATCAAACAATGATTAAATAAGACACCGAATGTGTTGCATTATGCGTTTAAACGTTAGCCGTTCTGTATTGAGCTCATGGCCCGTGGAGCCTAGCGTTGGCAGTTTATTCTGTTCCCCCTGCAGTTGAGGTACCCCTAAAGCTGATGGGCGTGGCAACATTCTTCACGCTCCGGAATTGTGCGGCGGCAACCTGAAAACAAAATACATTTCATTCACAGTATAATAATAAGCATGGCGGGTAACTCCTCAGGTACTAGGATGTCAAGATGCGACATATTAGGAGTTCCATAGATCCGTCTCTTTATTTTGTATTGTTGTGACATCACAATTCTAATTAACTGCAATATTTGCTTGCATGCGAGCCAGATGCATGCGACATAATATGTGACAGTTTTAGGGAAAAGGTCCCACTTTGTCGATAATATAATATGGAGTTATGAGTAGTTCCTAATACAAAAGAACATAAGCTATATTTTGGTGAAAGAATTATGTCTCTAGGTGCTATTATTATTTTGCAAACGTGAAAACACACTTGTACTTTGAAGTTATGGAGTGGTTGGTATCAAATTAATTGTCATAACATAAGGATTTCAAATTAGTCAAAATAATATATGTAACCTAAATAGTTTGAATGTTACGGAGGCTTGAACATAAAAATAGAACGAAAATATCTCAATGTGAATAATGTTTTTTTTTTCTATATTGATAACACGACACGCAGCTTTATGTTTAAAGTTGTATTTATAAATGTATTTTCATGCTAAAATAGATAGAAATAATTCTATGGATCCCTTTAGTTAGTCATTATATCAAAAAGTGAATAAAAAATGAACTGAAAAATATAGCATAAAAAAAATACAAATGACATGTGCGTTGTAATATATAAAATACGATTACTTTAAAAACAAAATTATTAAGCATAAAAAGTATGTAAATATGTTTGTGTTTAAAATGTTTAATTTTAATACATTTTACAAAGTGTCAAAATTTTTATATCGAGGATCAGTTACTATAACATACATAAAAAATATATTTAATAAAAGATCCCGATGTATTGTATAATGAGCTTAAGGCCCGTTCCAAGTCGCACACATATGTTGCATAAGCGCACACAGCCCTTGTAAGTATAATTAATTAATAAATAAATATTAAGGGACAATCATACACAAGTTATTTGTATAAGGCCTGTATTAAGCTCATAGGCAGCCTGTGTCCTCCTTGGGGTGGAGCCTAGTTTAAGCAATTCATCCTGCCCGCATCGCAGTTGAGCCAGCCCCTACTGAAACCATGGGCGCGGCAGCATTCGTCACGCTCCGGTTCTGAGCGGCTGCATACCTGGAAACAAAAACTTTTTTTACTGTATAAGAACGCGATTGCGGGGAACTCCTTTGGTACAAGATTTGGTAAGGGTCGGCAACGCGCGTGTGATGCTCCTGGCGTTGCAAGCGTCCATAGGCGGCGGTAACTGCTTAAAATCAGGCGGACCGCATTGTTTGCCACCGTCGTAGTATAAAAAAAGGATGACCAGATGCGGCACATGAGGAGTTGCAAAATAGATCCGTTTCAATCGGAAAGTTTGGCAGCAGAACGGCCAGAACGGCGTATAGGATTGCTAAAAGCCGAGTTAGCGTGCGATTATCATCTCAAGGTATCCTTGACGGTAAAAGTGACGAGTTGAAGGGTAGTGGTCACCTAGAGCCACCATATACAGTTATGTAGACGGTGAACTTACGTGTTACGTGCCGACAGTGTGCGAAGATTGGCTACATAAGTCATCTTCAGACGCATGCGCGCCGAGCCAGTTAGGAGTGGAAGCGGTCGCCATGCCGTCGGAGAGAGATGAAGAATGGAATAGTACATTTGTGACTAATGATATTAATATTAAGTGAAAACTAAACCTGAATATAAAACAAAACTAGAACAAAATACAGTGCCGAAGATGCTGACGGTATTTCCTCGCTGAATCGGCAAACTGATTCTTTGAGCGACGAAACCACCGACTCTGTGGTCGATTTTCTTGAAAATATAATATCATGCGTTTGGTGTAGCTGCTATAGTTACACTCTCCTAAACATAAAAAAAACGATCAAAAAATTTTTTTTTTCGTATTTGTACAATACTATACTTACTCCTTATCGATTAGGTAGATTACAATATGACAGATGACATGCGCATATTTCATTGACTTGCTAATAGGGATGAAACTCGCAGTGTATAAAGTTCAAAATGTTATAAATTGGAAACGATGACAGATAATAATATTTATAAATATTTGGGAAAAATTATGTCCTAAAGCGAAATAAGGCATATTTGCAGGAGACACCCGCGTTTCACTCTACTATAATAGTAGGTAATCAAATGGGGGATGGATAAAATATTTCAACCCCCTTCATTCCTAGAAAGAAGCTACTGATTTAGAATAGAATAACAATAGAGGCAAACAATAGGCGATCTTATCGCTAAAAAGCGATTTTTGTGTGGCTTAAAAAAAATTAAACAATGAAAATGTTTTTTTCCGCCTTGTAAGGACCTTTTACGGATACCTTGAGGTGCAGTTATATAAATGGCGATTAAATAGTATTTTATGCAATCGTTGCACAATGGAGGTTCTTAAAGTCGAGTACCGCGTCTAGGTCACGAGGCTTGCCGAGTAAGGAACGAGACTTTAAGACCTAATTGTGTAGCTATTACAAACAATGCTGTTTATACGAGCAAGACTCAGAAAAACATTTTTTACTTTAATCGTCATTCTCCAATATGATTTTTTATTTTTGATGTAACCTTTTTCGATAAACTAAAACTGACTTATTAAAAAAAAACATGATCGCGATGGCCATGGCGGGTACCTCGTGATTGGTGAATTTTTTTGACAAGTAATTTCAACCAATTAAAGAGCATCAAATAAGCTCATGTTCTCTTTTTAAAATTATTAGAGTTGTGTAGAGAGATGTCTTATAGAATTTTGTTACAGGATTAAAAAGTGCGTTATTGTGATTTTGTCTGTGAAATTATAATTGACAGATTAAAGTCTGGGTGTATAAAAATGTACTTTTACTCCGTTGAGCCTTTTTGCTTGTCTGGGCAGGGCAGAGGTCTTAGATATCTATTTACGGAGAATAATTGAGGACAAATGTATGTTCCACAAATTAAGCGGCCTTATTCCTTTTAAAATTTATTTTGTTTATTGTATGACAAATGTAAGTATTGATAATTTTAACCAACTATTTGAAGTGAATAATACTTTTCCCCGAGTCCTAGGTGGGTGGTAACATAGCTATTGCGTGCAGTCGAAAATAAGTTCAATAAACTAATATTCCCCGTGAATTTTGTCAACTTCGAGTCGTTTTTGAAACAAAAATTATTAATGAAAAATACAAACTGTAGAAACCATTAATACAAAGATCAAAGCGTCAAGCGCGATCAAAGGGGCCGGGAATCGAACCCGGTACCTCTGGATTACCACCTTCCACCAGGTAGCTCCTTTTTCAATTTTTCTTTAAGCTTTGATCTTTGTATTAATGGTTTAAATAAAAATTGTGGTGTACACACATTAAAAAAATTAGACATTTACATGTTTCATACATTTATAAAAAAAAATATACAAACTGTAGGTTTCAAATAACCAATAAATCCCAAAAATCCTGTTCTAGGTAGTAACACCAATTATAATTATGTTAAAAAACATGTTTGATCATAGAGAAAAATGTCTAAAAGATTCAGCATTTTAAAAAGTAAAAGGCCTCTTAAAATTTAAGCTTTTTGAAAAGTGTCACCCATTCCCTATAGAAAAGCAGAATTATTTACCTGATTGCATGCTTCAACGTACACCGCCAACGTACTACGCATCACCATTGCCAGAATAACCAACACTAACAAAGTTTTCATGGCGAACATTTTGAATTAGGTACGCTACAAGCTACAACACAACAAATGCTGAATTGTGCAGACTGGAGTCATCGGTGGCTTTTTAGGGTTCCGTAGCCAAATGGCAAAAAACGGAACCCTTATAGATTCGTCATGTCTGTCTGTCTGTCCGCCTGTCCGTCCGTATGTCACAGCCATTTTTTTCCGAAACTATAAGAGCTATACTGTTGAAACTTGGTAGGTAGATGTATTCTGTGAACCGCATTAAGATTTTGATGCAAAAATAAAATAATAATAATAAATATTGGGGGCTCCCCATACTTAGAACTGAAACTCAAATTTTTTTTTCATCAAACACATACGTGTGGGGTATCTATGGATAGGTCTTCAAAAATGATATCGAGGTTTTCAAAGTATTTTTTTTCTAAACTGAATAGTTCGCGTGACAGACGCTTCCAAAGTGGAAAAAAGTTGGTCCCATGCACATTACTATAAAAACTACCAACGAAAATTGTTTTGAACGAGATCTAGTAAGTAGTTTTTTTTAATACCTAACTTTGCACCTAAATTATATGGGGCGCTATACATACCAGGTGCAAACTTAACTTAACCACTTAGGGATGGAAAGTGTTTGTACGCAACCCTCGGTGCGCGAGTCCGACTCGAACTTGGCCGGTTTTATACTTTTCGTTGCAGGAAATTGAAACACTTGTTATTGTGCTATCGTTAAAACTGTCAAGTATCTTATTTTTATTACTTTGTTTTTCTATAAAATGTACCTATGTAGAACTCAGTAATTTACATTAACAATCATAAAATTACCGACTTGAACAAAAAAAGTTATTTCAGAGAACAAGTGACCGAATGACTATAATAATACAACTAAGGGTCTTCACCTACATATAATATTTAAAAATTATCCCCAAACTCCTAATCATTGAGGAGTTGGACCTTCCATCATCAGCTCAGCATAATGAGATGATAAACAGACGCAAATACCTGAATAACTGTAAATTACATGAAAAACATCGTTAGTGCTTTTAATATTTGAGCGTTGTCATGGAATGGGACCATCTCAGGAGTATAGGTACTCTATCAAATAAAAAAAAGATATTTTAAGACTAATTTTTTTTTTCTGTATTCCGCTTTGAAAGAGGACGTAATCACTGATTTTATATTTTTCCTAAGATCACTAATTATTTTATTATTAATTTATTAAAGTCTACTCATTCTAAAATGTAGTAACTCCATAGCTATGACACAATGGACAGAGGTTACTTTAGTCTGGGGTCTAATAAAAAAAAACGAATGTCGTTGAGTTTAACATTACTGACAGCTTATTTTTTGCGGATAGGTCGAAGATTACAACTCTATGCAGGCATAGTTGTCGTAAATTTTGGTTATTTTATGTATTTTTTTTTTTTACATACAGAAAAATAAATTTAAATCATTTTTTAGGGTGTATTAGACAGTGCAAAACTCTCTCGATCTCTGTATTTCTTCCACCTATTAGAAATATTGGCTTTCCAGAGCCATATAGCGTGGGAATGCTGCCTGTGTCATTGGACCCTACCGAGAGGTCTCAGTTTTATAATTATATTTTAATCTTAGTTTAATTTTTAGTTTTAATCCCATAAAGTTATTATTTATGTTCTATTTTTGACCCATATAAATGTATAAATGTGGTTTACATTACTATGAAATGTTGTCGGTTGTAAGGAGGTATTTACGATAACCTTTTCTTTTATTGTAATGGCAAATAAGCAGTAAAATTTAGGGATATACTACATCTCAGTCGCTGTGATTGTAATTCCTGTTGCAAAGAATCGCTGTTATATTATCACGCTTATTTAGTTACTAGATGGTGCCCGCAAGCTGCGTCTGCGTAGAAGAGATAAGTTTCTGTCAAAAATTTCATTTTTGTGACAAGCTTTTATAGCCGACTGTACTTTTCTTTGGATATCCATCAAATGCTCACTGAGACGATTCTAAAGAGCCCAAACTCGGTAGCATTGCTTTTTCTATTATAGGTAGAGTTCCTATGGCCACCTTTCGGCTCCATTATCAGATCAGCCCCATGGTACCATATTATTGTATTGTAATCAAAGTTAAGTAAGTAAGCAAAATTTCAGCTCAATCGGTGGACGATATCTGCTTCAAAATTGAGTTGCAAGATTCCACCCGAACAAACATACATACACACATTGCAAGTTGAATAAAAGCTTTTCAAAATGGGTTATTCCCTGTTGTCAGCCAAAAAGAATTATATAACTAGATATGTGTGGGAAATGTTCGCGAGAAAGTTTGGTTTAAAGAACTTTATTCTCATTAATTTAATTGTCACTTACATGAGAACTTACAGGCTAATGCAATGTTAGTATAGAACAATATGAATTTAGATTGCGATGTTAGTAATAAACAATGGTATAGTTTTAGATTATGATATAAGTATCATAGTGGAGGAATTTAAGAAAATAAAAATTCAAAATAAAGAATATAACTTGAATATAAATCGGGAAGCATTTTCGAGAATAGCACAACATACTCATTTATTTATAAAATGTTTTGCAATTTTACATGTCACATATTGACGACACAGTTGTCGCAGTTTGTAGTGCACCTGCCTACTGAGCCTGCAGTCCCGGGTTCGAATCCTGGCCAGGGCAAATATTTGTGTGATGAACTCAAATATTTGTGCTTGGGTCATGGTTTCTATCTACTTAAGTATATTATATATTTATCTACATAAGTATGTATATCGTCGTCTAGTACACATAACACAAGCCTTCTTGAGACTAGATCGATTTGTTTGAGGTTGTCTGATATTTAATTATTTACCTAAATAGGTATGCAAAATTTCAGCTCAATCGGTTGAAGATAAACAAACATAGTGACATACATTGCTAGTTAAACAAGATTTTTTCATAACCTTAGTTTTACCCACCTACACACACTTATATTGTAAAAAATCCGAAAAAACAACTTACTGATAACGACCTACGCATCTCACAAACGTGTTCAAAACAACGAAAATGGTGCAACGCAATACTTTCGTTCGGGACTGTCCAAACACGGTCGCATCTGTATATAAACGACCCACGTCGCGTCCCTCCACACAACTGTTTCACCTGTCCTCACGTTCACTGTGAATTCAAGATGGCTGCTCTTAAAACTCTCCTGACCCTGGTCGTGCTGGTCATGGCTGTGTCCATGGCGGTGGCTGTTCACGTCCAGCCCTGTGACCAGGTCTGTAACCGTATTCAGGCTGAGCAAGACGAGTGCTGCCGTGCCCATGGCTACAGTAGCGCCTATTGCAGTGGTGGGGCCATAGATTGCTACTAGTCCAAGCTGGAAGACGATCAGCTACCAATCAACATTGGTAGCTGATCGTCTCATCCAACAGTTCCAGCTCTATAAGACTTCAGATCACAAAGCCCAGTCATTTCTCCTCATCGCATGGAACCAGCAAACCAGGATCTCTGATTTCTCCCTCAACAATTACTAGCAACTCAACAACCAGCAGTCCTAAGCTTCTGTAATGTTTACACGGAGACTTATCTACTTTACTGGCTTCGAAGTATTCCGGTGGCGTATACTACCAAGAATCAATGTGACCTCCGACTGGACCAACTCCTAATGAAAGTCGCGTCGAAAAAGATCTATACTGCTGGCGTGAATCAAAGAGTTGGGAAGATTAATAGCTTCAGTATGCTTTGCAATCGTACCAGAACTTACGCCCTCCATTTATGAAGAACACAGAAGAAACTTCATTTTGGACTGCTGACGGTCTATGCCGTGGGAAGTTCAAAACGGTTTCTATCACATTTGGACTATCAACAACCTGGCTCCTCTGTTTTGTCTTGGATGGCTGTGAATTAAAGAGCTGGGAAGACTGAACCAATGTCCATGGTTAGCGCATCACGACTAAATGCTCAAACAAATGCAACACGATTCTGCATAGACTTGTGTTGTGCATCAATGCTGATGAGAACTACCGGTCTAGGATTTTATGGTGCGTTTCCAGTGATGGAACGTAGCGGAGTGGGCTTAGATTTGCCAATTACAGTATTGGGAACAGTGTTGTGAGTCAAAGCACGCTCCTCTCTCCGCTCAGCTCCGCGTCAGTACGCACCTTTAGTATACAGCCCCGTCATTGCCTGGTAAATTAATGTCGATTTGGTCTTTATTTCTTTACGATTTTGCCTTCGATTTGGATAATAATGCCATTTGTGTTTTGTGATACGAAATTATGTGTTGGTAAATAAAAGTTAGATATTAAAGTGTGAACGTTGTTTAATTTTTATATGTATTCCAAATTGTTGCCAAAATATTTTATCTTCAAAAACTTTACTATCAAACAATCATTAAATAAGACACCGAATGTGATGCATTATGCGTTTAACGTTAGCCGTTCTGTAATGATAATGAGCTCGTGGCGCGTGGAGCCTAGCGGTGGCAGTTTATTCTGTTCCCCCTGCAGTTGAGGTAGCCCTCAAAATGATGGGTGTGGCAACATTCCTCACGCTCCGGAATTGTGCGGCGGCAACCAGAAAACAAAATACATTTCATTCACAGTATAATAATAAGCATGGCGGGTAACTCCTCAGGTACTAGTATGTCAAGATGCAACATATTATTAGTTTGATAGATCCGTCTCTTCATTTTGTATTGTTGTGACATCATAATTCTAATTGAATGCAATATGCTGAAGTGCTGAAGATGCTGGCGGTCTTTCCTCGCTAAGTCGGCAAACTGATTCTTGAGCAAGGAAGCCACCGGTGTAGCTGCTATAGTTAAATGCTTCTTCTTCTTCTTTTCTTCTCCATCGCTCCCTCATTGCTGAGGATCGTGACTCCGCTTCAGCTTGTCAACTGCCTGCCTCCATCGGTTGCGGTCAGCTGCCTGGTGTAGTGCGGCGCTACCTGGTCCGTTGGTCTGCTCGGATATCTGGTCAGACCAGCGTTTTGGGCTCCAGTCTCTAGGTCTCTTTCCTTTCACTTTTCCGGTGACCATCAGATGCTCCAAGTTACCCACATCTCGGCGGGCGATGTGGCCAAAGTAACTCATTATTCGCTGCAGACAAGTGGTAGACAGGCGTTGGGCGTTCTCCATTTTGAGCTGTTCTAGGACGGAGATGTTCGTGCGGTGGACTGTCCATGGGATCCTTAACAAGCGCCGCCAGCACCACATCTCAAAAGCGTCGACCCTGTTCCGGTCAGTTAATTAACGACCATATTTCAGCTCTGATCAGATGTATTTTAGTTGTGTTTGAGATATTACGGTCTTTCCAGAATTTGCTCAGCTGCGTCATCGCTGTTTTAGCCATCCCAATTCGATTAGATTAGATTAGATTATTTATTTCACGATAAAAAATACATTACAATTTGCTTAATGTCAAAATTATACGAATTAAAATCATGATCGTCAAAAATAAGGCAAGATTAATAATACGAGAAAATGTTGACAATGTCAAAATAAGTTTAAAATAAAAGGGGAAGTCAACAGGTAAATCAAATATATGTGAATAAATGAATCTAGTATCTCCCAATAAGGATCGTCATCACAAACTTAACATAATAATGAAATCAAATTAATTACACTAAGAATAAAATAAAAATAGAACAAAAATAATTTACACAATGTCAAAATATATCAGTTTTCCAATACAAAAAATAAAATAAAAATAAAATAAAAACACAAGAAATATAAAAATAAACAAAATGTTAGTTTACAGAATACACACATATTTTTATTATAGTTTGAGTTCCATGTACTCGTTGACCGAGTACAGAGGGTTTTCCAACAAAAGGTTTCAAAGCCGGCGCTTGAATGTGTTGTCACATGGTTCGTTCCTTAAATCGGCAGGTAAGTGCTCGAAGTAAGTCATAAGACCTATGACGCGCGGGTTCTTTGCTGAAAGTGCCATGCGGCGAAACACCGTTCTAAGGCGCCCAGTAGAACGAAGCTGTTTGCCTTTGACGTTTACTCTTGCAAACTGTGCAATATAGTGCAATATTTATACTGGGCATTATTTACTTTACAAATAATTACACTTCAAACAAGTATTAAGAGTAGTGTGTCATTATTTGAGGCTTGGCTCCGACAAGTATACGGATAGCACGTTTTTGCTAAATTAGGATCCTTTTTGCGTCAGTGGAATTGCCCCAGATGAGCGTGCCATATGCTTGAGGAGGTCTGTACGCTGGATGTTTGCGAAACGGTCTACAACTAGGAGCTTGGTCTTGCTTTTGTTGATAGCTAGTCCCAAATTAAGGCTTATGGTTTCCAGTCTATCCAGAAGCTTCTTCATCTCCGCTTCCGTTGATGCAAAAAGTGCAGTATCGTCGGCATACCTCAGGTTTGATATTTGAACTCCACCTATTTTTAATCCACCTTCCCAGTTTTCTAGCGTTTGGAGTTTCTTCGCCCGTGGCATGGAGGCATCGCACACAACCTGCAGCGCTCCACGAAACTTGATTGCTCGTTCTTCAACCCCCAGTGCGGCCGGTGGATCGTCACACCAAGCTTGTACTATGGCAGCTTCCTCCGCCATTTCCCGATCCGACCAAGAAACTGTTCACCTCAGTTGTCCGATCGGCGATGGCAGGGGTCGCGAATGAGATGTCCACAATGGAAGCCCCTGCCGTCGTACGCATGTATTGGCGTTGCCTCTATTTAGGACAGTGAGCCCATCCTGGCCGCCCAGTCCCCGTGGGCCGCCCCCTTCAGGTCAGTGGCTGGAGAGCCCCAGTCCACGCTCTTCGCATTTAGGTCACCCATGACCATAACTTGGGCTAGAGTTGCCTAGCCTACGACTCCGCCAAGGGTTGCTAAGAAGCGCTCGAATTCGCGCAGGTGCCGGTTGGGAGAGAAGTACACTTCCACCAGTACGACGTTTCCCCATTTAGCTGCCACAAACCCCGATCCACGCTCAGTTAGCGAGAGCGTTGGGAAGTCACCCGTTGTTGGCACTACCATTGCGACCCTCTCATCTGTATCTCCAACCCAGTTCGGATGAGGAGGGACAAAGTATGGCTCCGCCACTACCGCCACGCTGACACCCCACTCGAATTAGTGTCTACCTTTTTTTTTTTTTTTTACCCGGAGAAATGCATTGAATTGCATACCACTGCGTAACATGAGACCCTCGGGGGTAGAGTCAAATATTCCGCATTGGTGATGTGGGGCTCTCTAATCCGCGAAGGACTAGCCTACCCACTAAAACTCTGGGATGCTGCCAACCCGTGCCGTAGTGGTGATGCCATGGGATCGCGAACATTCACCACGACACCACCGGCACTTTCGCCCTAGAGCGAACCCTCACCGAAAGACACACTGTAGCATAGCAGTGTGCCTTACCCTCACCACTTCCCCAAGCCCCCAGGAAGCGGGGACCGCCACCGACACACGGTGCTTCGGTCCCACCCTCCTTGCTGAGGGAGGACAAACGCCCCTACCCCTCAGCCGGCCATGGGAGGACAAACGCCCCTACCCCATGACACACTCCCCATGCCAAGGGAGGACAAACGCCCCTACCCCTCGGCCCGCCACGGGAGGACAGAAGCCCCTACCCCGTGGGTCCCTCAACGCTGACGGAGGTGAAATCCAACACAAACACCGAAGTGCCCACCCGAGTCATGCTCCGCCAGCCTCCTCCTCGGTCTACTCCACCGGCGGAGGTGAAGTCCATCACAAACACCGAAGTGCCCACCCGAGTCATGCCCCGCCGGTCTCCCTCGCCCGCTGGCCCGTAGGCCCCCTCCCTGGTGTCTCTTGGCTTCCCCGCGGCGCCCAACCGCAGGTACTGAGCCCCCCCACCACGACAAGGTGGACACCCTCGGGGGGGAATTAGTGTCTACCTAGGTTACCTTACCTAGGTTATCTCTAGGTAGTTATTTCTTCGTTTAAGTCACAATTATACTTTTTAACAGCAAATCCCTGTGACTTTTTCATGATATTTGTTTATCCCACCTCTACCATACTGTTAGTGTATTAAATCCGTATAAACAACTTATTGATAACAACCTACGCATCTCACAAACGTGTTCAAAACAACGAAAATGATGGAACGAAATATTCGTTCGGGAGTTTCCAATCACGACCGCATCTGTATATAAACGACCCACATCGCGTCCCTTCACACAACTGTTTCACCTGTCCTCACGTTCACTGTGAATTCAAGATGGCTGCTCTTAAAACTCCCCTGATCCTGGTCGTGCTGGTCATGGCTGTGTCCATGGCGGTGGCTGTTCGCGTCCAGCCCTGTGACCAGGTCTGTAACCGTATTCCTGCTGAGAGAGACGAGTGCTGCCGTGCCCATGGCTACAGTAGGGCCAGCTGCAGTAGAGGGGCCATGTATTGCAACTAGTCCAGGTATACGAAGGGGGCTGGAAGACTATCTGCTGATTGGTAGCTGATCGTCTCATCCAACAGTTCCAGCTCTATAAGACTTCAGATCACAAAGCCCAGTCATTTTTCCTCATCGCATGGAACCAGCAAACCAAGATCACTGATTTCTCCCTCAACAATTACTAGCAACTTAACAACTAGCAGTCCTAAGCTTCTGTAACATTTACACGGAGACTTATTTACTTTACTGGCTTCGAAGTATTCCGGTGGCTTATACTACCAAGAATCAATGTGACCTCCGACTGGACCAACTCCTAATGAACATTATTCGCGTCGAAGAAGATCTATACTGCTGGCGTGAATCAAAGAGTTGGGAAGATTAACAGCTTCAGTATGCCTTGCAATAGGAGTTCCATTGATCCGTCTCTTTATTTTGTATTGTTGTGACATCATAATTCTAATTGACTGCAATATTTGCTTGCATGCAAGCCAGATGCATGCGACATAATATACGAACTGTAATCACCCTGATTGATAGTGTGTCTATGCAAATAAATATTTTTTGTAAATGCAAATTAAGAATACATGTGACTCGCAATACTTATAGTAAAAACTAAAATAAAACTAGAACAAAATATAGTGCTGAAGATGCTGGCGGAGTTTCCACGCTGTATCGGCCAACAGATTGTTGAGCGAGGAAACCGCCGGATCTGGTACGTGGTCGATTTTCTTGAATATAATATATTAGTAGAGTTGTTAGTCCGCTGTTTTCTAACATAATTGTGCGCATCGGGTTACAAGCATGAAATTTCTACCACAGATAGAGTGTACCACGGTGATTATTTTCAGATGTGGAGGGAAGTCAGATTCGTCCCCTGTGAGGCGGGAGAGCGGAGTGAATACGGCCAAGTATCCCTCTTTTCTTTCTTTATTGCTGGTCAGTTAAGTCTACCAGGACGTGTTTGGTATCGTTTCCGTGTAAAACAAATATCAGAAATTCATTTTTTATGTTATTTTCGTATAGTTCTATATAAAAATATGGGTGTAATGGCCGAAAAGGTAAAAATCACAACAAGTTTTTTTATTCAGTGAGGTAAATTAAGTAGTTCAATTTCGTGAAGATTTTCAAATTATTATTATTATTATTTCAAAAAGTTCATTAAATCTGGTTTCTAAAAATATTTTAATGTTGGGCACTTCTCATACAAACAGTAGCTGAAAATATATCTTTACGTCGGCGTAACCAACGTAAATCTCCGAACGCATCCTATTTCGCTTCATTAAATAAATTAAATAATGATTATTAACATGCTTTTACATATAATATTTACTATATACATCCTAGAAAAACAAATTAATGTAATTAAAACAATTTTTTTTTTTGCTAATGTATCACGATCACGCGGGCTAATCTCAACATCAAAAATTTATTTAAGTTACTATTTGTATGAAGAGTGCCCAATATTTATATATTTTTAGAAAGTAGATTAAATTTGCTATTTTGCAATATTTTTTTTAGTGTTAAATATTCAGGAAATATAACTAATTTATCTCCCTGAATAAAAAAAACTTGTTGTGATTTTTACAATTTCGGAAATACAACCATATTTTTATATGGTACTATGAATAAATAATTGCATGAAAAATGAATTCTTGATATCTGTTTTACACGAAAACGATACGACTCAAGTCCTACTAGCGTTACCTGATCAGTAATATAAAAAGAAAAAGAGGACTCCTTTGTCCTATTCACCCCGCTTTCCCGCCGCACAGGGGACGAATCTGACTTCCTTCTACATCTGAAAATAATCACCGCAGAATATTCTATCTGTGGTAGAAATTTGGTGGTTGTATCCCGATGTACACAATTTCGCGACTTAGCAAAATGTACTAGAACACGCAGGCTAGGCTTAACATTAACATTTTTTTCAAGGTACTTTTTGTATCAGATGTGCCCAATATGTATACATTTTTAAAAACAACATTAAATTTGCTGTTTAGTTATATTTTTTAAATTGTGAATATTCTGAATAGATAACTAGTTTATCATTCTGAATAAAAAAAACTTGTTGTGATTTTTACCTTTTCGGCAATAAACCCAAATTTTTATATGAAACTATTCTAAAATAACATGAAAAATTAATAGCTGATATCTATTTTACACGAAAACGATGTCGCACAAGCCCTAATAGCCTTAACTGATCAGTAATAAAAAAAAGAAAAAGCTCCTCTTCACCCCGCTCTCCCACCAAACAGGGGACGAATCTGACTTCCCTCCACATCTGAAAATAATCACCGTGGAACGTTCTATGTGTGGTAGAAATTTCATGCTTGTAACCCGATGCGCACAATTTCGCGGCTTAGCAACTCTACTATATAGCGTTTGGCGTAGCTGCTATAGTTAAATGCTTCTAAATATAAAAAAGTCACCTTCAAAGAAGTTAAATTTTTTCATACTTGTACAATCCCACTCCTTATTGTTTAAGTAGATTACAATATGACAGATGACACGCGGATATTTCATTGACCCGCAATTAGGGATGAAACTCGCAGTTTATAAAGTTCAACAAGCTCTAACTTTGAAACGGTGACTGATAATAATATAGTTTATTTGGGGAAAATAATGTTCTTTCAAAAATAGACTTGACAAACATTTACAAACACAGAACACAAGTGAACAGTGATATGCACGCATCAGCTACAAGCTGCCTGTGCATTAAATAAATAAATAAATAAGGCTAAATAATGGCATAATTGCAGGGGACAACCGCGTTTCAAACCAGTATAATGGTAAACCCCCTTCATTCCTAAAAAAAAGTTACTGATTTTTTTGTAGCTTTAAAAAAATAAGAACATTAAAATGTATTTTTCCCGCCTTGTAGGGACCTTGTATACGGATACCTTGCGGAGTAGTTATATAAATGGCGGTTCAAATGTACTTTTTCTCCAACTTGCTTGGAAATGTTCCCATTGATGTAATAAAACTGGACCGCGAAATCATTCGTTACTTTTAGAAGGCGTTAATACACATTAAAAATATATATATATATTATTGGCCTTAGGACTTGGCATCAACATCAATGGCGAATGCATCACTCACCTTCGGTTTGCCGACGACATCGTAGTCATGGCAAAGTCGATGGAGGAACTCAGCATGATGCTCGATGACCTCAATCGAGTTTCTCAACGGGTGGGCTTAAAAATGAACATGGACAAGACGAAACTCATGTCAAATGCCAAGGTTGTGCCCATCCCAGTCTCTGTTGAAAACTCGGTACTCGAAGTTGTTGACTCATACATCTACCTAGGACCCAATTAGGTAGGTCCAACTTCGAGAAAGAGGTCAACCGCCGAATCCAACTCGGCTGGGCAGCGTTCGGGAAACTACGCAATGTCTTTTCGTCCGACATACCTCAGTGCCTCAAGACGAAAGTCTTCAACCAATGTGTGTTACCAGTGATGACTTACGGCACCGAAACGTGGTCTTTCACTATCGGCCTCATCTCAAAGCTCAAAGTCGCTTAGCGAGCAATGGAGAGGGCTATGCTCGGGGTGTCTCTACGTGATCGAATCATAAATGAGGAAATCCGTAGACGAACTAAAGTGACCGATATACGAGTAGCTCACCGGATTAGCAAGTTGAAGTGGCAATGGGCAGGCCACATAGCACGCAGAGCAGATGGCCAATGGGGCCGAAAAGTGCTCGAGTGGAGACCTCGGACCAGCAAGCGCAGCGTGGGACGTCCACCTACAAGATGGACAGATGACCTTATAAAGGTCACCGGAAGGCGCTGGATGCAGGTCACTTCCAACCGGTATATATGGAAGTCCAAAGGGGAGGCCTATGTTCAGCAGTGGACGTCCTGTGGCTGAGATGATGATTGGCCTTAGCCGGGAAATCAATATTATTTAAATAAGACGATTAAGTAAAAAACACACATCCATATATGACGTCTCATACAAATGAGGGTAATCTTAATCTGGCCGGTTACTGCATTTTTACTTTTAATTTTTTCAAAGACTGATAATTCACCATACAGCCAATTATCCACTAAATTTAAAAAATAAAAACTATTATAAACTTTTTAATTGTTCTCTGCGTTTAGTTCTTGCACTGAACATTTTTCTGCTCTGCTACTGTCAATGTATTATAAATGACGACAAATTTCGAATAATGGACAATCAATTTAAATAATAATCTTATGCGGTTTATTTATTTTCATGATTCTTAGTTATTTATTAGAGATTTCTCACGAAAGTTTTAATTTTTATCATATGATGGTATTAATGAGTGAGTTGTAAATTAATAAGTGTACCAAACGTAAACAAATAAAAAATAAAACAGAAATGATTGTGTCCAAATCAATATAAAAGTTATTTTGAACTTATGATCTTCTCCGAATAATAAATATGGTATGGTTTCTAAAAAAAAACAGTGTGCTTAGACGTTGTTAATTTTACTAAAATCAATAATTACCTATGTGCATATTTTTTGTTATTGTGTTTTCATATATATTTAATTCTTATTAATATATTTTGTTTTAAATCAAACATATGATTCGGACCCGAATTTTTATTCCTATTCCTAAAAAAAATAAGTACCAAATGAACTTCATGGTACTGATATATTAAATTAAAATGTAGATTGGTGATTATTTCCAAGCATATTTGGAGAAAAGCACTATACAAGCTTCGGCGGGAATGTCAGTCCGCAGATTCGTATTATTGAAGGGCCGAGTCCTTTCTATAATACGAATCTGCGAACTGACTTTTCCCTGCTTCGGCAGTAGTATACTATTACTCCGTTGAGCCTTTTTGCTTGACTTGGCAGGGGTCCTAGATGGGCAAATTTTTATTTTGTTGTCGATTGTGTTTTTTTCTCAGATTTCAATAAAATTTGGTGAGTTGGTAAAGTTGCTTATTCTGAACAAGAAAAGCCCAATTTCACGATATGTCCTACAAAATTTTCCATTGAGTTACAGAAAATGTATGAAATTTTTTTAACAAAGTTTCGTATTTTGTAATATAATTTAGTACAAAAGGAGTAGCTCGAAATGAAAAATAAATAATTAGACGGCATTATAAAAATTCTGTAATACATTTTGTGTAACTCAATGGAGAAAAATGTGTAGGACATATCGTGAAATTAGGCTTACCATGGTCAGAAGCAAATTTACCAATTCACCAAATTTTATTGTAACCTGAGAAAAAAAAGAAATCGACAAAAAAAAAATTGGCCCAGATCTGGGGGCACGGTAGTGCCCCCGCCAAGTCGAGCAAACGCGCTCGCCGGCACGCCGTAACATCCTTTTCTCGAAGCCATTCGGACCATTTTCAAACTCCCAGTATTTCATTATGGACAAAGCTAGAAGCCTGAATTTTTAATGACCAGGAGAACATGATATAACCTAGGCATATTCCAAATTGCATTCAATTTGAACCAGTAGTTTAGAAATTATTGCCAGTCAAGGTTCCTTAATTTTGTCACTCACTGATTCACTGATTCACTGACTCACTTACATATGATCATACGAATTCTAAGTTACTTCTAGCAGACACACAAGCTTGAAATTTCGAGCTCTATTACAGTTTGGTGTACAAATCATTAAAAAACCTAAACATTACAACATTTCCGTGTAGTTTTTCAGTTATGCGAGCTGCATAGATAAATTTGTATTTCCTTATGAACCCTATAAAAAAATACACGATTATAAAGTTAGCTTTGCGGTTTATATAACCTTCGGTTTAGATAAGATACTAAGACGGAGACAGAGTTGCTAAGCCGCGAAATTGTGCGCATCGGGTTACAAGCATGAAATTTCTACCACACATAGAGCGTTCTACGGTGATTATTTTCAGATGAGGAAGGAAGCCAGATTCCTCCCCTGTGTGGTGGGAGAGCGGGGTGAAGAGGACCAAGTACTGTTCTTTTTCTTTTTTTTATTACTGATCAGTTAAGGCTATTAGGGCTTGCGCGACATCGTTTTCGTGTAAAATCGACCCACCAAAAACATTTCATGTAAAATTGGCGGCCAAGACTCACATGCTCATAACGCTTTCGCTGTAAAAAAGTTATCAGATCCCTGGAAAAGCCAAGCCCCTACGCCCTGAGTTTACTAATCCTACACCTTGGCTTCAAAGGTATGGCTTGGCCGTTTCATAAAGTAACGTAAATAAAAGTCCAACGGACCGTCTGGCCCATACGATATCAAGAAGTTAAGTTTATGTCTTCATGATAATATGTATAAACTTAATTCCTTACCATATAGGCCGGACAGTCCATTAGACTTATTTACGGTACTTTTTGAAACGGCCAAGCCATAACTTTGAAGCCAAGGTGTAGGATTAGTAAACTCAGGGCGTAGGGGCTTGGCTTTTCCAGGGATCTGATAACTTTTTTACAGCGAAAGCGTTATGAGCATGTGAGTCTTGGCCGCCAATTTTACATGAAATGTTTTTGGTGGGATCTCATTTATTTTTGTAAAGTAGTTTTTAATTTTTAGTTTTTTTTTATTTTGTTTTTGTGCTGTAGCGTTTCTAAGTAAGTAGTAATAATTGTGTATTTAAGAAATACTTACGTTTAGCCCCATACACTTTTATCCCCCATTATGGAAAACCCATACCTACAAACTTTCATCCCCTTATTTAAAGGGTGGGGGGTAATTTTTTAAAAATCCTAGAATATGTATTTTATTATTTATAACAAGGAGTCGCTATATCAATTTACAGACCTCTAGTATCAAAATTTGCAGAAGTCTCACACAAACTTCCATCCCCTAGTTTAAGGGGTTGGGGGGTAAAAGTTCCAAGTTTCAGAATTATTCTATTATTTGTGTACTAAACCTAGCTTACATACCAAATTTCAGCTTTCTAGGTCATCGGGAAGTACCCCAGAGGTTTTGATACGTCAGTGTATAAGTGAGTGGCAAAATCGGCGTATTTTAGTTACCAATAAAACCTAAAGTATAAAAGCTAGATCAATGAAATTTAGCACATTTTATATGTTCCCTAATTGCATTTTAACCTGTAAATTTGGGTGCTCTGGTGTTTGCTGGGACGAAGCTATGAGGGTTTGAAAATGAGACGAAACGGTTCGAGAAAAGGTAGGTAGTGCCCCGCCTCTTTTTTGTTCGTCTTGGCGGGGGCACTACCGTGCCCCCAGATATAAGCTATTAATTTTTCATGTTATTTAAGAATAGTTTCATATAAAAATTTGGTTTTATAGCCGAAAAGGTAAAAATCACATCAAGTTTTTTTTATTCAGAACGATAAATTATTTATCTATCCTGAATATTTACAATTTAAAAAAATATTACTAAACAGCAAATTTAGTGTTGTTTTTAAAAATGTATACATATTGGGCACATCTGATACAAAAAGTACCTTAAAAAAAAGGTTGATGTTAAGCTTAGCCTGCGTGTTCTAGTACATTTTGCTAAGTCGCGAAATTGTGTACATCGGGATACAACTGTATGCACCTGTACTACTTTCAAAAAAGGGCGCCCTCTATAGTGATCGATATTGAAACAACAAAGTCACGTATAAAGCCTATATTAAAATAAATTCACACGACATCTCATAAAACTGAGTAAAACAAACGATAGCGTGATGCAGCCGTAACCGGTTGTCGGGTCAGCGCCATCTAGCGGCCACTTGGCTTATTATAATTTATATGAACGCAAACATGCCGCCCACCAAGAACAACTGTTCTTAACTCTATTTACAAGGACATGTACACGAATTTTCCTTAATTTTACTTATATGTACATATACTGACAGTTGTATAAAATACTACCAAAAAAAAAGTGTGTGTGTCAGCTCCGACGCACGACTGGAGTTTACTCTTCAGGCCAGGCGCGCACCACGATTTTTTTTAGTCGCGCGATAATTTTGTCGCAGAAATAAGCTTACTTATGGGTTTATGAAAATCGTGGTGCGTGCACTCTCATATAAATAAACCCATAGACGCTGACGGAACAATTCTACGGGTATGGCTACGCCGGCATTAAGAGCCGTCCAGGCCGTCAAAGCATCGGAGGCGTAAGGAATGATAGCCTTGTCACCATCAAAAGATAAAATTTGAGTGACAAGGTCCACCACCCCACACGCCGAAGCCAGGAAGGCCGGGAGGCTCACATCTCGCGCGCGACGCACGCCCAAACCACCAGTTCGAATCGGCAGAGAAACCTGGTCCCATTGACCTTGGATAAGGGAGACGTTCAGTACCTTTTCCAAACTCTCCTTCAACACGAAGTCAAAGGAGTCTGTCTGGACAGGGTGCAGCCAGGCTGGCACGGTGCACAAGAAATATGTCAGCTTAGGCACGGCAAAGCAAACTCGCAACATAACGAGGGCTACGTGAGCCGAAAGTTCATTCAACCTCTGCGCAGCCATCAGCAGAAGCAGCTTTCTCTCCTCGAAGGCTTCAGGAATGGCTTCTGGGAATATTGGGGACCCCAAGGGGTTGAAAGATCTCGCCGACAACACTTTCAGTCCGGGGAGCAGAGCACTGAATAAGGGGAAAGAATCATGTGAGTTGGTACTACAGGGGAAAAATTCGCATTTGCTGAAATTAATATCTAAACCCAGAGTTTTTAAACGAGGCAGGAGCATGAGCAAGTCTTGTTCCACTTCTTCAGGTTTACCACCTAGGGTACCGTCATCTAGGTACCAGATATTCAATGGGGATTTAACCTCTGAAATTACCTTTTGTATGGCCAGACAGAAAACTAGCCTAGCGGATCCCCCTGCTGTGCACCAACTTGGGAAAGAACAAGAGGACCATTGTAGAAAAGATTAGAAGCGGAAGAATATACTTGGAAAATGAAGGGGTAGAGTGATGGCACTTTATCCTTCACTTCGGACAGTAAAACATCACGCTCCACTGAGTTAAACGCGTTTTTTAAATCAATTTTAATTAATAATAATAATAATGAAATAATGAACTTTATTCTGCAAGTAGGCCACAAGGGCACTTTTACATGTCTGAGTCTACCGGCATTTCACAAGAGGAGACCACTGTTGAGAAGAAACGCCGAAAGAAACTCAACAGTCAGTCATTTTTTCAGAAAGCATAAGTACTTAACTATTACAATGATATGAACTTAACTATACGTATTAAAACGGATTCTAAGTTTTTGCTATCTACCGAAAAAGCCCGCGTAGCGTGAATTGCAGCCTCGCAGCCCAATCTTGTGCCAAACCCTAATTGGCAAGGTTGCAGATAAGCTGCCATTTCTTCTCTCACTGCACGGCATCCTAGCTTTGCCGTTAAGCGGCGGAAAGCGCTGCCTATGGCAATGGGTCTTATACCACAGTCTTTTTTTGACAGCGCACATAAGGAAGCACCATAAATATAGGAGCAAACTTCAGGGTTTAATTGACCACTGAGCAAAAAATTACAAAGCTTGGCCAGATGTTCCAGGAGCCGAAAATCGGCGTCTCCCGCAGATGCAGACGTAAGCTCCTTAAGATGAACAGGGCGGATACCATCCAAACCGGTGGCCGAACTATTGTTGAAAGAGCTGAGTGCCTGCACCACTTCCTCCGGCTTAACAGTTAAGGCAGAAATAGATATGTCAGGTTCCGTTAGAAGTACCAGCGGCCGGGACGGGGCTGGATGCTTCGACTGCAGCGTAGCTAAAGTCTCAGGGCTCGACGGCGCCACGCCCTCATCCGACATAAGCACTCGCACTGCACCTGAGATCCCTTTCATGTACTTTACGCTCAATTGTCTTCAGTATGGAGTGTGATCTCAAAGGCGTGGTCTCTGCACCGATGTTCCCACTGATATCAAAAGAAGCAGAGTTAATATTTCTCTTAACTTTCGTGGTTAAATTGCCCGTGGCCGACGCTTCAGGCGATTTGAGTGCGGAATAGGCAAAAGACAGTAAACTAAACCATTCGAGAGTGCCATTGGAGTCGATACACTTATCAATGAGGTCGCTCAATTTGGCCGCTGCCAAGTTTCGCGCCCCTTTGGGGATATGCCGTAACACACGTACTGACTTGCTTTAACGTAGCTAGATCACCAAAATCTAGATGAATGGGGTTGTTACCATGAGCTTGCTGTGAAACCGACAGTCTAGGGTTGGAGGGGATGACTTGGGGAAAATGTTTATGCATGTGCCCTATATGCACTTTAAGTCCATGAGGGGTAAAAGTTCGAGTTGAGTTGGGACAATGGGGACAGCGCAAGGATGAAGAAGGATCACTCATATTTATAACTAACACTTACAAATAAAAGTAAAAATACAAGCAATTATAATAAAAAAAGATACAATTTAAAAGCCAACATCAAAAACATAACAATTTCGATTTAAACTTCATAGCTTCTTGTCGGTCGGCAAGACTCCCGTCTAGAAAATGAATGGCTCGGTTGTGTTGGATCCTTGATTTATGTATGTATTTATCCTGGAAAGTTTCACGAAATCAAAACCATTCTGCGGCTGAATGCAGGAAAATGAGAGCAGTGGTGATGGAAAAGTATTCACGCCTTCTCTATTTCTAAGCTTAAAGCTGAGTCACAATTAAAGCGGTCTCTCTCTCTACAGCAAGACGTCTTCTTCGATCTTAGCACCATACAAGCACGGCTTAAACACCAAGAAAACACGGTCTTTGCATTGTACGTTATAAAAGTTGTAATCTTAGTCCATTGAATGAGTCCCTCCAAGGGGGGTCTAGAGTGCGTGAGTTAGTAACGTAAGATGTTTCTTCGGAAACATGTCAAAAGTCCCTAGGTAATAAACATACTAAAACCCCGGTACACTAGGAGGAGCCCCGGAGTGGGGGGAGGGGGGGAAAAGGTCCATTTTTTCATTTTTCGCTTAAATCTCAAAAACGGTACATGTTAGAGAAAAACTTTCAAGGAAAAGTTGAAAGGCCATAAAATTATTTACAAGTTGTACCTCAATATTTTTTTTCTATTCGCAGCCGTTTTCGAGCTACATCCCAAATAAAAAGGTCAAGTTGCGTACTACCGATTTAATAGCGAGATGCCTACTATCGGCCTTGGTATTTTGACAATCAATTCCTCCTAAAGGCTTCCATGGAGGAATGTGTTTTTTTTACCAATGATAGACCTAATTAAGAGCAATCTATCAGTACCGGTCACAAGTTGCACTTTTGAGCTTTTTGGAAGAAAAAAAATAAAAAGTTCAAGTATCGTAACTACCCTAATAAAATTAAATTCCCCGTAAACGCCTTCGTGGTGGAATCTGATATTTTTATCAATGATAGACCTAATTATGAGCAATCTATCTGTACCGGTCACAAGTTGCACTTTTGAGTTTTATTGGAAGAAAAAATAAAAAGATCAAGTTCAGTAACTCAAACTACCCTAATATAATATTTTGACAATCGATTCCTCCTAAAGGCTTCCATGGAGGAATGTGTTTACTTTACCAATTATAGACCTAATTAAGAGCAATCTATCAGTACCGGTCACAAGTTGCACATTTGAGTTTTTTGGAAGAAAGAAATATTTTTTGATCGATTGATGTGATAAACATGGGTATGTAGTATGGGGAAATTGTTTGAGCCAAAATCATTTTTTACTGCGTGTAACTCAGAAACGGTAGGATATAGGAAAAAATTATTTAGGTACAACTTGTAGATAATTTTATGGCCTTTCAACTTTTCCTTCAAAGTTTTTCTCTAACATGTACCGTTTTTGAGATTTAAGCGAAAAATGAAAAAATGGACCCTTTCCCCCCCTCCCCCCACTCCGGGGCTCCTCCTAGTGTCCCGGGGTTTTAGTATGTTTATTACCTAGGGACTCTTGACATGTTTCCGAAGAAACATCTTACGTTACTAACTCACGCACTCTAGAACTTTTTATTCAATATTCATTTGCTTTTGGCACTTCTAAAACTTCCGAAACCTCTACCAACAGTTTGGCCAGCAATACAGCTCCACATAACTCTAGCCGAGGCGTTGACACTTGCCTTATAGGCGCAACTTTCGTCTTACTGGTCACTAAACTGACGTGTATCAAACCTTCAGTGTCAATGACGCGCAAATACACCACGGAGGCGGGTCCATATTGGCTCACATAAAATCGATCCTCCGAATTTTTCTTCTACTACCGATTTGTAGTCAGAATCATCACTCTTCCGAATTTTTTACTTCATACTTTTGTCCTTCATAAATTTGTACTACTACTAACCGAGTTCATAACATACAGTTTTCAGAACATTGTAATTCATAATATCGTCACTAAGATTATGTGTGTAGTCATAATTCTGATTTTCATATTTATTTTATTCAGAACTATAAACTACAATAAACTTGTCAATCATAACATTTAAACATCGATACAGTTTTTCTTCATAACGTTTTTATTCATATTGCTTGTTTTCATATTTCTTTCAATAATAACCATAAAAATTCATAAACATTGTAAATCATAACATTAAACAGAACTCTGGAGTCTACTCATATTAAAATTGTTGATGTCGAAACATTTTGATTATATTTGTATTGTTGCTATAATTCATCATTGAGGGTATCTATCGTTTTGCACTGACGATACGTCTTAACTCGGCCGGCTGCAACTGCAAGAGTAGGGGTTTTGTAAAGCCACGTTTTGTACAGCCATATCTTCCGAGTCCATTATGACTCAAAAAGCATGCAAGCATTTTGACGCTCCGCTCGCTACGCTCGCTCCGCTATACGTGGTTACAATACAAACCTAACCTAACCTACAGTTTTCGGTTTCGGACACATGTTCCATTTTGGCGCAGTTCTTCCTAATGGCATTAGCATACTCTTACTTACTAAATACTGTTTCTTTTTTAATCCATCCTAGCTATGCATTTGCTTATTGAATTTTGATGTAATAGTAGATTATTTACGAGTATACATACAAGCAAGCATGCAAACATTTTGACGCTCCGCTCGCTTCGCTCGCTCCGCTATACGTGGTCACAATACAAACCTAACCTAACCTACAGTTTTCGGTTTCGGACACATATTGTTCCATTTTGGCGCAGTTCTTCCTAATGGCGTTAGCATACTCTTACTTACTAAATACTGTTTCTTTTTTAATCCATCCTGGCTATGCATTTGCTTATTGAATTTTGATGTAATAGTAGATTATTTACGAGTATACATACAAGTAAGCATGCAAACATTTTGACGCTCCGCTATAAGTGGTCACAATACGAACCTAACCTAACCTACAGTTTTCGGTTTTGGACCCAGGTTCCATTTTGGCGCATTTCTTCATAACGGACTCTTGGCAAAATTTACACCATTGTATAATTTTCTATAGTATACACGGACTCGGAAAACGTTGGTGAACAAAACGTGGCTGGGCAAAACGGGTTCCAGGTTGCAATAACGTTAGTTAGTGAGATGTTAGAATTGAACTGAGTATTAATACGTTATCTTATCAATATGGAGGAAAAATATGTTAATACTTTTAAAACAAGTCGTGGGGGTTTAAAATTAAATGTAAATAAATGTAAGTCACATTATTTATAAACAAAATAATAATGATGTCGGAGTTTATAAGTCAACACAAGTCAGTGTACAAACTATATGATAGTGAAGTTTATGAGTACAAATAAGTCTACTTATAAAATATATGATAGTGAAGTTTATGAGTAGAAACCAGTCTGCTTAAAAAAATTATGACAGTGAAAAATATGATCAAAAACAGTTATGATGAATAAATGTATGAAAACAAAAAGTAGTATTAGAGATATTTATCAATCACATTATGATTTTAAATGGTTCGGAGTTATGATCGGTAGTAAGAATGACTAAGTATGAGTAGTGACTATTATGATGAAATTTTTTATGAGAAACATTTTCGGAGTTCCAATAATCGGGGTTGAAAAATTATGTGAACTTTGGCGCACCCCACGGGGGTATATGCGGCATTTGAAGCGTCGCTGAACCCGTGCAGCTCCACTAATCTGGCATGGGTCGTATGATTTGTCCATCGATACAGTCTGAACCTGGTGAGTTGTGACAGCTCTTCTCTATATTTCAACCATTCTTCTAAAAGAGGAGACGGTAACTCTTCATCCCAGTCTATACCTGCTAGCCATAACCGTTGAATGAATATTTTAGCTTGCACTATGCTGGGTGCAATCCATCCCAAAGGATCATAAAGCTTTGCTATATCTGAGGTAACCTTTCTTTTAGTTACAGGTGCTGTTGGAGGAGGAAGCCGCACTGCATATGCAAACTCATCGTGGCTTCGATCCCAGGTAAGTCCCAAGATTTTGTTTACAGGTTCTTGTTTCATCTCTATTTTCTTGTGTTCATCCTTTCCCACTATGCTTTCTTTGATTTTCTCCAACATAACTTTACTATTGCTTGACAATTTTTGTAATTCAAATCCTCCTTTGCTTAATAATGCTTTCATTTGCCAATACATCTCTATTGCTTCCTCGTCTGATTGACATCCTGACATCAAATCGTCCATGTAAAAGTCCTGGCGCACCCGTGCTGCGGCCAGAGGAAACTCTTTACCTTCATCAAGAGCTACCTGTATTAGACTCTTAACCGCAAGGTAAGGGGCTGAGGACGTCCCGAAAGTGACTCGTTTTAACTTGTATTCTTTTATGTCGTCTTCTGGGTTTTCTCTCCACAGAATACGTTGGTATTTCGTGTCTCTCTCATCAACTATCACCTGCCGATACATCTTTACGATGTCAGCTGTGAAGCAAATTGGATGCATACGCCATCTCATGATAATGTGGCGCAACTCAGACTGTAACGTGGGTCCCACCAGAAGATCATCATTCAAAGCCACTCCGTTTGAACCCTTACAGGAAGCATCAAATACTATACGTACCTTAGTGGTATCTTTGTCTTCACGCACTACGGCATGGTAAGGTAAGTATAGTCCCTTTTCATTAGATTCCTTTGGTGATAGACGTTCCATGTGATTTAGTTCCAGATATTCATGAAACACCTTGTTATACTCTGTTTTCAGGTGGCGATCCCTTTGAAGCTTTCTTTCCAGGGAGTGAAATCTTCTCAATGCTATCTCCCTGGAACCACCATCTACACAGGCTGGTTGTTCATCCCGGAACGGTAATCTAACTACGTAGCGCCCGTCCTCATCCCGTGTAGTAGTCGCTTGGTATACTTCTTCACACCTCTACTCATCAGGTGACAATATCTTTGGTGTGTTGCTAGGTTCTGATTCCAGTTCCCAAAAAGACCTTAGCAACTGGTCTACCTGAGTATGCATGCTGACTAGCGTGCATGATACGTTCGTTTGTGACCCAACTTGCCCACTTAAAATCCAACCCAGGGTTGTATTTTGTGCCACTGGTGAACCCTGTGAACGACATCTAATTAAACCTGTGTCTATGATCTGCGCGTAAACTTCTGCGCCAAGCAGCATGTCTATTTTGTTGGGGGTGTGATACTCCGGATCTGCAAGCTCGAGATTCTTAAGCTCTGGCCAGGAAGCAATAGCCACCTTTGCAGCTGGTAAGTACGAAGTGAGTTTGTCAAGGACATATGCTGTAACCCGAATTACATATCTGGAATTGATACGTGATGCAATAGTCACTTGAACGGTTGACTTTGATACGACATTCTGCTTCCCTCCTAAACCAGATATAAGACCTTTGGCTGGGGTTCGTTTTAACCCGAGTAATTGAACCGCGGCCGAAGTGATGAATGACGCTTGTGACCCTTGGTCAATGAGTGCCCGAAGAAAATGACGTTTTTCCATTTCCCATGCTTTGGCTTCTACAACCGCCGTAGCCAGTAATACCTGCTCGGTGACTTCGTTTACGAAGTGATTCATGATACTGGTACCCGGTATACCCTCTTCCGTTGAATTGGTGACTTGTTGTGTGTGAACTTGTGCCATAGTTGGGCGTTCGACTGGCTCTCCGTTGCCGAACGCTTGCTGTTCACCCTTTTGATGTAGTAGCGAATGGTGTCTCCTATTACAGATTTGACAACTTTTTGTATTTTTGCAGTACTTGGCAGAATGATTGTTACCCAAACAGTTGAAACATAACCCATTGGTTTGGACAAAGTTACGCTTTACCTCGCCATCCAAGTTAACACGTTCGCGGACAGTAAGACACACCTGTTTGACACTAAAATGTTGTATGGAATATTTGAAACTGTTATAGCAGTTTCGTCATAATTGTAAGATTGAGTACAATTTATATGTGACAGTGAACACCATGCAAGTCGAATGCTATACCAGTTGCGTCAAATATGATACGTTTTTATACTACCTTATGTGACGACAAATGCTATTGCATTATACTTCCATAGCAGTTCTGCCACATGGCTTAGCTAGCTCGTGGTACATTTATGGCATTGAATGTTATAGCAGCTGCCTGCTACGCTTATATGTGATAGCGAAAACGAATATAGGCGTTGATTACAGGACTTCTAGTTATCAACGGGTTTGTCACTCACGCCTATTCTATTTGAGTCTCTCTTGTTACTTTCAGACGACGCACCAGACGAGTTTGGCATATAGTCTTCGTAGGAACTTCACTGCCCCGCTTTATTGTGAAATGGGTCTTGATCAGATTCACCGGTATCGTTGATTACACTTTTGACTCTTCTCTTGATCATTGGTAGATGTTTTTGAGTCTTCAACGCTAATTTGATGCTCCGATGACTCCTCGGTCACCTCTTCGAAATTTTCAGTAACTTCTCACTATCGTGGGCTTAAAAACTCGTATTGGACGAGCCTTTCGTTGATCTAATGATTTTCGTGGTAAAGGCGGTGACGGTGAAGTCTGTATAGGTCAGGTGCAGTCTGTATGGCGCCACCGAGTCGGCGGTCGGGCTCGAGCGAGGACCTTCTTTGGAGGCATGTAACTCAAATTAAAAGCACTTTTTTACACTGCGATAAAGCTACAATACTCTTCACTATGTAAGCAGTTGAATGGTGAACCAAGAGTCGTATAATTCCAAGATATTTGCTGACAATTAAGTTTACTGTGTTTGTGTATAATATAAAATATGCACATTAATCTACGTCTGTATTTTAAATTATAACGACCGTCAAAGCTCATTGAAAACAATAAACAGTTAGTAAATATAGCTAATTATTACAACCCACCAAAATATCCAAGAAAATACTTGAATAAATGTTACTTACGATGATAAAAACAACCCTTCGAAATGTTGTCGACACGCAAAATTCTCAAAATACTGATGGTCAACACAGCGGCGCACTCGCCGGGCGACTGAACTAATTTTCATACAACCGAGAATGCTATAGCATCTGTGTGCGGGAGAGGGGGGTACGATTGTCGGCAACACAATCAACTTGTCAGTGTGCGAAAAGCAAGTAATGTGACAGTAAGCGTACCCGGATGGCAGAGAAATTGACAGTAAATGTTAATGTACACGTTGTCACTATGGCAAAGCGCATTCTTTAGCATTTGCGCTCAGGAAAGAGGCTCGATTAAAGACTGCTATAGAATGCGCGTCACAAGAGGTACTCAAAATTCGAATGCCATAGAATGCCCGTCCGCGAACGTGTTAATGAAATCTTTACAATGTATTATACGATGTTCGCCTTTGCAATAACTACATGATACATTTGTAATATGAAGATTAGCAACCCTTTGCACTGGAGTACTTTTGACATAACTAACATTATTTCCTTTATAATTAGTGTTATTACTGGTACCCCTTGGTTTATGACTATAGCCTGGTTTCGGTTCTAAAAACTCTAATGCATGAAATCTCGTCAACAAGAAATCTTTAAATTGCTCTAAACTCGGTAACTGATCTAACCCTGATACAGATTCACTAACTTTACTTTCCCAGTTCTTACGACTTTCAGCATCTAACTTTTGACTAACAATGTAAATTATAATAATATCCCAGGTACCAGTGTCTATACCAAGACTCTTTAAGGCGTTTAATGTTTCAGTAGTACAATCTAATAGATTCTTAATATCTGTGGCAGACTCAGTTAGAAGCGTTTTTTGCGAGAAAAATCTTTTTAATATGCTATTCCCTAAATATTGTTTGTTATTGTACCGACATTCTAACTGGGTCCAACACTGACTGTAACTTTCGCTAGTAATAGGTATGTGTCGTAGCAGTTGCTCCGCTTCGCCTGTCAAATGCGCCTTCAGATAATGCAACTTTTGCACGTCATCAATGTCTTTGTTTTTGTGGATGAGTGAAGTAAATAAATCCCGGAAACTCGTCCATTCAGTATATTTTCCCGAAAAACTTGGAATTGAGATCTTTGGCAATTTTACTTGATTCGATTTTGATATGGTCGCAGATGAATTGGAACTAGTACTACTGGATCCTGCCGTTAATCTGCTAAGTGCACTTTTTAGCTCGCATTTGTAGTCCATATATAGTTCGTAAGTCGCATCATACATATCATCCTTCATATATGCACTATTTTGTAACGTTTCTCTGTCAGGTGTCGTTAAAAGCTGCGTGTGCATGCGCGAAAACTGTTGCCATAGCTGCTCTAAGCTTTCCAACCTAGTTTCTATATACGAGATATTGATGCGATCCTTGGGAGACTTTTTATAATTACTAAATGCCTTCGCGATACGAGCATTCTGATCCGTCTGTAGACTTATACTTGCTTCAAACTTACTCATCTCTTCAAAAAATTACAAGTCCCAAATGTAAACAAACTTCAAATTTTCTAAGTCCCAACTTCAATCTTGAAAAAAATTACAAGTGTTTTTAACTTTGTTTATTTCGCTATAAAATCGGGCATAGGTTCCCCGTCGGTTCACTTTTTCTTAAACTATGCTAAGTTCTAAACACTTGTATGAATTATTGGACTTCTTCGCTATAAATTATTCTAAGTCTTTAACCCTTGCAAAATTTCAGTTTGTTGATCTCTGATTTTTCTAAGTCCAAAATTGACAGTTTAAAACTTCAAATTCAATTTGACAGCTGACAGTTCCAAATTTTGACAGGTAGCGAAAAACGACACTTCACAGATAAAATATAAAGTACTCACAGTTTTATGTCTTCTTACACTTTGCCAAACACTGCACTAGTACTTGAACCTCCAATTTGAACTTCCCGCCAAGTTGCTCGCCTGTGACGTCACTCTACGTCACGACGCTGCTGCCTCCGTTGACTGCACCACCGCTGGATGCTGCTGCTGGAAGGTTGCACCCTCGACAACAATCCGTTGCCACTTGGTACAGGAAAGCACTAAGAAATTGTATAAGGCCCAAGGTACACCCGGTTCGAAAAGGACCAATGTATGCACTTGTACTACTTTCAAAAAAGGGCGCCCTCTATAGTGATCGATATTGAAACAACAAAGTCACGTATAAAGCCTATATTAAAATAAATTCACACGACATCTCATAAAACTGAGTAAAACAAACGATAGCGTGATGCAGCCGTAACCGGTTGTCGGGTCAGCGCCATCTAGCGGCCACTTGGCTTATTATAATTTATATGAACGCAAACAACAACCACGAAATTTCTACCACAGATAGAGTATTCTGCGGTGATTATTTTCAGATGTAGAGGGAAGTCAGACCCGTCCCCTGTGCGGCGGGAAAGTGCGGGGAATAGGACAAAGGAGTCCTCTTTTTATTTTTATATTACTATCATTTATTATTATTATCTAGACACGCGGCAGCGTGTCCAGCCAAGTTCACCGCAGGAACTGGCGAGCAGCAGCCGTGTGTTATATTACACGAACCGTTTGGAGCCACTTTTGACCCCTCAATAACTCCAAATCTATTCAACAGAAAAAAATGAAATTTGGCTTATGTATTTAGGTCCCTGAGAACAACTAGAACCACAAATTTCATAAATGTAGATGAAATAGTTATTGAGATATTGACGTCCAAAAAACGGCATTTTTATCACTGACTGACTGACTCACTAGTAATCAAAAACCTAACCCACTTCCAGGTGACCTAGAAAGATGAAATTTGGCATTCAGCTTGGTAATTGTGTGTGTACACATATAAAAATCAAAAACAGTGATATTTTTTAGTTTTATTATTATTATTATTTATGCTTGTTGCCTCAGAACTCCGTCATTTATTAACCGATTTGGAAAATTCTTTCTTTGTTTGTAAGATGGCACTCTCTCTCTCACACACACACCACACACACACACACACACACACACACACACACACACACACACACACACACACAGAGAAGGTTAATAAATTGCCGTGGCGCGGGGACGGATAGCGAAGCGCGGGAGCGCGGCGTGGCGAGGAGCGGTCCGGCCCCTCCCTCTACCCCGCGTCACTCTAGTCAAGACAGGTGGGGCGTCAATTCAAATTTCTGTACAAAAAGTAATGATATCCCATCAAAAACATAAATGTTAAATTAGAGCCAAGTTCTCGCATGCAACGTTGTCGACTTCGCCGACAAAAGAATTGAGATCTATATGGGCGCCAAGTTCTTTGCCCTAATTTTTTTAGATACAAGGACATGTGACATACTCAATGCATTTATTTTACTTGGGGTGTAATTCAATATCAAGATTTGACTTGGCTAGTTTTCACAAACTGACTTAATTTTATCAAAGTAACATAGTATTATTATCAAGCTAACAGTATAAGTAACAGGACGTACACTAACTATACCTTTACGAAAATAGGTTAATGATTAGACAAATGTAATATACATTTATATGTAAAAACTAGCCAAGTCCAGTCTTGATATTGAATTACACCCCAAGTAAAATAAATGCATTGAGTATGTCGCATGTCCTTGTATCTAAAAAAATTAGGGCAAAGAACTTGGCGCCCATATAGATCTCAATTCTTTTGTCGGCGAAGTCGACAACGTTGCATGCGAGAACTTGGCTCTAATTTAACATTTATGTTTTTGATGGGTTTATTATACAGAATTAGCACTAACAGCTGAACCTTACGTGCTAATTGTTAGTTGTTAGAAGAATACATACATCATTAATTGAACTAGGTAATATACATTATTGCATTATATTATTAAATTAAACTAAACTTCATTACATTCAATTATCAGTATCATTAAAATTTTAATTCATATAATAACATTCGATAAAATTCAATAAAAATTCAATAAAATTCAATAAAATTGTTAAGCACAAGTAGTAGCATTTGGCCGCTCGCTGCGCTCGCTCTATGCTGTTTTCGATGAAGTTTTTGTCAAATAGATTTTTAAAATTTACGTTGATTCTGTTCCGTTGGTAATGTGTGTGTCAAAGTGATCTACAATCCCCAAAACAGTATTTGACCGCTCGCTGCGCTCGTTCCACGAAAGGTTCTGTTGAAAGTGATTCTATGTTTTAGTTTTAGTTTTAGCCGGACGTACTCCATTGAATATTCCGTTTCTCCTCCTCATTTTTAAATAAGTATAATCAAACCTAGGCTTGACTTGACCAAAATGGAACAAGACCTAATACCAGATATAAAGGGACAAAATTACATAGAAATTTTACATTAATCCTAAGAGCATATCTTGGTCCATTTTGTTCAAGTCAACCTTATTTGTAAGGCGATAAAGTCGGGTGTATGATAATGATAAATAGTTTAAGTATAATATATTGAGATAGGCTGTAAGCGAGAGATAACGCGGTGGCAGATAAACCGTGCGCGGTTTTCGCCCACCGTATATTATATGTAATAGATCATAAGTTCCTTGTTTTAAATAAATTAAAAAAAAAAAAAAAGCTTGATTGTTTTTTCCATTGGGGAAATCAGTATTCAAGTGATCTAGAAGCCCAATATCCTATATTTTCGTGTCTCGAAGTGATTAATTATGTCCAATCCTATAAATTATCAGATTATTTAAATTACAAGCAATAAGCCGCTTGTATTCTCGACAATGAAAGAAAAACAAAATAATGTATCGTGATTTCGTATTTCATAGTTCGTGCTTTCATTGTTCAGGATATGCTTTCATTGTTCAGGATATGTGTTTTCATATTTCATATTAAAATCACACCATGTCACAGAAGTGATCAACTTCTATGAGCACGTAGATTCCCATGGCGCAGAAGCCCTGGCATAGAATCTCACAACGCTCCTTTTGTCTTCGGTACAATGTAAGACATAGGATTGTTATGTGTGGTAAAGTATATTCCACATCCGATTACGACTCCAAACCAAAATGGAAATACGGAATGGTATTTGGCGAAAAATAATTGTAGGAGTCAATAATCTCTTAGACCCACTATACTGCGAAATATTCCGGTGGCTTATACTACCAAGAATCGATGTGAGACCTCAGACTGGACGAACTCCTAATGAAGATTATTCACGTCGAAGAAGATTTATTTTATATTCTTCTATTGAATACTGCTGGCGTGAATCGAAGCGTTGAAGATTGGCAGCCTTAATATGCTTGCAATAATTTCAAAACTTACGCCCTTCGATTGGAGAAGACAGAAGAAAGTTTATTTTGGCCTGCTGAAGGTCTATGCTGTGGTTCAAGACGGTTTCAATCACATTTAGACTATCGACCACCTGGCTCCTGATTATAAAGAAGATGGAAGAGTTTTGTCTAAGATAGCTGAAGAGCTGGGAAGACTGAACCAATGTCCACGGTTAGCAGCGCATCACAAATAAATGCTCAAACAAATAGAAGACAATTTGGAAATTCTGCATAGACAAGTCTTGTGTATTAATGCTGATGAGAAGAACTACAGATCTAGGATTCTACGGTGCGTTTCCACTATCGGAGCGGAACGGAGTGGACTTAGATTTGCCCAGCACAGTGCTCGAACTTGCACATGATGAATATGCTATCGATGGGAACATTGGGAACAGTGTTGTTAGCCAAAGCTCGATCCGCTCCTCCTCTCTCCGCTCAGCTCCGCGTCAGCACGTACCTTTAGTATACAGCCCGTATTACATCATTGCCTGGTAAATTTATGTGAATATGGCCATTTTTTAGGATTTTGCCTATGATTCGGAAAATAATGTCTCATTTGAGTTTTGTGATACGAAATTAAGTGATGGTAAATAAAACTTAGTTGCTTAAGCATGAACGTTGTTTAATTTTTATATATTTTACAAGTGTTGCCAAAATTTTTATATCGAGGATTAGTTTTTATGACAGGCTTCAAAATTAATATTATCAAATGTGTTGCATGATGCGTTGAATAATGAGCTTGATGTATTTCCAAGTCCAAGGGCTGTATAAGCTCATTATGCAGCCTGAGTGCTTCTTGGGAGGAGCCTAGGCTTTGGAATTACAAATCATATTGCCCCTGCTGCAGTAGTAGTAGCCGCTATACTGATGGGCGCGGCAGCATTCCTCACGCTCCGGAATCGTGCGTTCGCATACCTGGAAACAAAAACTTATTTTACTGTTTAAGAAAATCAAACCACTCAATTATTATATTTATATATTATAGTTTACGTGAGGTTTGGCACCGACTTCAAAGGGTGAGACAAATGTAATCTGTACTTGAACGGGTTATTTTTGGCTTTTTAGTTTTATTGAAGTCGGTTCTTTTTTTGTTATTTTTTTTGCTTGCTGCTTTAGTGATTCATATAAAATACTTATGGCGGAATTTTAAATTGTAAGTATTCATTATTAGATCTAGAAAGAACGGCCCGCTGACATTTTATACAACCTTTTAATCACTTTTATAAAAGGTTCGGTTTCGGTTTCGGTTTCGGCCGAATCTGTAATCAGAACCGAACCTTCGGTTTCGGTTTCGGCAGAAAAACTTGTTTCGGTCGGACACTAAACCGAATTGAGAACCCCCCCTTTTTTGAAGTCGGTTAAAAAGCATGGCGGGCAACTCATCAGGTACAGGATGTCCAGATGCGGAATATGAAGAAATAGATCCGTCTCAATGGGAAAGTTTGGCAGCAGAACGGCGTAGGATTGCTAAAAGCCGGGTTAGCGTGCGATAATCACCACAAGGCTATCCTTGACGGTAAACGTGACGAGTTGAAGGGTGATCTCCTGGCTATGTAGACGGTGAACTTACGTGCCGACAGTGTGCGCGGAAATTCACCGCAAAGATGGCTACATAAGTCATCTTCCGGCGCATGCGGCGCGCCTGTTAGGAGTGGAAGCGGGTGCCATGCCGTCGGAGAGAGATGAAGAATGGAATACATGTGACTAACAATATTAATATTTAGTGAAAACTAAACCTGAATATAAAACAAAACTAGAACAAGATCATAGATTAGATGTCAGTGTGTTGAGAAGGGCTGATAATACAATAGGTCATACTGTTTATAGAAAGCCTACTCACACTGATAGGTATTTAAATGGCAAATCACATCACCATCCTAGTCAACTTGCTACAGTGGGTAAATCTTTGTTTCAGAGAGCGAAGGGAATCTGTGACGACCAACATTTGACTGATGAACTACAGCATGTCAAGCGTGCGCTTTGGGCCAATGGGCTCAAGATACCACGCCTCAACCAGAAACCCCGTGTGAAGACTCCTACAGTCGAGCGTAAACCTGCGGTCCTGCCATATGTGAAAGGGGTCACGGATAGGATTGGAAACATCTTGAAACGGGCTTCCATTAAAACATATTTCAAGCCGATGAAGAAGATGTCTCAATACCTGAGGCCCGTGAAGTGTAGCATCCCTCTGCAGAGTGCTGGTGTTTACAAGCTGGACTGCGAGTGTGGTCTGTCATACATTGGCCAAACGAAACGTAGTATAGCTACACGGGTTAAGGAGCATGTAGCTGATGTCAAGCACCGTCCGTTGCAACAGGTCTGCAGTCTGCGAGCATGTCATGGACAAACCCAACCATTCAATTAAGTTTGATAACACTTCAATCCTTGCCAGAGAGAAACGATATTTTCCCAGAATGTTGCGCGAGGCTATTGAAATCAAAAAATATCCCGATTTCAATAGAGAAGATGGTTTGTCATTACCACCGGCTTGGGATCCTGTTGTACATCTTATCAAGGATCAAGCAAGACACAAGACTGGAAACCTTGGGCCTCGAACGGTGTAAAACAAATTAGTGTTAAAAGTAGCATATGTAGAGTTTTTGTTTAAAAGTATTTTATAGTAATAAATAAGGCAATCTGGGAGTTTTCTTTGGCGGTTCTTTCTCCTCAGTAAGCCTTTAGTGAACCGCTGGTAGATATTTTAAATAAATAATAAATGCCCTTCTGGCACATGTGTAACTGTCTTTACACATTAGGCCCATCTGGCATGTATGAACACCTTTATTTTAAATTAATATTTACAAAATGGGTAGTTTGCACAAATGTAACTTTGACAGAGAAAAATTGTGTTTTTCTCAGTCAACCTTTGACAACGGTATCTGTAAAGGTACTGAAACGTCAGGGAGGCTCAAATAATTAATATACGCGATATAATCCGTTTAAATTGTTTTATTTAAAAACTAGAACAAAATACAGTGCCGAAGATCCTGACGGTATTTCCTCGCTGAATCGGCAAATTGATTCTTTTAGAGGGGAAACCACCGACTCTGTGGTTGATTTTCTTGAAAATATAATATCATGCGTTTGGTGTAGCTGCTATAGTTAAATTCTTCGTCTAAACATAAAAAAAGAAACTATCAGAAATAGAATTTCTTCGTATTTGTACAAAACGACTCCTTATCGATTTGGTAGATTACAATATGACAGATGACATGCGCATATTTCATTGACTTGCAAATAGGGATGAAACTCGCAGTGTATAAAGTTCAAAATGTTATAAATTGGAAACGGTGACAGATAATAATATTTTTCTACTCCAGTACTTTTTTCTGTCATTTATATACTTACTTACTCTCATATAAAGACATAAATTATGAAAGTCTGTAAATGTCTATACTCTATTGCCCAAAAAACACTGCTAAACGATGTTGTAATGTCGGCAAAAAAACATCACTTAGTACCACAGATTACAAGATAAACAGTTGCATTCACACAATTTGCAATTAAAAAAAAAACTTATTGTATTAAGGAATTGCCGCAACCTAAAAAAAAATAGTTTTATCTTCAGTGCATGGATGTTTAGTATAGTGAACGTATACCTTTATGTATAAGTTCATATTTTTTGACAGATGGACGTCAATCGACGTCGTCTTTCTTCGTTGCGGGGAAAGACGCAGGCATACACACGGGACTCATACCATTTCATCACTGAAATTAAAGATCTGATACTAACTGATAATGAAATTATGGTTAGTTTTGATGTCCAGTCCCTCTTTACATGCCTACCAGTACAGGATTGCATCAATATTGTGAGGAGGAGGCTACGTGAACAGAATATGGCAATGGAATATGCTGAATTATTAGAACACTGCCTTACATCTGGCTATATGCTATGGAATGGTGAATTCTACGTGCAAGTGGATGGTGTGGCTATGGGGTCTCCAGTATCTCCTGTTGTCGCCGATATCTTCATGGAGGGCTTCGAGGAGAAAGCACTCTCATCGTCACCTGTCAAGCCGAGGATCTTTAAAAGATACGTAGATGATACCTTTACTATTTTACCTAAATCTAGTGTTTCAGTTTTCCTGGACCATTTAAACTCCATTCATGAGAAAATAAAGTTTACAATGGAGTTAGAAAATGACAATTCACTAGCCTTCTTAGATGTCAGTGTGTTGTGAAGGTCTGATAATACAATAGGTCATACTGTTTATAGAAAGCCTACTCACACTGATAGGTATTTAAATGGCAAATCACATCACCATCCTAGTCAACTTGCTACAGTGGGTAAACAGTTTATCAGAGAATATTATTTTTTCTAATTCTGTTTATTCCGAGCGGGAACATGTAATTATTTTATTTTTTGTTTATTTGAATTTTATTTATAAAAGTCGAGTCGTAGAAAAAGTATTGTATGCAACGTTGTATAAGTAGGTCAAAAAACGCTCGCGGCTTCTTTTTTACGATGTTCGTCTCGCTCACATCGTAACCCATGCCACTCGCGTTTTTGCCCTCTCTAAAACGACGACGGTTGCATCAACGGTTGGTCAACGGTTGCATAAAATACTATTATAAATATTTGGGAAAAATAATGTTCTAAAGCGAAATAAGGCATATTTTCAGGAGACACCCGCGTTTCACTCCACCATAAATAATGGGGGATGGATAAAATATTTCAACCCCCTTCATTCAGATAGAAGCTACTGATTTTTCTGAAGCTTAAAAAATAAAACAATGAAAATGTTTATTCCCGCTGTAAGGATACCTTGCGGTGCAGTTATATAAATGGCGATTAAAATGTATTACTCCGTTGAGCCTTCTTGCTTGTCTGGGCAGAGGTCTAAGATATCTATTTACGTAGTATAATTGAGGAGAATTGTACGAACAGTAATAAATAGCTTTTCAATCACAATTTATACTACTGCACTGCAAGGTACGTACAAGGTGAGAAAAAACATTATTACCTTTGTTTTAGGTACAGAAAAATCTAAATCTGTAACTTTGTGTGTTTCCGCGTAAGATCCTTTCAATGAGAGAAAAACCATTTTCACCTCACTCGCTCGGAAAACCTCCGTTTACAGGGCGAAATCTGCGCGCAAAAGTCTATTTTATCCGCTAGCGTTTTACGTTAGTATATATATATTCTTTGCTAGCGTGCAAAAGTCATTTGAATTTAGAACACGACGATTTTGATTCTCTGTGGTGCATGTGGTATATTTAAGACTCCTTCAACGCGTGACTGATTTCATCAGTCGATAAATCTTCGAATAACCAAACAACGCACGCTAATAAAGGGCGATCTGGTCAGGCCGGCTTAAATCATTTACGTACGTTTGAATACTTCTTTAAAATAAAAATACATCCACAATATCACGTCCAGAAACGTGGTTTGTGGTTACAGATTTTTAAGTTTTTATTTTTTCTAAACTTTATTTTATGTTGAATATGTTTTTATATATTAATAGTAAGTATTTCTGTTTTATTTACATATTTTGACTAGTAAATATATTAAATACAACACAAATTTTAATATTTATTTGTTATAAAAGATACAACATAAAAGTGTAAGTTATGAACGCACCCGAGAAAAAAATAAATCATTAAAAAGTTGGAAGTTTTCACAATTTACGTAAACAACGTACATTTGTTCTGTGGAGAATACATACTGTTGTCTTACTTTATAGAAATATCGAAAACAAGAAAGTTAAGCCCAATTTGGAGTATTTATTCAATGCTAAAAGCCTGCATTAAAACGAAAAAGGATTTGTTTTGAATATTTGGAGAGGATAAGTAATTTACCGAAACTATTGGGGTTTTTAAAGAAGATAATGCCGACATAATCTTGTTCGGATCCCATCGTCCAATAACTTCCAAAGCAAGTGTTATGGAAAATACTTCCAAGTGGCCTAATCCTTCCCAACGAATTCACAACGAATGTGTCTAGTAGTTTCAAATACAGATATAATATAACAGTGCTTAAGAAAAACTCATCGATAAAATAATATATACACGATGATAATACAAATTACGGCCATATTACTTTTAATTTTGAATATGTGTGCTTCTCTCGTATTTATTTGGTTTGGATTTGAGTGTGATATCCCAGTCAACAATTTCTGTCCTATGACGTAAATCATGACGTCATTTTTTGGTGATTTTTTTCAATTTTACGTCTTATGGAAATAAATGACGTCAAAAATGACGTCAAAAGTTTTCGTATGTCGGCATACGCCTAAAAGTGACGTCGCTGATCACGTCATAAATTATTGTGTTCCGTCATAGGTCTGATAATGACGTTGCAAATCACGTCGTGATTCGCATGTTACGTCAGTGGTTTATAAACGACGTCAAAAATCACGTCGAAAGTTTTCGTATGTCGGCATACGCCTAAAAGTAACGTCGCTGATCACGTCGTAAATAATTGTGTTCCGTCATAGGTCTGACAATGACGTTGCAAATCACGTCGTGATTTGTCGTGTTCCGTCATAGGTCTGACAATGACGTTGCAAATCACGTCGTGATTTGTCGTGTTTCGTCAGTGGTTTAAAAGCGACGTCGTAAATCACGTCGAAAGTTTTCGTATGTCGGCATACGCCTAAAAATGACGTCGCTGATCACGTCGTAAATTATTGTGTTCCGTCATAGGTCTGATAATGACGTTGTAAATCACGTCGTGATTCGCGTGTTTCGTCAGTGGTTTAAAGACGACGTCAAAAATCAAGTCGAAATTTTTCATATGTCGGCATACGCCTAAAAGTGACGTCGCTGATCACGTCATACATTATTGTGTTCCGTCATAGGTCTGATAATGACTTTGCAAATCACGTCGTGATTTGTCGCGTTTCGTCAGTGGTTTAAAAACGACGTCAAAAATCACGTCGAAATTTTTCGTATGTCGGCATACGCCTAAAAGTGACGTCGCTGATCACGTCGTAAATTATTGTGTCCCGTCATAGGTCTGACAATGACATTGCAAATCACGTCGTGATTTGTCGTGTTCCGTCATAGGCCTGATAATGACTTTGCAAATCACGTCGTGATTTGTCGTGTTTCGTCAGTGGTTTAAAAACGACGTTGTAAATCACGTCGAAAGTTTTCGTATGTCGGCATACGCCTAAAAGTGACGTCGCTGATCACGTCATAAATTAATGTGTTCCGTCATAGGTCTGATAATGACTTTGCAAATCACGTCGTGATTTGTCGTGTTTCGTCAGTGGTTTAAAGACGACGTCAAAAATCACGTCGAAAGAATTCGTCTGTCGGCATACGCCTAAAAGTGACGTCGCTGATCACGTCATAAATTAATGTGTTCCGTCATAGGTCTGATAATGACTTTGCAATTCACGTCGTGATTTGTCGTGTTTCGTCAGTGGCTTAAAAACGACGTCAAAAATCACGTCGAAAGTTTTCGTTTGTCGGCATACGCTTAAAAGTGACGTCGCTGATCACGTCATAAATTATTGTGTTCCGTCATAGGTCTGACAATGACATTGCAAATCACGTCGTGAATTGTCGTGTTCCGTCATAGGTCTGATAATGACTTTGCAAATCACGTCGTGATTTGTCGTGTTTTGACAGTGGTTTAAAAACGACGTTGTAAATCCCGTCGAAAGTTGTCGTATGTCGGCATACGACTAAAAGTGACGTCACTGATTACGTCATAAATTATTGTGTTTCGTCATTGGTCTGATAATGACGTTGCAAATCACGTCGTGTTTCGCGTGTTTCGTCAGTGGTTTAAAGACGACGTCAAAAATCAAGTCGAAATTTTTCGTAGGACGGCATACGCCTGAAAGTGACGTCGCTGATCACGACATAAATTATTGTGTTCCGTCATAGGTCTGATAATGACTTTACAAATCACGTCGTGATTTGTCGTGTTTCGTCAGTGGTTTAAAAACGACGTCAAAAATCACGTCGAAAGTTTTCGTCTGTCGGCATACGCTTAAAAATGACGTCGCTGATCACGTCATAAATTATTGTGTTCCGTCATAGGTCTGACAATGACATTGCAAATCACGTCGTGATTTGTCGTGTTCCGTCATAGGTCTGATAATGACTTTGCAAATCACGTCGTGATGTGTCGTGTTTTGACAGTGGTTTAAAAACGACGTTGTAAATCCCGTCGAAAGTTGTCGTATGTTGGCATACGACTAAAAGTGACGTCACTGATTACGTCATAAATTATTGTGTTTCGTCATTGGTCTGATAATGACGTTGCAAATCACGTCGTGATTCGCGTGTTTATATAGTCAGTGGTTTAAAGACGACGTCAAAAATCACGTCGAAACTTTTCGTATCTCGGCATACGCCTAAAAGTGACGTCGCTGATCTCGTCGTAAATTATTGTGTTCCGTCATAGGTCTGACAATGACATTGCAAATCACGTCGTGATTTGTCGTGTTCCGTCATAGGTCTGATAATGACTTTGCAAATCACGTCGTGATTTGTCGTGTTTCGTCAGTGGTTTAAAAACAACGTCAAAAATCACGTCGAAAGTTTTCGTATGTCGGCATACGCCTAAAAGTGACTCGCTGATCACGTCATAAATTATTGTGTTCCGTCATAGGTCTGATAATGACTTTGCAAATCACGTCGTGATTTGTCGTGTTTCGTCAGGGGTTTAAAAACGACGTCAAAAATCACGTCGAAAGTTTTCGTATGTCGGCATACGCCTAAAAGTGACTCGCTGATCACGTCATAAATGATTGTGTTCCGTCATAGGTCTGATAATGACTTTGCAATTCACGTCGTGATTTGTCGTGTTTCGTCAGTGGTTTAAAGACGACGTCAAAATCACGTCGAAAGTTTTCGTATGTCGGCATACGCCGAAAAGTGACATTCAGCCATTTTGGGCTCTGAGACATGGAAAAATTTCGGAGGCGTGAAATGTATGTCAATATAATACCTCATTTTTATTAATGTGTCCTATAAAACATGTTAAAATAAGCATGTTTTGTTATTGAAACTTTCTGGCTCAGAATAATATTTACAGAGATATTGAGGTTTTTAAGGTAATATGCTTGCTGAAAATAATTATATGGTACATGGGTCGAAAACCGAAAACTGCAGGTTAGGTTGTACTATTATCTATTCTGTGGGTTAGGTTAGGTTTGTTTTTTGACCATGTATAGCGGAGCGTCAAAATGCTTGCTTACATGGATCCTCGTAAATAGTCTACTATAGGTTACATACATCAAAATATGTTATGCATTTGAACCCGGTCTCGGTAAAAATATCGATCTGAGAGAAAAAGTTTAAAGAATAAAATATGCTTAATTTAGCGTAATCTACAAGATTCAATCTAATTTAAGCCCAAACCAATGAAAGTGCGGCGTTATTAACGCACGCGACCAATTTTTCCCGTTCCGACCAATCACTCGTCATCCAGCCACATTGTATAGTCGTTTCCGGGGTCACTTAAGTGTTTTGTAATTTGCGTTAAACTATAACCCCTACTTCAAGTGTATAAAAATTAGTATGAAAAACTGAGAACAAATATTTTATTATTATTTTATCGGTCATTTTAGCAAACAGAAGCTGAATATAAAATGCACAACAACCGTTTTTATTTTCGCGCCAAAGAGCGCGCGTCGCATATAGGGATGTCCCACACGTTTACTTGATGGGGTAGCTGTCGGTCGATATTCGATAGTAAAATGGAAATTTTAACCACCAAACTCGTACACATTTGTAACTAAAACGAAAGATCGCTGCCAATAGTGTTAAGTTTTTCGTTGAAAATGTAATAAACACAGTAAAATATTATAGTGATATTACGCTAATATCTCCCACTTTTACCTTCGAATTCCTAAAAAAACGTGTGTGTTAGTTTGACCAAATGTCAGTCTGTCCGTATGAAATAAATAAAAACCAGCCAAGTGCGAGTATGACTCGCGCACCGAGGGTTCCATAAAAACGCATATCCCATCTTAACAGGCCGGGTTAAGTTAAGTTTGCACCTGGCAAATTTCTTGGTTATAGGCCAAAACGGAAAGTACCCTATACATTTTGATTCCCTTGTGTCACATATCCGTTTTTTTGCGGCATAAATAGCCGTATCTTTTTTTCGTTAACTAGAAGGTAGATTTTTCGGCAGCTTCAAACCCAAAAACAAATCAACGAGGGAACGCTGCCAGCTTTTTGGGCACCATGGCGCGGGGGCCTATTTAGGGCCTGGCAAAAACGGAACCCTTATAGTTTCATCATGTCTGTCCGTCCGTATATCACAGGCATTTTACTAAAAAAACGACAAGAGGAACATTGATGAAATTTGTAGTATAGGTGTCTCGTAGAAGCCGCTACTTAGTTTTGTAGTCAAATAATAAAAATAAAATATTTCTAGTAGTACCAGTTAGTTAACTGAACAAACGACGAAAATGGTTTCGAATAAGAGCGGTCATTAGGTACGTATATGGGGCACACGCAATTACCAACAAATTAATCTTTGCACTTTCTAAATTGGACCTGAAAAAAAAAGCCGAATTTGTTTTTGTATTTACGGACGCAAGATTTATTTTTGTTTTTAGTTAGCAGTACACAAAAAGTAATCACTAAAAAAAAAGTACTGACGAAACACAAATGTTTAGTCACGGCCCTTATTTGTTAGGGTTCCGTAACCAAAGGGTAAAAACGGGATCCTAATTACTAAGACTCCACTGTCAGTCTGTCTGTCTATCTGTCACCAGGCTATATCTCATGAACCGTGATGGCTAGACAGTTGAAATTATCAAAGATGATGTATTTCTGTTGCTGCTGTAATAACAAATACAAAAACAGAAAAAAATATTTAAGTGGGGCTCCCATACCTACTACAAACGTGATTGGTTGCGTTAACTATGCACCTCATTAATATCCGGCGCCGTACGTACCAGTAGCAATGCAAACATAACTTAACCCGGCCAGTCATGATGGGATAAGTGTTTGTACGGAACCCTCGATGCGCGAGCCAGACTAGCACTTGTATCTTGTCAAATTAATTAATGTAGTATTTAACTGGGGCATTAGTTCCACATTTGAGGCCTTCAAATATGCAGTTGTTTTTTTAGCGGTATGTGCAGACGCGTTATCGTGGTGAAGCACGATATTGCTACGGGGCCGCTTTTCGCGAACTTTATCGAAGATTCTTGGCAAACAGCTATTTGCATACCAATCTGCAGTGACTGTCCTTTGTTCTTCCAGTGCTACAGTTGCGTAATGTCCTGTTTCGCCAAAAAACGAAGCAACCATTTTTTCCCCAGTGCTCCGAATTTTCTTAACTTTGGTAGGCAAATCTTCAAAAGGAAAGACCCATTCCGCCGACTGGCTTTTTATTTCTGGCTCCAAGCAGTACACCCATGTTTCGTCACCTGTCACGATATTTACAGCCAACGATTGTCCTCCGTAATTTTTTTTACGGCTCCAGTCTACACGCTGTCGTTTCTGGTCTTCCGTTAGATCGTGCGGTATCCATCGAGTGCATAGTTTCCGCACCTTCAAATGTGCATGCAATATCTTTTGCACTTGGCTCATTCCAATGCTTAGTAAGGAATGAATTTGCTGACAAGTATTTTTTTTGTCAGTTTCGATCAATTGTCGTACGACTTCAATATTAGTTTTGGTAACCGCAGTTGCTGGCCGACCGTCATGTACATCGTCATGGAGGTGATCACGACCACGTTTAAATTCATTAAACCACGAATACACAGAGCTACGACATGGGGCTTCATCACCAAATACTAGTTGAAGCCTTTGACAGCACTCTTGTTGACTTGAGCCACAACGAAAATCGTAATAAATCATAACCGAAAATTTTCACGCTTTAAATTCATTTTTGTAGCAACGGACAAATTTCAAAACGGCGCCTCATTGAAAAAACAAATGACAGCCTTGCAATTTAAAAAGTTACTAGTTCCCAGAGAGTTATTTTTAAAAATTTCATGATTATTTCATTTGTACTTGTTTTATAAGTGGCCAGTTCCAGAAACTTTCAGTATGCCCCACGTAATTCTAAGTTACGCCACAGATTAGCAGAACCCAAAAATGGCGGACAGCGTTTTTAACTGTTCATAAAATTTCAAATTTTCAATTAATAAAATTTAGCTTACTAGCTTTCACAAAAATACAAGACATTATTTTAGAGCTAGTAAGATCAATATTAACTATTTCAAATATATTTCAAAACTGGGTCTACTAGCCTATTGCGTTAGCGCACTCGGTGAGCGGGGCGGAGGCGTGCGGGCGGCGCTGCGCGTCTCGCCGCACACCTCTCCGCCTTGATTCGGCCGGAACGTCGGAAACTATCACCTTAAATTTTTTGAACAAAACAAGAATCGACAAATAAAAAACTGAAAAGCCAAAAATAACCCGTTCATGTACGGATTACATTTGAATCACCTTTTGATGCCGGTGCCAAACCACTTAATTATAACTTTGAAAACAGATGCCGCCCATGAAGCCTTTAATGATTACTGTATATTTTATATTCACGAGTATTTTGTTTACATATTTGGTATTTACGAGTATTTCTGTTCGATAAAGAGTTTACGTGAGGTTTGGCACCGACTTCAAAATGTAATCTGTACATTAACGGGATATTCAAATGTAATCCGAAAATGTGATTCAAATGTAATCTAATACACATGAATGCAGACAAACATATGGGTCAAACTGAGATCCTCTTTTTTAAGTCGATTAACGTTAATCTTCTCCTAAGTGTAACAAATTCTTTTCTGAAAACCGCATCAAAATCGGTTCAGCCAAACGCGAGATAATCGCGGACAAACATAAATACTTATATACATAGATATATACATACATTCCTCCTTTTTTAACTTACAAGACAAAAACGCACACCACACCACATGAACTGCGGAAAATCAAATCAAATCACTCTGCTGCGCTGCGACTACCGCGACGCGAGTCAAATGCGAGTGACATATAAACAAAATCGTACGTAAAATCGCAACACAGAACGACTCGTTCTATCTCTGTCAAACTCAAATTAAACGGTTAATTTTGTTAAACAGAAACGGAATTTGCTAAATAACGGTATTATGTGAATAACGTTATAATACCGGTAAACGAAACCACTACCAATATTCATTTTGGTTTAGCGTCACGTGACCAATAACGGTAATACAAAAATAACGGTATCCGATCCCTGAGTTCTTACATTTATATATTAAAGTTTACGCTAGGTTTGGCACCGACTTCGAAGGGTGAGTCAAATGTAATCTGTACTTGAACGGGTTATTGTTGGCTTTTTAGTTTTACTGAAGTCGGTTCTTTTTTTTATGTAATTTTTTTTTTTTTTTTGCTTTTTAGTGATTCATATAAAAGTTCTAGTGGCTATCTGTGGTGTTCATCATCAGTTTCCTTACACCAAATCCTATTTACTGAATGTAAATTCTTGACTTTATCAATAAATTACCGAAAGCGCCGTACATGTCCCTATAACATTTGAAGAGTTCCCTCGATTTCTCCAAGATCCCATCATCAGATCCCGACTTAGTGCCAACGGGACCAACTCGGAGTTATACCCTTTCGATTTAAAAAAATAAAATTGAAAATCGGTTCACGGTTAAAATTAGTTCGAATTGAGAACCTCCTCCTTTTTTGAAGTCGGTTAAAAAGTAAGACCCTATACAGATTGATAGGTATATTACTTTGGAATTTATGCAATTTGTTTTTATTCATTTTGTTTAAGTAACATCATTATTTATATACATTAAAATGATGATATTCGTTTTATGAAAAATGAAAATTCACTAATTGTTTTTATGACAATCATTACACACCCATTTAACCGACTTCAAAAAAGGAGGAGGTTCTAAATGTGTCGGTTTTTGTTTTTTTTTTTATTTTTAGAAATAGATTATTTAAATTTAAAACCTAATCCTATAGTTTGTCAAGTTTCGTTTCTTCGTGTTGTGTTAGGTGGACATTATATAAAATACCTACTCAGTGTCATGTTTATCTGTCCTGGAATTATTATAAATTTTAAGAGATAAAAACAATACTTATTTGATGCGCTGGAAATATTTGTTACGAGCGTTAATGTATCGATATCGAATTAGTTATCGTTGGCGGCTGGCGCATCCCTCACGCGTACCTACGCAAGTCTATACTTGTTCAGTTCACTTCACTGTTTCGGTTAGAATTAGCAGGGTATCGCATTAATTGAAATTGAAATTAAAAATGAATTTAACTTTCGCTTGACCCGTTTGATATCACGTATGGAAGACAGGTGACTAAATTAATGTATTATAATGCTTGCAATAAATAAAATAAAAAAATAAAAAAAAAATAATGGTTTGGTCTTTGAATTGACTCATTTGTTAACGGGCAATCAAATCTTAAGTACCGAGTGAGCAAGTCTTTGTCTTGTTGTGTTGTAAAATTTGTTTGTAAACCTTTAGGTTGTGTGTGTGTGTCCTGCTTGTGCATTATATCGTGGCAGAAGGTGGCAAAGAACAGAACATCGTTATTGTGAGCAGCACAATGGTTGACACCTAAAAAAACAGACGAATTTTGGCCAAGATTCAAGCAAACCGATCCGATAATCAACATGGCAGTTAATAACCCTGAAGAGAAAATTTTATGAAACAGGTAAGTAAGCTCATTTGTGTGTGTGCAAATTAATCTTCTTTCTTTCATTCAGTCATTAAGAGCTTCGATCTTGTTGGTGGAGTTATCGCCACTCTTCCTTTTCGTTTTTAGTCTCTTTAATTTAAGGTTAATTATTTACTATTTAAATTGTTTTAGTGGTGCGTAAACCGAGTCTGTGAGCCGATGCCCGGGCAGGGGACCATTGAGAACAAGCCAGAAGAACCGCCGGCGCGGCCTCGCTGGGAGGAGTGGGGCGCGTGGACCGGCTGCAACGCCGACTGCGGCTACGGGCTACGTACGCGGTCCCGACGCTGCTGGTACAAAGGGTAACTATATCTTTATACTACTGCTAGCGAAGGTAGACGAAACAGAACTAGCTTTTGTAAATATGTTTATCGATTCTGTGACTTGGGGATTATATTCTTTCGATTTCCAACATTATGGATAACAACCATTTGACCATAGTTATGCAGAAAGCGACCAGTGTAGATTTTTTGTCAAAGTGACTTAAGTCTTACTTAACCCGTCAAGCGTCCAGTAGACTAACGTTAGTCTACAGCAATTTTGTGCCGGTAGCGTCCAGTAGACACACGCTAGTCTACAGCCCAAACCGCTCATTGGATCAATTTCTCTGCATCGATTCGTTATGGTGGCAGCTTGATAGATATTTTACTATCCAACAACAGCTATCAGAGCACACAAATTTGATTTTTAACCAATCAGAATCCTCAATAGTGACGTGTAAATATTTTTTTTTCTCTACATTGGCGGAATTCGTCCGCTATTTCGAAAATCGCTTGCATTTGAGGTGTCGTGTCGTGTAATAAATATGTCCAAATCTTTTAAACGGAAAGTGTTTATATTATGTATTATATATCAAATTACTGGCAATTAAATAAGGTTTTCGTTTTTAATGTTAAATTTAGCCGCACGACATTGTTTCCTAGTGAAAAAAGTCCTCAAGTTTGAATGACGCAATAATTTTGCAATAATGGCCGTCGTAATTAATTTGTTTCCTAATTTTCAATTGTTCAAAACCTTACGAACAAATAATAGTTTTATAACACACTTTCTCAGGATTTCATTTCATATATTAGATTGGTGTAAGGTCTTGGGAATTTTGATAGATTTATGATTTTGTTCAAACAGTGCTCAATTTCGCGGCAAATCCGCCATGACAGTTGCGATTCGGGCGGCGCAAGTTTGTAGCGTGCGCGCACGTTCTCGTAAATAAATATTTGTTGTGAAGTAATTATTAGGTGTTTAGTAGTGAATTTACGTAAAATTGACGCATAAACTAGGCAGGATCATTTTATTGTATGTAAAATGTGATATGTGGTTTTAAATTGAGTGTAAATTGTGAATGATTAGTGACGGATGTGACGGAAAGCGAACATCTTGGAATATAAATAAATCTACATCTCACTACAAGTAAGTGCGGCTATTATAACATATTGTGCCGAATTCCAAATTTATCTAGCTCTCTAACGATATATAACACATCTCATATAATTATTCTCGGGGTAGGTAAAATTCCCATCTTTAGCGGAAATTCAGCCGTTTCTTGTTTGTATGGGACATTTCGCGGTGTTTTGTCCTAGGAAGGTCTGACACTTGACGGGTTAATCAATGAATGAGTTTGGTCACTTTTTGCATTATGAAAAAAAATCTTTGGTCGCTTTCTGCATAACTATGGTAATTTATTCATTTAGACTTTTCTTCTTCATTCTAGACTGTGTTTTAATCTTATGACATTTGAATTTAATAGATACTGTGCTATTTACCCATTTTAATAAAGTATTATTACAAATTATTTTTAATGCTCTTTTTGTTTCAGGAACTGTAAAGAAACACTTCAAGTCCTTCTGTGGAAATTCTTCAGCCAGCTCGGTGAATCAAATTATGAGAAAGGAAAGCGTCCCTTTGAACAATACAGGTATATATAAAATCAATCTATACTGCCTATGCTTATGATTAAAAATATATAAAGTCATATCAAATGTATCAGGCGTTGGTCATTGGGACTTTTTATGCCGTATATTTCTATGTACAACGTAAATATGTTTATCGATTCTGTGACTTCGGGATTATATTCTTTCGATTTCCAACATTATGGATAACAACCATTAATGACCATAGTTATGCAGAAAGCGACCAGTGTAGATTTTTTGTCAAAGTGACTTAAGTCTTACTTAATCAACGAATGAGTTTGGTCACTTTTTGCATTATGAAAAAAATCTTTGGTCGCTTTCTGCATAACTATGGTCATTTATTAATTTAGACTTTTCTTCTTCATTCTAGACTTTGTGTTTTAATCTTATGACATTTGAATTTAATAGATACTGTGCTATTTACCCATTTTAATAAAATATTATTACAAATTATTTTTAATGCTCTTTTTGTTTCAGGAACTGTAAAGAAACACTTCAAATTACCTGCTGATACATCAATTGAAAAGGATATGAAAGTGACACTTCGATGAAAACTGAATAGTTCTTCTAACAAAGACAATTAATAATTATATGGGTTTCTTACATGTTATTTTACCATTAGCTCACGTGTTTTGATTTAGTAAGCGATTTTAGATTTAGTCTTTACTTTAGTAAGTTGTTCATATTTAATTAGTGTTTTACTGTATAGTAGAGTAACTTCCGTGGGACTTGGTTCCATCTGGTATGTACTTGTTCGGTATGTAGTTTCACTTGCTTATTAGCAGCTGTTAGGTTAGGCCTGTAGAATAATTAATAACCCCTCTGGTTAAATTTGATACCCAGTACTGTATTCACTTGCAGGTGGATACATTAATAGCTAACATACCTGGGGGATAGTGATAACGAAGATAGATATGATAAGAAGACTAATTTTTTACATTAAGACTCCTGTCTTTTGCTAATTAGCTGTATTTTGTTAGGTTCGGCCTGTTGAATAATTTAATTACTAACCCATCTGGCTAAGTTTGATAGTTTTTATTATTATTGAATTGTGATATGTATTATATTGATTGTTGCCTATCTCTTTCTCTGTTGGTTTTTGCATTTTCATGTGTATTATTGTATAGTTATACTCCTTTGTATTGTACATGTTGCTTAGTTTGTCTACCATTTACATTTGTGTTTAGCACACATTTGCTCAAAGGTTAACTGGAAGAGATCCCTTAAAGGGATAAGTTCGCCTTTGTATGTACAAAGGCGAACTTTTGTAATGTGTTTTTCTTGTTTTTATGTACAATAAAGTGTTTACATACATACATACATAATGTAGTAGATTTCTGTTGTAGATTATATTTTGTGTTTTCTGTGAGAGATTATATAAATTAATTTTTGAATTAATAAATATGTTTATTGCATACACTTGTTTTGTTTCAGATACGATTCTTTCTTCGTACACAGACGTCAACGGGATGGCATGACGTTGACAAACGTGTACCCTATGACGTCGACACATGTCTACCCGATGACGTCTTAGTAGTGGCGTCACGCGACGTCTATTACCGACGTCGTAATGACGTCATGCGACGTGAAATGATGACGTCATGTGACGTCCATTAAAGACGTCATCTCAATGACGTCGCGTGACGTCTATTAAAGACGTCATACTAACGTCATCCCAACGACGTCATGCGACGTGATCTAATGACGTCGCGTGACGTCTATTAAAGACGTCATACTAACGTCATCCCAACGACGTCATGCGACGTGACCTAATGACGTCGCGTGACGTCTATTAAAGACGTCATACTAACGTCATCCCAACGACGTCATGCGACGTGACCTAATGACGTCGCGTGACGTCTATTAAAGACGTCATACTAACGTCATCCCAACGACGTCATGCGACGTGAACTAATGACGTCGCGTGACGTCTATTTAAGACGTCATACTAACGTCATCCCAACCACGTCATGCGACGTGAACTAATGACGTCGCGTGACGTCTATTAAAGACGTTATGCCAACGTCATCCCAATGACGTCATGCGACGTGAACTAATGACGTCGTGTGCCGTCCATTAAAGACGTTATACCAACGTCATCCCAATAACGTCATGCGACGTGACATACGACGTCGTGTGACGTTTGTAAACTTGTACAAATAACGTCATGCGATGACGTCATTTATGACGATAAATTTGTGACATCGTCACGTGAAACATGACGTCTGGTCTTACGTCTTAAACGACGTCTTTAATCACGTCAACATATGTATCAAAATGACGTCAATAGGTGACGTCATTTATGACGATAAATTTGTGACATCGTCACGTGAAACATGACGTCAGGTCTTACGTCATAAACGACGTCTTTCTACGACGTCTTTAATCACGTCAGCATATGGATTAAAATGACGTCAAGTGGTGACGTCATTAATGACGATAAATTTGTGACATCGTCACGTGAAACATGACGTTGGCAATCACGTGATGCGACGTCTAAAATGCCCAATAATTCACGTCAATAATGACGTGACCTTGTTGTTTGGGATGTTTTAAATTTAATTTGTTAAATAGAAGGCAAAACTAAAACCTATGATTATTTTTATGTTTTAATTGTTTTTCTTGAATCTTGCATTTTCCTCGCTGTAGTGAGGTGAAAAGTTGTGTGTTCCGCATGGCCGTAAAATTATTTAGCCTCTCGTGCCTTAAAGCCTCGCTACGCTCAGGAATTTATCTTTGAACCATTCGCTTCGCTCATGGTTCAATCTTAGATGCATTCGCTCGCTAAGCTTTCAATTTCAAAACTCGCGCCAAATAACAACTTTGCAGCCTTGCATAACAAATAACTATTTTACCTTTGCTTTAGGTACAGAAAAATCTGCAACTCTTCTTCTATTTCTACATATTAAGCGGTCTTATTCCTTTTTCAACAATTTTCTTGACAGAATAACAACCATGAGCTGCGATAAAATGCAGCCTTAGTTTGTATTCAATAGGAACTTCAAGGTACAAGTTCCAACGAGGGCTGAATGGGCCGAGGGTCACGAGCCACCTTCAGCAGATGGTGAGGACATTATTTGGTACACTGATGGATCAAAAATGGGATCAGGTACGGGAGCAGGCATTCATGCAAACGACTTCAATGCAAGTACAAGTATGGGAGGTTATGCGACTGTCTTCCAAGCGGAGACATACGCCATAATCGCCTGTGCCCAGAAGAACATAGATAGACTTACCAGAGGGAAGCACATCTACATACTCAGTGACAGTCAAGCGGCACTTAAAGCGCTAGGTGCGCCTAAAGTGGCTTCTAGACTGGTGTATAATGGCGTCCTAGCTTTGAACAAGCTTGGGGGGCACAATAAGGTGCAACTGGTATGGATCCCAGGGCATGAAGGCTTCATCGGTAATGAAATTGCAGATGAACTTGCTAGAAAAGGGTCTGCGACAAGTTTCATAGGACCTGAACCATGTGTGGGTCTCTCGCAGGGAACCATAGCAACAGCCGTCAAGGATTATGCCAAAAACCAGCACCAACAAGAGTGGAGGAAAATGGCAGGTCTGAGGCACTCAAAGCTATTCATGGAATGTATAGAATCAGGCTGGACCAAGAAATTATGGAAATACAGAAAAAGACAGCTCCGAATCATAACGGGGGTGTTTACTGGTCACTTTGGGGTCAAAGGACTATAGGCCAAGTTGGGACTGTCTGACAATACAGATTGTAGAATGTGTGGCGAGGAGGCAGAGACGATATAGCACACATGTGTGCATGTCATGCCCTCGCCAGACTGAGAATGAAGGAATTCGGTATTGGGTACCCAGAACCGAAGGAATTCCAGGCACTACCAACTGGTTCCATCATCCGATATATGGAGGTGGTGGAACAATCCTTTGAGTAGGTGCAACAAGGGGTAACTACACAAAAGATCCCATTGGGTCGAAGTGTATCCGTAAGGACCCCCATAATAAGATAAGATAAGATATTCCTTTTATAACTTAATTTGTTTTCTTTTTTTTTTTTTTTTAATTTATTTAAGTTAATTAATCACAAATAATTTGTAAATTAAGACGCGTTACAGAAACCTGTTGGAGGTTTAGACGTGACGCGAATGTTTCGCACTGCTTACAACATCGCACAGATAAGTAATTATATAATCATACTAGTAAGACCACACCAGCAATCACACATCGCCGTCGGCACTTAAATAATATTTTTTTAAGGTGTTCTTACACGTTTTTTTACCATTAAGTATGGTCACATGTATGTCTTCGGGCAAATCATTTAATATTTTAGGCAGCATGTATTCCCACGTCCTTTTACCATATATATTTATATAGTTAGGCAAAATATACCTAGGTTGATATCGATGGCAAAAAGCGAGAACGTAGTAACCGCCACTTGGTCAAAAAAATTTTTTTTGCATATTCGGAATCAGCGAATTTTTCTGCGTCGACTGGTCTGGGTCCCATGGCTCTACGACGCTTAGAAAAAACTGGACTACGTTGCAAATCGAATGTATTTTTTTGACGATGCCTACATCTAATTGCTGTAAACACCCAAATAGTAGCAATTTTCTAAACGAGTACATTTACGCTAATTTTGTTCTTTCATAAATCAAAGGGTGTGCCGGTTACAGCGTTGCCGAAATTTTGTTCCGTGGCGGTTGCAGCATTTATGCATGTAGTGAAAAAATTACGAACCAAGCTTACTGCAATTATCCTAAAATAAATTATCTATGATTGACGCTTACTACATTTCATTCGAAAATGAATTAACAGCAAGCTACAGTAACGACATTTGAAACGCAACGTGAAGTGGGTAGTGCTTGAAGATACAGCAATAAAAATGTGCGCTCGCGGCGATGTGGCTCTTGAATACGACCTGTGATTTAGTCTATCGGCGATCGCCGGAGCGAGTGGGTGTGCGTAGTCTGTGTACATGCCTTTTTTTGGATGTAAAATATGTTGCGGGTTTAATGGAAAATATGAATATTGGGATAAAACATAACTAGCATATTTATTTGCTTTATTAATATTGAAAGGACAGCAAAAATGTTTTTATTTCATTTTGTTGGAAGAAAATAACGATGTTGGGGCGCGGGACGCGGCAGCTTTGAGAGTTCCGTGCCTCAATCGCCAAAAACTAAACTTAAATAGGATCACTTTTGTGCCTGTCTATCTATTTGTCGAGACCTTTTTCTCAGGAACGCGTGGAGGTATAAAGCTGGAATTAACATCAAATATCATCAAAGGTCTGCTTATCTTCAGCTTAAAGGCAATCAAAAGATACGAGCAAACGCTCGCATGATGATTAAAAAAAAATGAAAAAAATATTTACTTTTTTGCGGCTTTCTTCTCGACAGCGGCCTCCTCTTGTGAAATGCCGATAAATTCAGATTCAGACATGTAAAGTGGCCTACTTACAGAATAGGCATACATTTCAATTTTGATTTCGATGTAAAATTATGATTTTTTTTAATTAGTATAATATGTATATCTAGTTTACGGTTGTAATCGCTAGAAGAAAGTTTTGCTGTAATCTACTACGTTTCACTACAACCATTAAGAGTTAATTGGTCTAACCCCTAAAAAGCTGACTCAAGCCGGATCAAACTAGTTTGGGGTGTCACGTCCGCATCTTTATTGTCCAAGGGCTAGAATCAGAAAAGCACTAAATTTGTTGAGCTGCGGTAGATAAACAACTGTACAGTCTTTAAAATTTACCGGTTAACTGGTGCCTGATTCGATTAATATTTTCACAATAACCATACGCATGGCATAAATGAATAAAAAAAAATATATCGGGCAACCTCACACAAATTAATCAAGTACTACAGTAAGCTCTAGGAGGCTTGTGTTCTGGACACAAGTGAACATACTGGTAAAGATAAATACATACTTAAATACAAATAACATCCATGACCCAGGCACAAATATATTATTCGACAAATATTCGAGTTCATTACACAAATATTTGCCCTTGCCGGGATTCGAACCCAGGACCGTCGGCTCAGTAGGCAGCTGCTTAAACCACTGCGACAACTGTCGTCATTCGTTTTATCACGGACATAATATACAGCTTTGCGGCTGCTTGAGCTACATCATCTACCAACGTTTTGGAACGCAGTACTGTGTTCTTAATTCTGTCAGTTAGTTTTACGCCCAGAATACTGCGTTCCATGGCTATTTGACAAACCTTGAGGGTGGACTTCTGAACTTTTGTCAAAGACCAAGTCTGCGCTCCGTAGGTCAGGATTGGAAGAATGCACATATTGCACATGTCCATCAGTCACTATTGCACTAATTTTCATTACTTTAGAGGGGCGATTTTTGAGTTAATTATGACAAACATTTTGAGGAGTGTTATTATAAAACAATGCATTTTAGAGTGGAATTTTTAGTATTTTTTTAAGAACAGTAATTTTAATTATGTTATTATGAAAACGAATTCCATTGGAATGCAATTTTTAGGTTCCTATTTTAATGTCAATTGATATTCTGCCTAAGAAAAATGACTCCGAGTTTTTATTTAAATAAATAATAACAATTTTAATTTGTACGGTACCATAGTAATATAACGTCTAGTTATTTAAGTTAAATATTAATGGTTCAGTGAGATTAGTTCAAAGAAATATTTTTATAATTGAGGTGATAATTGTGTTCAAACAATTGTTTAAGAATTATGTTGAAAACTTATATAATAAGTAATACTTACATTCAAAACATCTTTTATAGTTAGTGGGTTTAATAGGTAGTTAGTTTTATATCGATAAAAGTTACTTAAAAGACAATTTAATGCCAAAACTGAAGATAAAATGTAGAGTTTTAAAGTTTTCACGGGAATATTAAACCTCATTACCTATAATAGGTATTCAGTTTTAGCGGATAACAATATTATAGTCTGATTAACCCTAAGAATATTAATGTTTGTTTTTAGCACGATAAGTACAAGGTTGTGATTTTATAATATGAGAGATTTTATTAGCATTTTGAAATGTTATAAGCAACGGAGGTTTTAAATAACTTTTGTAATGTTCTTATACAGAGAAATTGAGACTAGATAGTATTTGATATGTTAAGACGGTAATTGTTGCTTCTGAGCTTTTAATTTGTAAGAAACCTGCATTTAAAATTTGGAAACATTTTAAAAAAGTATGTTGGTAAAAGTTGATTGATACTTAAGTCGTTTTATTTTCACAGTTTCTTTTTGCCGGTGGACACTACCCACATTTCAGTTAGTCCTATAAAGAACGTAATGACATTTACGTCAAAATTATTGAATCTTAAAATAAATATGCATCTGGTTACAGCATTTATGCTTTATGGAAATAATACTCGTTTCACCATTTTAGTACATTTACTTCTGGCGTTTACAGCGTTTTCGCGTAACGAAATAAAGAGTTCAATTGTCGTAACCGCCACTAGGTCGTAAACTAGTCTTTTTTGTTCAATATTAAATATGCCAGTTGAAAGAAAACCATAAGTTATGAATTAGATCCAAATATCAAGCATTTTCGTTCATAAATGAAAGAGTTATGATTTTTTTTCTCGAAATCGAAAAGTTTTTGGCTCTGGTGTAAAGTTTGCATTTTGGCGGTTACTACGTTCTCGCTTTTTGCCATCGATATGTTAAATTACGTAATTGTTTCATTCTACATCTAGTTTTTAACAGTTTTATTTTGTCGTACTCCTCGAGAACTAGTAACATATTTAATTTATTAAAGATTGACAGTACTTTACAGTGTTTGAAACATTGTATGACATATGTATTGATAATTTTAACCAACTATTTGAAGAGAATAATACTTTTCCCCGAGTTCTGGATGGCTATTGCGTGCAGTCGAAAATAAGTCCCATAAACTAATTTTCCGCGTGAATTTTGTAAACATCGCGTAGTTTTTGAAACAAAAATTATTAATAAAAAATTCAAACTGTAGGTTTGAAATATATAGCAAAAAAATCGAATAGATCTTTAAGCTACATGTTTGATCATATAGTTTGAAATAAGGCCTCTTAAAATTGAAGCTTTTTGAAAAGTTTCACCCATTCCCTATTGAAAAGCAGAATTATTTACCACATTGCATGCTTCAACGTACGCCGCCAAACTACTAGGCATCACCATTGCCAGAATAACCAACACTAACAAAGTTTTCATGGCGAACATTTTGAATTGGGTACGCTACAACACAACAAATGCTGAACTGTGCAGACTGGAGTCATCGGTGGCTTTTTATACTTTTCGTTGCAGGAAATTGAAAAACATGCTATCGTGTTATCGTTAAAACTGTCAAGTATCTTATTTTTATTACTTTGTTGTTCTCTTTTACTTTTTCCTGCGTCATTCATAAGTATTTGCTTAGGATGGGTACATAATCTCTTTCGAGGGGCTTCGTGGTGAAACGCTCGCGACCCCAGAGAAGCCCCATTGAGGCTCCTTATCCGTTCAAAAATGCTGATTGTTTAGTCATTTTTCTCTATGATCAAACATGTTTCTTAACATATTATCAATGTTACTACTTAGAACAGGGCTATTGAGATTTATTGGTATATATTTGAAACCTACGGTTTGAATTTTTCATTAATAATTTTTGTTCCAAAAACTACTCGAATGTGACAAAAGTCACCCAGGAAACTGTTATTTTTAAACTTATTTTCGACTGCACGCAATGAAAGCATGAAAAAGTTATAAAACTTTCTAGAACTCAGGTAAAAATATTATTCATTTCACAGAATTGGCTGAAATTCTCAATATATTTGTTATATTATGCAAAAAAAGGAATAAAGCCTCTTAGCAGCAGGTACGGGAAACGCCGGAGTGTTTTAGTGGGTAGGCTCCTCCCCTCCCTCTCGCTAGGAGAGGGATCGGGAGGTGGGACTCCCACATAACCCCAATCGCCCTCCCCAAGCCGGGTTATGCGTAATGCCTTGATCACACGTACCGAGTCTTTTGTCTTGTGTGTGACAGGGACGAGAGCACTGTCTCGCCCACTGTCTCGGTGTGGTCAAGGCATAAAGCGTAAAGCATGTTCACTCCAAAAAAAAGGTACATATTAGTTTAACGTTCATATTACTGTAATAGTTGAGTATTCTTTACGAAAAAAATGTTGAATTTCCTTTGGCGTTTCTTCTCAGTGGTTTCCTTTTCCTTGAGAGATCCAGACTCAGACATGTAAAAGGGCCCGTGTGGACTACTTATCGAAAAGTTTTCATTATTTCTTTCATCATCATTCGCTTGCCCTTAAAGCACTTATTTGGGGTCGGTGAAGCATGTTTTCTTCCTCCTTTCTGCCCTATTACTCGTCATCTCGTCGTTTACTTTTAGGGTTCCGTAGTCAACTAGGAACCCTTATAGTTTCGCCATGTCCGTCTGTCTGTCTGTCCGTCCGCAGCTTAGCTCCGTGATCATCATGTATCACGCCGACAAAACGGTGAAATAAAAAATATTTTTTTTGGGTACCTACTTCCCGCACACCTAAAGTGGGGGTGATTTTTTTTCGTTCCAACACTAGTGTGTGGGGTGTCGTTGAATTGTTCTTGTAAAAATAATAGGAGTTTCCCAACATCATTTTTTGATAGTCAGCAGTTTTGTAAATATTCGCTCCCAGAAATCCAAAAAACAGCGTGACCCCTTCTTTAACTTTTCAACCACGGGTCAAAAAAACTTTATCGGTCGAGCCGTTTTGAGTTATCGCAAAAACTCATATATTTTTTTTTAAATGACCTAAGTGCCGCGGTGTGCTTATACTTCGAACGTTACCTACACATAATAGTTAAGTACCATACTGTATTAAAACATTTCGCTCAATCTGGCGCGTATAATGGATAACTTCCAGAAGGTTATAAGTTATTCGTTATTTTGGCGTTTACGACCTTTTTAAAGAACTTGAAATCTTTCTCGAAATTTCCTAAGCTACCGCAGCTAAATACCTATATACCTATACATATATAGTAAAATATATTATATAGTGTTTATAAGTACGAGTGATATTATTTTGGGACCCCCTGGGAGTAAAACATGGTCTCTCGAGCTGGATCCAGGTGTAAGCGGCAGGAATCAGGAGCTGACGTCATCGCCGGTTGTGTGAGTGTGTGTGAAGCAAAACTGTGAGTACTTTCATTGTTATACGTCAACCTAGTGAACTGAAAAATTTTAAGAAAAAAGTAAATGACCTTGGAACTTCGAAATCCGCCAGTTTAAAACACTTAGAAAAATTTCGATCATTCAGGATTTAGAACAATTTCGCTGATTTTGGACTTACAAGATTTTCGATGAATATTGACTTATAAGTCAAAAAAAATTATATTTTTTTTGGGTGAATTCGGACTTAAAATAATTTCAACAATTTGGACTTGTTACAAAATCTATAATAGACACGATGGATGAAAATATGAGAATCCAGAATAATTTGAACGAGCGCACACAAAGGGCCAAAGACAATTTCAAAAAGTCTCCTAAAGAGCGCCTTCAGTCCTCTGATTACCTGAGTACTCGGTAAGAGGCATTGGAAGAACTATGGTCTCAATTCAGTTTAACGCATACACAGATGGTACAAGACACTGATCGCACGACTTTCGGAGCAAGTGATTATACATCAAACGAAGTCTATAAGCAAACTGAAGAGTGATATATCGATTACAAGTCTGAATTGAAATCAGCACTTACCAAATTGATTCCAAATGTTAAGCATAGCACCGACACTGCAGGTGCAGCTAACACTGATAATGCGACGAGGCATTCAAACATGCGACTTCCGAAGATAACTATTCCAACTTTCTCAGGAAAATACTCAGAGTGGACTACCCTTCATGATTTATTCTTGTCCCTAATCCATAATAATCAGTCCTTAGATGATGTCCAAAGATAACATTACCTTAAAAGTCATTTGGTTGAAGAAGCTGAGCAGCTCTTGCGATATATCAATGACACTCAAGATAACTATTCAAAGAGCTGGAAACAACTAAAAAAAACGATACGATAATAAAAGATACCTCACAAATCACACTCTAGTCAAAGAAACCTAACAACCGAGTCCTCACAGAGTATTAAAGAATTACTGGATACAACGAACGAGTGCTTATACATGCGTTGAAGAACATAGAAATCGACATCAGTAGTTGGGACATTATCACAATTCATTTATGTTGTTTAAAGTTAGATAATGAAACGAGAAAGCAGTGGGAATTAAAAGCTAGCAAGTCCTCTGATGAGTTGCCCACTATTCCACAATTCAATAGTTTCTTGGAAACTCGATTTCGTGCATTTAAACAACAAAAAGCGGTTTTAAGCCCATCTATTGTGAAGGATGGGCAACTATGGACCGTGACCCGACATGCTCTTGGCCGGTTTTTATTCATATCATATTTCACAAAATCCATCCATCTTTTCTTTGGCCTTACCCTTTTTCTATATCCATCCACATTCATACTTAACGCTTTTCTGGTTACGAGGCTTTCCTCTCTTCGCATCACGTGCCCATACTATGACAGTCGGTTAGCTTGCAGGTTCTTCTTAATTGGTGCTATTCATTATTTCTTTGTATCAGAGAACATTCCGAACCGAAAAAAAAATTCAACAAAGTTGTGTACCTATCACAACTATTCCAAACTACTGAAGTGCAGTACAGTCTCAAAAGATAAATAACATTACGTATATAACAAAAAAAAAAACAAGGGAAAGACAGCTTGCAATAACTAAACATAATTAATTCTAGAAAAATACATTTTGATAAAATAGAAGTAAACTGAATTCCTTACATCCTGTCTTTTTCATACATCAAGCACTAAATGGCGCACATAATAATAAAAGCTCCCACTGTATGATCCCATCAAAAATAGCGTGTTCCTATCACCGTTACAGGAATCTGGTTATTACTACATACATTGATAAAATAAAAAAAATATGTGCCAAACAAAGCTCTGGACCCCTTACCCATATCATCGACCTATCTTTTTTGTAATTCACAAACTGACCAGCGATTGACCTCAGAATCACCTGATGGAAAGTGACTATGGGGTCGAGGATGTAGCTCGCCGGTTCAGTAGTAAGAACTTACCTTGAAGATACCTAAATTATAATTTTCTGGAAATACACACGATGGAAGCGAATTCCATTCCTTAGTGGTTCGCATTAGAAATGATGCAGCAAATCGCTTCGTGTGAATAAGTGCTAGGTAAACTGACAACATAAGGGTGAAATCGCTCCCCTCGCCTGGTTGTCGAATGGTGAAACTGGGATGGCGGAATTGATTGTAAAGAAGACAGAAGAGTTTTATATTGGATGGCTGAGAATGTGAGCTCAAGATAGAGAAAATTGGAAATTGCTCCACCGACAAGAGCCTAGCGCATCACGAATAAATGCTCAAACAAATGGAAGACGATTCTGCATAAACTTGTGTTGTGATGTGCATCAATGCTGATGAGGAGAACTACAAGGTCTAGAGTATAATGGCGCGTCTCTACTAACGGAGCGGAGCGGAGTGGGCTTAGTTTTGCCAATCACAGTGCTTTAACTTGCGCATGTCAAACATGCAATCGATGGGAATATTGGGAACAGTGTTGTGAGCCAATGCACGCTCCCCTTCTCTCCGCTCAGCTCCGCGTCAGAACGCACCTTTAGTATACAAAAAAATTAATTGCAAGATGCTACCCGAACAAACATAGGGACATACATTGCTAGCTAAACAAGACTTTTTCATAACATTTGTTTAACCCACCTAAACACACTGTTATTGTATAAAACCCGAAAAAACAACTTATTGATAAGGACCTACTACGCATCTTACAAACGTGTTCAAAACAACGTTCGGGACTGTCCAAACAGGATCGCATCTGTATATAAACGACCCACATTGCGTCCCTCCACACAACTATTTCACCAGTCCTCACGTTCACTGTGAATTCAAGATGGCTGCTCTTAAAACTCTCCTGATCCTGGTCGTGCTGGTCATGGCTGTGTCCATGGCGGTGGCTGATCGCGTCGAGCCCTGTGACCAGGTCTGTGACCGTATTCCGGATGAGCAAAACGAGTGCTGCCGTGCCCATGGCTACGGTAGCGCCAGCTGCAGTAATGGGGCCATGTATTGCTACTAGTCCAGGCATACAAAGGGGGCTGGAAGACTATCTGTTGATTGGTAGCTGATCGTCTCATCCAACAGTTCCAGCTCTATAAGACTTCAGATCACAAAGCCCAGTCATTTCTCCTCATCGCATGGAACCAGCAAAGAAGGATCACTGATTTATCCACCAACAATTATTAGCAACTCAAAAACCAGCATTCCTGAGCTTCTTTAACATTTACACGGAGACTTATCTACTTTACTGGCTTCGAAGTATTCCGGTGACTTATACTACCAAGAATCAATGTGACCTCTTACTGGACTAACTCCTAATGAACATTATTCGCATCGAAGAAGATCTATACTGCTGGCGTGAATCAAAGAGTTGGGAAGAACAGCTTCAGTATGCTTTGCACTCGTGCCAGAACTTACGCGCTCCCATTTATGAAGAAGACAGAAGAATGTTCATTTTGAACTGCTGACGGTCTATGCCGTGGGAAGTTGAAAACGGTTTCAATCACATTTAGACTGTCAACCACCTGGCTCCTGATTATAAAGAAGAAAAGAGTTTTATATTGGATGGCTGTGAATTAAAGAGCTGGGAAGACTGAACCAATGTCCACGGTTAGCGCATCACGACTAAATGCTCAAACAAATGGAAGACGATTCTGCATAGACTTGTGTTGTGTTGTGCATCAATGCTGAGGAGGAGAACTACCGGTCTAGGATTTTATGGTGCGTTTCCACTAACGGAGCGTAGCGGAGTGGGCTTAGATTTGCCAATCACAGTATTGGGAACAGTGTTGTGAGCCAAAGCAGTACGCACCTTTAGTATACAGCCCCGTCATTGCCTGGTAAATTAATGTCGATTTGGTCTTTATTTCTTTACGATTTTGCCTACGATTTGGAAAATAATGTCATTTGTGTTTTGTAATCATCTCATTTGTGTTACGATATTAAGTGAAGGTAAATAAAAGTTAGATATTAAAGTGTGACCGTTATTTAATTTTTGTATATATTCCTAAGTGTTGCCAAATTTTTTTATCTTCAAAAACTCAACGCAACTCCTCTGGTACTAGGATGTCCTATTGCGGCTTATTAGGAGTTCCATAGATCCGTCTCTATAGGTTGTATTGTTGTGACATCATAGTTCTAATTGACTGCAATATTTGCTTGCTTGCAAGTCAGATGCATGCGAAATAATATACGAACTGTAACATCCCTATACTTAATACTGTGTCGATGCAAATAAGTAAATAATTTCTGATTTCTGATGAACAATAAGAATACATGTGACTCGCAATACTTATAGTAAAAATTAAAACAAGACTAGAACAAAAAAACTGCCGAAGATGCTGGCGGCGTTTCCTCGCTGAATCGGCAAACAGATTGTTGAGCGAGGAATCCGCCGGATCTATTACACTGGTCGATTTTCTAGAATATATAGCGTTTGGTGTAGCTGCTATAGCTATTTGCTTCTAAATATAAAAAAAAGAAACTATCTAAAGTAACATTTTTTGGTATTTGTACAATCCCACTCCTTATTTTTTTTTTATAGATTTCAGTTCCAGCTGTTGTTTAGGCAGATTACAATATGACAGATGACATGTGGATAGTTTATTGACCCGCAATTAGGGACGAAACTCGCAGTTTACAAAGTTCAACAAGGTATAACTTTGAAACGGTGACTGATAATAATATAATTTATTTGGGGAAAATAATGTTCTAATGCTAAATAATGGCATAATTGCAGTGGACACCCGCGTTTCACCCGAGTATAATGGTAAACCCCCTTCATTCCTAGAACAAAGTTACTGATTTTTTTGTAGCTTTACAAAAATAAGAACATTAAATTGTATTTTTCCCGCCTTGTAGGGACCTTGTATCCGGATACCTTGCGGTGTAGTTAATATGTATAAATGGCGGTTCAAATGTAGGTAATTTTACTCCGTTAAGCCTTTTTGCTTGACTTGGCAGGGGACTTGATGGGCAAATTTTTATTTTGTTGTCGATCTTTTTTTTTTCAGATTTCAATAAAATGTGGTGAGTTGGTAAAGTAGCTTATTCTCTGAACAAGGTAAGCCCGATTTCACGATATGTCCTACAACATTTTCCATTGAGTTACAAAAAATGTATGGATTTTTTTTTACAAAATTTCGTTATTTGTAATATAGTTTATTACAAAATGAGTAGCTCGAAATGAAAAATAAATAATTCGACAACATAATAAAAATTGGCCTAATGGGCCAATTTCTGTAAAACATTTTATGTAACTCAATGGAGAAAAATGTGTAGGACATATCGTGAAATTAGGCTTACCGTGGTCAGAAGAAGCAACTTTACCAATTCACCAAATTTTATTAAAATCTGAGAAAAAAACCGGCCAAGAGCATGTCGGTCGGGCCACGCTCAGTGTAGGGTTCCGTAGTTGCTCATCCTTCACAAGAGACGGACTTAAAACAGCGGTTCTAAGCCCGAGGTTTACGAGAAAGATTTCAAGTTCTATAAAAAGGTCGTAAACGCCAAAGTAACTGTAATTACTTATTACCTTCTGGAAGTCAACTTACGTCCTTTTAAAGAAAATTATGAAATTTTGCGATAACTCAAAAACGTATGGACCGATTTTAATCAATATCTGGTGGAGTGAGTACCACACAGAGTTCACATCAGATAACCAGGTTCACATTTTGTACTTGTTTTTCTCCTTTCAGTAAAGCAACTTTAATAATATTCTAATCCTTAAGTTTGTACAACTGTTCCACTTTTGACAACCTAACCTATTTAAAAGTAACCCGTGGATAATGCTGTTGGCTATGCATATTGTAATACTTACTGAATATAACTCTGATTGTAATACATATTGTATGGTTGTTTGTTATCCCTAAAATAAATAAAATAAAATATAGTTTTCATTGAAAGTACTTATAAGGCCTCATTTTCATGAATTTTTCCATATTTTTTTGACCCGTGGTTGAAAAGTTAGAGGGGGGGGGGGGGGGGGGGGCACTATTTTTTTAGAGACCCCTATTATTTTTAACAGACCTATTCAACGACACCCCAGACACTAGGGTTGAAACGAAAAAAAAAAAATCACCCCCACTTTAGGAGTTCGAGAGGTACCCGATTTTTTTTTTTATTTTTTTTTATTTTAGTGTTTTGTCGGCGTGATACATACACATACTCATACCAAAGTTCAGCTTTCTAGTACTAATGATCACGGAGCTAAGCCGCGGACGGACGGACAGACGGACAGACGGACAGACGGACATGGCGAAACTATAAGGGTTCCTAGTTGACTACGGAACCCTAAAAAAGAAATTGACAACAAAATAAAAATTTGCCCAGATATCTATTTACGTAATATAATTGAGGACAATTGTATGAACAGTGAAAATAGCTTTGCAATCGCAATTGATACTATTATACCGCAAGGTATCCGTGCAAGGTGGGAAAAAACATTTTTACTTTTGTTTTACCTATTAAGAGGCCTTATTCCTTATATATATTTTTTTCATATTATGACAAATATATTGATATTTGCACCCAACTTTTTGAAGTGAATACTTAATACTTTTCCCCAAGTTCTAGGTAGTAATAGTAACATAGCTATTTCATGCTTTCATTGCGTGATGTCGAAAATAACTTGGTAAAACTAATTTTCAGCGTGAATTAGTGTCTACCTAGGTTACTTTCCCTAAGTTATTTCTAGGTAGTTATTTCTTAATGTTAAGTCATAATTATACTTTTTAACGGCAAAACCCTGCGACTTTCCCATCATGTTTATTTTACCCACCTCTAACACGCTGTTAATGCGTAAAACCTGTATAAACAACTTATGGTACCTACAACGACCTAAGCATCTCACAAACGTGTTCAAAATAAGGAAAATGGAAACAAAATGCGTTTGGGTATTTCCAATCACGATCGCATCTGTATATAAAGGACCCATATCGCGTCCCTCCACACAACTGTTTCACCTGTCCTCACGTTCACTGTGAATTCAAGATGGCTGCTCTTAAAACTCTCCTGATCCTGGTCGTGCTGGTCATGGCTGTGTCCATGGCGGTGGCTGATCACGTCCAGCCCTGTGACCAGGTCTGTAACCGTAGTCAGGCTGAGAGAAACGAGTGCTGCCGTGCCCATCACTACACTGCTGGCGCCTTTTGCAAAAATGGGGCCATGTATTGCCGCTAGTCCAGGCATACGAAGGGGGCTGGAAGACCATCTGCTGATTGATAGCTGATCGTCTCATCCAACAGTTCCAGCTCTACAAGACTTCAGATCACAAAGCCCAGTCATTTCTCCTCATCGCATGGAACCAGCAAACCAGGACCTCTGATTTCTCCCTCAACAATTACTAGCAACTCAACAACCAGCAGTCCCAAGCTTCTGTAACGTTTACACGGAGACTTATCTACTTTACTGGCTTCGAAGTATTCCGGTGGCTTATACTACCAAGAATCAATGTGACCTGCGACTGGACCAACTCCTAATGAACATTATTCGCGTCAAAGAAGATCTATACTGCTGGCGTGAATCAAAGAGTTGGGAAGATTAACAGCTTCAATATGCTTGGCAATCATCCCAGAACTTACGCCCTCCCATTTATGAAGAAGACAGAAGAAAGGTCATTTTGGACTGCTGACGGTCTTTGCCGTAGGAAGTTGAAAACGGTTTCAATCACACTTGAACTGTCGACCACCTGGATCCTGATTATAAAGAAGACAGAAGAGTTTTGTCTTGGATGGCTGTGAATTAAAGAGCTGGGAAGACTGAACCAATGTCCACGGTTAGCGCATCACATTTAAATGCACTAACAAATAGAAGACAAATCTGCAACCCTGCATAGATTTGTGTTGTGTTGTGCATCAATGCTGAGGAGAAGAACTAATCTAGGATTTTACGGTGCGTTTCCACTAACGGAGCGGAGCGGGCTTAGATTTTCCAATCACAGTGTTTTAACTTGCGCATGCCGAACACGCAATCGGTGGGAATATTGGGAACAGTGTTGTGAGCCAAAGCTCGCTCCTCTTCTCTCCGCTCAGCTCCGCGTCAGCACGCACTTTAAGTATACAGCCCCGTCATTGCCTGGTAAATGAATGTCGATTTGGTCTTTATTTCTTTATGATTTTGCCTACGATTTGGATAATAGTGTCTTATTTGTTTTTTGTGATACGAAATTCAGAGATGGTAAATAAAAGTTAGTTAAATAAGCATGAACGTTGTTTAATTTTTATATATTTTACAAAGAGTCTTAATTTTTATATCGAGGATCAGTTTCTATAACGGACTCCAAAAAAGAAAATTATTAAACAAAAGACAAACATTAAATAAAAGATCCCGATGTATTGCATTATGCGTTGAATAATGAGCTTAAGGCCTGTTCCAAGTCGCATACATGTTGCACAAGCGCACACAGCCCTTGTAAGAACAGCTAATTTAAATTGTATAAGGCCTGTTTGTATCGGCTCATAGGCAGCCTGTATCCTCCTGGGGTGGAGCCTAGTTTCGGCAATTCATCCTGCCCGCATCGCAGTTGAGCCAGCCCCTACCGAAACCATGGGCGCGGCAGCATTCGTCACGCTCCGGTTCTGAGCGGCTGCATACCTGGAAACAAAAACTTTTTTACTCTATAAGAAAAAGCATTGCGGGGAACTCCTTTGATACAGGATTTGGTAAGGGTCGGCAGCGCGCGTCTGATGCTCCTGGCGTTGCAAGCGTCCATAGGCGGCGGCCACTGCTTAACATCAGGCGGACCGCATTGTTTGCCACCGTCGTAGTATAAAAAAAGGATGACCAGATGCGGCACATGAGGAGTTGCAAAATAGATCCGTTTCAATCGGAAAGTTTGGCAGCAGAACGGCCAGAACGGCGTATAGGATTGCTAAAAGCCGAGTTAGCGTGCGATTATCATCTCAAGGTATCCTTGACGGTAAAAGTGACGAGTTGAAGGGTAGTGGTCACCTAGAGCCACCATATACAGTTATGTAGACGGTGAACTTACGTGTTACGTGCCGACAGTGTGCGAAGATTGGCTACATAAGTCATCTTCAGACGCATGCGTGCCGAGCCAGTTAGAAGTGGAAGCGGGCGCCATGCCGTCGGAGAGAGATGAAGAATGGAATACATGTGACCAACGATATACAGATACGACGATATAACAAGAATGGAGAGTTCAACTTTATTAGACTTAGTGATTACAAACTGCCCTAATTTATGTAAATCAATACAGGTATACCACAATCCTCAGCTTAGCGATCATGCTATGATATTGGCGGAATTACTAATTACTCGACCGAAAAATGTTCCTAAATATATTTACAAGCGAATATTAAGTAATATTGACATAGCAATGTTTAATGAAGATTTAAGTGCTACGCCTTGGGACGAAATTAAAAATATCGCAGACTTGAACAGTAAAATAATCAGATTTAACTACCTGCTAACAAGTTTATTCGATAAACATACACCTACTCTCAAATTACGTACCGATTGCAAAAGTCAACCGTGGATAACTGAAACTATAAAAAGCATGATGAGTTTACGAGATAACGCCTTAAAGCAAGCCCAAAAATCTAAAAAAGAGTCGCATCATAAATATTATAAAGAGTTACGTAATTATACATCGGGAGCAATTGAACGCGAAAAAGCAGCATACTATTCGTTTTATGTTAATAAAAATAGGTCAAATCCAAAACAAATGTGGAAGCATCTAAAGAGTTCGGCTAGCTTGGGTGATAGCGACAAACCTTTGATCCCACAACATCTGCACAACCCTGACGACATAAATAACTTTTTCCTGAGACTACCGGGTAATTCAGATACCGATAGCGAGATGCAGACGTCTTTCGAAAATAAAAAACTAGGCGAATTCGAATTCCACCTTGCAGGAATTACTGAACAGCAAGTTTCAAGAATAATTGCATCTATCGCTACGAATGCAAGTGGCCACGACGGGACAACGGTAGAAATGATACTCCTAACACTAGATGTCACTTTACCAATAATAGCACACATAGTTAACACTTCAATTGCAACTAATACCTACCCAGATTCTTGGAAACTCGCTAAGGTTAGGCTAATCCCGAAATCGAACAAAACCGAGGATTATAAAGACCTAAGACCAATAAGTCTCCTACCCATTCTTTCTAAGATTATTGAAAGAACCGTCTGTGACCAACTCTCTAAGTACCTAGAGGATAATAACATACTACCATGTACACAATCAGGTTTCCGCAATAAACATGGAACGGCCACTGCAATGGCAAAAGTCACAGACGATATAATCGCAGCATCAGACAAGGGAATGGGCTCCATTCTAGTACTCCTGGATTTTTCACGCGCCTTTGACTGTCTCAATCCTACATTACTGTTGACTAAAATGGCATATTACGGGATATCATCAACGTCATGCAAATGGTTTCAATCATTCCTAACAGACCGGAAACAGTATGTTGAAATGGAAACAGATCAGGGCGAGGTACTCAGGTCAAAAATACAAAATATCAGTCGAGGGACACCACAAGGCTCAATTTTGAGTCCTCTACTATTCATTTTATACACAGCTGATCTGATGAAGAACTTGAAACATTGTAATGCTCACTTGTATGCAGATGATACCCAAATATATTATTCTTTTACGCCGAATGATTTGGAGATATCTCTTAATAAAATAAACAAAGATTTAGACACAATAGCTAACTGGTCTCTCAAAAATAATCTTATTTTAAATCCAACGAAATCTCAGTTTTTAATACTAGGAAATAAATGGCAACGCACTAAAATTAAAGAAGAACACCCAGTAGTAACTATAGGAAGCGACTCTGTAACACAAGTGGACACTGCGAAAAATTTAGGCCTTATGATGGATGGTCAACTGAGATACATTGAACATGTAAATTTAAAAGTCAGAAACGCCTTCTACCACCTTAAAATGCTTTACAGGATCCGAAAATATCTTTCAACTAATGTTAGGGAAACTCTTGTAGAATCCCTAATACTGTCACAATTTAATTACGCGGATATAGTATATGGACCAAAACTCCTAGCTGACACAAAAAAGGCAATACAACGGGTACAAAACGCATGTGTTCGGTTTTGTTACAACGTTCCCAGGCGAGCGCATATAACGCCATTTTTAAACGAAAATGCGACCCTGAATATGGAGAACAGGAGAATACTGCACCTCATAGAGTTTGAGAAACCCAGCTACTTGCATGAAAAAATAAAATGGGTTAAAGATACACGCAGCAAGTCACTGAGGCCATGCACTAAACTTAGAGTACCACAGCACAAGACGGCATTCTTTAGGGGGAGTTTTAAATTCGCAGCATCGAAAATCTGGAATGATCTGCCACCATCCCTACGAGAACCCATGTCGTTGTATAAGTTCAAAAAGTTAGCGCACAGTCACTTGTTGGATATGCAAGGCAAGTTTTAATAATCTCCCTCTTTTTCATTTTTAAATTTTTCATTTTTTTGCACACACAAATATTTTACACATATACAAGTCAAAGACAAACACATCCACTAATACATACATTCACACACACTCACAAACCTCCATGCTGGTGTAATTGTAATTTAATTTAAGTACATTATTTTAGTAGTTTTTTTTTTTTTTTATTATTATTATAGTTGTTTGCATCACGTTGTTATTATTATTGTTTTTTTGTCATATTATACATTTAATTTAATTTTTTTTTTTGAACTGTCAACCTGTCAGCAGCCGACTTAATCTCCGGGCTTAGTCTGAAAACCAGCGCTGGGCTTTACTGACCTAGCACATGCTGAGACTGAGACCCATTGCCTCACTTTATTCTGTTTTGTATTGTTTTTTTTTTAGTTACTAATGTAATTCTTAGGATAAGTTTTTTAAGGCAATAAATAATATTCTGATTCTGATTCTGATTCTGATATTAATATTAAGTGAAAATTAAACCTGAATATAAAACAGAACTAGAACAAAATACAGTGCCGAAGATGCTGACGGTATTTTCTCGCTGAATCGGCAAACTGATTCTTTGAGAGAGGAAACCACCGACTTTGCGGTCGATTTTCTTGAAAATATAATATCATGCGTTTGGTGTAGCTGCTATAGTTAAATTCTTCGTCTAAACATAAAAAAAAACTATGAAAAATATAATATTTTCGTATTTGCACAATACTACTTCTTATCGATTAGGTAGATTACAATATGACAGATGACATGCGCATATTTCATTGACTTGCAAATAGGGATGAAACTCGCAGTGCATAAAGTTCAAAATGTTATAAATTGGAAACGGTGATAGATAATAATATTTATAAATATTTGGGAAAAATTATGTTCTAAAGCGACATAAGGCATATTTGCAGGAGACACACGCGTTTCACTATAATAGTGGGTAATGGGGGATGGATAAAATATTTCAACCACCTTCATTCCTAGAAAGAAGCTACTGATTTAGAATAGAATAACAATAGAGGCAAACAATAGGCGATATTATCGCTAAAAAGCTATTTTTCTGTAGCATAAAAAAAATAAAACAATGAAAATGTTTTTTTTCCGCCTTGTAAGGACCTTTTACGGATACCTTGAGGTGCAGTTATATAAATGGCGATTAAATAGTATTTTATGCAATCGTTGCACAATGGAGGTTCTTAAAGTCGAGTACCGCGTTTAGGTCACGAGGCTTGCCGAGTGGCCTATGTAAGGAACGAGACTTTAAGACCTAATTGTGTAGCTATTGCAAACAATGCTTTTTATACGAGCAAGACTCAGAAAAACATTTTTTACTTTAATCGTCATTCTCCAATATGATTTTTTATTTTTGATGTAACCTTTTTCGTTTAACTAAAACTGACTTATTAAAAAAAAAACATGATCGCGATGGCCATGGCGGGTACCTCGTGACTCAGAAAAACATTTTTTACTTTAATCGTCATTCTCCAATATGATTTTTTAATTTTGATGTAACCTTTTTCGTTTAACTAAAACTGACTTATTAAAAAAAAAACATGATCGCGATGGCCATGGCGGGTACCTCGTGATTGTTGAATTTTTTTGACAAGTAATTTCAACCAATTAAAATAAGCTAATGTTCTCTTTTTGAAATTATTAGAGTTGTGTAGAGAGATGTCTTATAGAATTTTTTTACGGGATTAAAAAGTGCGTTATTGTGATTTTGTCTGTGAAATTATAATTGACAGATTAAAGTCTGGGTGTATAAAAATGTACTTTTACTCCGTTGAGCCTTTTTGCTTGTCTGGGCAGAGGTCTTAGATCTATTTACGGAGAATAATTGAGGACAAATGTATGAACAGTAAAAATAGCTTTGCAATCGCAATTTATACTCATGTTCCGCAAGATATCCGTATTAGGTCCTTACAAGGAGAGAAATTTGAAGTGAATAATACTTTTCCCCGAGTCCTAGGTGGGTGGTAACCATAGCTATTGCGTGCAGTCGAAAATAAGTTCAATAAACTAATTTTCCCCGTGAATTTTGTCAACTTCGAGTAGTTTTTGAAACAAAAATTATTAATGAAAAATACAAACTGTAGGTTTCAAATAACCAATAAATCCCAATAATCCTGTTCTAGGTAGTAACACCAATTATAATTATGTTAAAAAACATGTTTGATCATAGAGAAAAATGTCTAAAAGATTCAGCATTTTAAAAAGTAAAAGGCCTCTTAAAATTTAAGCTTTTTGAAAAGTGTCACCCATTCCCTATAGAAAAGCACAATTATTTACCTGATTGCATGCTTCAACGTACACCGCCAACGTACTACGCATCACCATTGCCAGAATAACCAACACTAACAAAGTTTTCATGGCGAACATTTTGAATTAGGTACGCTACAAGCTACAACATAACAAAATGCTGAACTGTGCAGACTGGAGTCATGCGTGGCTTTTTAGGGTTCCGTAGCCAAATGGCAAAAAACGGAACCCTTATAGATTCGTCATGTCTGTCTGTCCGTCTGTCTGTCCGTCTGTACGTCCGTATGTCACAGCCATTTTTTTCCGAAACTATAAGAGCTTGTTGAAACTTGGTAGGTAGATGTATTCTGTAAACCGCATTAAGATTTTGATGCAAAAATAAAAAAATAATAATAAATATTGGGGGCTCCCGATACTTAGAACTAAAACTCAAACATTTTTTTTTCATCAAACACATACGTGTGTGGTATCTATGGATAGGTCTTCAAAAATGATATCGAGGTTTCTAAAATATTTTTTTTCTAATCCGAATAGTTTGCGTGACAGACGGTTCCAAAGTGGAAAAAAGTTGCTCCCCCCTCTAACTTCTAAGAAAATTAAAAATCTAAAGAAAACATATGATGTACATTACTATAAAAACTACCAACGAAAATTGTTTTGAACGAGATCTAGTAAGTAGTTTTTTTTAATACCTAACTTTGCACCTAATTTATATGGGGCGCTATACATACCAGGTGTAAACTTAACTTAACCACTTAGGGATGGAAAGTGTTTGTACGGAACCCTCGGTGCGCGAGTCCGACTCGCACTTGATCGGTTTTTTATAATTTTCGTTGCAGGAAATTGAACCACTTGTTATCGTGTTATCGTTAAAACTGTCAAGTATCTTATTTTTATTACTTTGTTTTTTTATAAAATGTACCTATGTGGAACTCAGTAATTTACATTAACAATCATAAAATTACCGAATTGAACGATAAAAAAGTTATTTCAGAGAACAAGTGAACGAATTACTATGATAATATTCATATTCATATTCAAAATTGAGTTGCAAGATTCCACCCGAACAAACATACATACAAACATTGCAAGTTAAATAAAAGCTTTTAAAAATGGGTAATTCCCTGTTGTCAGCCGGCTGAGGCTGCAGTCCCGGGTTCGAATCCTGGCCAGGGCAAATATTTGTGTGATGAACTCAAATATTTGTGCTTGGGTCATGGTTTCTATCTACTTAAGTATATTATATATTTATCTATATAAGTATGTATATCGTCGTCTAGTACACATAACACAAGCCTTCTTGAGACTAGATCGATTTGTTTGAGGTTGTCTGATATTTATTTATTTACCTAAGTAGGTATGCAAAATTTCAGCTCAATCGGTTGAAGATAAACAGACATAGTGACATACATTGCTAGTTAAACAAGACTTTTTCATTACATTTGTTTTACCCACCTAAACACACTGTTTTGTATAAAACCCGAAAAAACAACTTATTGATAACGCCCTACGCATCTCACAAACGTGTTCAAAACAACGAAAATGGTGCAACGCAAAACTTTCGTTCGGGACTGTCCAAACACGATCGCATCTGTATATAAACGACCCACGTCGCGTCCCTCCACACAACTGTTTCACCTGTCCTCACGTTCACTGTGAATTCAAAATGGCTGCTCTTAAAACTCTCCTGATCCTGGTCGTGCTGGTCATGGCTGTGTCCATGGCGGTGGCTGATCACGTCCAGGCCTGTGACCAGGTCTGTAACCGTAGTCAGGCTGAGAGAAACGAGTGCTGCCGTGCCCATCACTACACTGCTGGCGCCTTTTGCAGTAATGGGGCCATGTATTGCCGATAGTCCAGGCATACGAAGGGGGCTGGAAGACCTTCTGCTGATTGGTAGCTGATCTTCTCATCCAACAGTTCCAGCTCTATAAGACTTCAGATCACAAAGCACAGTCATTTCTCCTCATCGCATGGAACCAGCAAACCAGGATCTCTGATTTCTCCCTCAACAATTACTAGCAACTCAACAACCAGCAGTCCTAAGCTTCTGTAACGTTTACACGGAGATTTATCTACTTTACTGGCTTCGAAGTATTCCGGTGGCGTATACTACCAAGAATCAATGTGACCTCCGACTGGACCAACTCCTAATGAACATTATTCGCGTCGAAGAAGATCTATACTGCTGGCGTGAATCAAAGAGTTGGGAAGATTAACAGCTTCACAACTTACGCCCTCCATTTCCTGGTAAATTAATGTCCATTTGGTCTTTATTTCTTTACGATTTTGCCTACGATTTGGATAATAATGTCATTTGTGTTTTGTGATACGAAATTATGTGTTGGTAAATAAAAGTAAGATATTAAAGTGTGAACGTTGTTTAATTTTTATATGTATTCCAAATTGTTGCCAAAATATTTTATCTTCAAAAACTTTACTATCAAACAATCATTAAATAAGACACCGAATGTGTTGCATTATGCGTTTAATGTTAGCCGTTCTGTAATGATAATGAGCTCGTGGCGCGTGGAGCCTAGCGGTGGCAGTTTATTCTGTTCCCCCTGCAGTTGAGGTAGCCCTCAAAATGATAGGTGTGGCAACATTCCTCACGTTCCGGAATTGTGCGGCGGCAACCAGAAAACAAAATACATTTCATTCACAGTATAATAATAAGCATGGCGGGTAACTCCTCAGGTACTAGGATGTCAAGATGCGACATATTAGGAGTTCGATAGATCCGTTTCTTCATTTTGTTTTGTTGTGACATCATAATTCTAATTGAATGCAATATGCTGAAGTGCCGAAGATGCTGGCGGTATTTCCTCGCTAAGTCGGCAAACTGATTCTTGAGCAAGGAAGCCACCGGTGTAGCTGCTATAGTTAAATGCTTCTTCTTCTTCTTTTCTTCTCCATCGCTCCCTCATTGCTGAGGATCGTGACTCCGCTTCAGCGTGTCAACTGCCTGCCTCCATCGGTTGCGGTCAGCTGCCTGGTGTAGTGCGGCGCTACCTGGTCCGTTGGTCTGCTCGGATATCTGGACAGACCAGCGTTTTGGGCTCCGGTCTCTAGGTCTCTTTCCTTCCACTTTTCCGGTGACCATCAGGTGCTCCAAGTTACCCACATCTCGGTGGGCGATGTGGCCAAAGTAACTCATTATTCGCTGCAGACAAGTGGTAGACAGGCGTTGGGCGTTCTCCATTTTGAGCTGTTCTAGGACGGAGATGTTCGTGCGGGTGCTCCACATCTCAAAAGCGTCGACCCTGTTCCGGTCAGTTAATTAACGTCCATGTTTCAGCTCTGATCAGATGTATTTTAGTTGTGTTTGAGATATTACGGTCTTTTCAGACTTTGCTCAGCAGCCTCATCGCCGTTTTAGCCATCCCAATTCGATTAGATTAGATTAGATTATTTATTTCACGATAAAAAATACATTACAAATTTGCTTAATGTCAAAATTATACGAATTAAAATCATGATCGTCAAAAATAAGGCAAGATTAATAATACGAGAAAATGTTAACAATGTCAAAATAAGTTTAAAATAAAAGGGGAAGTCAACAGCTAAATAAAATATATGTAAATAAATGAATCTAGTATCTCCCAATAAGGATCGTCATCACAAACTTAACATAATAATGAAATCAAATTAATAACACTAAGGATAAAATAAAAAATAGAACAAAAATAATTTACACAATGTCAAAATATATTAGATTTCCAAAACAAAAAATAAAATTAAAATAAAATAAAAACACAATAAATATAAAAATAACAATAAACAAAATGTCAGTTTACAGAATACACGCATATTTTGATTATAGCTTGAGTTCCATGTACTCGTTGACCGAGTACAGAGGGTTTTCCAACAAAAGGTTTCTCAGCCGGCGCTTGAATGTGTTGTCACATGGTTCGTTCCTTAAATCGGCAGGTAAGTGCTCGAAGTACGTCGGACCTTTGACGCGCGGGTTCTTTGCTGAGAGTGCCATGCGGCGAAGCACCGTTCTAAGGCGCCCAGTAGAACGAAGCTGTTTGCTTTTGACGTTTACTCGTGCAAACTGTGCAATATAGTGCAATATTTATACTGTGCATTATTTACTTTATAAATAGAGGAGGTTTGTACGCTGGATGTTTGCGAAACGGTCTACAACTAGGAGCTTGGTCTTGCTTTTGTTGATAGCTAGTCCCAAATTAAGGCTTATAGTTTCCAGTCTATCCAGAAGCTCCTTCATCTCCGCTTTCGTTGACGCAAAAAGTGTAGTATCGTCGGCGTACCTCAGGTTTGATATTTGAACTCCACCTATTTTTATTCCATCTTCCCAGTTTTCTAGCGTTTGGCGCATTATAATATACTCTCCATATATGGTAGAGAGGATAGGTGAGATCACACACCTTTGCCTAACTCCCTTCTAAATGCTTCTCTAAATATAAAAAAAGAAACTATGAAAAGTTAATTTTTTTTGTATTTGTACCACTTGACTTACTTAATGTCCTATGTCCCCTGGATGGGGCAGAGGGCGTCCACAGTACGTCGCCATCCCGAACGGTCTTGGGCTTCGCGCTTCACTTCGCTCCAGGTCATTCCTATCGCCTTCGCTTCTGCAGTGATCGTCCGCCGCCAGGTTTGTTTAGGGCGACCACGTTTCCGCTTTCCTTGGGGATTCCAGTTTAGGGCTTGCCTTGGAATGTGATCAGGGTCCCTTCGGAGCGTGTGTGCCGATCCAGTGTATTTGTACCAGCCCACTCCTTATTGTTTAGGTAGATTATAGATTTAGAGATATGTAATATCCCAAGCAGCACATTAGTGAATTTTGCAGCTTATCTTATAGCTTTAAGTTCTAAATGAGTGGTTTAACAGTGTTTGATACATCTTATAGCTTTAAACACAACTCAAAACTGTATATGAGTTCATCCTATCACTTGTAGTTGCATAGGAGCGTTTTTTGTTTCTACTTTATTACTTATGGTGGGATAAAGTCGATTTTGCTACTTAAAGTTGCATGCAGGTTCAAATTATCACTCAATAAGAAGCAATAGTGCTATATAAGGCCTTAAAATCACTTATAAGCAACTTTTACATATAAGTGGGAACATACCCTTATTTGGAACTAAAAGTTCCAAATGACTAGTACAATAGCGAATTATATCACCAATAGTGGCTAAAGGGATAATTTTACGGCTCTTTTGGAACCAAAAAATATTGCAACTTTAAGGCCTAAGAAGTACCTTATTGCCACTCCAACGCATAAATAGGTCTCAGTAGGAGGTTCTTGGAACCAAAAGCAGTTATTTTCACTTATTTCAAACCACTAACGAACTAAAAGTTCTATTATAGTTCCTATTTGCGCCTTGTCAAAATATATTTAATAGTCTTGCTTGTTTAATAGTCTACAAAAGAGCAATAATTACTATTGGTTATATCATTCACTGCTTTGCCACTCGCAAGATACAAATAAGTGATTATTAGACTTGATAGTTCCAAATAAGGAACAAATAAGTGAAAATAAACACTGTAGGATCTTTTTTGTTTCGCCATGTTTACAAATGGAAGCCTATGAAAATTGATTATTTTAACCAGAATTTTATCACACTCACGCATAATCACAGACTTTTGATAGTTGTGACGATGTTACTTTAACATTGTACGTAACCTACAATCATTAGGTCAGGTTTTTAACAGTTTTATTTCTTATCAGTATCTATTCCTTATTTAATTTAGCACTCTCTTTTTTAATATTCCTGATCAAATGAAGGGCGCGTCGAAATTTACAAAGAAAACATACTATAGTTTCACTGTAAAAAAAAATTCGCAAGAATTTCGTGCTTATTTCAATGCTTGTATAACGTAAAGTTTTAATCACAATCAAACAGACATATAAATCCAAAATGAATATGGCAGATCACGTATCTATATATATATTACGCGAGGCCGATTTTTGTACATCCCATCAGATCTACAGTTATAGTCCGATTTTGATAAATGATATGTCATTAGATTCTTCTCATGCTGGAGAGGTGCATAAAACTCTTGGATTTTTAATTTTTGCCTGAAGAAATACTGAAAAATGGATTTGAAAAAACTACTGTGCGCTAACCACGTGACATTGACCACGTGACCTGTGATCCCTATTTTGACATAAGATGACCAAATAATAATAAGCATGATTTGCTCACAAACCTGTAGTAAGTTGTTCAGCATGATGAACTATTATTTTTGAGTCGGCAACATAATATCAGCAACACTTAAAACATGTACGAATATGCAAAAATAATTTTACAGTTTGTTGACAATGAATGACACTAATTATATTCTGTCACCTTTTAATGTATTTTTTATTTGGGGCTATTATGTCAATGATCTAAATTGCCAGGTTGTTTTTCTTTTTAAAATGTTGATATGGAAACTTTTTTCGCATACCTGTTAAAAATGTGGAGGAAAGAGCCGGTTAAGTGCGAGTTGGACTGGTGCTTGCAAGACTAGAAAAACTGACCGTCATTCAAGTATAGATTATTTTTATAGGCGAGTTTTAATAGTAAATCAAAGCAGAAAAAATGTAGTAAAACGAATTAAAACGTCATACAAATAAGTAAATTTATGACAGATTATTATAAATATGATTATATAAGTCCATCAAAAAAATAATTCCAGTTATTGTAAATTAAATGGTATTTTACAAGAAAAAACTTAGTCTTTCCGCTTGCATGTCGACGGGATGGGAAATGTGGTCGAGTTGAGAATATGGACGACTTGACAATGTAGGTAAGTTGGGAATGTATCTACATTGGTAATATGGATGAGTTGGTAAAATGGACGAGTTGGAAATGTGGTCGAGTTGAGAATATGGACGACTTGACAATGTATCTAAGTTGGGAATGTATCTACGTTGGTAATATGGATGAGTTGTTAAAATGGACGAGTTGGAAATGTGGACGAGTTGAAAATATGGACGAGTTGGCAATGAAGACGACTTGGTAATACGGACGAGTTGGTGATATGGAAGACTTGGCAATAAAGACGAGCTGATAATAATATAATGGTATCGTCGAGTTGGGAATATGGATGAGTTGGCAATGTGGATGAGTTGGTAAAATTGACAAGTTGCGAACATGGACAAGTGGGCAATGTGGACGAGTTCGCATTATGGACGAGTTGGCAATGAAGATGAGTTGGTAATACGGACAAGTTGGCAATGAAGACGACTTGGTAATACGGACGAGTTGGCAATGTGGATGAGTTGGTAAAATTGACAAGTTGGGAACATGGACAAGTGGGCAATGTGGACGAGTTCGCATTATGGACGAGTTGGCAATGTATCGTCGAGTTGGGAATATGGACGAGTTGGAAATGTGGATGAGTTGGCAATGTGGATGAGTTGGTAAAATTGACAAGTTGGGAATATGGACGAGTTGGAAATGTGGACGACTTGGAATTGTGGACGAGTTGGAAATGTGGACGAGTTGTATTTGTGGACGAGTTGGCATTGTTGATGAGTTGGAAATGAAGACGAGTTGGCAATGTAGATGAGTTGGGTGTATGGACGAGTTGGTAATGTGGACGACTTGGCATTGTGGACGAGGTGGGAATATGGACGAGTTGGAAATATGGACGAGTTGGCATTGTGGACGAGCAAGTAATATGAACGCGTCGGCATTGTGGATGAGTTGGGAATATAAACGAGTTGGCAATGAAGACGAGTTGGTAATACGGACGAGTTGATAATACGGACGAGATTGGTAATAAAGACGAGTTGGTATTGTAGATGAGTTGGGTGTATGGACGAGTAGTAAATGTAGACGAGTTAGCAATATGGATGAGTTGGCATTGTTGACGAGTTGGGAATATGGATGAGTTGGCAATCAAGACGATTTGGTAATATGGACGAGTTGGCATTGTAGATGAGTTGGGTTTATGGACGAGTGGGCAATGTGGACGATTTGGCATTGTGTACGAGTTGGGAATGTGGACGAGTTGGAAATATGGACGAGTTGGAAATATGGACGAGTTGGAAATATGGACGAGTTGGAAATGTAGACGAGTTGTATTTGTGAACGTGTTGGCATTGTGGACGAGTAATCAATGTGGACGAGTAAGCAATATGGACGAGTTGGAATTGTGGACGAGTTGGGTATTATGGACGAGTTAGCAATATGGTCGAGTTGGCATTGTGGACAAATTGGGAATATGGACGAGTTGCCAATGGAGACGAATTGGTAATATAGACGAGTTGGCGATGCAGATGAGTTGGGCGTATGAACGAGTTGGCAATGTGGACGTGTTGGGTGTGTGTACAAGTTGGCATTGTGACCCAGATGGGAATATAGACGAGCTGACATTGTGGAAGAGTTGGCAATGTGGAATAATTAACATGTTACCCTAACATGCGAAACTTGATGGTAGAAATAACCTACATATGATGCAAATTTCAAAAAATCGACGCGCTTAAGGATTAATCTTATTTGAAATAATGACGTCTGGCTGATCATTCTTATTCTCATTCAAAATAAAATTTGACAAATTCTGCTGTCAAAAAAACAAATAGATTTTATAAGGCTTCCGTTTTTACCGACTATGATATTAAACCTAATTTTAGGGATTAGGTTTATATCATAGACTTGAGAGTATAGATAGCATCTCCCTCACTCTTCTGTCAGACACTATTTCAATGAGAGGAAAGACGAAAGTTTGAATTTGGAATTCAGGTATTAGGCCTTCAGCTCTAAATTTATTGAAAAAAATTAGTCTTAATATTCTTTTTTCAAACATTTTTATCTGTTTTATATATTGGATTTTATTTATTACACATATTTGAAACATTCTTTTTTTTTTTTATGGTGGAGTATTGTTGGTCAGTTATTTATTTAGATTAGTAAATAGGGTTTGATTAAGTATACCTAGCGTAAGAATTTCAAACACAATGTGTAATTGTTATTGAATAAATGATTGATGATGATGACATGGCAGCACCCATATTAAGAAACTTTGCACGATCTATTGAATTTCATTAAAATAACAAGCATTGATAATAGTGGTTTTTCGTGTATCTATAAACGTTTTATACTCTCTATTTCATACAATTGAATTTATGTAACATGTTTTATAATCACTATTTTTAAGTACCTATTTACGATTATAAATGATAACATAAACAGTTACGCACTACATGATTTCCTTTTTAAAACCTGCGTAGTGAGTGCCCAAATCTGTCGTTTCGATTCATGTGCTAATTCTGGAAATTGATAGAAATCGATCAAATCGATAAATTTTATGTCCTGAAGAAAGAACAACAAATTAAAATTCTACCAATCTTATGTTCGGTCCTATGGAAATATGTCAATTATTTTTTTAAGATATGAGATTATTTATATAAATTATTTTTTTCCATAAATCGAATAATATGCATTTTATTTGTGAAACAGATTAGCTTGCTAACTTGTGAATTAATGACATGTGATCCACATGTCATTAATTCACAAGTTATTTTTACAAAAGAATTGAAAAAGTTGTCACGATGAAGCTGGCAGTTGGCTCTATCAGGCCTGGCTCTAGCCTGGCATGTTTTAACGTTTTTAAAACATCATTTTAACGTGTTTTTTACAGTATTTATTCTTCGTTCGCAAAAACTTCTTATCGATAGAGTAGTTATTTTCTGTAACACTACCGGATTTCCATATTCTAGCGGCGGTTCGACGCCGCAACGGGCCTCTAGTTACTTTTAATAAAACACAATTTGACAGTTGCCTCGCCACTCAAAGATAATTTTGGCGTCTCATTTATCACTCATTGACCGAACTGAAATGTTTTCATTCGTTCACTGCGCATAATTTTCACCCATAGTTCTAATTACCACTTAAGGTAATTGTGAGATCTCTTATGGATTCTATTTAGCACCAAAAATAGGCTGCAATTTTTCTCCTTTTGGTTCTATACTGGTGGCATAAGGGTTCTTGCCACCTATATAGCACTTAGTCATGGTGGTAAATTTCACTTAAGCATCTAATTAGATATGATATACGAGCTATTTAGACCCAGTTGTGCTACTTGGGATATGACAGATGGCACGCGGATATTTCATTGACCTGCAATTAGGGATGAAACTCGCAGTTTATAAAGTTTAACAAGCTATAACTTGGAAACGGTGACTGATAATAATATAGTTTATTTAGGGAAAATAATGATGTGTTAATGTTCTGTCGAATCCAGGCCGCCTAGCTGAAATGGAGGTCTCTTTCTGGCATACTATGCGATTCCCGGATGCCAATGAAAATCAAAGGGAATGTATACAAAAGAGCAGTGAGACCAGCTTTTCTATACGGATCAGAATGCTGGCCAAAAAGAAAGTCAGATGAACAGAGGATGCACGTCACTGAGATGAACATGCTGCGGTGGTCTGGCGGAGTCTCTAGAATGGATAAAATAAGAAACAAATACATCCGTGGTACTTTTAAAGTAGCCCCAATACACGAAAAACTCAGAGAGAACTGCCTGCGCTGGTACGGACACGTAATGAGACTTGATGATGACCATATGGCTAGAAGAGTTCTAAATATAGAAGAGAAAAAAAGGGGCCGTGGACGTCCACCTACAACCTGGTAACAAACAATAAAAAAAGACCTGAGTTCTATAAACGCCAACGACGAGACGGCCCGCAATCGTACGGTGTGGCGCAAGAGCACGAGGAGGGCTGACCCCAAATAAATTGGGACAATAGCCAGGAGAAAGAAGAAGAGGGCAAACAGTATTATGGTAATGGGGGATGGACAAAACATTTCAACCCCCTTCATTCCTAGAAAAAAATTACTGATTTTTTTTAAGCTTTAAAAATTGAAAACATGAAGATGATGAAGGGACCTTGTATACGGATACTTTGCGATGTAGTTATATAAATGGCGATTAAAATGTACTTTTACTCCTTGTGTACTTTTGCTTGACTTGGCTGTGGTCCTAGATATTCTATTTATATACGTAGTATAATTGAGGACAATTGTATGAACAGTAAAAATAGCTTTGCAATCGCAATTTATACTACTGCACCGCAAGGTATCCGTAAAAGGTGAGAAAAAACATGTTTACCTTTGTTCTAGGTACAGAAAAATGTAAATCTGTAACTATTCTATTCTTACCTATTAAGAGGCCTTATTCCTTATAAAAAAAATCATATTATAATTTCAGTAGGTTTTGTATTGATAATTTCAGCGAACTTTTTGAAGTGAATAATACTTTTCCCTAAGTTCTAGGTAGTAACATAGCTAATTTACGCTTTCATTGCGTGCAGTCGAAAATAATTTTAAAAAACTAAATTTCCGCGTGAATTAACTTTCTTTTTTTTTGTTGACGGAGTGGGAATGCATTTACGCATACCCCCGGCTGGGGAGGCGATTTGGAGGTTATGTGGGACTCCTCTGAGTGCAATGAGACTACCCACTAAACCCACTCCGGTGCTTTCCTTCCGAGTTTTTTATTTATTTTATTTATTTCATAAGTAAGTACAAACAAAATTACATTTTATTATAACGGCATCGTTAAACCAATTTGGTTTGTTTCGATGCTACGTTCCGCAATAAATAATAATACATTATAAACTAATTCCTTAAACACATCTTAAAGTAAACAGAATTGCACTGAGCGTTATCAGCCAGCGCGCTGCAATAACCGGTCCGCGCGCCCACTGTACAGGATGCTCCATAAGCAATGCAATAATATTATAAAGATTGACTAACAAATTGTTCTAACATTTGTTTTTTGAGAACGTTGGCTATATTTGTTGGTGTTATTTTGTCCTTGCATTCAGTTGGGAGTTTGTTTATTAAATCTGGTATTATGTACTCTGATGTTCTACGTCCGTAATAGTTATGAAATTTAGGTTTCTGTAGTACGTGGTTAATTACTCGCCGTGTAATTTTTGGGTGTGATATTAAATGCTGAATTTCGGTTCTGAAGTATTGTTCTTTCGAAATTTGGCATCTAAATTTAACATGTATGGGCAAGACTTTGCATATATTAAATAGCTCGTGATCATATTTTAAATTCTTTTTAATATTATAAGGTACTTTAATTATCTTTAGTATTCTGACTTGCAAGTTATATATTTTGTCCAGATAGGACTTAAAGGTACGACCGTAACTACTTAAACCATAAGAAATTATACTTTCTACGAGTGCATTATACATATCTAACCTAATCTTATAAGGAATTCTGTTTCGTATGATAAGTAGACATTTTTGCCATAACGGCACGAAGCCTGGTGCAGACAGCATCTATGTGGTCGCCCCAGTTCAGGCGATTGTCTATTACAAGGCCCAAATATTTTTGCTTATTGACCTGTTCTAGAGGCGTGCATTTGCAGCTATAACAGCTAGCTGGTCTGGAGTGTAAGCACTGGTGGTTGTGTCCAATGATGCTGACTGCCCCAACTGTTCTTGATTGGCTAGAATGTACATGTAGTAGCTTCGTCTTATCTGCGTTTAGAACAAGTCCTGCATCGTGAGACCATTTGCAAATTATATCAAAGTAATTTTGTAGCTTTTGCTCTGCTAGGCCTATGTCCTTATCTGAGGCAACGAGACAGGTGTCATCGGCAAATTGGTACACACTACAATTTTGAACTTATATTACAATTACAATTTTGAGTTGGAAGTGGGGGGCGCCATGGGGCCCGAAGATTCTACTACAACGCCCCCTCGACTGCCCAGCCATTCAGGCCTGGGGATCCGCGCCAAAAAGGGAGGCATCGCAAGACGCAGTTCCCCCCAGACATGTGGAGCCGTGCAATGTGGGGCCCCAACCCACTGACTCCGCCAGAGAATTACGTGGGCAGCAAATTGCCGTCGCCTTTGACCCCTACGTCTACGCCGCAGCGGATAAGCATCAGCACTTTCCTCGCGCTGCCGCTCTTCGGCCTCCTTTTGCAACATTGTCGCATCACAGAAGGAGGCGACTGCTCTCCACGCCCTCTCGCTGCGCAGCATGGCGGTTACAATTGCACGCAGCAAGAGATCTGCTCCTCCGATCACTTCTTCTAGGTGGCCGTTAATGCGGCTGGCCAGTATGCGCTCCAGCATTTTACCCATCTCATCCAGTAGGACTATAGGCCGATAGCCAGAAGGCGAGTCTGGCGGGCGACCGTCCTTCCGAAAGAGGCACAAACTCCCCGCTTTCCAGCATCTCGGGAACCGTCCTTCCTTTAGGCAGTCGTCGAAGAGGTCTTTAGGACGACTCCCGAGATGGGAGAACCTTTCCCGGTACTCCGTCTGGTCCCGGCGCCTTCTTTCTGGAACAAAGGCGGTCAGTCGCCCACACCATCTCGTCGTCCGTTATCGGTGGGATGTCAAGTGGGCCCTCTAGCTCCTCTGTGGGGCCAACCATTATCGGCGGGTCAAAGCCTGGTGCCTCAGAGAAGAGGCCTTCCACAATCTGTATAAGGAGTGAGCCCCATCCTCGCCGCCCAGTACCCGTGGGCCGCCACCTTCAGGTCAGTGGCTGGAGAGCCCCAGTCCACGCTCTTCGCATTTAGGTCACCCATAACCATAACTTGGGCTGGAGTCGCCCGCCCTACGACTCCGCCGAGGGTTGCCAAGAAGCGCTCGAATTCGCGCAGGTGCCGGTTGGGGGAGGAGTACACTCCCACCAGTACGACGTCTCCCCATTTAGCTGCCACAAACCCCGATCCACGCTCATTCAGCGAGAGCGTTGGGAAGTCACCCGTTGATGGCACTACCATTGCGACCCTCTCATCTGTATCCCCACCCCAACCTAGTTCGGATGAGGAAGGACAAAGTATGGCTCCGCCACGACCACCACGCTGACAACCCACCCCAATTAGTGTCTACCTAGGCTACCTTACCTAAGTTATCTCTAGGTAGTTATTACTGCGTTTTAAGTCACAATTATACTTTTTAACAGCAAATCCCTGTGACTTTTCCATAATATTTGTTTAACCCACCTCTAACACACTGTGTATAAAATCCGTATAAACAACTTATTGATAACAACCTACGCATCTCACAAACGCGTTCAAAACAGCGAAAATGGTGCAACGCAATATTCGTTCGGGAGTTTCCAATCACAATCGCACCTGTATATAAACGACCCACATGGAGTCTCTTCACAAAACTGTTTCACCTGTCCTCACGTTCACTGTGAATTCAAGATGGCTGCTCTTAAAACTCTCCTGATCCTGGTCGTGCTGGTCGTTGCTGTGTCCATGGCGGTGGCTGTTCGCGTCCGGCCCTGTGACCAGGTCTGTAACCGTATTCCTGCTGAGAGAGACGAGTGCTGCCGTGCCCATGGCTACAGTAGGGCCAGCTGCAGTAGAGGGGCCATGTATTGCAACTAGTCCAGGCACACGAAGTTGGCTGGAAGACTATCTGCTGATTTGTAGCTGATCGTCTCATCCAACAGTTCCAGCTCTATAAGACTTCAGATCACAAAGCCCAGTCATTTCTCCTCATCGCATGGAGCCAGCAAACCAGGATCACTGATTTCTACCCTCAACAATTACTAGCAACTCAACAGCCAGCAGTCCTAAGCTTCTGTAACGTTTACACGGAGGCTTATCTACTTTACTGGCTTCGAAGTATTCCGGTGACTTATACTACCAAGAATCAATGTGACCTCCTACTGGACCAATTCCTAATGAACATAATTCGCGTCGAAGAAGATCTATACTGCTGGCGTGAATCAAAGAGTTGGGAAGAACAGCTTCAGTATGCTTTGCAATCGTGCCAGAACTCACGCCCTTCCATTTATGAACAAGACAGAAGAATGTTCATTTTGAACTTGAACTGCTGACGGTCTATGCCGTGGGAAGTTGAAAACGGTTTCAATCACATTTAGACTGTCAACCACCTGGCTCCTGATTATAAAGAAGAAAAGAGTTTTATATTAGATGGCTGTGAATTAAAGAGCTGGGAAGACTGAACCAATGTCCACGGTTAGCGCATCACGACTAAATGCTCAAACAAATGGAAGACGATTCTGCATAGACTTGTGTTGTGTTGTGCATCAATGCTGAGGAGGAGAACTACCGGTCTAGGATTTTATGGTGCGTTTCCACTAACGGAGCGTAGCGGAGTGGGCTTAGATTTGCCAATCACAGTATTGGGAACAGTGTTGTGAGCCAAAGCAGTACGCACCTTTAGTATACAGCCCCGTCATTGCCTGGTAAATTCATGTCGATTTGGTCTTTATTTCTTTACGATTTTGCCTACGATTTGGAAAATAATGTCATTTGTGTTTTGTAATCATCTCATTTGTGTTTTGTGTTACGATATTAAGTGATGGTAAATAAAAGTTAGATATTAAAGTGTCACCGTTATTTAATTTTTGTATATATTCCTAAGTGTTGCCAAATTTTTTTATCTTCAAAAACTCGACGCAACTCCTCTGGTACTAGGATGTCCTATTGCGGCTTATAAGGAGTTCGATAGATCCGTCTCTTTATGTTGTATTGTTGTGACATCATAGTTCTAATTGACTGCAATATTTGCTTGCATGCAAGCCAGATGCATGCGAAATAATATACGAACTGTAACATCCCTATACTTAATACTGTGTTGATGCAAATAAGTAAATAATTTCTGATTTCTGATGAACAATAAGAATACATGTGACTCGCAATACTTATAGTAAAAATTAAAACAAAACTAGATAAAATATAGTGCCGTAGATGCTGGCGGCGTTTCCTCGCTGAATCGACAAACAGATTGTTGAGCGAGGAATCCGCCGGATCTGTTACGTGGTCGATTTTCTAGAATATATAGCGTTTGGTGTAGCTGTTATAGCCAAATGCTTCTAAATAAAAAAAAAAAAAAACTACCAAAAGTATTTTTTTTTGGTATTTCTACAATCCCACTCCTTATTAATTTTTTAATTTTTTTTATGGCTTTCAGTTCTAGCTGTTGTTTAGGCAGATTACAATATGACAGATGACACGCGGATATTTCATTGACCCGCAATTAGGGATGAAACTCGCAGTTTATAAAGTTCGACAAGCTATAACTTTGAAACGGTGACTGATAATAATATAGTTTATTTGGGGAAAATAATGTTCTAAGGCTAAATAATAGCATAATTGCAGGAGACACCCGCGTTTCACCCCAGTATAATAGTAATGGGGGATGGACAACATATTTCAAATTACAACCCCCTTCATTCCTAGAAAAAATTGCTGACTTTTTTGTAGCTTTAAAAAAATAAAAACATGAAAATGTTTTTTTTCTCGCCTTGTAGGGACCTTCTATACGGATACCTTGCGGTGTAGTTACATAAATGGCGATTAAAATTTACTTTTGCTCCGTTGACCCTTTTTGCTTGACTTGGCAGGGGTCCTAAATGGGCAAATTTTTATTTTGTTGTCGATTTTGTTTTTTTCTCAGATTTCAATAAAATTTGGTGAGTTGGTAAAGTTGCTTATTCGGAACAAGGTAAGACCAATTCCATTGAGTTACAAAAAATGTATGGTATTTTTTAACCGACTTCAAAAAAGGAGGACGTTCTCAATTCGAACTAATGTTTTTTTTTTTTGTATGTATGTTACTCAATATCTCCGAGAACCGTGAACCGATTTTCAATTATTTTTTTTAATCGAAAGGGTTGGTCCCGTTGGCACTAAGTCGGGATCTGATGATGGAATCTTGGAGAAATCGAGGGAACTCTTCAAATGTTATAGGGACATGTACGGCGCTTTCGGTAATTTATTGATAAAGTCAAGGATTTACATTCAGTAAATAGGATTTGATGTAAGGAAACTGATGATGAACACCACTGATGGCCACTAGAACTTTTATATGAATCACTAAAAAGCAAAAAAAAAAAAAATAACAAAAAAAAGAACCGACTTCAGTAATCCAAAATAAATTTTGAAAATGTTTTCAGAATCCTCATAATTTATTTTGGATTAAAAAAAAAATCATAAATTTGCGTACCTTTGAAGTCACATATTTCCAAAAAAGATATGTTTCCGGGTTTTTTTCTTTGTTTCGTGAAATATTTAGCTAATTTTATTCATATAACTACAGTACGCTGTAGAATTCAACATCAGTCAAATAGCCTATTGTCCTCAATTATATTACGTAAATAGATATCTGGGCAAATTTTTATTTTGTTGTCGATTTCTTTTTTTTCTAAGATTTCAATAAAATTTGGTGAATTGGTAAATTTGCTTCTTCTGACCATGGTAAGCCTAATTTCACGATATGTCCTTCACATTTTTCTCCATTGAGTTACACAAAATGTATTACAGAAATTTTACTATGCCGTCGAATGATTTATTTTTCATTTCGAGCTACTCATTTTGCACTAAATTATATTAAAAAATACGATATTTTGATAAATTTACAAAAAAAGAACCGACTTCAGTAAAACTAAAAAGCCAACAATAACCCGTTCAAGTACAGATTACATTTGACTCACCCTTCGAAGTCGATCCCAAACCACTCAGTTCTTATATTTATATATTATACTTTACGCGAGGTTTGGCACCGACTTCGAAGGGTGAGTCAAATGTAATTTGTACTTGAACGGGTTATTGTTGGCTTTTTATTTTTACTGAAGTCGGTTCTTTTTTTTGTTATTTTTTTTTTTTTGCTTTTTAGTGATTCATATAAAAGTTCTAGTGGCCATCATTGGTGTTCATCATCAGTTTCCTTACATCAAATCCTATTTACGGAATGTAAATCCTTGACTTTATCAATAAATTACCGAAAGCGCCGTACATGTCCCTATAACATTTGAAGAGTTCCCTCGATTTCTCCAAGATTCCATCATCAGATCCCGACTTAGTGCCAATGGGACCAACCCTTTCGATTAAAAAAAATAATTGAAAATCGGTTCACGGTTCTCGGAGATATTGAGTAACATACATACAAAAAAAAAAAAACATTAGTTCGAATTGAGAACGTCCTCCTTTTTTGAAGTCGGTTAAAAAATACCATACATTTTTTGTAACTCAATGGAATTGGTCTTACCTTGTTCCGAATAAGCAACTTTACCAACTCACCAAATTTTATTGAAATCTGAGAAAAAAACAAAATCGACAACAAAATAAAAATTTGCCCATTTAGGACCCCTGCCAAGTCAAGCAAAAAGGGTCAACGGAGCAAAAGTAAATTTTAATCGCCATTTATGTAACTACACCGCAAGGTATCCGTATAGAAGGTCCCTACAAGGCGAGAAAAAAAACATTTTCATGTTTTTATTTTTTTAAAGCTACAAAAAAGTCAGCAATTTTTTCTAGGAATGAAGGGGGTTGTAATTTGAAATATGTTGTCCATCCCCCATTACTATTATACTGGGGTGAAACGCGGGTGTCTCCTGCAATTATGCTATTATTTAGCCTTAGAACATTATTTTCCCCAAATAAACTATATTATTATCAGTCACCGTTTCAAAGTTATAGCTTGTCGAACTTTATAAACTGCGAGTTTCATCCCTAATTGCGGGTCAATGAAATATCCGCGTGTCATCTGTCATATTGTAATCTGCCTAAACAACAGCTAGAACTGAAAGCCATAAAAAAAATTAAAAAATTAATAAGGAGTGGGATTGTAGAAATACCAAAAAAAAATACTTTTGGTAGTTTTTTTTTTTTTTTTATTTAGAAGCATTTGGCTATAACAGCTACACCAAACGCTATATATTCTAGAAAATCGACCACGTAACAGATCCGGCGGATTCCTCGCTCAACAATCTGTTTGTCGATTCAGCGAGGAAACGCCGCCAGCATCTACGGCACTATATTTTATCTAGTTTTGTTTTAATTTTTACTATAAGTATTGCGAGTCACATGTATTCTTATTGTTCATCAGAAATCAGAAATTATTTACTTATTTGCATCAACACAGTATTAAGTATAGGGATGTTACAGTTCGTATATTATTTCGCATGCATCTGGCTTGCATGCAAGCAAATATTGCAGTCAATTAGAACTATGATGTCACAACAATACAACATAAAGAGACGGATCTATCGAACTCCTTATAAGCCGCAATAGGACATCCTAGTACCAGAGGAGTTGCGTCGAGTTTTTGAAGATAAAAAAATTTGGCAACACTTAGGAATATATACAAAAATTAAATAACGGTGACACTTTAATATCTAACTTTTATTTACCATCACTTAATATCGTAACACAAAACACAAATGAGATGATTACAAAACACAAATGACATTATTTTCCAAATCGTTATATGAATAAAATTAGCTAAATATTTCACGAAACAAAGAAAAAAACCCGGAAACATATCTTTTTTGGAAATATGTGACTTCAAAGGTACGCAAATTTATGATTTTTTTTTTAATCCAAAATAAATTTTGAAAATGTTTTCAGAATCCTCATAATTTTACGAAACAATAATTGTATGACAACTATGAACTTAAACGCACTTTTTCACGGTGAAAATGACAAATTTCTTAATTTTTCCATACAATTATTGGTACCTATACCGGCCTGTGACGTCACTAGCCTGACGCCTTTTGTATGGAGCGTTTTAGCGCTACGTAGGAATGTTGAACTTTGACGGTCATTTCTGACTTTTAGAGCAGTTTAAATGTAGTCAGTCCCATATAGACATTTGATCACAATAAAAAATAGAATCGATTGACATCCTCAAAAAAATTTGTCAACATGCCTATTGTATGAACAGTGAAAATAGCTTTGCAATCGCAATTTATACTACTGTACCGCAAGGTATCCGTACAAGGTGAGAAAAAACATTTTTACCTTTCTTTTACCTATTAACAGGCCTTATTCCTTATAATTTTTTTTTTCATATTATGACAAATATATTGATAATTGCAACCAACTTTTTGAAGTGAATAATACTTTTCCCCAAGTTCTAGGTAGTAATAGTAACATAGCTATTTCATGTTTTCATTGCGTGCAGTCGAAAATAACTTGAAAAATCTAATTTTCCGCGTGAATTAGTGTCTACCTAGGTTACCTTCCCGAAGTTATTTCTAGGTAGTTATTTCTTAATTTTAAGTCATAATTATACTTTTTAACGGCAAATCCCTGCGATTTTTCCATCATGTTTATTTTACCCACCTCTAACACGCTGTTAATGCATAAAACCTGTATAAACAACTTATGGTACAACAACCCAAGCATCTCACAAACGTGTTCAAAATAAGGAAAATGGAAACAAAATTCCTTTGGGTATTTCCAATCACGATCGCATCTGTATATAAAGGACCCATATCGCGTCCCTCCACACAACTGTTTCACCTGTCCTCACGTTCACTGTGAATTCAAGATGGCTGCTCTTAAAACTCTCCTGATCCTGGTCGTGCTGGTCATGGCTGTGTCCATGGCGGTGGCTGATCACGTCCAGCCCTGTGACCAGGTCTGTAACCGTAGTCAGGCTGAGAGAAACGAGTGCTGCCGTGCCCATCACTACACTGCTGGCGCCTTTTGCAAAGATGGGGCCATGTATTGCCGATAGTCCAGGCATACGAAGGGGGCTGGAAGACCATCTGCTGATTGGTAGCTGATCTTCTCATCCAACAGTTCCAGCTCTATAAGACTTCAGATCACAAAGCCCAGTCATTTCTCCTCATCGCATGGAACCAGCAAACCAGGATCTCTGATTTCTCCCTCAACAATTACTAGCAACTCAACAACCAGCAGTCCTAAGCTTCTGTAACGTTTACACGGACACTTATCTACTTTACTGGCTTCGAAGTATTCCGGTGGCGTATACTACCAAGAATCAATGTGACCTCCGACTGGACCAACTCCTAATGAACATTATTCGCGTCGAAGAAGATCTATACTGCTGGCGTGAATCAAAGAGTTGGGAAGATTAACAGCTTCAGTATGCTTTGCAATCATACCAGAACTTACGCCCTCCATTTATGAAGAACACAGAAGAAACTTCATTTTGGACTGCTGACGGTCTATGCCGTGGGAAGTTGAAAACGGTTTCTATTACATTTGGACAATCAACAACCTGGCTCCTCTGTTTTGTCTTGGATGGCTGTGAATCAAAGAGCTGGGAAGACTGAACCTATGTCCACGGTTAGCGCATCACGACTAAATGCTCAAACAAATGGAACACGATTCTGCATAGACTTGTGTTGTGTTGTGCATCAATGCTGAGGAGGAGAACTACCGGTCTAGGATTTTATGGTGCGTTTCCACTAACGGAGCATAGCGGAGTGGGCTTAGATTTGCTAATCACGGTATTGGGAACAGTGTTGTGAGCCAAAGCAGTACGCACCTTTAGTATACAGCCCCGTCATTGCCTGGTAAATTAATGTCGATTTGGTCTTTATTTCTTTACGATTTTGCCTTCGATTTGGATAATAATGTCATTTGTGTTTTGTGATACGAAATTATGTGTTGGTAAATAAAAGTTAGATATTAAAGTGTGAACGTTGTTTAATTTTTATATGTATTCCAAATTGTTGCCAATGACATACAGGCTCCAATTTAACCTAGTTTTAGAAGAACTGCGAACAAATAGAACATGGATCCTAATGCGAAAACTATAGTTTAGGTTAGGTTTGTGTTCTGACGCCGTTTAGCGGAGCGAGCAAAGCGAGCGGAGCGTCAGAATGCTTTTCTCGTCACCTATGCGGATGCGGACCGCCCGCCGCTGCAATCTGTCAAGAGCATCGAGTAGATATTGGGCGGAGCCATCCCAAAGATGCGAGCAGTACTCAACGCACGACCGAACTTGAGTCTAACAAAGAAGGCAAAGCTGGTCCGGCGCGATGAACCGTGGCACCATGTTCAGGATCCTCAGTTTTTCGATGCTGTGGTAATCAGTGACTCGATGTATTTGTTTTGATTAAGATTGCAGCGGATATCCATGCCTAGCATATTCAGGCTATCACGCAAACCAAGAGGAGTGCTCTGGAGACTAGAATTATGGATTACAATCATTATGGAAAATGTGATTATTGGAAACAAAGATTTTTTTATTATATTATTATGGAAAACAAAGATTCTGGCATAGGATTAATATCGTAAACAATGATTATGGGAAACATAATTATAAGAAACAAGATTCAGACAATTGAATATTATGGCAGATGAAATTCGGGCATATGAAATTCTGGCAAGTGAACGTATAGGTACCAAAAAATATATGAAAATAATAACAATGTAATACGTATATGTTATATTTATAGCGATTATGTGACTTGTTATTAACCTACTCAATTACCAATAAATGATGTCTATGTCTATGTCATACGACGGGGGCTGGAAGACTAGCTGCTGATCTTTGCTAGCTGATCGTCTCATCCAACAGTTCCAGCTCCTTAAGACTTCAGATCACAAAGTCCCAGTCATTTCTCCTCATCGCATAGAACGAGCAGACCAGCAGTTTTCTCGAAAATCCTGGCGGTTTCTAGTCTCGACTACTATCAACAACTGGCAGTCCTAAATCTTCTTTACCGCCTAATACATGGAGACTTATCTACTATACTGGGGAGCCTTTTGACTCCTATAAACTCATTTCCTTAAATGTTTCGTTTCGCCGAAAAAATATTTCGTAGTATTTTTATTACTTCAGTCATAAAATTTTCATAATTCTAGAAAATTTCATCCTATTGATTAGGTTAGGCTAGGTTAGATTTGTTTTATAACTTAAATAGTTTACGGTTCCAAACCAAAGTGGTTTCTACGAAATGATATTTGGCGAAAAATAATTCAAGGTGTCAATAAATTTTAGACGCACTATACTGCGTAGTTATTAAGTACTTGGTTGCAATAAATATTATTATTATTATTTCTAATTTTTTGAGTATTGGGCTCATACGTCCCGGTCTTTTGGAAGGCTTGCGTGGGGATATGGATCCAACACGTAGAGGCCCCTTGGACGAACTCCTAAGGAAGATTATTCACGTCGAAGGAGATTTATTTTATATTCTTCTATTGAATACTGCTGGCGTAAATCGAAGCGTTGAGAAGATAGGCAGCCATAATATGCTTGCAATAATTTCAAACTTACGCCCTTCGATTGGAGAAGACAGAAGAAAGTTTATTTTGGCCTGCTGAAGGTCTATGCTGTGGTTCAAAACGGTTTCAATCACATTTAGACTATCGACCACCTGGCTCCTGATTATAAAGAAGATGGAAGAGTTTTGTCTAAGATGGCTGTGGATTAAAGAGCTGAGAAGACTGAATCAATGTCCACGGTTAGCAGCGCATCACAAATAAATGTTCAAACAATTTTTCAATTCTGCATAGACTTGTGTTGTGCATTAATGCTGATGAGAAGAACTACAGATCTAGGATTCTACGGTGCGTTTCCACATCGGAGCGGAACGAAGTGGGCTTAGATTTGCCAAGCCCAGTGTTCGAACTTGCGAATGACGAATATGCTATCGATGGGAACATTGGGAACAGTGTTGTTAGCCAAAGCTCGATCCGCTCCTCCTCTCTCCGCTCAGCTCCGCGTCAGCACGTACCTTTAGTATACAGCCCGTATTACATCATTGCCTGGTAAATAAAGGTAATTTTACCCATTATGTCAGGGTTTTGCCTATAATTCGGAAAATAATGTCTCATTTGAGTTATGTGATACGAAATTAAGTAATAGTAAATAAAAGTTAGTTACTTAAGCATGAACGTTGTTTAATTTTCATATATTTTACAAAGTGTTGCCAAAATTTTTATATCGAGGATCAGTTTTTATGACAGACTTCAAAAATAATATTATCAAATGTGTTGCATGATGCGTTGAATAATGAGCTTGAGGCATTTCTAAGTCCAAGGGATGTATAAGCTCATTATGCAGCCTGAGTGCTTCTTGAGAGGAGCCTAGGCTTTGGAATTAGTAGCAAATCATATTGCCCCTGCTGCAGTAGGAGTAGCCGCTATACTGATGGGCGCGGCAGCATTCCCTACGCTCCGGAACCGTGCGTTCGCATACCTGGAAACAAAAACTTATTTTACTGTTTAAGAAAATCAAACCACTCAATTATTATATTTATATTATATATTATAGTTTACGTGAGGTTTGGCACCGACTTCAAAGGGTGAGACAAATGTAATCTGTACTTGAACGAGTTATTTTTGGCTTTTTAGTTTTTTATTGAAGTCGGTTCTTTTTTGTTAAATTTTTTTTACTTGCTGTTTTAGTGATTCATATAAAATACTTATGGCGGGATGATCGGTGAGGTCTCGAAAGCATGGATCTCGTTTGAATTAGGAGATCCTAACCGTTAAGGAGTTGTACCTTTCATCATCCGCTCAGCATTGGAAAATGATAACTACCATATGCAAATAGGTACTTAAATAGTTTAAGAAAATATATGAAAAACATTATGAGTGCCTATACAATTTGAAGAGTTCTTTCGATTCTTCATGGATCTCATCAGATCTTCACCAAAATTATATGGGACCAACCATGAGATGTCTATTCAGGATATTGAAAAAAAAAATCCAAATCGACTCATAAATGACGGAGTTCTGAGGTAACAAACATTAAAAAAAAATAAAAAAATACAACCAAATTGAGAACCCCCCCTTTTTTGAAGTCGGTTAAAAAGGTACAGGATGTCCAGATGCGGAATATGAAGAAATAGATCCGTCTTAATGGGAAAGTTTGGCAGCAGAACGGCTAGAACGGCGTAGGATTACTAAAAGCCGAGTTAGCTTGCGATTATCACCACAAGGCTATCCTTGGCGGTAAACGTGACGAGTTGAAGGGTGATCACCTAGAGACACCATATACAGTTATGTACACGGTGAACTTACGTGCCGACAGTGTGCGCGGAAATTCTCCGCGAAGATTGGCTACATAAGTCATCTTCAGGCGCAGGCGCGCCGCCAGTTAAGAGTGGAAGCGGGTGCCATGCCGTCACATGTGACTAACAATATATAGAAGTCAGGAAAAAATGTTTAATAGAGACCATATTAAATATAACAATAAATTAAATTAAACAATAAAACTAATAACTAAACCTAAATATTATCTAACAATATTAATATTTAGTGAAAACTAAACCTGAATATAAAACAAAACTAGAACAAAATACAGTGCCGAGATGCTGACGGTATTTCCTCGCTGAATCGGCAAACTGATTCTTTTAGAGGGGAAACCACCGACTCTGTGGTCGATTTTCTTGAAAATATAATATTATGCGTTTGGTGTAGCTGCTATAGTTAAATTCTTCGTCTAAACATGAAAAAAACTATGAAAAATATAATTTCTTCGTATTTGTACAATACTACTCCTTATCGATTAGGTAGATTTCAATATGACAGATGACATGCGCATGTTTCATTGACTTGCAAATAGGGATGAAACTCGCAGTGTATAAAGTTCAAAATGTTATAAATTGGAAACGGTGACAGATAATAATATTTTTCTACTCCAGTACTTTTTTCTGTCATTTATATACTTCCTAACTCTCATATAAAGACATAAATTATGAAAGTCTGTAAATGTCTATGCTCTATTGCCCAAAAAACACTGCTAAACGATGTTGTAATGTCGGTAAAAAAGCATCACTTAGTACCACAGATTACAAGATAAACAGTTGCATTCAACAATTTGCCATTAAAAAAAACTTATCGTACTAAGGAATTGCTGCCAACTTAAAAAAAATAGTTTTATCTTCAGTGCATGGATGTTTAGTATAGTGAACGTATATACCTTTATGAATAAGTTAATATTTTTTGACAGACGTTTAGTATAGTGAACGAATACCTTTATGCACAAGTTCATATTTTTTGACAGATGGACGTCAATAAAAAAACAGTTTATCCATAGATATAGTATAGTAGTTATAGATTTGCCACAGAGCGACCAGGCGTAAGAGAAAGACATATAATGACGTCAAAATGTCGGGTTGCCATGGTCGCAAAAAAAACCCCATAAAAAGTGGTTAGAGAGAAACGTTCCAAGTACTCGAATTCACAACATTTTTTTTTTACTCATTTTCCAATAACATCAAATAAAGGATAAAAAAATTATGTATATTCCCTTTTTATATTTTTGAAAATATTCCAATTAACGATTAAAAATCTATTTGTTCCTCATTTTAAAAGACCGTGTAGGCGAAAGGTAATTGGTCACAGCCCAGTAAATCATAAGTCAGACTATTACTAAGGCGGATTTAGTATAAAAATTGTAGCGCTGTTCTTTTATAGGCTACGACTGTCAATTTTCCACAAGGTGTCGTCATTTGAGTGCTGATTGATTTGAGTCTTAGACGACGCTGCTGTCACCTTTATATTTAGTATTTTCAAAACTAGTCCGTATAATCAAATAAAAATTTCTACTTGGTTTCTCTGATAATAATAATAATGAAATTAGTTTAAATTTTAATTAATAAGTATTTACAACAATTGTTTCTAAACAAAATTTTTGATTTGCTCTTGAATACTGTAAAAATTTTCTGGCCAGTACTAAAAAAATAGGATGAAACTTCTTCTTTCTTCTTTTTCTTCTATGCTACTCAGGATACTTTTAATCCATCGTGACAGTCCACGTTCATGGACGCACCGCCTTATTGGGACATTCTGTAACAAAGCAAAATTAAATAGTAAAATTGTAAACGACATAAGTAGATAGGATATCACCAATAGGGTGGGCCGATTTTAATATTTTCCGAAATCCGCATCGTAAGACCCCTCAAAAATTGCGGAAAAAATCACCAATACTAGTTGCTAAAAAATCTAATTTTTCTCAGGCCTAGCTATTCATTTTTTACACGGTTCTTTCTCTGTCGGAATCGGAGAACTGAAAATATCAATTTGCTATAGATTCCCCAAATATGGGGGTAATTTTTATTTTATATCTAGGCATCCCTAAATTGGATTATAAACCCACTGATTTATTTAGACGTCTATGTTAGCTGGCTTCTATCGTAGATTTATGCTACGCAATTTGACCGATTTGCAATATTGACATGTCAAAATGCTCCGAGTTATTTTGAAAATAATTTACAGATTTTTCCTATTTTATCAAGTTTTTTCATGATATAACTAATGATTTAACTTTGTAACTTGATTCTTGTGAGATTTGAGAAAGAAATAGGTGATCAAAACACAAAGAAACTTGTACTTACGCATGAAATGTAAAATCCGCTTATTTTCGTTAACTGTTGCTTTTCTAACCAAACACTGAACACCCCACCATTTTTGAGGCTACACACAAACACTCCACATCCGTTAATATGTCAATTATCTGGTAATAATAATTATTTAATACACAAAATCTTCTATTTCTATACCGCTTTTGATACTGCCTGATTGTTTTGCTTCGAATTTGAAGTGTGCCAATAACCCGAGCATGAAAAAATGCTCGGTCGCTGATAAAGACAAAACATGGCACTCTTTTCTATTTCTTCTTTTAGGAATCGCAATAAGGCTATCTTTATCTATCAAAGCGTGTCAGACCCTTGAGTTTATCAGAGAAAATTATTTTTTCTAATTCTGTTTATTCCGAGCGGGAACATGTAATTATTTTCTTTGTTGTTTATTTGTATTTTATTAATGAATTCTCGAGTCGTAGAAAAAGTATTGTATGCAACGTTGTATAAGTAGGTCGAAAAAGGCTCGTGGCATCTTTCTTACGATGTTCGCTACGCTCACATCGTCACCCATCACCCATGCCACTCGCGTTTTTGCCCTCTCTTATACAACGGTTGCATAAAATACTATTATAAATATTTGGGAAAAATTATGTTCTAAAGCGAAATAAGGCATATTTTCAAGAGACACCCGCGTTTCACTGTAAATAATGGGGGATGGATAAAATATTTCAATCCCCTTCATTCCCAGAAAGAAGCTACTGATTTATCTGAAGCTTAAAAAAATAAAACAATGAAAATGTTTATTCCCGCTGTAAGGATACCTTGCGGTGCAGTTATATAAATGGCGATTAAAATGTACTTTTACTCCGTTGAGCCTTCTTGCTTGTCTGGGCAGAGGTCTAAGATATCTATTTTCACCTCACCAGCTCTATTCTATTTTTATATAAAAAAAAAAATGGCTACTGCCCATTGGGTCAATTTTGCCAGTGTCAAAGTTGACGAACGTTGTACGGTGAGTTGAGCTTTTTGTAAAGTGATAGCGATTTACAAAGAACCACGCGGTCTACCGGGCCTTGACCCAAGAAGGGCTATGTACGCTTTAAGTTGAATTCTTCATTAACTATTCACTCATACGGTAGTTCACTGCACAATAGACTATCAATACTACACATTGAACAACCAAAATGAATAAATAACGAATAACTAAACTTAAAGGCATGCGGCCATCTTAAGTCACAAACCGGAAGTCCAATTCCTCACCAGCTCAAACATGGGGATTTTGCTGTCAGATAACAGTGAACAAAATGAGATTTTGTTTCGAGCGTGAGTAGAAAGTAGCTTTTTAATTTTTTCAGTATCTGACCACGAATTGTCATTCTTCAGCCAAAGGTTAATTATAAAATTCTAATCATTTGAATCTCGATGCACTCTGTTTCTTTCATATGTACATAAAAGAGAGGGATAGAAACATATCAATTTGAAATTCAATTATCGAATCCTCGTCTGAGGTCGAATCCGACCTCGATTGAGAGCAGTTCGGATACGCGTTATACCAAAAAATTCATTAAAAACACCCGAAAAAGTTTTAATTGCAACTTATTTTCTTTATTATATATTTATTTAACGACCGAATATTAAAATTATTGTGCCTTTTATATAAAAGAATAGATCATTGCTCAAATAAAATAAGATTTTTCAAGTTATTACTTATTGTAAATTTAATAATGATTTATAATTTCACCATTTATCATATATGCATATTCGAAACGTTATTATTATTACCTTAAAAAATATCGAGTTCATATTGTAATTGTTATTTTCTTTTGCATTTATTTTGTTTGGTATTTTACGAGTAAAAATATTAATCAATTTATTAACAAAATCTCGTAATATATTATGTATTTATAAATAAACACGTCATGTTACATCTGCTAAATCTTCCAATTTGATCAAATAATGACAATAACCGTGTTGGTTGGTTGATTATAATTTCAATTGAATTATATTGTTATTCCTTTTTAGGCAGCACTTCTATTTTCTGATTAATAATATTATTTAAATTAGCAACAAAGACTATAAACATACGTTGGAAAAAAAAGGACAAAATGTCGAATATGTTCTCGCTGATGAGGTGAAAAGTTGTGTGTGCTACACGAGAGCAAAGTTTTTTGCATCTCGTGCTGTTGAGTCCCTCGCTACACTCAGGATTCTAACATAGAATCACTCGCTACGCTCGTGATTCAAACGTAGAATCCTTCGCTTGCTCGGGACTCAAAATCAGCACTCGTAACAAAAAACAACTTTGCTCTCTTGTTGATGCACAAATAACTATTACGTAGTATAATTGAGGACAATTGTACGAACAGTAATAAATAGCTTTTCAATCACAATTTATACTACTGCACTGCAAGGTACGTACAAGGTGAGAAAAACATTATTACCTTTGTTTTAGGTACAGAAAAATCTAAATCTGTAACTTTGTGTGTATCCGCATAAGATCCTTTCAATGAGTGAAAACCCATTTTCACCTCACTCGCTCGGAAAACCTCCGTTTATAGGGCGAAATCTGCGTGCAAAAGTCTATTTTATCCGCTAGCGTGCAAAAGTCATTTGAATTTCGAACACGACGATTTTGATTATCTGTGGTGCATGTAACTTTTTTTATATTTAAGACTCCTTCAAGGCGTGACTGATTTCATCAGTCGATAAATCTTCGAATAACCAATCAACGCACGGTAATAAAGGGCGATCCGGTCAGGCCGGCTTAAATCATTTACGTACGTTTGAATACTTCTTTAAAAAAAAATACATCCACAATATCACGTCCAGAAACCTGGTTTGTGGTTACAGCTTTTTAAGTTTTTATTTTTTCTACACTTTATTTTATGTTGAATATGTTTATATATATTAATAGTAAGTATTTCTGTTTTATTTACATATTTTGACTAGTATAAATATATTAAATACAACACAAATTTTAATATTTATTTGTTATAAAAGCTGGAACATAAGAGTGTAAGTTCTGAAGGCACCCGAGAAAAAAATAAATCATTAAAAAGTTGTAAGTTTTCACAATTTACGTAAACAACGTAAATTTGTTGTGTGGAGAATACATAGACTTCCGGTTCTTGTCTCAAGATGGTCGCATGCGTTTAAGTTTCGTTGTTCATTATTTTATTCGTTTTAGTTGTTCAATGTGTAGTATTGATAGTCATATCTAGTCGCCTAGTGCGCTTAACTGTGACCGGTTGCCATTTAAGAAAAAAAATAGAATAGAATAGAGAATAATCGTGTTGTCTTACTTTATAGAAATATCGAAAACAAGAAAGTTAAGCCCAATTTGGAGTATTTATTCAATGCTAAAAGCCTGCATTAAAACGAAAAAGGATTTGTTTTAAATATTTGGAGAGGATAAGTAATTTACCGAAACTATTGGGGTTTTTAAAGAAGATAATGCCGACATAATCTTGTTCGGATCCCATCGTCCAATAACTTCCAAAGCAAGTGTTATGGAAAATACTTCCGAGTGGCCTAATCCTTCCCAACGAATTCACAACGAATGTGTCTAGTAGTTTCAAATACAAATATAATATAACAGTGCTTAAGAAAAACTCATCGATAAAATATACACGATCGATGATAATACAAATTACGGCCATATTACTTTTAATTTTTAATATGTGTGCTTCTCTCGTATTTATTTGGTTTGGATTTGAGTGTGATATGTTTTAAATTTAATTTGTTAAATAGAAGGCAAAACTAAATACCTATGATTATTTTTATGTTTTAATTGTTTTTCTTCAATCTTGCATTTTCCTCGCTGTAGTGAGGTGAATAGTTGTGTGTTCCGCATGGCCGCAAAATTATTTAGCTTCTCGTGTCTTGAAAGCCTTCGCTCATGGTTCAATCTTAGATACCTTCGCTCGCTAAGCTTTCAATTTCAAAACTCGCGCCAAATAACAACTTTGCAGCCTTGCATAACAAATAACTATTTTACCTTTGCTTTAGGTACAGAAAAATCTGTAACTCTTCTTCTATTTCTACATATTAAGCGGTATTATTCCTTTCATAACTTAATTTGTTTATTGTATGACATATGTATTGATAATTTTAACCAACTATTTGAAGAGAATAATACTTTTCCCCGAGTTCTGGATGGCTATTGCGTGCAGTCGAAAATAAGTCCCATAAACTAATTTTCCGCGTGAATTTTGTCAACATCGCGTAGTTTTTGAAAAAAAAATTATTAATAAAAAAATCAAACTGTACCTAGGTTTGAAATATATAGCAAAAAAATCGAATAGACCTTTAAGCTACATGTTTGATCATATAGTTTGAAATAAGGCCTCTTAAAATTGAAGCTTTTTGAAAAGTATCACCCATTCCCTATTGAAAAGCAGAATTATTTACCACATTGCACGCTTCAACGTACGCCGCCAAACTACTAGGCATCACCATTGCCAGAATAACCAACACTAACAAAGTTTTCATGGCGAACATTTTGAATTGGGTACGCTACAACGCAACAAATGCTGAACTGTCACAGTTTCACAGTCTGTACAGTGCAGACTGGAGTCAACGGTGGCTTTTTATACTTTTCGTTGCAGGAAATTGAAACACTTGTTATCGTGTTATCGTTAAAACTGTCAAGTATCTTATTTTTATTACTTTGTTTTTCTATAAAATGTACCTATCTAGAACTCAGTAATTTACATTAACAATCATAAAATTAACGACTTGAACGAAAAAAAGTTATTTCAGAGAACAACTGAACGAATTACTATAATAATATTCATATTCATATTCAAAATTGACTTGCAAGATTCCACCCGAACAAACATACATACATACATTGCAAGTTAAAAAAAAGCTTTTAAAAATGGGTTATTCCCTGTTGTCAGCCAAAAAGAATTATATAACTAGATATGTGTGGGAAATGTTCGCGAGAAAGTTCGGTTTAAAGAACTTTATTCTCATTAAGACAATTGTCACTTACATGAGAACTTACAGGCTAATGCAATGTTAGTAAAGAATAGTATGAATTTAGATTGCGATGTTAGTAATAAACAATGGTATGGTTTTAGATTATGATATAAGTATTATAGTGGAGGAAGTTAAGAAAATAAAAATTAAAAATAAAGAATATAACTTGAATATAAATCGGGAAGCATTTTCGAGAACGGCACATCATATTCAAACTCATTTATTTATAAAATGTTCTGCAATTTTACATGTCACATATTGACGACACAGTTAGCGCAGTTTGTAGTGCACCTGCCTACTGAGCAAGTTAAATAAAAGCTTTTAAAAATGGGTTATTCCCTGTTGTCAGCCGGCTGAGGCTGCAGTCCCGGGTTCGAATCCTGGCCGGGGCAAATATTTGTGTGATGAACTCAAATATTTGTGCTTGGGTCTTGGTTTCTATCTACTAAAGTATATTATATATTTATCTATATAAGTATGTATATCGTCGTCTAGTACACATAACACAAGCCTTCTTGAGACTAGATCGATTTGTTTGAGGTTGTCTGATATTTATTTATTTACCTAAGTAGGTATGCAAAATTTCAGCTCAATCGGTTCAAGATAAACAGACTATGCTAGTTAAACAAGACTTTTTCATAACATTTGTTTAACCCACCTAAACACACTGTTATTGTATTAAACCCGAAAAAACAACTTACTGATAACGACCTACGCATCTCACAAACGTGTTCAAAACAACGAAAATGGTGCAACGCAATACTTTGGCATCTGTATATAAACGACCCACGTCGCGTCCCTCCACACAACTGTTTCACCTGTCCTCACGTTCACTGTGAATTCAAGATGGCTGCTCTTAAAACTCTCCTGATCCTGGTCGTGCTGGTCATGGCTGTCTCCATGGCGGTGGCTGATCACGTCCAGCCCTGTGACCAGGTCTGTAACCGTAGTCAGGCTGAGAGAGACGAGTGCTGCCGTGCCCATCACTACACTGCTGGCGCCTTTTGCAGTAATGGGGCCATGTATTGCCGATAGTCCAGGCATACGAAGGCGGCTGGAAGACCATCTGCTGATTGGTAGCTGATCTTCTCATCCAACAGTTCCAGCTCTATAAGACTTCAGATCACAAAGCCCAGTCATTTCTCCTCATCGCATGGAACCAGCAAACCGGGATCTCTGATTTCTCCCTCAACAATTACTAGCAACTCAACAACCAGCAGTCCTAAGCTTCTGTAACGTTTACACGGAGACTTATCTACTTTACTGGCTTCGAAGTATTCCGGTGGCGTATACTAATAAGAATCAATGTGACCTCCGACTGGACCAACTCCTAATGAAAGTCGCGTCGAAGAAGATCTATACTGCTAGCGTGAATCAAAGAGTTGGGAAGATTAATAGCTTCAGTATGCTTTGCAATCGTACCAGAACTTTCGCCCTCCATTTCCTGGTAAATTAATGTCGATTTGGTCTTTATTTCTTTACGTTTTTGCCTTCGATTTGGATAATAATGCCATTTGTGTTTTGTGATACGAAATTATGTGTTGGTAAATAAAAGTTAGATATTAAAGTGTGAACGTTGTTTAATTTTTATATGTATTCCAAATTGTTGCCAAAATATTTTATCTTCAAAAACTTTACTATCAAACAATCATTAAATAAGACACCGAATGTGTTGCATTATGCGTTTAACGTTAGCCGTTCTGTAATGATAATGAGCTCGTGGCGCGTGGAGCCTAGCGGTGGCAGTTTATTCTGTTCCCCCTGCAGTTGAGGTAGCCCTCAAAATGATAGGTGTGGCAACATTCCTCACGCTCCGGAATTGTGCGGCGGCAACCAGAAAACAAAATACATTTCATTCACAGTATAATAATAAGCATGGCGGGTAACTCCTCAGGTACTAGTATGTCAAGATGCAACATATTAGGAGTTCGATAGATCCGTCTCTTCATTTTGTATTGTTGTGACATCATAATTCTAATTGAATGCAATATGCTGAAGTGCCGAAGATGCTGGCGGTCTTTCCTCGCTAAGTCGGCAAACTGATTCTTGAGCAAGGAAGCCACCGGTGTAGCTGCTATAGTTAAATGCTTCTTCTTCTTCTTTTCTTCTCCATCGCTCCCTCATTGCTGAGGATCGTGACTCCGCTTCAGCTTGTCAACTGCCTGCCTCCATCGGTTGCGGTCAGCTGCCTGGTGTAGTGCGGCGCTACCTGGTCCGTTGGTCTGCTCGGATATCTGGTCAGACCAGCGTTTTGGGCTCCAGTCTCTAGGTCTCTTTCCTTTCACTTTTCCGGTGACCATCAGATGCTCCAAGTTACCCACATCTCGGCGGGCGATGTGTCCAAAGTAACTCATTATTCGCTGCAGACAAGTGGTAGACAGGCGTTGGTCGTTCTCCATTTTAAGCTGTTCTAGGACGGAGATGTTCGTGCGGTGGGCTGTCCATGGGATCCTTAACAAGCGCCGCCAGCACCACATCTCAAAAGCGTCGACCCTGTTCCGGTCAGTTGCTTTTAACGTGCATGTTTCAGCTCCGATCAGATGTATTTTAGTTGTGTTTGAGATATTACGGTCTTGTTAGATTATTTTATAATGTTGGCAAGATTTTTTTTCGCTAGATTAATACAGTACTGCCAACATAACTGTTCTCTTCAATAAAACACATTAGTCAAATACGCTGATTTGATTTCTTATTTTATTTTCGTAAAATAAAAGGTCAAGGGCGACTTGAAAATGGAAAAAAAAGGAAAAATAGTCAGCCAGATGGCATAGTAAATTTGTCCGGGTATTTTAAGATTTTTTCAGGTAATAAAAATAATTTCAAATTGTAACGACAAATTTAGAACAAAATGGCTTCCATGGTAATGCCCCAACTTGATGAGAAACAAAATTTTTCGATTTGGTAATTTAGGATACCGATTTTATTGAACGAAAAAGACGTCTCAAATGTTTTAAAGGATGATCCGCCTGTTGAAAAAGATAAGTAGGCAATTTTTATGCTTAGAGGCGAAAGCGAAATCTACGATCGTACAATACGTATCAGATCAGTACTTAGATATTATTAAAAAGGCAGAGACGAGTAGGTAAACAAATGATTAAAAAGCTAGAAGAAATATTTGAAAGAAAAAGCGTGTTCAATAAATTACACCTCAAGAAGAAACTGTTATCTTTAAAATGTACGGGTAATTTACAAGACCATTTCTTGAAATTTCACTCGATCATAAGTGAGATGGAAGCCGCGGGCTGCAAACTAGATGAAAGTGACAAGGTAGCACATTTATTACTTACTTTACCTGATTCATACGAAACTGTTATTACAACTCTTGAAACTATGAGTGTAGAAAAAGAATTATGCGAAGATTTTGTAAAAGCCCGATTATTAGATGCCGAACTGAAGGATAGTGGCAAAGAAACAATGCCCGAATTAACATTTATGGCCTGCTTTAAGTGTGGTTAAAGAGGCCACAAGACCACATATTGTTTTAGTAACTACAACAATAATTTTAACCAACAAAGAGGCCGAACTATGTACCGAGGCCAAAACTATTACAAAGGTAGAAGTTCATTTAGAGGTAGAAGTAAAAGAGGTACATTTAGAGGACAAAGTCAAAGCCCACATCATTATGATAAAAGATAAGTTATCATTTATTGAAATGGCTGCAATCGAAAATACAGACCATTTTATCCTGGATTCTGGTGCAACGAACCACATGGTCAAAAAGGAATGCGAGAAGCTTATTACAAATATAACAGAACTGTCAACACCAATTAAGATACAAATTGCCAATGGACAGGTTCTGACAGCGAGAAGAAAAGGCATTTTAACAGCCGATTATCAAAGCTCACGTACAATACAAATCGATATGGAAGTATTATTGGTAGAAGGATTACGACATAACTTATTATCAACTAGTGACCCGCCCTGGCTTCGCACGGGTGCAATGCTGATAAATTATGCATGTATTATACATATAAACCTTTCTCTTGAATCACTCTATCTATTTAAAAAAAAACGCATCAAAATCAGTTGCGTAGTTTTAAAGATTTAAGCATACAAAGGGACATAGGGACAGAGAAAGCGACTTTGTTTGATACTATGTAGTGATTAACAAGTTGCCAGAAAAAGGTTTCAACATCACATTCACCAACGATGGTGTATTGATAAGAAAAGACAACGTTTGTATTAAAGGAAACAAATCGAATAATTTGTACATATTAAAACTTGATGTCAATATTGAAAATGCTTATGTGGCAAGCGAGAACAGCGACTTATGGCAAAAAAGACTTCGCCATATAAACTATAATGATTTAAAACTATTAAATTTACCTATACCTGACAAGATCTGCGACACATGTATTGAGGGAAAGAGCACACGAAGAAGCTTCTAATACCAGAAAAGCAATAGTAAACAAATTGGAGATTAGCCAAAGCTCGATCCGCTCCTCCTCTCTCCGCTCAGCGCCGCGTCAGCACGTACCTTTAGTATACAGCCCGCATTACATCATTGCCTGGTAAATTTATGCCTTGTGAATTTGGATTTTTTTCAGTATTTTGCCTTTGATTCGGAAAATAATGTCTTATTTGAGTTTCGTGATACGAAATTAAGTGATGGTAAATAAAAGTTAGTTGCTTAAGCATGAACGTTGTTTAATTTTTATATATTTTACAAAGTGTTGCCAAAATTTTTATATCGAGGATCAGTTTTTATGACAGACTTCAAAAAAAATATTATCAAATGTGTTGTGCATGATGCGTTGAATAATGAGCTTGAGGCATTTCCGAGTCCAAGGGCTGTGTCAGCTCATTATGCAGCCTGAGTTCTTCTTGGGAGGAGCCTAGGCTTAAGAATTAGTAGCAGCTCATCCTGCCCCCCCTGCAGTTGGAGTAGCCCCTATACTGATGGGCGCGGCAGCATTCCCTACGCTCCGGAACTGTGCGTTCGCATACCTGGAAACAAAAACTTATTTTACTGTTTAAGAAAATCAAACCACTCAATCAACGGGGGAATTTAGCCGGCATCATGGGTACCCTGCCGCAGGGCCATGATCTGGGGGACATCGGTTTTGTTAGTTAATTTTATTTAGGTTAAGTTGTTTATTGTTAATTTTTACTTGTGTTTCGTTTATTAATATAAATTATGAATGTTTTTAACCACTCAATTATTATATTTATATATTAAAGTTTACGTGAGTTTGGCACCGACTTCAAAGGGTGAGTTCCTCATAAATATTGGACAACCAATATTGGACAACCACCAATTTATGAAATATGCGCATATCAGATGACATGCGCATATTTCATAGACCTGTAAATAAGGATGAAACTCGCAGTTTATAAAGTTCAAAAAGTTATAAATTGGAAACGGTGACGGATAATAATATTTATAAACATTTGGGGAAAATAATTTTCTAAGACTGTCATATTTGCAGGAGTCATCCGCGTTTCACCCTCTTCATTCCTAGAAAGAAGCTTCTGATTTTTCTGTAGCTTTAAAAAAATAAAACAATGAAAATGTTTTTGCCCGCCTTGTAAGGACCTTGTACGGACACCTTGCGGTGCAGTGATATAAATGGCGATTAAAAGGTACTTTTACTCCGTTGAATGAACAGTAAAAATAGCTTTGCAATCGCAATTTACGAGTATACAATGGCACCGCAAGGTATCCGCACAAGGTGAGAAAAAAACATTTTTACCTTTGTTTTAGGTACAGAAAAATCTAAAGGCCTTATTCCTTATATATTTTTTTCATAGTATGACAAATATATTGATAATTTTAACCAACTTTTTGAAGTGAATAATACCTTTTCCCGAGTTCTAGGTAGTAACATAGCTTTTTCATGCTTTCATTGCGTGCAGTCGAAAATAAGTTGAAAAAACTAATTTTCCGCGTGAATTTTGTCAATTTCGAGTAGTTTTTGTAACAAAAATTATCAATGAAAAATTCAAACTGTAGGTTTCAAATATATACCAATAAATTCCAATAGCCCTGTTGTTCAAGATATTAACATCAGTAGGTAATATGTTATGAAACATTTTTGATCATAGAGAAAAATGTATAAAACAATCAGCATTTTAAAAGGAATAAGGCCTCTTAAAATTCAAGCTTTTCGTCAACCATTCCCCATAGAAAAGCAGAATTATTTACCACATTGCATGCTGGAACGTATACCGCCAACATACTTGGCATCACCATTGCCAGAATAACCAACACTAACAAAGTTTTCGTGGCGACCATTTTGAATTAGATACGTTACAACAAATGCTGAACTGTGCAGACTGCAGTCATCGGTAGCTTTTTATACTTTTCGTTGCAGGAAATCGAAACACTTCTTATCGTGTTATCGTCAAAACTGTCAAGTATCTTGTTTATTAGTTATTACTTTGTTGTTGTTCTTTTTATTTTAGCCAATCTCACTAAAATATTACGTTAGGTACCAATATGTACCTATCTTAGGTACATATTCGTTTTTAAGTTTATATTACCTACCTACTGTAATAGTAGGTATTCTTTACAAAGAAATAACTGACTGTTGAATTTCCTTTGGCCCTTACTCCCAGGGGTCTCCTTTTGTGAAATCCGGACTCAGACAGACAGAATGAAGTTCATTATTTTCTTATTTATAACATTTGTTTTACTATAATAACCCTTAATAAATACGCCTAGAAACCTAAGTCAGTGCTTGAAAGTGAAGCCAGTGTTGGTAAGCCACAGGCTGTCACAGGCTCAGTTACGACCGTGTGCGCATCTGAAACAGAACGACAATACCACAAGCATGGCCTGCAGGGACAAAGGCCACTCTTCGTATCTTAATGAACTCTGTATGAATTGTGGCCGCATTTGTCGGCTGTCTTGTAGAAATTATGTTAGTGTTATTTTTGTAAACGTCCGGGTTCGTTCCCGAGCTGAGTACAGGTTGTTTTTAAATGTATGAATGCAATTTTTCTTGTTATTAAAATCTATGGCATGGTTCCGAAGAACAGATCTTTGCATGTCTTATAGTTCTGACTTTCCCATACTGACCGATCTAAATGGGCCACCCTTTTTTAACCGACTTTAAAAAAGGAGGAGGTTCTCAATTCGAACTAATTTTTTATTTCTGTATGTTACTCGATATCTCCGAGAACCGTGAACCGATTTTAAATTTTTTTTTTAATCGAAAGGGTATAACTCCGAGTTGGTCCCGTTGGCACTAAGTCGGGATCTGATGATGGAATCTTGGAGAAATCGAGGGAACTCTTCAAATGTTATAGGGACATGTACGGCGCTTTCGGTAATTTATTGATAAAGTCAAGAATTTACATTCAGTAAATAGGATTTGGCCACTAAAACTTTTATATGAATCACTAAAAAGTAAAAAACAAAAATTTTTAACAAAAAAAAGAACCGACTTCAGTAAAACTAAAAAACCAAAAATAACCCGTTTAAGTACAGATTACATTTGACTCACCCTTCGAAGTCGGTGCCAAACCTCGCGTAAACTATAATATAACTATAAATATAAGAACTGAGTGGTTTGGGATCGACTTCGAAGGGTGAGTCAAATGTAATTTGTACTTGAACGGGTTATTTTTGGTTTTTTAGTTTTACTGAAGTCGGTTCTTTTTTTTTTAAGACATGACTTGATCTGTTCAGGGCTGGTTAGCCCTCACTACCAGTAGTCGGACTTTGTGTGGGAGTATAACCTGCTGATGGGATTATCTCCGCGCCACAGGGGGACACCCTGTATAATCAATATAGGTCACAGGAAATATACATTGGTAACTTCTTATCTACTTTGCGATCTTTTGTTCGTCGTAAACACTTACCGGTCTGTTATTAATAACAACTTTACCTGAGAGCCGGAGAAACTCAAGTTTTTTTTTTACACCTGATTATACTGCTCTGTATCAACGACCTAAAGTCTTGAATGGTGCGGACATATGCCTATTTATAAGTCGCTTTGACACTCGGGTGCAAACATAGCTAGGTACTAGTCATGGATTGAAAAACATTGTTACTTTTTGTTTTTCTTCTTCACTTGGGTGTATACAGGGTGTAACCGACGGTGTACCGAAAACTGAAACCATGGCTTCAGACCATTATTCTGGCCTGGAAAATCGTGGAAATTTCTATGAGAAAATTCACAAATTTTCCTCGCGAGTTTTCATTTTTTCTTTATTTTTCCGTTAATCGAACTCTACCGGTAACAATTTGTCATGAAAAATCGCATGAAAATAGCATTTTCCGAAAAACACGCCATGTATCACAAACAGTATTATGTAAGCTTTACGGTACGGACAACACAAAACGCGTGGAGTGGGACAGATAACCGTACTGGCCGGTCATTGATCCGCCAGGCCAGTCTGCTGGCGCAGCCCGTTGCGGTCGGACGCATGAATAATATTTACCTACCCGCACATTTTATTTGCTTTACTTGCTTGAATGAAAATAATCTTGTTAGACTGTTTTAATTTATCGGTCAGTTGTTATTGGTGTTAGGTAGTACACTAGTTGTGATCTGTGGTTGCGTTGTTTTTGTGGTTGCATTCATTCATCTCATTCGATGCGCATCGGCGTAACGGTATGTTTTGCGCTGACGCGTGAGTGGAGTGGGGAGCGCCTGGACCGGTCGTGCTCCCCTCCCCGCGCGTCTGCACCCGAGAGAATTGGACGCAATATATTGCGCGTAGAGTTTTATAATTTATTTTGGAAAATCTTATACTTGAGTTTTCCGACAAAACGAACACTCGTTTTCAGTTCGTGATTATGGTCTAAAACTACAGTTTTCGTTTTCGGTGAGAAAGCTACAGGCCATCCATAGGCTAAAGCTATTTTCTCAACCGATTCTCAATTTCATGTCAGTTTGTTCGATAAGTAGGTAGATTTTTTTGTCGATTCAGTTTGTCGAGTTTTTCTTTAATTGGCAAAGGCCTCCACAAACTTCTCTACAACGAGCGGTCGTTCGTCTCATCTAATTGCTCCCGCGATCGTGACCAGGTCATCGGTCCACTTTGTTAGGGGCCTTGTCGCGTATTCCGGTACGCGGTACCTAGAGAACCGTTCTGCCCAACGGCCTTCGGTTCTCGAGTAGCGAACCTCAAATTTGAAATTGGTCAATAATGCATTTAGATTTCTAACTATAAGTACTATGATGTGTAATTCATCATCCAGTCGCATGGTATTGGTCTGAATAAATCATTAAATCATTTATTCACTCCACCACAAAGTATAATACACTATGAATAGTAATTACAATTATATAGTATGGCAGTTGTTAGGTGTACAGCTAATGCAGTGGAGCCTGGTGCCTGAACTAGGGCATACCTGTATGTATTTGAATGAGCGTAACCAAGCGATCGAGAGCCCGCCTGTCTCCAGGGCAACACCAAATCATCATCACGTCTCTTCATAATTATGAATACAATAGCTATGGGCTTGTGCACAAATCACGCGAGGTTCGATAGGGGGAAAGGTCACGAAAACGTCTCGATAGATCACGTTGGGGGGGAGGGATATAAACAGACCTCACTTGTCATTTTTCTATAGTGGACGAACTAAGAAAAAATCTATCACATGAGTAGATTTTTTTCGGTTTCGTTGCTTTCGTTAAAGATAAATCTATTGAGTCTATTGTACGAAATTCTGGCGAAAAAAAAATACACGTGCGGTGGTGAAGGTTAGGGGGGGTTAGCAAAGAGCCTCACCAACTAAAATAACCTGTAGGGAGGGGGGTCAAAAAGTAGCCGAAAAAACCTCGCTTGATTTGTGCACAAGCCCTACGGTGTAAAATCAGGTTTGCTTTCAACCTGTTTGATAAGGACAGGATGTTTTGACGCCAGCTCCTGCGGTGGATAAAACCCAGTATTGCTGTCAAACTCGTTTGGCAACTTGTGTTGATAGTAGGGCTAGCATAACTTGTCGGCTCAGCTGATGGTCGATGGGGCAGACGAGTTCTAGAGTGGAGACCACGAACGACACGCCCTGTAGGACGGCCTCCCGCCAGGTGGACCGACGACCTAAAAAGAGTGGCGGGAAGCGGTTGGATGCGGAAAGCTGAGGACCGGGTATGGTGGCGCGAACTGGGGAAGGCCTATGTCCAGCAGTGGACGATTCCGGGCTGATGATAATGAACTTGTCGCGGCTTCGGTTGTAGCGCGATTCATCCTGTCCTGCAGCTCTTAGCACAACTATTTATTTATTGAAAAAAACAAGTTACATTAACATTACAGTTTACACCAATGCGTCATTTATTGGAGCGGAGCGAGCGAAGCGAGCGAAGCTCCCATGGATCGATTCGAATGGACTTTGTAACAATGCGCAGATCTCAGCGAGTTCTCAACCGATTTTAGAAATATTTCTTTTAAAATGCACAAATTAAATTTAGCTAGGTCGTGACGAAGAGAAAATATCGAAAAAAAAAAAACCGCTCCAATCTATGGTGCAAGCTTAGCCGGTGGCTGACTCTGCATCGACCTAGTTTATTATTAGAATAATCACACAGTATTACAGTATGTATGTATTTAAGTATATATTTATCTATATAAGTACGTATATCGTCGTCTAGTACCCATAACACAAGCCTTATTGAGCTTACTGTGGGACTAGATCGATTTGTGTGAGGTTGTCCGATATTTATTTATTTATTATTATTTATAGCTATATTAGCTATGACGGTTCATGAGTTACAGCCTGGTGATAGACAGACAGACGGATGGCGGAGGCTTACAATCGCGTTTTTAATTAGGCAAATTAACTTGACAGTTAATTGCACACGAATGTTGCCACAGTTTCGCTAGTGTTGTTAATATCGATATTTAAAAGAAACAGTTCATACCAGAACTTTAGTTAAACAGCGTTAAAACAAAAGTAGGCAGACGTTATATGTTTCATAAGTTTTGCATTATTACGTTTGAAATCAAACTAATAATTTTATGACACGAAACAATAATTTAAAAAATACAGTCGGAGTTAAAATACTTATATCGAACTAACTTTATTTTAGGAGATCGCTAAGAATGCTGTCCGCTTTTTTGTTTTCTTGACAGTTCCGCGGTACTATCGAATACACTAACGTCACTAACAACGAATATAATTTAATAATGTAATATGTAATATGTATAAATTTCAACATGTTAAGGTTATATCGACATATTTGTATCGACATAAACCAATCACTATTTTTTTTTCTATTCATTTTCAGCTGTCAAGCCTTATTAAAAACGCGAGTGTAGTAATAGGATCTCGTTTTTACCCTTTGGGTACGGAACCCTAAAAAGTGACACACGTATTTGCGACGCGACAAAAATGTGCTAGACGTACTGGAGGTAATTTTCAACCGAGTTAGAAACAGATGTTTTTAATAGTACATTACTGCAGACGCCGGGAAATAAAAGGGGTTGCCGCGTGAGTAGGTATAGACCGGATAGAGATACGAATAACGAGAATATTTGTCCATGCCGTATGTCGACCGAGTTATCGACTTGTGAGTTTCACTGGTCGTTATACCGTCTGCGGGGAGTCCCCGCATGCCGTATACCGACCGAGTTATCGACCAATGAAACTGAGCCATTAATTTTAAACACACTTAATTTTAAGACATTCATACAGGTACCAAGGAAATCGGGGAGTATTATGATATACTACTGGCAACATAGAAACGGATTGACAGAGCCAACCGACCAATCATAGAGTGATGACGTCACAAGTCTGACCTGTCATTCCGGAATGCCATACCATACCTTGTTTTTTATACCATGGTCTATTCACGACGCAGTCCATGCGCACAGTGCGCCCGCGTCACCCTCCCCAAACCAATCCTGTGGCGCGGAAATAATCCCATCTTGCTTAAGATATTGGGGTGTCTAATGATGTGATATATACCAAAGTTACATATAATAATCCCAAATGTATGTAATGACCATGATTCTAGCAAATAAATGATACCTTATCTTGTCTTATAAAAGACTGAATAACATTTTTGGAAGACCAAAGCATGCAAGAAAAATTGTGTATTTGCCCTTTTTCATTTTCATTATTGCATTTATTTAGAAGATGTATTACTATTATTTTACAATCCGTGTGCTCGAAAAGAGCGTTTTCTAGGCAGTCAAACTAAGTGTAAAGTACTACTTTTCCGCACTAGTGCTTTTTACTTATCACACGTTTTAGCGTATATTTTACATAGTTGTTTTTAGTTCATAATTGTAGGTATTCAAGTTTCGGTATGATTAATAATGTTCTTTTGTTAATATACAGACAAATAAATATTTCATACGCCGTTCTTTTTTCTTTGTTTTAGGTGCTTACCTTTTGTCATATCTGCACCTATGTATAATGAGTGCTTATCGGATTGCTAGTTTTTCCTCAATACAAAAACGTACCTACTTCAAGTGGGATTTTCCCGAGAGTGCGTGTTTGCATTTTCCTTGTTCATTTTCTATTCAAATTGTTCTCTTTATTTATTAAAACTCTTAGATAGATTTTTTACCAATAAATAGGTATAGATATTAGTTAAATCCAGAAACACTAATTAAATCCATTGGTACATACATACAATACATTACAAGTACCTACTCTTTATTGTACACATCAAAACATACATAAACCCTAAAGAAACGTATCCTGTTCCTAATCAATAGTTTACTGGAGGAAATACGACGAGAGCCAAACAAAAAAAAGTTGAATAGAATGTTAAAAAAACACTTTTTCACACTAAGTAATACCGTAATACATACTTTGTACCTAAAATAGGGATTCCCTAACAGAGACCCCACAGTCAAACCAGCCACTAGTTTTGTGGACAATGTATTTAGATTTAAGGAAATTTTAAAGTTCCTAATAATTAAATAAAAATAAAAACAGGAGGAATAACGCAAGAAATTACAATTAGAGGTAAACAACAGGTGGTATTTTATCGCTAAAGAGCGATCTCTTCCAAAAATTACTCCGTACCGTACGTATCATCACTACTCACTACATAGTATAAAACAAAGTCGCTTTCTCTGTTCCTATGTCCCTTTGTATGCTTAAATCTTTAAAACTACGCAACGGATTTTGATGCGGTTTTTTAATAGATAGAGTGATTCAAGAGGAAGGTTTATATGTATAATACATGCATAATTTATCAGCATTGCACCCGTGCGATGTACTTATATGATGGAAAGGAAATGTATGAACGCTAGCCCCTGCTCTTATTTAATAGCAACAATGATCCCGCCCTCACCTGACGTTATGACATTCCATAAAGACTGTCTCTGCGCTATATAATCTTGCCATGTCATTGTGTGCTCTGTAAGGTTTCTTTTGTTTTAATAATTATATTTGAAGAAAGTTCATTTCTTTTGTTTAATTTATCAGGTTATGGGCCCAGCCCTAGCCTAGCCTAAAAGTTATTAAGTCAATTTGTGCAGTTTTAAAATAGTAACGAAAATAATTTGTTAACGTAACCTCAAAGTTGGTTCGGTCGCCGGAATTTTTTTCAGCTTGCGTACTCGTATAATAAAGTATAAATAATGGGATCAAGCAATCATATGATGACAATTGAAAAGCTCACTGGCCGTGACAACTGGACAAGCTGGAGTTTTGCCGTCAAAGCTTACCTACAACATGAGGACTTGTGGGAATGTGTGGAAAATGAAACAACAGACTCAAAGAAGGATCTTAAAACGAAATCAAAGCTTATACTCTTAGTGGACCATATGCTATATGTGCAAAAACAGCGAAAGAGGTTTGGAACAATTTATTACATGCATTTTATTAAGACTCAGGTTTACTCCGTAAAGTCGGTTTATTGAAGGGCTTAATAAATACTACATTAGAAACAAGTACAAGCGTGGAAGATTACGTAAATAAATTAATGTCATCAGCTCATAAGTTGCGAAATATATCATTTCAAGTCGATGATGAGTGGCTCGGGACACTGATGTTGGCAGGCTTGCCAGATGGTTACAAGCCAATGATAATGGGCATAGAGAGTTCGGGTATAAAAATTAGTGCCGATTTAATCAAAACTAAGCTCTTGCAAGAGGTAACGAAAACAGACACTACCGCTTTTTACACAAACTCCAAAAATGTCAAGCCAGGTTATTCATCCCAGTCAAAATCAAAAGGCCCCCGATGCTTTCAGAGTAATAAGTATGGGCACTTAAGTAAGAATTGTTGGCATAGGAAAAATAAGTCTGAGGTTAGAAATAAGAAAGATAGTAATGGTTTTATAGCAGCCTTCTCAGCCATGCAGGTGAATGATACAATGAACTGGTACGTGGATTCTGGCGCATCAACCCACATGACGATGCACCGGGATGGTTGGTGAATGAGACAGCTCCACCTGTTAACCACATAAGAATAGCTGACAACAAGGTGCTACATGTCGAAAGCTGTGGTGATGTTATAAATAGTACCTAATTAGTTTACAATGTCAAACCGATGAAATTTTGACATTGACAAGTGGCAATCATCGACTAGTTTTTTATGGTTTTTCGGCTTTGGGTCCGTGACACAAGATGGCCGCATGCGTTTAAGTTTTGTTGTTCGTTATTTATTCATTTTTGTTGTTCAATGTGTAGTATTGATAGCGTATTGTGCAGTGATCAAACAAATGTGTGAATAGCTAATGAAGAATTCAACTTGAAGCGTACATAGCCCTTCCTGGGTCAAGGCCGGATTGTCCGTGTGGTTTTTTGTAAATCGCTATCACTTTACAAAAAGCACGATTTTCTCAACTCACCGTACAACGTGGTATCAATCCTCTATCTAGTAGCCGCGCGCCGTGCGATTGGCAACGAGACATTGGCAGTAATGGTCGCTTAACTGTGACCAACCGGCCATCTTTAAAAAAAAATAGAATAGATCTCGACTAGCGATGCTCGGATGGGCAGCGTTCGGGAAACTGCGAAGTGTCTTCTCGTCTAACATACCTCAGTGCTTGAAGACGAAAGTCTTCAACCAGTGCGTATTACCGGTGATGACCTCCGGAGCCGAGACGTGGTCTCTAACTATGGGCCTTTTAAGGAAGCTCAGAGTCACTCAGCGAGCTATGGAAAGAGCTATGCTCGGGATTTGTCTACGAGATCGAATCAGAAATGAGGAGATTCGTAGACGAACCAAGATCATCGACATAGCAAACCGGGTAAGCAAGCTGAAGTGGCAATGGGCGGGGCACGAAGCTCGAAGGACCGATGGCCGTTGGGGCAGAAAGATTCTCGAATGAAGACCACGTACCGGCAAGCGCAGTGTAGGCCGACCACCCGCAAGGTGGTCGACCTGGTTAGAGTTGCGGGGACTCGATGGATGCGGGTCGCTGCTATCCGGCCCATGTGGATATCTATTGAGGAGGCCTGTGTCCAGCAGTGGACGACCTATGGCTGAAATAATGATGATGATGATGAGAATAGAATTATGGTTTTTCAGAGGCATAGGTCCCTTCAGCCAATTTTAATACGAACTGTCAAATCGTCAAGAAAAAAAAACATTTCGGAAAAAGCATAGTAAAGAAAAACAAATGACCTACAATTCGTAGATCCTTACCGCCAGGACTATCGAAAAGAAGAATGGTCTTCCTAAAATTGTACTATGGGCTGCACAAATGCATGAATGAATTCATTCATAACCACTAAATTGCTTCGAATTTTAAGTTTGTCTCTATTCTATTTCTATTTCTATTCTATTCTATTCTATTAAAAAAAAATGGCAACCGGTCACAGTTAAGCGACCATTACTGCCAATGTCTCGTTGCCAATCGCACTCGGCGACTAGATAGAGGATTGATACCACGTTGTACGGTGAGTTGATAAAATCAAAATCGTGCTTTTTGTAAAGTTATAGCGATTTACAAAAAACCACACGGACTATCGGGCCTTGACCCAGGAAGGGCTATGAACGCTTCAAGTTGAATTCTTCATTAGCTATTCACTCATACGTTAGATCACTGCAAAATACGCTATCAATACTACACATTGAACAACAAAAATGAATAAATAACGAACAACGAAACTTAAACGCATGCGGCCATCTTGAGTCACGGACCGGAAGCCTCTTTATATATGTCGTCGCGCCACCAACAAACGTCACATTTCTAATTCTAATTCTAATTTTAAAATATGGCTTCCATCAGGTTAATGATGATTTCGCCAATTTCAAGTTTGCTCGTAGAGCATGCCGTTGTTCGGTGAGGTTTTGCTTTTTGTAAATTGATAGCGATTTACAAAAAACCACGCGGTCTACCGGGCCTTGACCCAAGAAGGGCTATGTACGCTTCAAGTTGAATTCTTCATTAACCATTCACTCATACGTTAGTTCACTGCACAATAGGCTATCAATACTACACATTGAACAACCAACATGAATAAATAACGAACAACTAAACTTAAAGGCATGCGGCCATCTTAAGTCACAAACCGGAAGTCAACGTCACATTTGTTTACTTTGATTATAAATGTTTACCTACCCTCAATTATTATTACAGCTGTCAGATTGAAAGAGATGTAATGTTACCCTCCACTTGATATTATTCGATGGCGCCACTAGTATTATTAGGACTGGCAACACTAGCAGCGGATATAGATTGGCGGAAATCTCGCTGTCACAAAGACGAGGGAAGTGGTAGGAGTGGAGCGAAACGTCACTTTGGTTGGAACGGTGCTCGAGTGCACACGCGCTCTTGGTTAATTTGGAGGTTAAGTGGTAGTGACATTACATCTCTTGATATCTTGTCAATCAGCTGCTATTTTCAAGTGAATGTGATTAGATTTGAATAAACAAATATCAAGACAAGTAATTTCGTGTTTATTTCAAGTAAATTTAAAATAAAAACATGAATGGACATGTGGACGATAATGGTCCCGACAAGACCTCTCCCCGTCATACATATATAATAAAATAAGAGCGATGACAGGTAGCCGTAGCGCAGTAACTAAAAGTAATTGAGTGGTAAATGGGCCATGAAATTGCGCAGCTCACTACCTAGCCTAATTATCATACTGAGTCATACCTTCCTATAAAACGCCTCACACTTCCTCCATCACCACACACATCTCTACGCATCAACAATGTTCAAGACAACGCTCCTTGTCATGCTGATGGTCGCGCTGGTCGCGCACACGACCGCGACCAATAGCTGGACGCGCGTGCCGCCGTGCGACCAGGTCTGCAGCCGAAGCAATCCGGAGAAAGCAGAGTGTTGCCGAGCCCACGGACACGCCACGTACGCCTCCTGCGAGGGCGGAATGTATTGTTATTAAAGGTCAGATAAGCGGCAACTAGAAGTCGAAAATCCTTGGTAACTTTGACAGTTACGCTGAAGTTGCCGCGTTCTTTCTTTGTAATGTCAACAATTAATGTCTTCCTTTTGAAATAAAAACGGTAAACAAATTAAAACGAGTATTTATTTGTTTATTTTAAAATAGTTTGAACGAAAGTAGATAAGTATTCAAGAATGGCAGAGACAGTAAATGGCCACATGGACATCCGCATACTTTTATTATCTCACTAGAAGGTGCTTGCGGACTTCGTCCGCGTTGAAGAAATAGTTATTTGTGCAACAAGAGAGCAAAGTTGTTTTTTGAAGCGAGTGCTGATTATTTGAGTCCCGAGCAAGCGAAGAATTCTACGTTAGAATCCCGACTGCAGCGAGGGACTCAACAGCACAGGATGCAAAAACTTTGCTCTCGTGTAGGTAGAACACATAACTTGTCACCTCAACTGTGAAAACATTCGATTGTTTGTAGAAAAGAAGGAGGTGAATTCGCATGACACATAAGTACAATTTCCAGGTGGTTTATTGCGGGGGCACCCAAACTAGGCTGTTCCTGTATCTTCGGCTTCCATTTGTTTAATAACTAAACCTTTAATTAAAACGATAACGAACATAAAAATGTAAAGTATTTTTTTTTCCTTAAACATGCGATGACATCAGCGCCTCTTAAGACTCCTTATTCCTTTTAAAATGCTGATTGCTTTAGACATTTCTATGATTAAACATTTCTTAACATATTATTGATGTTTCTACCTAGAACAGGGCTATTAAGATTTATTGGTATATATTTTGAAACCTATAGTTTTAGTGTTCATTCAAAATTTTTGTTTCAAAAGCTACTCGACATTGACAAAATTCACACGGAATATTAGTTTTGTCAACTTATTTTCGACTGCACGCAATAAAAGCATGAAATAGCTATGTTACTACCTAGAACTCGGGGAAAAGTATTATTCACTTCAAAAAGTTGGTTGAAATTATCAATATATTTGTCATGGTTTAAAAAATATTGTTTAAAAGGAATAAGGCCTCTTAATCACTCGGTCCCTATATATACGGGGTGTACCGTAAGACGGCACATTCTGCGATAGACAACATGGCCCCCAAGTTCGCGTTTCTGCTGCTGTGTGTGGTGTTCCTGGCGGCGGTGAGAGAGAGCACTGCTTTTGTCGACGCCTGCAATGAAGTTTGCAACAGGTGTTTATTTTAACCCTCGACGAAAGGTGTTATAATACGTCTGCCTAGGCCGAACGTGGGAGAAGATCTTACTTCCTGGCCAAGGCAAAACGTAAAACTTTTGACAAACCACGGGCGGTAATTCGTTAGGCCCTCAATCGCACAAACACTTGCGACGGGGACTTTCACGAATAGACAGGTTGACTGATGTTGAATTCTACAGCGTACTGTAGTTATATGAATAAAATTAGCTAAATATATCACGAAACAAAGAAAAAAATACAGAAAAATTAATCTTTTTTGGAAATATGTGACTTTACGCATATTTATGATATTTTTTTTAATCCAAAAGAAATTTTGAAAATGTTTTCAGAATCCTCATAATTTTACAAAACAATTGTATGACAATCATGAACTTAAACGCACTTTTTCACGGTGAAAATGGCAAATTTCTTTATTTCTCCATATACAATTATTGGTACCTATACCAGCCTGTGGTAATTGATCAGCATCTGAACTGGAAAGAGCACATAGATCAGGTTTGCAATAAGCTCAACCGGTTTGTGTTTGCTCTCCGTAGGCTAAGAAACACCGTGTCATTAGAGGCCGCCATCACGGCCTATCATGGGTATGTGTCATCCGTTACCTGATGAAATAAAGCTACTACAGGGTAACAGTTTTAAACACAGGTTGTCCACTTGGCTTCTGGACAAGTGCTTTTATAGCGTAAAAAGCTACTTAGACTCCACTTCACAACAATTGTAAATTGGTTCCTTTTGGTTTACTCTTCTCTTTGCTTTTCTTTTATTTTTATTTTTATTTACTTTTTAATCGGACTCGGATTGTTTGCTTATTTTTGTACTTTTTGACATAGTGCCATAAAACTGAAATTAGTAAATAGTAGGTATGTTTAATGGACAAATTATTTAATTTATTATTTAAGAATATATCATAATTAATTATATTGTAACGTGCGTGCATTGTTAATATTTGCATGCCTGCATGCAGGCTGGATACATGGAACTGTATTGCTTAGATTATAAGACCTCATTTGTAACTACCTGTATTCTAGCAAATAAACGATTTGATTTGATTTGATTTTGTGACGTCACTAGCCTGACGCCTTTTGTATGGAGCGTATTTAGCGCTACGTAGGAATGTTGAAGTTTGACGGTCATTTCTGACTTTTAGAGCAGTTTAAGTGTAGTCAGTCCCATATAGACATTTGATCACAATAAAAAATAGAATCGATTGACATCCTCAAAAAAAATTAGTCAACATGTCTATTCTGCCCTAGGTTGTACTATAACATTGTATCAGTATCTGTGTGTCTGTTTGTGCAACTGTGCATCTTAGCTCCCAAACGGATAGACCGATTAGATTAGATTAGATTAGATTATATTTATTTCACACATATAGGGATACATTATAAATTACACATAGTCAATTTACACGAATCTACACGGTGATCGTCAACATAATAAACAAATTAAACAAATTCAGCAGGTCATAATTCATTAGATAATTAAGAAAAAACAATGTCAGATATTAAAAACAATATACCAAATTAAATAATGTCGAATAAATATGTCAATAAATTCACATAATATACAAATTAAATGTCAACAGTCACCACAAAGGATCGTCGCCTACACTAAAATACAAAACATTTTATCTAAATATGTCAAGATAATCTTTAACTGAGTACAAAGGATTTTCCAATAAAAGGTTTCTCAATTTACACTTGAATACCATGTCAGATGGTTCATTCCGAAGATCGGCGGGTAAGCGTTCATAGTAGGTCGGACCGATGACTCGCGGGTTCTTACCTGCAAGTGCCATTCGTCGCGGGACGGTTCGAAGTCTCCCCGTCGATCGAATCTGCTTACCACAAACCTCGACACGCTTAAACATTGGCAGATTGTTTCTTACGAACAGCAACACTTCAAACATGTATACTGAGTAGTGCGTCATAATTCGATGCGTTACGAAAAGGTCCCTGCATGGATGTCGTGTATGCACACCGGCTAGAGTACGTAATGCTCGCTTCTGTATGATAAATACTCGATTGGCATCCGTAGAGTTTCCCCAAAGGAGTATACCATATGACATTAAGGAGTGGAAGTGAGCAAAATAAACCGATCTTAATGAAACTACCGATATTAGGGGTTTTAGTTTCCGCAACGCAAAAGCCGCACCACTCAGTCTGTCGCACAGCGAATCGACATGGCACTTCCAGTTAAGATTAGAGTCTAACATAAAACCTAGAAACCTGGTTTCGTTGCATAACGGCATCGGGAGATCAGATAAACAAGGAGGCAATGAGATATGCCGTCCCGAAAAAACCATTATGTTGGATTTTGTTACATTTAGGAGCAACCCATTTGCGGAAAACCACCGTTGTATTTGAGTGCGGTTTTTCAATCGAAAGACATGTCTGTCGAGATGGTTCTTAGCTATGCTTGGTGGGAATAAGAAGGGTATTTTCCAAGATATTCAGCTTTAATTGGAACTAGTAACACGATCTCAACCAATATTGAAGCTAAGAATTCCAAATTTTGTAGTGATATTCAGTTTTAGTAGCATTTTTAATATCACTCATTGAATTAGGGTCTCATGATGGTCAGCTACTTGTGCCGGGGGTGTTTTAATTTTTCAATTTAGGTTATCATCTCAGAGACTTCTCTTCAATTTAAGAGCTGCGCTCTTGTCGGTGTACAATCGTCAGCCGTTTCTTTCCTGAGCTTTCTCACTTCTTGGTAAGACATGACTTTAAAACCTTTTCTCTAATTTTCTCAAAGTAATTTCGCCTTGGCGTTCCTCTACCTTGCATTCCTTCGATTTTTGCTTCGATAAAGATACTTATTTTTGAGGAAAAATTCATGTCTTAGCAGATGCCCTATCATGTTTCCTCTTCTATTTTCTATTACATACGGTACCCTAAAACCTGTTCTTCCACAGGTCCCCAGCAGAGTGGGACGAATGCTGTCGCACCCATGGGTACTCCAAGGCCGTGGACTGTCGGTACCATGGTCGGATGAACTGCTTCTATTAACGTGGAAAAAGATTTTTGAAATGGACCGATTCCCCTGGATACTGTCACCATACTAGGGGACAACAGTTTGGAAAATAACGAGATAATAAACATTAAATAAAAACGTCCCCATCCACATTTGATATTCTTTTCCTGCTCTATTTATTTCTACTGGTTCTTAATGTTTTATTTCACGGGTTCCGTAACAGAAGGGTAAAAACGGGACCCTATTACTTAGCCTCCGCTATCCGCCTGTCACCAGGCTGTATCTCATGAACCGTGAAAGACAGTTGAATCACAAATGATGTATTTCTGTTGCCGCTATAACATCAAATAATAAAAAAAACATGATAACATTTATAATTAAGGGGGCTCCCATATAACAAATGAGATCAGTTGCGCTAACTTTGTACCTCATTTGCATCCGGCGCCATACATATACTCGTAGTCTGTCCGATCTCTAAGATCAAATGAATTCACTGGCACGTTTGTACAGTCGCCATCAGATATATCGCAGCAAATAAGGCGTTCATAAATATGTGAACATGTACTGTAACACCCAGTCAATAAGAGTCGTGTTCAGATATTTATGAATACCTTACATGCTACGATATGTCTGATGGCGACTGTACCTTACCAACGATCGTATACGTGTAAGTTTAAGGTAATTTTTCACATGTATTAGTTCGCCATAATTTGATCTTAATATTCCGGATAGACTATACCAGGAGCAAACTTAACCCGGCCAGTTATGATGGGATAAGTTTTTGTAGGGTAGCGTCGGGCGCGAGTGAGACTCGCACTTGGCTGGTTTTTATTTGAAGCTCGGGTTGATAATAAAGGAGATAAGTTTAGGTTTCAAATGGTCAAAGGAAAAAGAAAGAGAAATTGCTGTAAAAGTTTATTACTGCATATGTTCATTAAACGGCTGAGCTAGCATATCAATCCGCGATTCCGTTTGTCGCGTGACAGTTTACGTTCTTGATCTAAATATAAATAATAAATAAATTTAGAATTTTCTGCTTCTCGCCGTCGTTGGTTTTATGGTCCCAGATTGATACCTCTGAGACACTTATATACCTGTAGCACACCGCCTGCATAAGTCGTTATACAGTCTTATACATACACCTTAATGTGGTGCTGGAAGCGTATGCTGAGGATACCCTGGACCGCTATGCGTACCAATGTATCAATCCTTTCCGAGAGAGAGAGAGAGATAGAGAGGGGGGGGGGGGGGGGAGAGAGAGAGGGAGACCTTAAATTTGCTGGCTGGCTGTATAAGGACTTATGAAGCCTGTGTGCTACCTGGGTGCTCGGCGCGGACTGCACTGTGATCAGCTGATGCTGACGTCCTTTGCTTTCTTCGAGTGCCTCACACCTAGAGCGGCTGCGGCACGCATACATCATAAACGGCCGAAGCATCCTACTAGTCCATTTTCTATTGGGCATGCTTGTATGGAGAGGTATACTATTTTAAGTACAGCAATGTCATTTGGTACGGAAATCATACATGTCCACTTGAGCCCAAAATGCCCGATAGCCAGGGAGGATCAAAGTACAGAGCTCCCAGTGACCACAAAAAAAAACTGGCGGACTAGTTTGGACCTTCGAATCAAGTTACGTGTCGTTATCAGGTAACTAGACGATGCCCAATTCATTCCCTTTACCAGTTTTTTTAATGGTTCAGTGGCAATATGACGTCATATTTTGCTGTTATGTCCAAACTAATCCACCAGATTTTTTTTTTGAGCGCCGGGAGCTATGTACTTTGACACCCCCACCCCCCACCTGTCACGGAGCTCAAACTGGCTACCGGGCTAATGAAGCATTTACGGGTTGGATGTAGAAAAAAAACACCCAAATGCCTTCAAAATTTAATGTAATAATAAAACCGAGCAAAAGGTCGTGGTCGTGGAATAAAGTTAGGCCTGTTCGTTGACGCAGGTGGGTACTCCCCTGACGAGTACGCGGTGGTAGTGCAGGTCCTGAGCGGAGTAGCCGGGAGCGACCCGGGGACCGTCGGAGACAGCTGGTACTTGTGGTGCAGTGGAGGGACTCTCTGGAGCCGCGGCTACTGTGGCCGGCCGGAATCACAGGCTGGGCCACAACCGCCGAGAATGAACCGTAATACCTACCCGTTCCATTTGGCATTGCTGTTCTCCAAAATATCATACTGTTTTCCAATAAAAAACGGACTACACCTAGGTAGCTATTGAATTGTTGTAAAATGTAGTAAATTATAGGGCTCTTTTAACATTTATTACAAACGTACAATACAATACATTTGACTCCCTGTACAATATGCGTAAGAGGCGTGTCCCTGCCGGCGGCAACAATCCGCCTTCACTGCTAGGCTACGGCCACAGAGGTTATCGCATTGCTCCGTCCTTATCCATGGACTGTTCTGAGCCTCCGTGAGGACCAGGACCGCAGCAACCACCAAAACCAGTAACGTTCTCTTGAACATTTTAAAGGATGATGTAGTTTTTAGTGGTTTTCGAATGTCGATATAAATATCGTGGAAATGTAACGTTGTAACAGATACAAGTATTGTGTAGGACGACAGAGGAGAGTTTATATACACACCTCGTTATCAGTGTGAAAATTCATTGAAATCGAATCATATAGGGTTGTCACACAATGCTCATTTAAGTACCATAATGTTTGGTTAATTTCCATTGTACTTAGTTCTACTTACTGTATTTTTGTGGACATCTTTTATTAGCTTTTGTTTTAGTTCTGTATTGTTCATTATTACAAATTGTATTGCAGTTGATGCCCCAAATAAATAAAATTAAAAAATAAAAATATAGGTAGTTTAGGATAACCTAAAAAAATAACTTAAACACCTTTATAGGTATTAGACTTTATAGGTATTTTAATTATGCTGTATCGCTTATGATTATTTTTTATTGTTTTAAATGCCAATCTATATATATAAAAGAAGAAGTCCTGACTGACTCATCAACGCACAGCCGAAACTACTAATGTTAGAGAGTTGATTTTTGCACAGTAGGTTACTTTTATAACTTGGGCTAGGGATAAGAAGGGATTTTTGGAAATAACTCCCCTAAGAGGGTTAAATAGGGGTGCAAAGTTTGTATGGGATAAACTTTTTTTTGGAGCTAGAAACTTGAAACTTTGTAGAAGGATTACTTATTCAAAAACACAAAAAGTACTTCAGCGTTTTAGAAGATTTTACCCCTAAGGGGGTTAAAAAGGGGTGCAATGTTTATATGGGAGAAACTTTTTTTTTTAACTAGAGACTTGAAACTTTGTTAGAAAGCTTACTTAATCAAACACAAAAAAAAATTCAGCGTTTTGGAAAATTTCACCTCTAAGGGGGTTAAAAAGGGGTGCAAAGTTTGTATGGGGAACACCGCTAATGTTATTTATTAAGAAGTGTTACGCTAATCTATCTTCTATCTATATATATAAATGCAAGTGTCCTGACTGACTGACTGACTGACTGACTGACTCATCAACGCAGAGCCGAAACTACAAATGCTAGAGAGTTGAAATTTGCACAGTAGGTTGAATTTATAAAGTGTACAAGAGATAAGAAGCGACTGAAAAAATCAACCCCTAAAGGGGTTAAAAAGGTCATGAAAGGTTGTATGGGGTACAAGTTATTTTTTATGTTAGGAACTTCGTAAAAATGTATCAAAATAAAATAAAAGAAAAGTCATCCCCTAAAAGGATTAAAAGGGGTTTGTAAGTTTAAATTCATTACACATTTTTCGAAACTTCTTATAAAGGCATATAAAAGAATAAAAAAAAAACATTAATTGATCGTTATTAAAAATTTAACCTCTAAGGGGGTTAAAAGGGGGATGAAAGTTTGTCTTGGGATTCAAATTTAATTTTAAGCTAGGAACTTGAAATTTCGTAAAAGGTATTAAAATAAAATAAAAAAAAACTTATTTCAGCGTTTTTGAAAATTCATCCCCTAAAAGGGTTAAAAAGGGGTTGAAAGTATGTATGACGATCAAAAGTTTTTTTGAGTGTGGGACTTAAAAGGGTTATAAAAGCATATTATAAAAATACAAGGAAAATCATTTTAGCGTTTTTGAAAATTCAGCCCCAAAGGTGGTGAAAAAGGGGTTGAAAATCTGTATGAAGATCAATTTTTTTTTATTGTGGGATTTTAAACTGTATAAAGGCATTTTATTAGAATACAAGAAAAATCATTTCAGCGTTTTTGAAAATTCAGCCCCGAAGGTGGTGAAAAAGGGGTTGAAAATTTTTAAGAAGATCAAAAATTTTTTTGATTGCGTTATCTTGAAACTTTGTACAAAGGCATATACTTAATTAGAATACAAGAAAAAAAAAATCAGCGTTTTTGAAAATTCTACCCCTAAGGAGGTTAAAAAGAGGATGAAAGGTTGTATTGGGTATAAGTTGTATTAAGTTAGGAATTAGAAACTTTGTAAAAAGGTATTTTATTAAAAGATAAGAAAACTCATTGCCGCGTTTTTGAAAATTCAGCCCGGAAGGTGTGTAAAGGCATTATTATTCGGATCAAAGAATTTATAAACGTCGTTCTTAAACTCATCGAATTTAGTAAAGCTATTCGTTCGTAGATGTACCTGATTTTATAATGATACCGGGTAATTAGAGCAAATTAGCCGAAAAAAAAGTAAAAAAAGGCCAAGAGCGAGTCGGACTCGCGTACGAAGGGTTCGTTACTATTTCGTAAACAATTGCAAAAAAAAGCACGTTTAGCAATTTCAACATTACTTAGATCTGAAAATAATAAAGATGTAAAATTTTCAAGATAAAGGGTCCACGCGGACGAAGTTGCGGGCAACAGCTATAGTATAATATAAAATAAAATAAATTCTTGACATACTTGCTAAAACAATTTTAGATGAAACACATTATTTTTGGTTTATTATTGCATTGTCACTGAATCTGTATATGTTACGAAATGTTAAATACAAATAATGTACAGGAAATCGGTAAAAAATTAGTTTCTAGAATTGGACGTAGTTAAACGAAAAGGACTCAATCCACCGTGACTTGCAGTTTGAAGATCAAGGAGTATTTCAACTACGGTAGATTGATTTTACACAAAATTATTCTACGGAAGAAATGAGCGAAAAATTTCCCTCTTTATGTATTTCTAAAAGTAATTAGCAGTTTTTCACTACTTTTCGAGATATTGGGACCTACGTGGTTTGGATCCACGACATTTTGAGAAAAATAAATAATACTCCCCGATTTCCTTGACACCTGTATGAATCTCATAAAATCGTGACAGTTTTAAATCACTTATTACGACAAAATAAAACGTAGTCAAAGAACATGACAATCGTATTGCATAAATGGATAATTATTATTTTTTGTACGACTGACGACAAACATTTTTTTCGCTATAATTATTTTATTACCATAAAGTGGCAACTAATCCGTGCTTACCAATAGAAAACGGACTATACCTATAGTCTATACTTATAGGTATTTAAAAGAATGTAAGCAAACCATTAAAAGAGTTGTTTATAAGGTAACGTTTGGTTCCTGTTACATTTTTTCAATTTTAAAATAATTGACCTTACGACTGCAGTCCGTTCCATTTCAATAAGATGTGTTATTGCTTAATTTTACCGTATATTATATAAAAATTCATGAATACAAACATATTTTTATCACATTAAATAAATATATTCTTTTTTCTCAGTAAATCGTCACTAAAAAGTACCTAATTTTGCAGAGGTTTAAAACGCAAGGTTGCATTATACTGGAAGTAACACGACTAAAATAGAAAGTCACAGGTTTAAAGTAGCAACACCTACCTGACGTGATTTTTAACTAGGCTGCATTATATTGGAACTAACACCACTAACATAGAAAGTCTCAGGTTTAAAGTAGGAACACCGACCTTACGTGATTTTTAACTTTGTCGGTTTGACATTCGCCATTGCTTGCTGTCATGTAATACGCGTGCGATATTTTGTGTTTCAGAGCTTCCGTTTATTGTTATTTTCCGTTAGTTTAGTTAGTTTAGTCCGTTTAGTTTATGAATGCATTGTCACTGAATCTCAATATATTTTACGAAATGTTAAATACACATAATATACCTACAGGAAATCGGTAAAAAATGAGTTTCAAGATTTATGATTCACAGTTTTACATATTTCTCTGCTACGTAAAGGCCGAAATTCACAGAATAAACCAGCCACGAACATGTCGGGCCACGCTCAGTGTAGGGTTCTGTAGTTGCCCATCCTTCACAATTCACAATAGACGGGTTTAAAACAGCGGTTATAAGCCCGAGGTTTAAATTACGAGAAAGATTTCAAGCTCTATAAAAAGCTAGGTTGTAAACGCCAAAGTAACTGTAATTACTTATTACCTTCTGGAACTTATCGATTATAAGCGCCGGATTGAGCGGAATGTTTTAATGCAGTATGGCACTTAACTAATATGGTAACGTTCGAAGTATAAGGACACCGTGCGGCATTTGCACTCGGCTAACTCCGAAAATCGGGCTATTCCGAAAATGACCATTATCTACTAAACGCGGCTATATTATTTGCTCTGGCTACACTCCCTATGACGTTCAGGTATCTCCCTTGCCGCGTCAGTTAGCTTGAGACGCTAGCGACGAAACTACGCGTGTGGCGCATCAGATTAGTGAGCGAGTGAAAAATTCCCGCCTTTTTGACATTCGGAATTAGACGACCATCGCTAACTCTGTAATTTGGTGAGTAAATGAAGTGACTGCTTTTGTGTTTAAGAGATTTTCGTTTTTTAGCCATTTTAAATAGAGTTAATCTATTGCAGCTTGTATTTTATTAAATTTTCAGATTTACCCGAAGTGGGGAATTCCGTGGCCGGAATTATCCGACCTTCTTTTTTCAAAGTGACAGCCAGTGGTTCTCAAACAATCAAAATTAAGTCATTGCCGCGATTAACCTTTCCCGCTACAAGTACTTACATGCCGGTCCCCAGACCAGTGTGGCATATTCAGTGGCTGCCACGCTCTGTCTCGGAACGCACGTACACGTACACGATACTAGCGCCCACGCTCTACCGATTTACGTTGCAAGTGAACGTGCCGCATTTGTCTTTTTATACTAGTGGTGAAATTAATAAAAAGATAGTTAAAAACATTTGCATTGTAGCGGGATGCAGGAATTTGCTCGAATTACCATATACCACTATTAAATTTAACAGCCACCAATTTTAACCATTTGTAATGTGTCATGTAAAACTATATTATAGCGCGTTATTAATTTAGTACTTATCGTCCTTTGTAAACGAAATCAGTATTTTTTTTATTACTCTATCGCTCCACCACGCCGTACTATCGCTATTTTTCTATTTGTGACGTTGCATTATTCTTTTTAATACGTATTATACAGGGTGTAACCGACAGCGTACCGAAAACGAAAACCGTAGTTTGAGACCATAATCACGAACTGAAAACGAGTGTTCATTTTCTCGGAAAACTCAAGGATAAGATTTTCCAAAATGAATTATAAAACTCGACGCGCAATGTATTGCGTCCAATTCTCTCGGGTGCAGACGCGCGGGGAGAAGAGCACGCGGCAAGCATAGACCGGTCCGGGCGCTCCCCATTCCACTCACGCGTCAGCGCAAAACATACCGTTACGCCAATGCGCATCGAATGACATGAATGAATGCAACCATAAAAATAACGCAACCACAGATCACAACTAGTGTACTACCTAACACCAATAACAACTGACCGATAAATTAACCTATTGACCGCCAAGCGGTCTAGCAATTTACCGTGCCACTGACGCCAGAGTAAAAAAAAAAAGATGTGCCCCAAAATCAACAGGGATTGAAAAATACTTGTAGCGGTTAGAATTACAAAGTTTTTGATCATTGAAATTTGGACGGCTGTGGCCGACGTGGCGTCAGGGGCACGATTTTTTGTTGACGGCCACAGCCGACTGTGGCGCTCAAAAGGTTAAAACAGTCTAACAAGATTATTTTCATTCAAGCAAGTAACGCAAATAAAATGTGCGGGTAGGTAAACATTAAGCACGCGTCCGACCGCAGCGGCCTGCGCGACTGGGCTGGCGGATCAATGACCGGCCAGTACCGTTATCTGTCCCACTCCACGCGCCTGTGTTGTACCGTAAAGCTTACATAATACTGTTTGTGATACATTGTGTGTTTTACGGAAAATGCTATTTTTATGCGATTTTTCATGAAAAATTGTTACCGGAAGAGTTCGATTAACGGAAAAATAAAGAAAAAATTAAAACTAGCGAGGAAAATTTGTGAATTTTCTCAAAGAAATTTCCACGATTTTCTAGACCAGAATAATGGTCTGAAGCCATGGTTTCAGTTTTCGGTACACCGTCGGTTACACCCTGTATTGTTAAAAAAAAAAACAAGATTTTGTATTGCAGTGGTTCGCAGCAATACCAATAAAATGTGGCATGGTGGTGTATTCAATTTCTGTAAATTTAGAAATTTATCATTTTTCAGTTAAATAAATAGTGAAATAATATTATATAATGTATAAATAATCTCTCTATATTGAATGCAACAAATAAATGGTCAATACATTATTATTTTATTTAATCGTTGATAACCCTCGCTAGCGTCGATGTGACAAGTGAGCCAATTTATTTTCACCGTTATTACACAACCTCAACGTTCCGTTTGGCTTGAAAGCCGTGAAAAGGGCTTGCAGGCTTCATAGGTATCACTACGGGCGGCCGTCTATACCTACTCAGCCGGCAAGCCCTTATTTTCCCGGCGTCTGCAGTAATGTACTATTTTTTATGCCAATCCAAAACTTATATGGGCCAAAGAAAAATTTCCGGCTAGAAAAGCCACTAATCGAAGAAAAATTATCACATACAATTTGTGTGAAAATTAAAACTTTTATTATTTAATCGCTATTTTTTTCTCTTATAGTAAATGGCAATGGCATTAAGTCCGCCTTTTGTACGATAAGTATGTTTTTCATTTGTGCAATAAAGATTAAATAAATAAATTCTGCTCCACATATGTATGGAAAATGTTTTCTTTAATCTGTATGTGGATTTTAGTAAGTACATTATCATTACTTTCACACATATTGTATGGGAATGTTTTCCTGGATTCATGGCGTTTCAAGCCGGATTTTTTTTGTCCTTTTTGCAGGTGTCTTTAGGTATCCTTAAAGACGAAAAATAAAAAAATAACAGGGTTCAAACTTAGGTGCCGTTAAAAATAATAAAAAAATCTAAAAAATGCAAAAAGATGGTCAAGAAATATTTAATATAGGGGGCTATACATCCAGACTTTAAGGGTTAAAGTTTGAGTACCACAGATTCCTGATCGGGTAATTCCGAAATAAAAGCTTGACAAACACATGTATATGTACTTCTATAAGCCTAATCGAGTAAAAAGAGCAGGGAGGGTAATTCCAATCAAAAAAGTAATATGTCCCTTATGCAACAAGCGCATAAATCTCGTTTTCAAGTGTATTCGGACTTACCCGAACCAATTCGGAATTGCCCGTTTGCAACGAAAAAAAAAACTAGATTTGAAATGCTTGTATTTTAAAAAACTTACATTATTTATGAAAAATTCTGTAATCGATTGTTAGGCTATATCATCTAGTAAGTAAGTTATTCACTATTTCCGTCTTAAAACCTTGCTATACTGACTGGTTCATGGAGACACTCACACCTTATCAACTAGTGCAAAAAGCATTCGGAATTACCCGAGTGCACCTTACGTCATTTTAAAGAATATTATGAAATTTTGCGATTACTCAAATACGGCTCGACCGATTTTATTCAATATAGTTTTCATTGAAAGTAGTATAAGGCCTCATTATCATAATTTTTTGACCCGTGGTTGAAAAGAAAGAGAGGGGGGGGGGGGGCGCTATTTATTGGATTTCCGGAGCTAATATTTACACTGCTGCTGATTTTATCAAAAAATGATATCAATTTAGTTTCAACAACCAAATGAAACCTTTTTTAAGGCATGTGGCCTATATACCTATGAATAAAATAAGAAGGTAAAGCCGGACTAGTAATATATGAGGATTGTCAAGTAGGCGATATTGTTTTTTTTTATTTATTTTTTATTGCAAGCATTGGCAACTAGGCCATCAGCTTAAATCAGAGTACATGGCACATTAGAATCTAGGGGCACTATTGATAAGATTTATATTGCAACAATTTTGCAACCAATCGCAACGCACTATAATGACATTAGTTTAAGTACCTGTCAGTTCCACTATGTTAACCTCGTAATATCATTTAATGGAATGCACTCTTTTCCTGACTGTTTTTCGTGTAGTAAACACGTATACACTTCATTTATAATCTTACGTTCACGACTATGAATAGTTTTCAGCATTTTCTTTGGATAATTTTAAATATTTGTCTATTAAAAAAACCACCACGAATGACATTGACATTGTTGACAAACCATCATAAAATCATTGCCATTTTAAGAAATTGTAAGGTAGTCATAATAATAAGAAATTGTAATTAGTTACAGTGAAATTCCGCAATATGGCGTATCCTCATATATTTCTGGTCAGGCTTTATATTGTTTTTTATCATACCTATATCGAATTATACACGTAAAAATATGAATGTAATATTAATGTGTAGTGCTGACCCTATTATTTTCAATGTTTCTTCACCACTGATAAGATAACGGGGTCTAGCTTATAAACATGTTTTTGTTCTGCTTATCTTTATAAAGGGACTGGTTTTTAAATATGCATGTTGATAGAGTTTTTCGGTAATTGGCACAAACCAAGGTCCGGTAGTTTTGAATTATTGATATGTTCTCTAGGATCGTTAGTAAGTGTTTAAAATGCAAAATGCACAATCCCCCCTCCCTCCGCGACCGCGACCGCCACCATATTGAAAAACCGGCACTTTCTTCAGGTTTTACTTATATCTTCGTCTAGGAGCATTTTGGTAAAAAAAAAGCTATTATTTTAAATGATCTCCGTAACTATCTGTCCTAAGAACAAAATTTGTAATGTAAATCCCATCAAAAACATAAATGTTAAATGAGAGCCAAGTTCAATATCGTGTGCAACCTTGTCGACTTCGCCGACAAAAGAATTGAGATCTATATGGGCGCCGAGTTCTTTGCCCTAAAATTTTTAGATACAAGGACATGCGACATATTCAATGCATTTATTTTACTTGGGGTGTAATTCAATATCAAGACTTGACTTGGCTAGTTCTCACATACAAGTTTATATTATATTTGTCTAATCCTTAACCTATTTTCGTAAAGGTAAGTACGCAAGTTAGTGTACGTCCTGTTACTTAAACTGTTAGCTTGATAATAATACTATGTTACTTTTATAAAATTTAGTTAGTTTCAATGTCTTTTTTTTGAGCTCGCTATTCAAGAATCGGAAAAAATAGATCTTCGGATTTAATTAAGCTGCAATTTGAACCATCTTAGGAGACGGGTGGACAAAAAAATTTATCCGTAGCTTTAACTTTGCACCTCATTTGTATCCGGCGCCATACATACCAGGTGCAAACTTACCCCGGCCAGTTAAGATGGGATAAGTATTTGTACGGAACCCTCGGTGCGCAAGTCAGAGGGAAAAAAATGCCTTTCTGTTTTCCTAGACTTAAAAAAGGCCTTCGATACAGTTTCTCTCCCCACTCTTATAAAAAAGCTAGAACACTACGGCATCAGAGGAAAACCTCTAGAGTTGCTGGGTGATTACCTGCAGGATCGATGTCAGAGGGTCAGGATAGGAGATCACATAAGTACTGATGCTAAGGTTACATATGGTGTCCCTCAAGGCAGCGTACAGGGACCGACACTATTTCTGGCCTATATAAATGAACTTACTGACATGCTCATAGAAGATGGACATGTCATTTCATACGCAGACGACACGGTGGTAGTATTCACGGGTGATAAGTGGGAGTCGGTCTTTAAGGCTGCTGAGAGGGGCCTACATAGAATCAACAGATGGTTAACACGTAATCTGCTTACACTTAACATAGGAAAATCAAATTACATCTGCTTCACAAAGACTATCATTGCTCAACCATCTAAAGACCTTAAATTAAAAATCCATAATTGCAATCTTCAGAATAGCAGAACCTGTCAATTTTTTCTAGTGGGATACCACTAGAAAAAGTCGCATCAATCAAATACTTAGGTGTTATGATTGACCAACGTCTATCATGGCATCAACATCTTGAATATATAAATACCAGAATAAGAAAATTAGTGTGGATATTCAAAATCTTACGACACATCAGCAACACTACTCTACTACAACAGATATACACTGCGTTGGCACATCCAATAATGACGTACTGCATTCCAATATGGGGCGGCGCTGATAAAACTAAGTTTCTGGTAGTGGAAAGAGCACAGAGATGTTTACTGAAAGTTATGTACTTTAAACCATATAGATATCCTACTACAGAACTCTATGTCGACTGCAAAGTGCTTAGCATGCGCAAATTGTACTTAACCTCTGCTATACTAAAGCTTCATAAATCGTTACCATTTAAGCCAGAGCTGTTACAACAGAGAAGAAAACATATAGTTGCACCCGTACCAGTCTGCAAATCAGCTTTTGTAAAGAGACAATTTGATGTTCTATCCCCGTTGTTATATAATAAGATAAATAAGGAGCTTAATATTTATAAATTAAATTATCATGTATGTAAACAGACTCTACATGACTGGTTAACTACACTGAACTATTACGAGACTGAAAATATAATGCATAAGTAGTGATTAAGATTATTTAAGAAAACATCATACAAAATAATTAAATTGTATAAATTGAAACACACACACGCACACACATACACACACACATTGCATGCTTTCCATGAATGTAGGCTAAGAAAAATAGGTAAATGTATAATCATACCTAATTATGTGGCTGTAATCCATTTTAACGTAGTACTATTGTTAACACTATAAATTGAAGAGCGAGGCCTCCTGATACAGGTTGAATAAACCTAATAGAAGGACTCGACCACACTCTGTACTTACCACCTAAGTTTAAATGGAAATAAATAATTTATTATTATTATGTTTGTGGATTTTTTTCCCATCTCGACTTTACGTCGGGTTTTTTATAGGGCCAGATACGGGTTTAACCAAGTAATCTGGTTCTTGTGTATAGGTGTGGTGTGCTTACGGTGTTGATTTTATATATTTTGTGTCTGGTGTATATCTGCCTGTGTTCTGTGGGATGTTTGTAATGTGGTTTGTGTATGTGGGGTAGGGGGGATAGTCGTAGTTTCCGGAACACTAAGCAGTGTGAGTGAAGTTGGGTTTAGGAACCGGCGTACTATCGAACAAGTGTCCAGTACTATTGATTTTTGTAGTGGAATATACGTTTTTGGGTGAAGATCTATTATTTTCAGGGCAGTGTGTAGGGTTTTAGGTATGATACCGGTTGAGGATATAATTATGGGTACTATCTTAACGGTTTCTTGGTGCCACATCTGTTTGATTTCGTCGGCTAATGGTATGTATTTTTGGATTTTTTCAACGTGTTTCTGTTTTAGGTTGTTTGTGTTGGGGACGGCGATATCTATCAGGTAAGTGGTTTTTGTGGATTTAAAGGTAAGTGTGATATCAGGTCTATTGCTGAGGATAGTGCGGTCAGTGATGATGTCTCGGTCCCAGTACAGTTTTAATTTGTTATTTTCTAAAACAGGTTTCGGTTTGTATTTGTAGTAGGGTGTGTGTGTTTCTGTCAGGTCGTGTTTGAGTGCGAGCTGTTGGTGGATGTATTTGGCTACATTGTCGTGTCTGTGTGTGTAATCCTTGCTGGCTAGTGCGTTGCAGCCTCCGGTTATATGGTCTATGGATTCAGTGTATTGGTGGCATAATCTGCATCTATCTGTTTCTATCGGTTCTTTCAGAATGTATTTGGAGTAGTTACGTGTTTTTATCACTTGGTCCTGTATTGCTATGAAAAACCCTTCTGTTTCACTAAATAGGTTTCCTTTTGTAAGCCAGGTGGTTGAAGCGGTTTGGTCTACGTAGTCTTGTTCCAGTTGGTGGGGGTATTTGCCATGTAATGCTTTGTTCTTCCAGTTTTCCAGTTTATGCTCGTCTTTCAGGATTTTAGAGGTCGGATCATATTGGTTATTGTTTAGATGCAGTGGTGTTCCAGATTGTGGTAGAGTTACTATTGCTTTATGTAGTGGACTTTGATCAGCTTTTCGGATGAAATATGTGCGCAGGTTATTTATTTGGGAATAATGCAGGTTTTTAATGTCTATAAATCCACGACCCCCTAGTTTTCGTTTTAGTGTAAATCGTTGTATGGCGGAATGTATGTGATGGTTGTTATATTTATTGCATGTTGTTCTTGTTGTAATGTTAAGGGCATTAAGTTCTGTGTCGGACCACTTGATGATTCCAAAGGAGTATGTTAAGACAGGGATGGCGTATGTGTTGACGGCTTTTACGATATTTCTGGCAGACAGCTGGGTTTTGAATATTTGGTTCAGTCTGTGTTTGTATTTAGTTTTTAATGTATTTTTTATGTCTGTATGATTTATAGATGTACTTTGCTGATATCCTAAGTATTTGTATGTTTCTCTGGGCTCCATACTATCTATAGTTCCTCCTTGTAATTCAAGTGTAAAATCATCTGTTCTATTGTGTTGTCCTTTGGTGATGCTATTTATTTTACATTTATTTGTTCCAAAAGTCATTTTAATATCTGTACTAAATTTTTCTGTAAGTTTTAATAGATGGTCCAATTCTTGTTTATTAGACGCATATAGTTTAATGTCGTCCATGTATAGTAGGTGTGTGAGTTTGGTTTTGTTTTGTCTGTCTATGACGTATCCGTATTCGGTGTTGTTAAGTATTCTAGAGAGAGGGTTTAAAGCAAGACAGAACCACAGAGGGCTAAGTGAGTCACCTTGAAATATGCCGCGTGCGATTTTGATCTGTGATGTACTGAGTGTTGTTGTGTTAGTCCTTAGGTTAAGTTTTGTTGTCCATTTGGTCATTGCGTGTTGTAGAAATTTTATTAAACTATTGTCAATTTTGTAAATTTTTAGGACGTGTAGAAACCAGGAATGGGGTACACTGTCAAAGGCTTTCTGGTAATCAATATATGAAAAGTATAGGTTTCTGTGTTTCTGTCTTACTTGGTTGTGTATTTCTGCATCTATTATTAGCTGCTCTTTGCACCCCATTGAGCCTTTACTGCAACCTTTTTGTTCTTCTGCTATTATTGCGTTGGATGTAATGTGTGCGTTGATTTTATGTGTGATAATGGATGTCAGTAATTTGTACATAGTTGGGAGGCAGGTTATGGGTCTGTATTTGGATGGGTTTGTTGTGTCGTTATCTTTCGGTTTTAAGTACGTAATACCTTGGGTAACAAATGCGGGAGTGTCGTGTGGGTTGTGTATAAGGTGATTTAGTGCGTTTGCTATGCGTGTATGAGTTGCGGTTAAATACTTGATCCAGTAGTTTTGTATTTTGTCAGGTCCAGGTGCCTTCCAATTAAGAGTTTTATTTATTGCTAGGGTGACATCGTCTTTACTGATTATTATTTGTGACATAGGTTCTATTGAGTTCATTTCTTGTTCTTCAATTTCAGTCCATGCAGTATGTCTATTATGTTGAGCTGGTTTTGACCATATATTTTCCCAGTATTGTTGGATCTCAGTTACATCTGGTTGTTGCGTCACTGTTATGTTTTCAGAATTTAGTTTTCGTTAAAATATCTTCTGGTTAGTGTTGAATGTAATATTGTCTGACTTTCTTTGATTACTTTTCCTATATCGTTTCAGTCTTTTAGCGTATGATTGTAATTTCTGTTTATGTGTATCTAGTAACTCTATTAATTCTTGTGTGTTTTTGTTGTTCGGGTTTATTTTTTGCTGTTTCTTTTGTGAAAGTTTTCCATTGAGGTATTGTGTGAGCTGTCCTATTTCTTTTCTGAGTGTAGTGATATTGGTTTCTAGTCGACTTTCCCATTTGGGTTTCTTTTCTTTGTATGGGGTTGTATTAGCGGTATTATGTTTTACTATCTTTTTGTTATGTATTGTCGTTACTGTTAGTGCAGCACAATATATGAGATCATGAATATCTTTCAAAGTGATATTATCTTTGTTTTGTAGGTGTTTTTCTATGATTTCGTTAAGTGTGTTAACTGTTTTTATAAGTATGCGAGTTGTTTGTTGTTTAGGGATTGTGGGCCTGAGTGTGGGATCTGTATCGGTGTATTTGATAAGCATTTCTGTAAATGTGTCTTCTATTTGCTTGTAATCTATTGGATCTGTGTGTGTGTCTGTTGGTTGAGTTTCTTGTGTATGTATCCTTTCACTATTTTGGGAAACATGTATTGTTTGTGTGTTTATTTCTTGTTCATTTATACAGTTATGTGTGTGTTGTATACTTGGTGTGTCCGGGGGCGAATCTTCGACACGCTGTTGTATTTGGGAGACCGATGTGTTTAATGTGTCTTCTTCCTCGGTTGTGGTAAGAATATTATTTGTTGTATGAGGTAATAGTGTTTGTTTTATGCGGTCCCTTTCAGGTGCGGGTATTCTATTGTTTCGGTGTATGACTCTAATTTGATCTGAGAGGCGTTGTTGTGAGAGATGACTCAGTTCTGGAAATTGCTCAGTAAATTTTTGATGTAATAGTGGTCTCCAGGCTGTGAGATCAGTTTCGCACATTGTCACTGTATAGTAGCAACGGAGAAGGTTTATATTAATTTCATCAGTCCATTTCATCCGTTGTCTACTTTTTCCAGCTAGGGTGGTTGCAGGAAGCATGTCCTGTAAAACACTTCTGGCTGGTGTATTGCTGTCGTTGTTTGATGAGGGTGTGTTTTGATCTACGCTGTTTGGTGAACAATTTTCAAATATTCGCGTAGGATGGGTGATGATTATTATTATTATTATTATTATTATTACCTATGTAGATACCTAAATGCATGTAAAGAAAGAAACAGGTTGAGTTGTCCTAAAAGTGCTAGTATATGTAGTAAATTCGTATTCAATTACAAACAATATTTTTTTTTTCGTTCCAACACTAGTCGAATGGGTCTTTTAAAAATAATAGGGGTCTCCAAACATTATTTTTTGATAAAGTCAGCAGTTAAGTAAATAAACGCTCCGGAAATACAAAAAATAGCGTCCCCCCTCTAACTTATCAACCACGGGTCAAAAATTATTGAAAAATTCATGAAAATGAGGCCGTATAAGTAATTTCAATGAAAACTATATTGAATAAAATCGGTCACACATATTAGTTAAGTAACTGCATTAAAACATTCCACTCCATCTGGCGCGTATAATCGGTAACTTCGAGAAGGTAATAAGTAATTACTTAACAGTAATTGGCGTTTACGACCTTTTTATAGAGCTTAAAATCTTTCTCGTAATTTAAACCTCGGCTTAAAACCGCTGTTTCAAGCCCGTCTACTGTGAAGGATGGGCAACTACGGAACCCTACACTGAGCGTGGCGTGGCCCGACATGCTCTTGGCCGGTTTTTTGAATCATAAATTGGGATATTATAGAAAATGTAAAAATGTGGATGGTTAATTTTTTAATCCTTTACGATTATATCGGAAAAAGTCCTGGTCAAAAAAAAGTGTTGCCAATTAAATATTAAAAAAATTACTTACACTGAGCGCCAGCACCAGAGGAGACTAACAGATTGCCAACGCATTTTGCAGGCTTTGAAAGTGGATTACTTAACCAGAGAAGTCAAGTTGACTATGATTTCCACTGAAACATCTGCGCTTATATAAGCTTATATAAGCTTCGAAGACTTGTGTAACCATAAAAACAATTTTTTTGTTTATGATTGTAACACAAACCTGGTGTTGGATATGTTTTCAAAAGTATCAGGCAGATTAAACAACTCTGGCATGAAAAATGTATTGGAAAACTTGCATCTTAATATAAATTGGCTACGTAACCAACATTTAGAGTTATGGGATTGTGATAAATGTAGTTCAGATAAGTTTTTTCGTTCCTAATTATCAAACAAATGTATTGAATGTTTTTCATCAAAATGTGTGTGGCATATTGAATAAGAAAAGTGAGCTTGAACTATATATTTCACAACGAGACGATGTTGTGCATTACATATGTCTCAGTGAACACTTTCTAAATAAAAACTATTTCGATATTAAACCTATTATGTATAACTATTATAATTATGTTTCGTTACTTATGTGTAAGTTAGTTGCACCGCCTACAATTTTTCCGCTTTGCCCTAAGGTTGACTGGTAGAGAATACCTCATGGCATTAAGTCCGCCTTTTGTACGATAAGTTTTCTTTTGTGCAATAAAGATTAAATAAATAAATAAACCTCCAGAATTACAAACTTCTTTCCTGTAACACTAGACTTATAATGGGGTTAAATAATAGACAAGCTGAGCAACCTGAAATATGCAAGAGACTATTATGTGTCAGGAAGCTTTGAGTTGTGTGGAGTTAGAGATTTGGCTACTAACGTATATATTTTTTGTTGTTACAGAAGCCCATACGACAATAATTTTGAAATGTTCATGAAACAATGTGAATTACTATTAGAATATCTCTTCAATAAGGACGCTATAATTTGCGGAGATTTTAATGTAGATTTATTAGCCGCTAATAACCAAAGTAATGACTTTTTAGGCTTATTAAAACGTTACAACTTTAGGCATCTTATTAACGATATTACATTTAAGAGAAACAATTCTCAATCATGCATTGATAACTATTTGACTAATTTACCTATTGACTTAGTTGGGGAAACAGAAATTGACCACAACGGATTAGCAGATGGCCATGCTGCTATTTTCAGTAAACTTAAGTTAGAAGATGTGAATAAAAATATAGAACCATCAGCTGTAGTTTTAGAAAGAAGACTATTCACGTTGACAAACATGCTTAGGTTTAGACAGAAATTACAGGACAAAGATTGGTACCATATGGGAATTAATGTTTTTATAAAAACTTTCAACCGGGTCTTTTGTCAAGCATTTCAAAAGAAGAAAAGAAGATTCAGATTAAAACAAAAACATAGCGTTAAATGGGTGACAAAAGGTATAAGGACATCTAGTAAAATGAAGCGAGTCCTCTGTAATATTAATAAGCAATCCAGCAATGTATCTATTTTGGAATACCGGTCAAAATATATGAATATGTATAGAAGAGTTCTAAGACAAGCAAAGAGGTCTGCTGTACAATTAGAGATTGCCAATGCCAAGTACTCATCAAAAGGTATCTGGGATGTCGTGAATAAGCATAGGAATAAGTTTTGTACACACCAGCATAATCGAGTGATTCTTGAAGTAGACAAGAGAGTGATCGACCAACCCCAGGAGGTGGCTGACGTGTTTTCAGCCCACTTTACTTCAGCTATTCAGGATAATGCATCAAATACTGGTGACTTAGATGAAGCAATGCGTTGTTTAAAGCTACATAACACTAAATACCATAAATCCATTCTCTGGACACCATTTACAACGCTTGAAGTACTTAAAATAGTACAATCCATGAAGAACAAAAAGTCATGTGGCCATGATGAGATTCCTATTTCCATTATAAAAGAGAATATTGACTTATTGGCAGAACCCTTTGCAATTCTATTCAACAAATGCTTTGATAACTCTATTTTTCCAGATCAACTAAAAGTGGCTAAGATTATTCCTGTATATAAAAAAGGCCAAAAAAATGATCCAAAAAATTATCGCCCTATAGCTCTTCTGCCGGTACTCTCAAGGATCTTTGAAAAGCTCATTAAATTGCGTTTTTTAAGGCATCTTCAGGTTAATGAAATAATAGACTCGAGACAGTTTGGATTCCAAAAGAAGTTGGGTACTATAAACGCAATCGATACTCTCATTGACGATATTGCGACTAAATTGAATGACAAAAAAAGAGTGATAGGCCTTTTCTTCGACTTGAGTTCGGCGTTTGATACAGTAGACCATTCGATACTTTTAAATAAATTAGAATTTTATGGGCTTAGAGGACAATCATACGCAATTATCTTCAAAACAGATATCAGTACGTAGAACTCAAAAACACTGATTTGGGTACCATAGGTTTTGGTGAGCCTTTTAGAACGAAGAGAGTTAAGGTCGGTAGAGGAGTCCCTCAAGGTTCAATTCTGGGCCCAATTCTATTTCTTATTTTTATGAATGATTTGGTTAATTACGTAAGTGGTAGTGTTCCTGACTGCTCTGTGGTCGTTTATGCTGACGACACTAACGCTATAATATCTGGCAGCAATATGGACGAGCTTAATAGTGTTACAAATAAAGCTTTATTGGCCTTTCATAACTGGTTTTCTAGCAACAACCTTAGTTTAAACAGTAGCAAGACACAAATGATACTTTTTAAACCTAACCTTAAGAAAGATGATAATGTTACAGTTACTTTGAATGCTGATTACACTGCAAGCCCGGTAGATCATGTCAAATTTCTCGGGGTCTACATAGATTCGAACCTCAATTGGAAACGAGAGCTGGAAGCAATGGAGAACTCAATCCACTCCGCTTGCTATGCTTTAAGAAGCCTGAGAGACGAATTGAGTTTGGTTCAACTTAAAGAAGTTTATTTCGCATTGGTGGAATCTAAATTGCGCTATAGTATAAAGTTTTGGGGCAACAGTTTTAAATATAATATAAATAGAGCCTTTGTTGTCCAAAAAAGGGCAATTCGTACGATGACACGCATTCCTCCATGGTCTTCTTGTAGAGACAAATTTGTAACGCTGGGCATTCTAACAGTACCTAGTTTGTACGTCTTTATTCTTCTTACAGAATTTGTTAAGTCGAGATCCAAGAACGTCACATACGAGGATGAAGAAGAAAGACTAGCTACACGTACTAAAAATATTGCACACACTTTTTATCCTAGACTTAAGGTTGTGAAGCAGTGTGCCAGGTATCAGGCGGTCACGTTATTTAATAAATTGCCCACTGAGCTAAAGGTCATTGCGAACTGGTCCATTTTTAAACGAAAATTGAAATGTTTTTTGTTGGCGCGATGCTGTTATAGTGTTGAAGAGATATTCGAATAATTTAACTGTATTTATTATTGTTATTATTTAATAATCATATTGACATTTCAAACTTTTTACCTGACCATATAATTGTAGTTGTAATTTTATTGTTGTTTTTGTTAATTATATTTTATTTCTTTTCTTAGTATATTAATATATAATGTGATGCTAGAATAGTGGTAGAAATAATATAGCCTTAAGTAAAATCTGACATGTAAGTGTTTCAAATACAATGTTTATTGTTATTGAATAAAGAATAAAGATATACTCTAAAATAACCGTAAGCAAATAATTGAAGCGATAAATATTATCCATTTTGCTATCTGTTTGTATAAGTATTTTGCAACTGTTTAAACGCCTTTTGTACATTGTTTGCTACTTTATAGTAGAATAACACATTTTTAAATAAAAAATACTTACCATACCCTAGACGCGTATAATGGTTGATGTTTATTTGATTGCGTTTGAAATAAAACTTTTTTGAATTCTTTGTGTACTTCTATGGAATAAGACAATCATGCAATGAACTGTCGTCATAACGTGCGTTATAACAGGCTTCGAAGTATCACGTTTCAGGCGGAGCAATTCGAGTGAACTGCAAAGGAAATTCATACAAAATTGAAGGCCTAGGCCGGGAAGTATTTTTTTTTAAATTACGGCGTCTGTGTCATGACATGAACAGCTCTGCAACATTAGCTCTGTGATGTGTTACTAGAAAACTGAAAGTTGGTATGAGTATGTATATGTATCACGTCGACAAAACGGTAAAATAATAAATAATTTTTTTTTTTTTTCGGGTACCTCCTGTACACCTAAAGTGGGGAGTCGTTGTGTCTTGTCTTTTGTAGAGTCATTGAATAGGTATTTCAAAAATAATATGGGTCTTCAAACGTCATTTTTTGACAGTCAGCAGTTTTGTAAATATTCGCTCCAGGAATCCAAAAAATAGCGACCTCCCCCGTCTAACTTTCAACCGCGGGTCAAAAAATTATGGAAAAATTCATATAATGAGGCCTTATAAGCACTTTCAATGAAAACTATATTAAATAAAATCGGTCGAGCCATTTTTATGTTATCGCAAAAAATCATAATTTTCTTTAAAATGACGCAAGACTTACGGCACTTATTGCCGCGCGGTGTCCTTATACTTACTTCGAACGTTACACATATTAGTTAAGTGTGTAACAAAGATTAGCATTTAGATACTCTTTATATTATATCCACAGCGCAGGTTTCGTCATAAATACAAAATGAGCATCCGTAGCAACCATCGTCAAAATCACAAATAAATATTTATCAGCAACAAGCTTCGTCCAAGTGATACAATATAATAATCGGCAACACGCTTTGTCAATAACACATCAAAAATCAAACTCAGGTCTGACGAGTACATGGCGGAAAAGTTCCAAAAATGCCCCGTTGTATTGCCAGCGATATTTGCTGAACCAGGTACGAGCCAAACCGGGGGCCCCATTACTCTCTCTCTCAAACGCTGTCCGATTTTTTTATTTATCAACGACTTGGCCTCTGAGCACCAGGGTCCACCTGTCTCCGCAGCCAACCATTAGTTAAGTGCCATACTGTATTAAAACATTTCACTCAATCTGGCGCGTACAATCGATAACTTCCAGAAGGTAAGTAATTACAGTTACTTTGGCGTTTACGACCTTTTTATAGAGCTTGAAATCTTTCTCGTAATTTAAACCCGTCTATTGTGAAGGATGGGCAACTACGGAACCCTACACTGAGCGTGGCCCGATATGCTCTTGGCCGGTTTTTTTATTTCTTGATGTGTGAGGTGTGCAATAAAGAGTATTTGTATATGTATTAATTTATTTATAACAAATTTATAATACAATTTTAAACTAACTGTATATAGGTATATTATAACCAAAGTGCTTACAATACAAAACTTAAAGTATACTTAATTAGTCGTTATTCTGTGACTTAAGATACCATTCCAATCAAACTTAAATTAAGCACTTATTTTTCTTATTTAAAGTACTTATTTTTCTCAAACATGCAATAAAATGTCGTCAGTTTCAGGCGGAACAACTCGAGAGAAGTGTAAAGAATTTTTTATACAAAATTAATTGAAGGCTTAATCCGGTATAATGTACATTTTTTTAAACAGGTGTTCACGCACAGGCTAAACAGCTGAATTATATATTTTTTTGAGTAATGTATTTTAGTATTTCATTGCTAACGTTTGAGAAAAGCACTATACTTACATGCCTAGTCGTGATAAGGGCTAGCCGGTTTCGTATCACTATCCGTCTATACCAACGCATCTGGCAAAGAAAGAACGCGGCAACTTCAGCGTTAGCGTCAAAGTTACTACGGATTTTGAACTTCTTCGTATATATTTTGCCGCGTCACATACGCAATATTGGTGTCGAAAGAAGAGCGAAAGAGACGGTACTGGATTTGTAAGCATTTATTTACAATACATCCGCCCGCTCACACAGGCGGCGTACGTGGCGTATCCGAGCGCTTGGCAACATTCCGCTTTCCCGGGTTTGTCTATTATGCTGCAGAGTTGGTCGCACCGCGTTGCCCGCGACCAACCGTCGGCCGCGGTCGTGTGCGCGACCAGCGCGACCATCAGCACGAGCAGGAGTGTTGTCTTCAACATTGTTGATGCGTGGAGACTTGTGAGTGTTGTGCGGAGTGCGAAGCGTTTTTATAGGACGGTGTGACTCAGTGTGATAATAGGCGGGGTACAATTTTTGGAAGACTTTTAATATTTTCTTTACTCGCGTACTTTAATCTGTCAATTATAATCACACAGACAAAATCACAACAACGCACTTTTTAAACCTGTTCCAAAATTCTTCTATGATACCCGCTACCACCGCTACTGAATTTTAATATTCAAGACATCTCTCTACTCAATTTGAATGAATTTTGGAAAAAAGCACATCAGCATTTTTGATTTAAAAAAAACGCTAATGTTTCCTGATTGGTTGAAATTACTTATCACTAAAATTAACCAACGAGGCACCCGCCATAGCCGCATCGATCGTGTTTTTTTAATCGTTGAGTTAAAAAGGTTACATCAAAAATAAAAATTCATAGTGGAGAATGACTACAAAAAGGAATCCATATTGCTTCCATGGCGGGCAAATTTTCCTTCCATTTTTTCAAGTAACAGTTTATGAGCTCCTTAACAGGGTCCTATATTAAAGAATTGTAGTCTGATTTGCTACGTACGTAAGCGTACACTATTGGTACGGTTGTGCTAGTGAGTTGTGGTGCCATGCAGATTACAAAATAAATAGTAAATATAATAAAATAGATTAATTTTAGTAAAGCCCATCAGGGTGTTTTTCAATCCACGCCAAATTCCATTTTTTTAGTCGTACTTACTAATTTATTTTACTGGCAACGACAATTTTTTGATAACTGACATTGAAAATCATTAAATATCACTGATGAAAGCAAACAGGAAACAGGGATAAATATTCCGCAAATTTCAAAACTATTCCCAGTTAATGAGTCTAGTTTTTTTCAATGTCTAATAAGAAGGACGGATTGAGCAGCATTCCGGTAAACAATGTTTTAAATTTGACAAATTCTATACAAACCTCTACTGACGTTAAATAAATTAAATATAGGTATGTCGTATGCACATTATTGCCATATGAAAGCTGTTTGTAGCGCCACTATCCCTGGGCTGGACTGATGCTTGCCAGGCGATGGTTGACATTAAAAAAAAATTAACAAAAAAAAAAAGATTGAAGTCGATCCCAAACCACTGTTATTATATTTATATATTAAAGTTTACGTGAGGTTTGGCACCGACTTCAAAGGGTGAGTCAAATGTAATCTGTACTTGAACGGGTTATTTTTGGATTTTTAGTTTTACTGAAGTCGGTTCTTTTTTTTGGTAAAATTTTTTTTTTTGCTTTTTAGTGATTCATATAAAATACTTATGGCGGGGTGATCAGGGAGGTCTTGAAGGCATGCATCTCGTTTTAATTATCTCCTAACTCCTAACCGTTAAGGAGTTGTACCTTCCATCATCAGTTTAGCATTGGAAGATGATGACTACCATATAAAAATACTTAAATAGTTTTAGAAAATATATGAAAAATATTATAACTGCCTATAAAATTTCAGGAATTCCTTCGATTCCTTATAGATTTCGTCACCCGATCTTCACCAAAATTTTATGGGACCAACCTTGAGATGTCTATTCATGAACCTAAAAAGAATTTTCCAAATTGACTCATAAATGACGGAGTTATGAGGTAACAAATATAAAAAAAAAAAAAAAACATACAACCGAACTGAGAACCCCCTCCTTTTTTTGAAGTCGGTTAAAAAGAGAGAACGCGGCAACTTCAGCGTAACTGTCAAAGTTACTACGGATTTTGAACTTCTTCGAGTATATAAGTTGCCGCTTCATATACGCTAATTGGTTTCGAAAGACGAGAGTGAAAGAGACAGTACTAGATTGGTAGGTCTTTAATTACAATACAACCTCCCGCCGTCACAGGTGACGTATGAGGCGTAGCCGTGCTGATGGCAACACTGCGCTTTCCCGGTGTTTTTTATTATGTTGCAGAGGTGGTCGCACCGCGGTACCCACGTCCAACGCTGTGCGGTCGTGTGCGCGACCATCGCGACCATCAGCACGAGCAGTAGCGTTATCTTGAACATTGTTGATGCGTAGAGGTTTGTGAGTGTTGTGGTGGAGAAAGTGCGAGGCGTTTTTATAGGAAGGTGTGACTCAGCGTGATAATAGGTTGGGCACAATTTTTGGAAGACTATTAATTATTTTTTTCTACTCCAGTACTTTTTCTGTCATTTATATAGTTACTAACTCTAATATAAAGACATAAATTATGATAATCTGTAAAAGTCTATACTCTACTGCCCAAAAAACACTGGTAAAGGATGATATAATGTCGCCAAAAAGAACTTAGTACCACAGATTACAATATAAACAGCTGCATTCACACAATTTGCAATAAAAAAAAACTTATTGTACTAATGCATTGCTGCCAACTTAAAAAATAGTTTTATCCTCTGTGCATGAATGTATAGTATAGTGAACGTATACCTTTAGGTATAAGTTCATATTTTTTTGACAGGTGGACGTCAATAATTTTTTGTCGTAGAAAAAGTATTGTATGCAAAATGTATAAGTAGGTCAAAAAATTGTTGCATTAAATACTATTTTACTGGCGCCTGGCTGGGTCGTCTCTTGTCTCATTCAAAGATTGATGGGTATGTAAAGGATATTGGTTACTAATAGCAAATAAAAGATAAACTTGAGACTGAAATATTTGATGTTATTTATCCGAGAACATGAGAAGAACGAACAAAAGACGAATGACATCCATAGACAAAGTAGAGCACCATAAACAATTACAAAACTACCAATAAAACTTTATAAAGAAAACATATTGCATTCATAATCCAACACCCCCTCTAGAATGTAAACCCATTTTCTTTATACAATATAAATGTTTCTCTAAAGTGGTCCCCTTTGTTAAAATGTCAGCTAGGTGTTGAAACAGTCTTGCCAGTCTTGTCTCTAGGTCGTAAGGTCACGGTACTCGGTGGTAAGCCCTGTGTTGATCGCGCGACATAACAATCATCTTCGTCTGTGTCTGTTTCATACTCATCGGAGCTGCCACTTATGCTCTCTGTTTTACTGAGCTCTGAAGATTCCAATAGTACTTGTACTGTTTTGGGTGCAGGAGCTGACAGAGACGGTGCTGATTGCACTTCTTCAGTGGAGCTTGAGCTGTTAACATCACAAGGTAAGTATATATTATTATTTTTCGTTACATTCTCCAAAAATTCGACATCTCTACTTTTCATGATTCGATTTGTTTTAGGTTCAGCAAGACGGTATCCTTTGGTGTTGTCACAATATCCTACAAAGATCATCCTTTGCGATTTCGGGTCCCATTTCTTACGCTTTTCTTTGGGAACTTGCATCATGACTTCGGAACCAAAAATTCTCATATTGGATAAATCGGGCCGATTACCTGACCATAATTCATACGGAGTTAATTTACTTAAAGCTGTAGTAGGCGAGCGGTTAATGATGTACGCCGCAGTAGCAGTCGCCTCAGCCCAGTATGGTTTAGGTAAATCTGCATCCAATAACATACACTTCGCCCTTTCTATAAGAGTACGGTTCATCCGTTCGGCGAGCCCGTTTTGCTGCGGTGAGTATGGTGTGCTGGTTTGATGTTTGATGCCATGTTGACTTAAGTAATTTTCAAAATCTTTGTTACAGTATTCAAGGCCATTGTCTGTACGAATAATTTTAATTTTCTTATTACACTCATTCTCGGCTTTCTTGTGAAAATCTTTAAATGCATTAAGGACACTGAGCTTGTCTTTAAGAAAGTATACATAGACTGATCTGGAGTAATCATCCACAAAAGTAAGAAAATATCTCATACCTCCTAGGGACGGCGTCTCCATGGGGCCACACAAATCAGAATGTATCACCTGAAGTACTTCTGTAGCTCTGGAGCCCTCATGATTGAAAGGTAGTCTTGACTGTTTTCCGTTTAGGCAGGTAGTGCAGGTCACGGGTAATTTCTTCTTATCCGAAGTCAAGCTCACTCCTTCCGTGCACTCTGGTAACCGGTTCACATCTGAATTTTCTTCTCAACATCACCATCTAAAACCATATTTACTTTTCCAATCCCTTGAACAGGAAGAGATGAATTGTTTGCAACAGTGATACTTGATATCGGTGGATTTGTCACATCATACAACCAGTCGCTGCGGTTTGTCATGTGCATTGAAGCGCCAGAATCCAGGTACCATTTGTTGCTGTCACTGCCTATTGTTGCACAAGAAGCGGAAAAAGCTGCAACAAAGCCTTTATCATCACTTTGTTTACATGAAGTTTTCTTCTGTGCCCGACAATATTTACTGAGATGTCCAAATCGATTGCAGTTGAAACATCTTGGTCCTTTAACATAGTTCTGTTTCGGTTGAGAGTTATTCTTCTTGAATGAATAGAAAGCAGTGGTTTCGGAACTCACTTCTTGAAGAAGTTTAGTTTTAATAATATCGGCACTGATTTTCACTCCGGAACTCTCAATGGCCATAATCATGGGTTTGTATTTGTCCGGCAAACCCGCTAACATCAAAGTTCCTAGCCATTCTTCGTCAACTGAAAATCCTATATTTCTCAACTTATGAGCCGTCGTCATAATTATATTGACATAGTCTTCGACACTTTTCGAGGATTCCAAGCTTGTAGTGATAAGATCTTTCAATAAAGCCACTTTTCGCGTCAAACCGTTGTCATCAAATGCTCTCTCAAGGTTAAGCCAGACCTCCTTGGATGTCTTTGCATCTTGTATGTGGACGTAATTGATCGAATCCACTAGCAAAATAAGTTTAGATTTTGCTTTGATGTCTTTGACAGAATCGACATTTTCGCCTGTGACGCAAGTCCAGAGATCTTCGTGTTCCATATATGGGTCAAAATCAGAGAGGTGAGCATTTCAGGTTTTCAAATATCTGAGAAATTAAGTTTTCTTTTGAAGAAAACTAACAAGTGGAGTCTGTTGTGTCATTTGTCATGAACCTTTCCTGTGAAGAGGCACGCACAAAAATATATATTTTAGAAATACTACCAGTTAATAAGAATAATGCCAGACACAAAAGTCATTTCGAGAACACTTTTAAATATTTTTTTTAATAATAATATCACCAACGCATTTAAGAATCACCTTCAAGAAATTGTAATTCACCAGATCCTAAATCGTATAATGTTGTTATTTTGTATATTTTTATATTGAAAACATTTATTTTTCAAAGTACTCTCCATAAATTTTCAATTCGTGTAAATTTCGCTCCGAAATTTTAATTTATTGTATACATTTTTGCACTACGTTACATTTTAATAATATAAATACAAAAGTGTAAAGGTCATTTCATATTGTACATGCAAGATTTAACTATAGTATTACTTATTAGTGATTTATTTGCTGTTTATGTGATGTTCCCGAAAATGATGCGAGTGTTCCCAAAATGACAAGTTCCGCTGACAACGAAGAAAGCTGACTTTTATTTCTCCATCTTCATTAACTGAGGTGTCAGCGACTGCAACGTATCTATCTGTATTGTATTTTTTTATTTTCAGTTGGTACATTTACTAGCAAAAATGTCTTTGGACGACGTATCACGTTTGGGTGGAAGTTCTCATTATCATTTCCGTTCGATGTACCAGCACAAATATCGTCATTTTTTCCATGAAGTCAAACTGAAACCTTTTGGAAATGCTCATCATCTTAACTGTCTGATCCGTATACGGCGTCATAAATACTTTTTCTGTTGATGTGAAGAGAATTCAGAAACTCTTCATTCTTTTCTATGTCTAAGTCTATCATTTCTAATGGTACTGGACTTTCTTTATCTCTCTCTTCGACTGAAAATGCCTGCAGTTTAATTTCTCGCAATAATTTTGACTATTGATACAGTTGTATGGAAAGTTGTATGGTAATATTCCCTATCTTTCAGTCTCTTCATCTCTCTTTGTTCAGGTGTCATTTTATTTAAAAACTTGCGCTTCCTTGCCTTTTCACGATATTTTTTATAAGCTATACTGTCCTCTTTTAATCCTTTTTTTGACTTCCTTTTATTTTTATTTTTAGTTTTCCATGTTGCTCGTACTAAATGAATACCTAAAACCAAAATTTTGAATACTTATGCTTTTTAAAAGCATTAGAGCATAATTAAGCCCAATAATTGTCATCCCGGGAACACCCGTGTCATTTCGGAAACGCCCGGTATGTACGTAAAGGTTCCCGAAATGACAGTTCCCGAAATGACTATTTGATGAATATTTTCATGTCGAGCTTGACGCCGCCATGTTAGCTATTGGTTTTTAAGGTTATGAGCAAGTGAGCTGTAATATTTATTAGAATTTTGCAAAAAAACATGCAAATTTTCGAAAAACTAATATTCAAACAGCGTTCCCGTAGTGACAGGGAATTAAAGTACGCTTCACACATATCAATTTAAAAGGTACTTCCCAACAAAATCAATTATTTTTTTCCGAAAACACGAAACACGCTTGTTGCTTTGATTAGTGAACTTCACGCTGTTGCTCGCTAACGCCACCTAGCGTGTGTTCTTGTATTTACATAGATCGATATCTACCGCGTTCACGGAATGATTTAATAAACGTCAGACAGCATTTGAATAGTCAAAATATGAAGAAATTAAACTGCTATTAATGTATTTTATACTTATATTCTTAATTTGATGATTTTCAAAGCTAATATTAGGATATGACAGTTTTAAGTCTTAATTATAAACATTTTGGACTTGTTTGAACTATGAAACATGGTATAAGGACGCATTCCCGGAATGACTATTTAGACCTTTTTTGTTTAAAATCAAATAAAATATTAGTAAAGAAAGACAAATAAGCTAAGTGCCGTGTAATTATGGACAAAAACTTTATTTTGAAATATTTTTTTTAGTAATATCATGTTATTTTATTTACAAAAACTTTCTCAGAAGCATAATGCTCACCTCTCTGATTTTGACCCATATGCTTTGACGGCAAACTTCCATGTGGCATAATTATCTCGACCAGTGAGTTTTTCTATACTAAACGCACTATTAACAGACATTTCTTCACTTTTTCACTAGCAATTATAACCTCAAACTGAATGACGCCGGGTCCGGTAGAATTTTCGTTTCAAATTTAAGTTTCGGTCTTTTCTGTTTACTAATCCGAGTAACCAACGATTATCCTGCGTTTTTAACGCTCTGCTACCATAAAGGATATTGGTTACTAATAGCAAATAAAAGATAAACTTGAGACTGAAATATTTGATGTTATTTATCCGAGAACATGAGAAGAACGAACAAAAGACGAATGACATCCATAGACAAAGTAGAGCACCATAAACAATTACAAAACTACCAATAAAACTTTATAAAGAAAACATATTGCATTCATAATCCAACAGTATGTGTGTAGATAAAGTAATGTATGCAACTGTACATAATTAGGTCTTAACACAGATACTAACATATAACACAGAGTGTTTTAAGACCCAATTATGTACAGGGAAATAAGGAGAATGGGGTGTCTTTTGGGTACTAAATATTTGTAAGCACTATGCTCCCAGTTGGTCGACTTAAATGTTTTTTTTTGTTATGAAACTCGCCTTCGGCACCACAATCGTCTTTTAGGACTTCTCATTGCGAAATTTACTATATTTTTACAATTACGTACCTTTAGATTTATTTAGTGTTTATGGATTCTACTAATAATTTCACTGGTAAAAATACTTGATCACAAAGTTTTAACAAATAAAGAGAACAATTTGAATGGTAAATTAATAAGGAAAATGCAAAAACGCACACGGAAAAACCCCTTTGAAGCACTCTTGAGGAAAAAAACAATCCGATACACACTCATAATACATACAGGTATAACAAAAGGTAAGTACACAGTATAAAACAAAGAAATGACATGGCCGTGAAATATTACGTCACCCAAGTTGGGGAAAACAAAAGTTGTCTCTTCGGTAGCCAATAGTTAACAGCGTATGTGCATAGAAGTTTTTTGTTTAGCCTAGATGGGCAAATTTTTATTTTGTTTGATAATGATAATTATATATACTTATATACTGAAATCAATGTATAGGAAATTACAAAGAAAATTGGTAACAAAATAGGAAAAATATGTTTCCCTTTCTGAGCATATTTTTATTTTGTTGTCGATTTTTTTTTCCCAGATTTCAATATAATTTGGTGAATTGAAAAAAAAATCGACAACAAAATAAAAAAAAGTGTGTGTGTCAGCTCCGACGCACGACTGGAGTTTACTCTTCAGGCCAGGCGCGCACCACGATTTTTTTTAGTCGCGCGATAATTTTGTCGCAGAAATAAGCTTACTTATGGGTTTATGAAAATCGTGGTGCGCGCACTCTCATATAAATAAACCCATAGACGCTGACGGAACAATTCTACGGGTATGGCTACGCCGGGATTAAGAGCCGTCCAGGCCGTCAAAGCATCGGAGGCGTAAGGAATGATAGCCTTGTCACCATCAAAAGATAAAATTTGAGTGACAAGGCCCACCACCCCACACGCCGAAGCCAGGAAGGCCGGGAGGCTCACATCTCGCGCGCGACGCACGCCCAAACCACCAGTTCGAATCGGCAGAGAAACCTGGTCCCATTGACCTTGGTTAAGGGAGACGTTGTGCACCTTTTCCAAACTCTCCTTCAACACGAAGTCAAAGGAGTCTGTCTGGACAGGGTGCAGCCAGGCTGGCACGGTGCACAAGAAATATGTCAGCTTAGGCACGGCAAAGCAAACTCGCAACATAACGAGGGCTACGTGAGCCGAAAGTTCATTCAACCTCTGCGCAGCCATCAGCAGAAGCAGCTTTCTCTCCTCGAAGGCTTCAGGAATGGCTTCAGGGAATATTGGGGACCCCAAGAGGTTGAAAGATCTCGCCGACAACACTTTCAGTCCGGGGAGCAGAGCACTGAATAAGGGGAAGGAATCGTGTGAGTTGGTACTGCAGGGGAAAAATTCACATTTGCTGAAATTAATATCTAAACCCAGAGCTTTTAAACGAGGCAGGAGCATGAGCAAGTCTTGTTCCACTTCTTCAGGTTTACCACCTAGGGTACCGTCATCTAGGTACCAGATATTCAATGGGGATTTAACCTCTGAAATTACCTTTTGTATGGCCAGACAGAAAACTAAAGGGCCTAGCGGATCCCCCTGCTGTGCACCAACTTGGGAAAGAACAAGAGGACCATTGTAGAAAAGATTAGAAGCGGAAGAATATACTTGGAAAATGAAGGGGTAGAGTGATGGCACTTTATCCTTCACTTCGGACAGTAAAACATCACGCTCCACTGAGTTAAACGCGTTTTTTAAATCAATTTTAATTAATAATAATAATAATGAAATAATGAACTTTATTCTGCAAGTAGGCCACAAGGGCACTTTTACATGTCTGAGTCTACCGGCATTCCACAAGAGGAGACCACTGTTGAGAAGAAACGCCGAAAGAAACTCAACAGTCAGTCATTTTTTCAGAAAGCATAAGTACTTAACTATTACAATGATATGAACTTAACTATACGTATTAAAACGGATTCTAAGTTTTTGCTATCTACCGAAAAAGCCCGCGTAGCGTGAATTGCAGCCTCGCAGCCCAATCTTGTGCCAAACCCTAATTGGCAAGGTTGCAGATAAGCTGCCATTTCTTCTCTCACTGCACGGCATCCTAGCTTTGCCGTTAAGCGGCGGAAAGCGCTGCCTATGGCAATGGGTCTTATATACCACCGTCTTTTTTTGACAGCGCACATAAGGAAGCACCATAAATATAGGAGCAAACTTCAGGGTTTAATTGACCACTGAGCAAAAAATTACAAAGCTTCGCCAGATGTTCCAGGAGCCGAAAATCGGCGTCTCCCGCAGATGCAGACGTAAGCTCCTTAAGATGAACAGGGCGGATACCATCCAAACCGGCGGCCGAACTATTGTTGAAAGAGCTGAGTGCCTGCACCACTTCCTCCGGCTTAACAGTTAAGGCAGAAATAGATGTCAGGTTCCGGTGGAAGTACCAGCGGCCGGGACGGGGCTGGATGCTTCGACTGCAGCGTAGCTAAAGTCTCAGGGCTCGACGGCGCCACGCCCTCATCCGACATAAGCACTCGCACTGCACCTGAGATCCCCTTCATGTACTTTACGCTCAATTGTCTTCAGTATGGAGTGTGATCTCAAAGGCGTGGTCTCTGCACCGATGTTCCCACTGATATCAAAAGAAGCAGAGTTAATATTTCTCTTAACTTTCGTGGTTAAATTGCCCGTGGCCGACGGTTCAGGCGATTTGAGTGCGGAATAGGCAAAAGACAGTAAACTAAACCATTCGAGAGTGCCATTGGAGTCGATACACTTATCAATGAGGTCGCTCAATTTGGCCGCTGCCAAGTTTCGCGCCCCTTTGGGGATATGCCGTAACACACGTACTGACTGCTTTAACGTAGCTAGATCACCAAAATCTAGATGAATGGGGTTGTTACCATGAGCTTGCTGTGAAACCGACAGTCTAGGGTTGGAGGGGATGACTTGGGGAAAATGTTTATGCATGTGCCCTATATGCACTTTAAGTCCATGAGGGGTAAAAGTTCGAGTTGAGTTGGGACAATGGGGACAGCGCAAGGATGAAGAAGGATCACTCATATTTATAACTAACACTTACAAATAAAAGTAAAAATACAAGCAATTATAATAAAAAAAAGATACAATTTAAAAGCCAACATCAAAAACATAACAATTTCGATTTAAACTTCATAGCTTCTTGTCGGTCGGCAAGACTCCCGTCTAGAAAATGAATGGCTCGGTTGTGTTGGATCCTTGATTTATGTATGTATTTATCCTGGAAAGTTTCACGAAATCAAAACCATTCTGCGGCTGAATGCAGGAAAAAGCAGTGGTGATGGAAAAGTATTCACGCCTTCTCTATTTCTAAGCTTAAAGCTGAGTCACAATTAAAGCGGTCTCTCTCTCTACAGCAAGACGTCTTCTTCGATCTTAGCACCATACAAGCACGGCTTAAACACCAAGAAAACACGGTCATTGCATTGCACGTTATAAAAGTTGTAATCTTGGATATCACAAAAATTCGTTAGGTTTGTTTGGGAGCTGAAAAGAACACGTATCTTTTAGCCGATTGTGTGACGGGCGCTATTGTTTCAAAAGCAGCACATTTTACCCGTTAAGCGTAGATTTTATTATATTTTATTTTATTTATAAAATTTTGTTGACACTCGACATGAAGTTGACATTGACAATTTTATAGTTTGTTTATGTGAACATAATGGTAGTTTAAAAAGTCGTATCTCAGTATACGATCGGGGTAAAAATACGACTTCTTAATTTAGCAGGTTTTGCGGTAAGCGTTATAGACTAAGATCCCGATATAAAACGACCTTCACCGAGATGTTTATTTGATGAATGTATTTTATATTTAGTTTAATATGTCAATAAATATATTGCATATGGGTTGCCTAACAATTTTTAGTCCAGGGTATGTTTAGTAAAAAATAAAAATATATATTTTTTTAACATTTCACCGATTTGATTATTAGATAAATTCATAATTAAATAATCTTTAATTTTATTCAGTTTCAATTCAATAATCAGACCGTTGCAAAATGCTAGTAGGTATAGATTTACCTGTTTATACCTGGCTACCCGATAGTTGTGACGGGAAAAGAATAGGTAACCTAACGTTTGCATATTCTATGGGCTTCATACTTTCGATTGGTATAGAATTTATCTAATATTAATCAAACCGGTGAAATGTTTAAAACATTTTTTTTTATTATTAATTAAACATACCCTGGACTAAAATTTGTTAGGCAACCCATATGCAATATATTTATTGACATATTAAATTGATTATAAAATACATTTCATAAAATAAACATCTCGGTGAAGGTCATTTTATATCGGGATCTTAGCCTATAACGCGTAACGCATAACCTGCTAAATTAAGAAGTCGTATTTTTACTCCGATCGTATACTGAGATACGACTTTTTAAATTAGCACGGCAGATACGTTCGATTTTATACCCCATATTTTTCATACCCCGGGCTTATATATGAAAATCGATTCTTAAGGAGTAAACTCCAAAATATGCTCAGAAAGGGAAACATATTTTTCCTATTTTGTTACCAATTTTCTTTGTAATTTCCTATACATTGATTTCAGTATATAAGTATATATAATTATCATTATCAAATACAGCCAATATCATCGATAGAGTCTGGCTAGCCAAATAATGTTGACAGATATTTCCTTGTGGTATTACCAATTGTCTATGATTTAAACAATTTATTAGGTCTAGGTCCTCTATAAATAATTTTGATACTTTATGTACTAGTTCTAAAATTCCGATCGCGTTGAAATTTGGCGTAGTAGTTATGTATTTTTTTTTTGGTGACGGATTAATGGTATTATCGAGCTAGGTCTTATTTACACTACATTTAATTTTTCGCGTCGTATATGGGTAGAAGGTGAACATATGATTGTTGTTGATTGTACTGCACATAGTGGTAGAAATTATGTGAGTTGACTATGAGTGCACGTCATCATATATTAATAGAAAATCTAAAATAATTATGTTCTAGTATCTAAACTATAATTCCTACTACACAAAATGTGAACAGCCGCAGATTTTTTAATTTCCCGCCAAAACTTTGAGTAATATTTCATTAGCCAGACTGTATAAAATTACTAAAATAATTAGTAACAAAATAAGTATATCGAATTTTAATTTAAGTCTCAATTTTGTACGTTTTTTTTTTAAATGTTCATAAAGCTTGTTAAATATTCATTTGGGAACTTACTCCTTTTCGAAGTCGGTTCAAAATTACCTCCTGCTATCAACACATGTTGTCAAACGAGTTTCGAAGCAATACTGGGTTTATCCACAGAGGGAAATGGCACCAAACTTCCCGTCGTTATTAAACTGGTTCAGAAACGAAACCTGATTATACACAATAGCTGTATCATATATTATTAACTAATTTCAAAAATTAAGAAGAATCATTGCTCGTAGAACCGAAGGCCGTTGGGGCAGAAAGGTTCTCTAGTGGCGACCGCGTACTGGAAGACGAAGCAAGCGCCCCCAACAAAGTGGACCGACGACCTTGCCAGGATCGCCGGAAGAAATTAGATGAGGGTGGCGCACAACTAATCGTTGTGGAGAACTTTGGGGGAGGCTTTTGTTCAGCAGTGTCTATCGGCTGATATGATGATGACGAGGGGGTTTACTCTTCAAATTTAATCGACCGAGCGAGCGAAGCGTCCGTTTCAGCTTGGTCCAAAATTCCTTCGTATGTCCGGATTTTTGGATGGCCAGAAGCTTTCTCTCCTAGAGGTCCAATTCGCAAGCGATTCTCATAAAACTTTGTGAGTGGGTTCGATAATAGGTAGATTTTTTTGTCGATTTAGTTTGTCGATTTTTTTTATGGCGGAGATATGGGGGTTGAAAATGAAACAACCGGCCAAGTGCGAGTCTGACTCGCGCACCGAGGGTTCCATACAAACTATCACTTATCCCATCTTAATTGGCCGGGCTGAAAGTTTGCACCTAAAATGTATGGCGCCGCATACAAACGAGGTGCAAACTTAACGCAATGAGTTCTCCAAATATGATGTTTGAAAAGGACTATATTTTTTATGATTTTATTAAAAGTGTATAGTTTTCAGATTTTTATTAGTATTTGTGGTATGTGACGATATTACTTCAGTGATTTCAAAACAGACTCGCGAGGTCGACAGCTGAGAGCAACTAGCAGGTATAACAGTATTTACGTCACCCTAGGCCGTAAGTGGGATTTACTGCCCGGGGAGAAAATATGCAAGACCAAGGCAAGGCGTAAAACTTTAGATAAACTGCGGGTGGTAATTCGCAAAGCCCTAAATCGCGCATTTATGGCCCTCACCTTCGGTTCGGACAAACACCTGCGATCTGGGACATTCACGAATTCAACGCCCTAGGTATGTAATAAAAGTAAAGTTTTTTTTTTCATTTCATTGCATGTTTGAGAAAAGCACTATACATGCCTTAGCCGTCAAAAGGACTTGCTATGCCGGCTTCGTATCACTATCCGTCTATACCTAGTATACCTACTCAACCGGCAATGCCTTATTTCCCGGTGTCAGCAGTAATGTACTATTATAGTGACCTACATATATTGATTTGCCGACGCGTTTGGCGTTTGGCTTGGTTTGTCTGCCTACTGAGTCGGCGGTCCCGGGTTCGAATCCCGGCCGGGGCAAATATTTGTGCAAAATATTTGTTCTTGGGTCATGGATGTTATCTATATATGTATTTATATATTATGTATATCGTCGTCTAGTACCCATAGTACAAGCTTTGCTTAGTTTGGGACTAGGTCGATTTGTGTATGATTGTCCCTTAATATTTATTTTATTTATTTATTTGATTATATATCCACATCCAGAACACATTGGTTACACTGCAGCACTTTATACGGTGGGTGACTATTTGACTTGTCAAAATAATTAACAATATTATAGGATTATTTCTAAGTCTATAGCGAAACGGTAAAGCATGTGCACTCATTTACTTAAAAATCGGTAATGGATTAGATCGCGTCTACTGCCAGTTTTGGTCCCAAGTTTGTTCACAAAACAACTCATGCTAGCAGCTAGAATGCTTTTACAAGACAGCCGACAAATGCGGCCACAATAGGCTATTTGACTGATGTTGAATTCTACAGCGTACTGTAGTTATATGAATAAAATTAGCTAAATATTTCACGAAACAAAGAAAAAAAATCCAGAAACATATATCTTTTTTGGAAATATGTGACTTCTAAGGTACGCAAATTTTATGATATATTTTTTGAATCCAAAATAAATTTTGAAAATGTTTTCAGAATCCTCATAATTTTACGAAACAATAATTGTATAACAACTATGAACTTAAACGCACTTTTTCACGGTGAAAATTACAAATTTCTTAATTTTTCCATACAATTATTGGTACCTATACCGGCCTGTGACGTCACTAGCCTGACGCGTTTTGTATGGAGCGTTTTTAGCGCTACGTAGGAATGTTGAACTTTGACGGTCATTTCTGACTTTTAGAGCAGTTTAAATGTAGTCAGTCCCATATAGACATTTGATCACAATAAAAAATAGAATCGATTGACATCCTCAAAAAAATTAGGCAACATGCCTATTCATACGAAGACGTTCATGAAGATACGAAGTGTCCTTCGTCCCGCAGGCCATGCTTGTGGTATTGTCGTTCTGTCTCAGATGCGCACACGGTCGTAACTGAGACCGTGACAGCCCGTGGCTTACCAACACTGGCTTCACTTTCAAGTGCTGAGGTAGGTTTCTAGGCGTATTTATTAAGGGTTAATATAGTAAAACAAATATGACATGATAAGAAACATAAATAAATAAATACCAGACAACCTCACACAAGTCGATCTAGTCCCAAATTAAGCTCAAGAAGGCTTGTGTTATGGGTACTAGACGACGATATATACTTATATAGATAAATACATTATAGTAGAGTTGTTAGTCCGCTGTTTTCTAACATAATTGTGCGCATCGGGTTACAAGCATGAAATTTCTACCACAGATAGAGTGTTCCACGGTGATCATTTTCAGATGTGGAAGGAAGTCAGATTCATCCCCTGTAAGGCGGGAGAGCGGAGTGAATACGGCCAAGTATCCCTCTTTTCTTTCTTTATTGCTAGTCAGTTAAGTCTACCAGGACGTGTTTGGTATCGTCTCCGTGTAAAAAAATTATCAGAAATTCATTTTTTATGTTATTTTTATATAGTTCTATATTAAAAATATGGGTGTAATGGCCGAAAAAGTAAAAATCACAACAAGTTTTTTTATTCAGTGAGGTAAATTAGTTCTATTTCTTGAACATTTTCAAATTATTATTATTATTTCAAAAAGCTCATTTAATCTGGTTTCTAAACATATATGCATGTTGGTCACTTCTCATACAAACAGTAGCTTAAAATATATCTTTACGTCGGCGTAACCAACGTAAATCTCCGAACGCATCCTATTTAGCTTCATTAAATACATTAAATAATGATTATTAACATGCTTTTACATATAATATTTACTATATACGTCCTAGAAAAACATATTAATGTAATTAAAACAAAATATTTTTTTGCTATTGTATCACGAGCACACGGGCTAATCTCAACATCAACAATTTATTTAAGTTACTGTTTGTATGAAGAGTGCCCAATATGTATATATTTTTAGAAAATAGATTAAATTTTCTATTTTGCAATATTTTTCTTAGTTGTAAATATTTAGGAAATATAACTAATTTACCTGCCTGAATAAAATAAACTTGTTGTGATTTTTACAATTTCGGAAGTACAATATATTTTTATATGGTACTATGAATAAATATTATTAATTATTATAATATTAATTCTTGATATCTGTTTTACACGAAAACGACACCACACAAGTCCTAGTAGCGTTATCTGATCAGAAAATATAAAAAGAAAAAGAGGACTAAGTACTTTGTCCTATTCACCCCGCTTTCCCGCCGCACAGGGGACGAATCTGACTTCCCTCCACATCTGACAATAATCACCGCAGAATACTCTATCTGTGGTAGAAATTTCGTGGTTGTATCCCGATGTAACCAATTTCGCGACTTGGCAGAATGTACTGGAACACGCAGGCTAAGCTTAACATCAACATTTTTTTCAAGGTACTTTTTGTATCAGTTTTGCCCAATATGTATACATTTTTAAAAACAACATTAAATTTGCTGTTTAATAATATTTTTTTAAATTGTAAATATTCAGGATAGATAACTAATTTTTCGTTCTGAATAAAAAAAAAACTTGTTGTGATTTTTACCTTTTCGGCTATAAACCAAAATTTTTATATGAAACTATTCTTAAATAACATGAAAAATTAATAGCTGATATCTATTTTACATGAAAACGATGTCGCACAAGCACTAATAGCCTTAACTGATCAGTAATAAAAAAAATTGGGCAAGTGCGAGTCCGACTCGCGCATGTAGGGTTCCGTACCTATATATATATATATAAAATCTATAACAAGTTTGTTGTATGGGAGCCCCCCTTAAATATTTATTTTATTTTATTTTTAGTATTTGTTGTTATAGCGGCAATAGAAATACATGATCTGTGAAAATTTCAACTGTCTAGCTATCACCGTTGTTGAGATACAGCCTGGTGACGTGGTGACAGACGGACGGACGGACGGACGGACGGACAGCGAAGTCTCAGTAATAGGGTCCCGTTTTTACCCTTTGGGTACGGAACCCTAAAAAGAAAGAGAGCAGTACATGGTCCTCTTCACTCCGCTCTCCAACCACACAGGGGACGAATCTGACTTCCCTCCACATCTAAAAATAATCACCGTAGAACGCTCTATGTGTGGTAGAAATTTCATGCTTGTAACCCGATGCGCACAATTTCGCGGCTTAGCAACTCTACTTATACTTAAATACATAGAACAACCATGACCCAAGCACAAATATTCGAACTCATCACACAAATATTTGCCCCGGCCGGGATTCGAACCCGGGACCGCCGGTTCAATAGGCAGGTCTCTACAAACCGAGCCAACCGCGTCGTCAAAACAACATACCTCTAGATAAACAACATCCCCAAGGTGCATACAACAGACAAAGGGACAAATAACTTACCAATCATCTTCTTGTCCAGGTCGGGGTTCCGCAAGAACATCGCCACTTCTTCAGGGTCGACGGGAGGCATCTATATCTGAATCCCTAATGTTTTTTTACCTATTTTTGCATTACCTAACGTTTGTTATGCCATAGTGATCATTTGTCCTAACACTCATAATATGCTCTAATTTTGGTTTCCCTAATATCTTATTTCCTAATGTCACTTGCCATATTGATAATCTACCTAATGTCGTTTGTCATAATGATCATTTGTCCTAACACTCATATGCCCAATTTTTGGTTTTAATCGCTCGGCTCGAGTACTGTTGTGGTCGCAGTTCTAACCTAACCTAAGCCATTAGACTACTTTACTGGTAGCAGTTCGGTGGTTGCAAAAGGGGCGGGATCTTTAAAAAACGAGAATGGATTTTAGGGATTGCGAGGAATATGGCTAAAAATATTAGGGATATTGATAGTTAGAGATATTGATGTTTCGGACAAATGAGTTTTAGGACAACCATTACGTTATGGAAAATGATTGTTATGGCAATTGATCGTTAGGGCTAGTGCCCATTAGAACAAAACAGTTCGGGCAAGTGATTTTAGGACAAAAGAATGTTAGGGATCGCGAGGGAGACCCCGAGAGGAGTCTTTAGTAAGTACTCCATGCTCCTGAAGGTATTCGATGCCGCGCTCCGGTTTCTAGTAGAATAGCTCTGTGCCTTGCGTCACCCACTGGGGAAATGATCATCGTTCACGGAGATGCTAGGAGTTTGGACGAGAAATCCGAGCGTGAATGTGTCCCAAGAATGTGAGTGGAGTGACACGAATGAATTTGTCCGTGTGCTGTAGACATTGTACGACCTAGTCAAATGGAGATAAAGCCTATTTCGGCTTTTGGGATGAAGTTAGTTATTTGCTATAAATTTTAGTGGCCCAAATAAAATTAAATAAGGAAATATTGAACTTCATTCTGTCTGAGTCCGGATTTCACAAAAGGGGACCACGAAGAAAAACGCCAAAGGAAATTCAACAGTCAGTTATTTCATCGTAAAGGATACTTAAATATTACAGTAAGTAATATAAACTTAAAAACGAATATGTACCTAAGATAGGTACATATTAGTACCTAACATATATGTTAGTGAGATTGGCTAAAATAAAAAAGAACAACAACAAAGCAATAAATAAGATATACTTGGCAGTTTTAACGATAACACGATAAGAAGTATTTCAATTTCCTGCAACGAAAAGTATAAAGAGCTACCAATGACTGCAGTCTGCACAGTTCAGCATTTGTTGTAAAGATCTAATTCAAAATGGTCGCCATGAAAGCTTTGTTAGTGTTGGTTATTCTGGCAATGGTGATGCCCAGTATGTTGGCGGTATACGTTCCAGCATGCAATGTGGTAAATGATTCTGCTTTTCTATGGTTGACAAAAAGCTTAAAATTTAAGAGGCCTTATTCCTTATAAAATGCCGATTGTTTTATACATTTTTCTCTATGATGAGACAGGTTTCTTAACATATTATTGTTGTTACTACCTAGAACAAGGCTATTGGAATTTATTAGTATATATTTGGAACCTACAGTTTGAATTTTTCATTGATAATTTTTGTTTCAAAAACTACTCAAAATTTACAAAATTCACGCGGAAAATTAGTTTTTTCAACTTATTTTCGACTGCACGCAATGAAAGCATGAAATAGCTATGTTACTTCCTAGAACTCGGGAAAAGGTATATTTACTTCAAAAAGTTGGTTGAAATTATCAATGTATTAGTCCTAATATGATATATATATATATATATATATGTGAGGTAAGGTAGGCCTCTTAATAGGTAGAAAAGTTACTGATTTCGATTTTTCTGTACCTAAAACAAAGGTTAAAATGTTTTTTTCTCACCTTGTGCGGATACCATGCTGTGCAGTAGTATAAATTGCGATTGCAAAGCTAGTTTTACTGTTCATACAATCGTCCTCAATTATACTCCGTAAATAGATATCTAGGACCTCTGCCAAGTCATCAAGCAAAATGGCTCAACGGAGTAAAAGTACCTACCTTTTAATCGCCATTTATATAACCGCACCGCAAGGTATCCGTACAAGGTCCTTTACAAGGCGAGCAAAAAAACATTTTCATTGTTTTATTATTTATTTATTACATCACACAACTATCATTACAGGCTTATATATATTTTTTTTTAAAGCTACAAAAAAATCAGTAGCTCCTTTCTAGGAATGAAGGGGGTGAAACGCGGATGTCTCCTGCAAATATGACAGCCTTAGAAAATGATGTTCCCCAAATGTTTATAAATATTATTATCTGCACATCTGTCACCGTTTCCAATTTATAACTTTTTGATGTTTTGAACTTTATAAACTGCGAGTTTGAAATATGCGCATGTCATCTATCATACTACAATCTACCAGCTACCTAAACAATAAGGAGTATCGTACAAATACGAAAAAAAATTATTTTAGATAGTTTTTTTTAATATTTAGAATAAGAATTTATGTATAGTAGCTATATACCAAACGCATGATATTATATTTTCAAGAAATCGACCACAGTCGGTGCTTTCCTCGCTCAAAGAATTAGTTTGCCGATTCAGCGAGGAAACGCCGTCAGCATCTTCGGCACTGTATGTTGTCCTAGTTTTGTTTTATATTCAGGTTTATTTATTACTGTTAATATTGTTAGTCAAATTTATTCCTCTCTTTTTTCTTCATCTCTCTCCGACGGCATGGCGACCGCTTCCGATCCTAACTGGCGGCGCGCATGCGCCTGAAGATGACTTCTGTAGCCATCTTCGCGGCGAATTTCCGCGCACACTGTCGGCATGTAAGTTCACCGTCTACATAACTGTATATGGTGGCTCTAGGTGATCACCCTTTACGCCGTTCTGCTGCCAAACTTTCCCATTGAGACGGATCTATGTCTTCATATTCCGCATCTGGACATCCCGTACCAGATGAGTTTCCCGCCATGCTTTTTCTTATACAGTAAAATAAGTTTTTGTTTCCAGGTATGCGAACGCACAGTTCCGGAGCGTAGGGAATGCTGCCGCGCCCATCAATATAGGGGCTACTCCAACTGCAGGGGGGGCAGGATGAGCTGCTACTAATTCCAAAGCTAAATTCTAAATGAGCTTATACAGCCCTCGGACTTGGAAGTGCCTCAAGCTCATTATTCAACGCATCATGCAACACATCGGGATCTTTTATTTAATGATTGTTCGATAATATTTTTTTTGAAGTCTGTTATAGAAACTGATCCGTGATGTAAAAATTTGGCAACACTGTAAAATATATAAAAATTAAACAACGTTCATGCTTAAGCAACTAACTTTTATTTACCATCACTTAATTTCGTAACACAAAACTCAAATGAGACATTATTTTCCGAATCATAGGCAGAATCCTGAAAAAAATGGCCAAATACACATAAATTTACCAGGCAATGATGTAATTCGGGCTGTATATTAAAGGTACGTGCTGACGCGGCGCTGAGCGGAGAGAGGAGGAGCGGACCGAGCTTTGGCTAACAACACTGTTCCCAATGTTCCCATCGATAGCATATTTGTCATGCGCAAGTTCGAGCACTGTGCTTGGCAAATCTAAGCCCACTCCGCTCCGCTCCTATAGTGGAAACGAATAGAATCCTAGATCTGTAGTTCTTCTCATCAGCATTAATGCACAACATAAGTTTGAATTGCAAAATTGTCTTCTATTTGTTTTATTTGTGATGCGCTGCTACCATGGATATTGGTTCTGTCTTCCCAGCTCTTTAATCCAAGGCCATCTAAGACAAAACTCTTCCGTCTTCTTTATAATCAGGAGCCAGGTGGTCGATAGTTTAAATGTGATTGAAACCGTTTTGAACCTCAGCTAAGGCGGGTTTTAGTGTCACGCGGACCGTCGCGCGGATCGCTCCGCGTGGAGCAACATGTATAGCGCTTCCGTGCGGACCCGTCCGCATTACTACAACAACACAACAATACAAGCGTTACGGCTTCTGAATGACATACTGAACAGCGACAGCGAACTTGACATATTTTTTAGCTCGGAGTCTGAGTTTTTGGCAGCATCAATCCGCTACTTGGAAACAATAGTGACGACTAGCACCATTTAATAAATTTATTTCATTCATACAATTTTATTAATCATTATGGATCTAATCTTTATTTTAATCTTTATTTTGTAAGTAATAATGTCTACTGTAATAACAAATGTAATATGTATTGAATTAATTAAGAATTAGCATGTAAGGTTCATCTGTTAGTGCTAATGTAAAGAATAAATAAATAAAATAAATAAATAAATTACTCTAAAACGCTCCCTTATTAAGCTTAATACATCGTACGTGATTAACGTGATCCGCGCGGACGGTCCGCGTGACACTAAAACCAGCCTAAGACCTTCAGCAGGCAAAAATAAACTTTCTTCTGTCTTCTCCAATCGAAGGGCGTAAGTTCTGATATGAATGCAAGCATATTAAGGCTGCCAATCTTCTTAACACTTCGATTCACACTCATCAGTATTCAATACAAGAATCCATACTAATTCATACTAATATTATAAATACGAAAGTGTGTCTGTCTGTCTGTTACCTCTTCACGCTTAAACCGCCGAACCGACTTAGATGAAATTTGTGGTATAGAGATAGTTTGAGACCCGGGAAAGGTCATAGGATACTTTTCATCCCGAATAAATTTAGTGTTCCCGTGGGATGAGCGGGTAACACCGCGGGGCACAGCTAGTATAAAATAAATCTTCTTCGAAGCGAATAATCTTCATTAGAAGTTCGTCCATTCTGAGGTCTCACATCGATTCTTGGTAGTATTAAGCCACCGGAATATTTCGCAATATAGTGGGTCTAAGATATTATTGACTCCTAGAATTATTTTTCGCCAAATAACATTTCGTAGAAATCATTTTGGTTAGGAACCGTAAACTATTTAAGTTATAAAACAAATCAAACCTAGCCTAACCTAATCAATAGGATGAAATTTTCAAGAATTATGAAAAAATTATCGAAGTAACAAAAAATCTGCGAAATAATTTTTCGAAAACATTTGATGAAATAAGTTTCAGGTTTCCTCCCCAGTATAGTAGATAAGTTCATGTAGGCGTTAAAGAAGATTAGGACTGCCAGTTGTTGATAGTAGTCGAGACTAGAAAGCGTCAGGACTTTCGAGAAAACTGCTGGTCTGCTCGTTCTGTGCGACGAGGAGAAATGACTGGGAGTTTCGTCCAACAGTTCGAGCTCCTTAAGACTTCAGATCACAAACTCCCAGTAATTTTTCCTCGTCGCATAGAACGAGCAGACCAACAGTTTTCTTGAAAATCCTGACGCTTTCTAGTCTCGACTACTACCAACAACTGGCAGTCCTAATAGGACAGTGAGACTCAGTGTGATAAATGATAATACGCTGGGTAAAATTGAATGTCACTGATGAAAACAAAGAGGAGACAGGGCTACATATTCCGCAAATTTCAAATATTTTTTGCATAATAAACCCAAAACTATTCACAGCGATAAGTCAAGTTTTATTTTCAATAGTATTTCATTCATTTCATTTCATTTATTTATTCAATTTCACAATATACATTGCATTTGAAATATAAACTTATAACTACAAATCCACATTAAATAAAAACAATTGGTAAATAATTATAGACAATGTCAATTAATTCACTAAAGCTATTAAATATTCAAATGATCAATCCCATTAAAAACTATTTAAAATTCAAATCAAAATTTGTACTTCAATTAATGTATATATATACCAGTAATGCCAGTGCTTTTTGCTTTCATTCAGTATTTATTTCGCAAGAAGAACGAAGGATTGAGCAGCATTCCGGTAAACAATGTTTTTAATTTCGTCCATGACAAGTCCTTGAAAAATCGCTACTGACGTTAAATAATTTAAAAATATGTCGTACTTATGCACATTATTGCCATATGAAAGCTGTTTGTAGCGCCACAATCTCTCGGCCGGACTGAAGCTTGCTAGGCGATTGTTGAAATTAGAAAGAAAGCGGCAACTTCAGGGTAACTGTCAAAGTTACTACGGATTTTGAACTTCTTCGTGTATATAAGTTGCTGCTTTATACAGGGTGTACTTTTTCAATTGCTTTAACTTTAAGGGGTAATTCTTTACGTCTTATTGAGTCAATTTCTCAAAGAAACCAAGTTACTAACTCGCACCGTTTTCAAATTATTTAATATTCAAATTTAATCACTAATCTCAGTTTAACCAGTGTAAAATCTTCTTATAACCAAAGACTATTATCTGCTGGTTCGTATGTAAAGAGTTTTCAGTGTTCCTTATGTATGACAAGGTCTAAATCAATAAGTTCTTTTTTATTTTGCTCTCACTTGACTCGCATGTGTCACGTCAAATTGACAATAGTAATTTATTATTGTTGTTATTTACTTAATTTTTAATGAAATAAATGTGTTCACTTGCTTTGTGATGCCACGGATAAATTATACGGCCAAAGAAGAAGCCAATATGCACTTTGTTTACGGTTTCTGCAATGGATATGCAGCAAGGGAGTACCGACGTCGATATCCCAATAAGAACTTGCATAATTTGGATTATTTCGATGATATTCCATTGGAAACACTGCGGACACACTGGATCCAGCATGACGAAGCACCCGCACATTTTGCTGGCCGTTTTAGACAGTATTTGGATGTGCACTTTGCTGGGCGTTGGATTAGACACGCGGCAGTCAAACTCTTGCGTGGCCCGCCATGCAGATCTCCGGACCGAACACCAGTAGTAGGGATTCGCCGATACTACGATACGGGGCGGACGGGCCTGATGGGCGGCATCCAGGGCGGATATGGCGGACCACCAAACCTAAAAAAAAAAAAAAAAAAAAAAAAAAAAAAAAAAAAAAAAAAAAACAAATAGCCCCCTACTTAGAGCGTTTGGAATAGGTCCCAGGACGCTCAGACAGCTCTGTCAAGACTTACAGAACGCCCTACGCTAACAATGCAACACCTTCCCCGACCCATCGACCCTTTTCTATTGTCTATCCGAGCTCGGGTTTTATTGCCCTCTCGGACGCCGAGCTCACTTTTATTACGGTCTACTATTGTTTCCCTCTTTTATATTTCTCTTTGGCTACAACTGTCTACAACTTCCTTTGCAAACGGTATACATCTTTTAAGAACATTCTTTAGGTAAAGCTGGACAAATACCTAAACATCTCATACCTAAACTATCAGACTAGGTCCGTCACCTTGGTTCTTATTGGAATCGCTGTTTCAACGCAGCCTGTCTCACATCGTGTCTTTACTCCAGGTTTCTTACTACGTGATATGTGCTACGGTGTACGTATCACTAATCTAAGCTAACCTATGCTAGATCACAATTCTAACCTAACCTAACCACCTAAGCTACAGGACTACGCCCAGCTAACGCAGGATACGTTACTTGACTACTTAACTTCAGGTAGCCTTACTTCAAAGTATGTCTCTTGTTACTCACTACATATGCTGCATTTGGAACGTTGTTCTATTTATATATTTTATCTTGTTCAACTTAACATTACTTCTAACTTAACTATCACTTAACTTCAAAAACTAATTTTGAAGAACTGCTTTATATACTTACCTACTTAAAACCAGCTACGAGCACAGCACAGTTGTTTTGGTCTTAAGAACGCTGTTCTAGCCTAACCTAACCTTGCATAAATTTGACTACGTACTCAATGTTACTTTCATTTCTTTTTTGTAATAACCGACTTCAAAAAGGAGAAAGTTCTATGTAAAAATATTGCATGTAGCATAAGGATAATACGAATCTAATCTTACAATAGTAATGCGGTATTTTATACAGTAATAACTGCTTCAAAACTATACTAACTTATTTAAGCTGTAAGTTAAAAATACGAGTTCTATTTTTGCATATTTATTTATTTCGCCAAATATTATGTTCTTGAATAGATGCTTAAGAAAATACCTGAATAAACTTTGTAACTTGTACTAACGTGTATTTGTAGTGGGCTGAACTAAACTCGTTGATTTTTTAATTTGTTTGTTGGGTCCATATTGTTTGTAAAGATTTATGACAGGTTTCTTCTCCGAATCATCAAAAGATTCGAAAGTCTATTATAAATTTTATTACTGTTTGTTGGTGGCTGTTGGGCGCGGTACAAACTAGTCGAAACGTGATTTTAACGGTAATCTATTGTCACATCCTTATAAAAGCCGATGGACAGTGACGATCTATAAGTATTCAGAACCGAGTCGTGCTTGTTACCAGAGCTCTCTCAGTGTACAGTGACATAGTGTTGAATCGTGCTACAGTGCTTATAAAAAATGGCAAATGTAAGTATGTACTATTTTTTATAAAATATGTATGTAGTATTTTTATGTACTATTTGTTTAACAGTGTTTTTTTTTCTGTAACTTGTGTTCATCGTGTTACTTGTTAAGTGTGTTAATCGGATGTATAACTTATTGTTGAATATTGTTACAGTTCACGGAAAACACTTTCAAGAATTTTTATTACCCTGAACCTGAACATGATGATTCAGGGAGTGATGAAGAAGGCACACTCGGTTTTAAAGTGAAACAAGCCATAGCGAAGAAACGTCCTGCAAATAGTATCGAGAGTTTCTTTGAAAAACCGCAGAAAAAAGTGAAACCAGTGAAGAGATCTTCCAGTGTGTCGCAAAGTTCCCATACCGGTGTTGCTTACCTATCTTCGGGTAAAGACGATGCTGCGTATGCATCACACCTTATTAAAATAGAAATATACGATCTTGAAAAAGTTAGGAACATCGCACCAGAAGAGCACTGGAAGCACGCCGATGTGAGATTAAAATCTTACATCTCAACTGAGCAAGATCCACAGCTTGAGACTGTCCGTGATGTTATATACAACATGACGAAAGACATAGCTTCGAAGGACACGTGCGTGAAATATTTTATAAACAATACGAAAAAGTAAACTAAGTGTTTGTGTAGTTTTAATACTAGGTTAAAACTGTATTTATTATATAAGACATTAGATAATATTTTATAACATACCCTTGTGTACTACTAGTATTATATATTTCTTACTGCTTAAACAACAACTTTTTGTTATTCAAAATTGTTAAGACTCGTTTTATAACCACATGTTGTAATTTGTTTTGTAGCCTAATCATATTGATCTATTTCCCTTTGCAAATGTATAAAACTCTCCACCCTTTAATATAAAATCACTAAGCTACGTTTGTTATTTTAAGGAAAAAATTTGTTGTAATGTAATCACTATTTTTAGGTAAATAAGGTATAATTAAGGTATTATTTATTAAAAAAATCAGTTTAGTATATATATATTGTTTTATTTCACAAAAATTGACTTAAACATATTTCTTAAAATTAAATCGTTACAAAGAGAATTCTCAGAAAACAAACTCAATAAATCGCTCATAGTTTTTCCTTGATACTTAAAATATAAATAAACTAAACAATATTCGCCACAAACTGAAGTAAAATGATTTTGAAGTGGTCTTTGGTTATAAAACCACCGTTTTGCATTTCTATTCAAAAATAACTTATGATAACCAGTAGGTTTCCGACCAAATGAGTCAAAGTATTCCCCTACACCTTTAGCATCAATATGCATTGCAACCCAATGGGAACCTGGTTTCGAATCAGGGTCCAAATTGCTTACAATAAAAACTGGACGAGCAACCCAAATAGGGATTCGGTTAGCAGCAAAAACATTTGATTTAAATCTAGGGTTAATTTTTTTCATACAATATTGAATTTCATTAGTATCCATAATAAATAAAATATGTATACATTCATCGATGATGTTACAAACACAGATTAAGAAGAAATGAGATTAATTGTTAATTTCACTGTATTTATATTTATTTTAACTGTTGTAATCTACAGATACATCACGATTTTTGTTTATTTCAATAACATTATCAAATTCAGCGTACACAATACAGTTAATAGTAGTGCTCAAGGCATTATCAAAACGAACTTCTATCCGAACACTTCCGTGTCTTACAAGGTTCCAGTGTGAGGTAGAACTGGCTGACAGGTCAGGCGTCAAATCGAAACATAACAAACAGTAACCTTCCCCGTAATCGGTTCTGCTTATTGCATTACCTTCATTGTGGAAGTGAATACCAGTCCCAGAAAATAGAGTATGATATGTTGATGCTATTAAACCAGAACTAAATGATGGTTGTAATGTTCTAGAAGGAATTTCATGACCATCTACAAATAAACTAAAAGAGTTCATATTATAATTTTGAAAATTGAAAGGGTTCAATGCAAAATTACCATTAAACGATGAATTTGATACAAAACCAATTATACATCTTTTAGGTACTTGTCCAAGAAATATGTTATCTAAAGTTTTACCCTGTATTCCTGACGGTATTGTAAGTACCTTTACTTCTGCTCTTGTGATAGGGTATTTTGCAGTTGTTGATGCTAGCACTTTCTGATGAGCTAACAAAACACTTGGACTGATTCTAGCTCTTCTTATTATGAGACTAGCGTCCATTATTTGTACCTTAAATTTCTTATCTTGGTGACAAATAAGATTAAACGATTCTTTTGATCGCACTAACTTAACACGCATTTCTACACCATTCACTAGAAACTTCTCTTGGTTAAACATATCACCATGTAAATGTCCAATCATTTCAACTTGTTTACTATCTGTAACAAATTCCATCCTTTTGTGAAATCCTTTGTTATTTGCGTCAACGGTGTCCATATAATGTGCTGTATCTTCATACCATAACCCACAAGTAAGGTGAGTTTTTTTAGCGGCTGGTCCATAGTTAAGTAGATTTTCCATGTAAGCACGGTAAGCATATGTGTTGTTTGGTGGCGAGATTAGTTTTTGATTTAAATATACGTCAAGTTGATTAAAAAGGGAGTGCAACCAATTATTAACGGGGGCAACTTGAGTATCAGGCTTTAACTTTGTACCATCCTGGTTTAATATTTTGGCGTTTATATGTAATAATGTATGTGATAAGTCAATGTAGTCATCACCTGAACCGGGGACTTGAAACTCAATAGGACCATCATCACTTAAAGATGAGATTGGTTTATAATGAACCCACTGTCCACTCTCAATACTTGTCTGTGTCGAAGGCAGGGCAAATATATCTAACTCAGATTTTGCACATTCACACGAATGATTGTGTAGGAATGACATGATTTACTTTGAAAATATATCGTCACTATATTTATTTCTCTTAGCTCCTCTTCGGCGCGATGCTTTCAAGGTAATGAGAGGTTCCCGTCTCTTAGTTGACATTTTATACCCAGATCCCGACATCAGAGAATCGATCTTTTCATCAGCTTTTCTTTTTAAGTTAGCACTAGCTTCTTTAAATCGAGACCTAACTGAACTATCTATAGGGCGTGAATTTACCATATCAGATAACAAACCAACCCCCGCATCTAACGCTTCTTTTCCAACAGTTTTAAAACCACTAGACAACAAAGGAATTACTGACCTAAACAGTCCCCCCAAAAAACTTCCAATCCCATGCCCTCGCTGAAACGGAACACCTTTATAGACAATTCCTATACCAGAACCAGCTTGATGGGTATAATAATGATCGTAGGGACAAGAGTGAGATGATCTTTTATAATTCATCTTAGCCGTTGAAAGTGTAGTTTCACGCAGGAAATTCCGAATTGAAATGGCACTCTTGCACCGGTAGTTGTTCTTATATCTATTTCCATAGTATCAAATTCTCTACGTAAAACAGGTACATAATGAGCGGGTGAGAAAATGTGTGTTTTATATGCTCCATAATGGAATTCTGTTGGATCTAATGGTATTATTCTAAGCAACGTAGTTATAACATCACCAACTACCTGTGGTTGTATGATGTCTGTATAAACAAATAATTGTGATGGTAAGCCCAAATACAAATTAACAGGATTTTTACCAAATGAAACTTGCCGTAAATTTGTTTTCGGTTTAAAACCTAACTGTAGACTTAGTATTGGGGTTGTTATAAGAGAAGTTATATCGTTATTAATTGTTGCTACCCCAACCATTTTGGTTAGATTATCATATCTAAACTTTACATTATTTTTCAGTTGTGGGTTGTCATTAAAAGCTTGAATAAAATGGTCAACGTTGTCATATGTAGTTGCTGGTATATGAGTTTTTATATCTACAATTTTGGCTATCTTGTCAGTGGGTGACACTACTTTCTTTTTTAAATAAATCATATTTTCATGATCTTGAACATTGTACATTGAACAAGGGTATTGAAATTCTACTAAGCCAACTACCCATTCTCCTTCCAACTTTATACTCCTGGGTAATTTGGTTAAGAAGTGTGCAGTCGTATTATCGGTATAGTAGTCCGAGGAACTGTTACTTAACAATGTAATATAAAAGCTGTTTTCACTCATATTTTTTTTAAGCTTGAAGCGAGTATCCAAGAATTAAATTTGTTAGGATAACCTCGCCACTTCACTAGTACTTCTTTTCTGGCACCAACCCCACGTGAGCGTATTATTTTATCAATTTTATAATCAATGGAGGGGAGATAAGTCACTTTTTGTAATTCCTTAGAATAAAATGTACCAACGATAGGCTCACCTTCTAAATCTCTTAACGTATACACAACTCGTGGAAAGCGGTTTATTATTGAATCAATTCTAAATATTTCGTCACTCCAATTAGTTTCGTAACCCTTTTGAAATATATGTTTATATTTAGTAATTCTAACATGATCACCAACATTTAGTTTTGTGATTTCCAAAGTAAGTTGTCTATCCTTTTTTCTGTTATACAAATTACACCAAACAGTCATGATATTATCAAAATTTACATCGATAGGGCGCATTTTAATACTAGAATGATAACTGTGATTATAAGAATAAAGAAGTTCTTGCAAAATATCTATATATTTGTATGTATTCTTATGAGTAAAGTAACGCCACATTTTCATTTTAAGAGTTCTTTGAAACCTTTCTACTATACTTGCTTTAATGTCAGGATTGTTAGTAGTATAGTAGTTAATGTTTTTGCTCCTAAAGTAATCCCTTGCTGCCTTTGAAACAAATTCGGTGCCTTTATCAGATTGGATGTGACGAGGAGTAGAATTGGCTTCAGTAAATATGCTTTCAAAACAATTTATGACGGTTGTGGCATCTTTCTTTTTCATAGCTCTCGCAAAAGCATATTTACTGAACACATCAATAACACACAGAATATATTTGTATCCATCATTATATTGACTGTAAGTACCCATATCACTCAGATCAGCTTGCCAGAGTTCATTAAAGTTAGATAAGACGTATCTATTTCTTGTGAATCGCCTTTGAACCGGTTTATGCAGTGTGTACGTTTCTTGAGATTGTAACCAGTTCTTTACTTCGTCTTTGTTCATTCGTCCTTTCATTTGTTTACTTAATTTATTTAAACTACTGTAGCCTGCTGGATTAGATACATCGTAGTATATTGCATGAATGTCTAATAAGGGCTCCATCTTTCCCAATCTAGTTTCTTTTTGTTTGCCTTGAGCAGTACACTTGAAAGAGGTGTACTGGCGCTTGTGTCTTTAAATGACGATGACGATCGAGCACTTGATGGAGCAGATGATGCGTGAGGTTCACTCGATTGAGGTTTATTTATAAATTCTAGATTAGTAGGATTACCTATACAAGACGTAGGAACTTTTATATCTCTTAAAAATAAAGCAAACTCTTCCCATCCTGTTGGCTTAGGGCGTTTAAGAGATCTAACCGTATCGCTTACCAGATCGAGAATATTGCTGTTTGGAATAGTTCGATTGTTTATTACAACTTCACCATTTGTTTTCCACCATATTTTTGGTCTGCTTGACACAATACAAGTCAATAATGTTCTGGTTTTTTTCTCATATGATTTTGGTAAATTATCTATAATACGAGATGGACTGAATAGTACAGTTTCTGGATTTTTTGTACCAGACGGTGTAGCTGCAGTAACTGCAGAAACATCACCATCTGGTAGTGTTTTATTTGCAACTGATTCATAATTTTCATCCTCCTCCTTTTTGTTTACTTTTAAGTTTAAATCCTTACTTTCATCGTTGAGTTGATCAAACCCCTCCATCACTATTGGTATTTTAAATGGTTTTCGATCTGATTCAATAAAGTGCAAAAATCGTTGTAGTGCTTGAGAATATAATGCCCACTTTTCACGATCATTAATTTTACTCTTCAGGATTTTTTGCATCTCTCCGTCTAGGCGAGATGATACATTTTCGGGTTGGCTATCATTTCGTTTGAGTCTTTCAATAAAGTCTGGTTCAACTAACAACATTTTTTTTGTGTTTTCCATTTTATTTTATGTTACGGAGCTTACTAAGGCACTTAAAACTGCACCTAATATAATAGGTAGAAATGCACCTCCTTTTTGAATAATAACAGTTTTCCTCAATTTGTGTTTCCCTTTCGAAACTAGTTTTCGTAATGTGTCTTTATATTTGTTTAGTTTTGATTTATCTTTTGATTCCAGTGGTATTTTCCCTTTTAAAACGTTATAAATACACTCACAAATAATATTAATTTCTTCATCTTCACAAGATTTTAGCAACGCTGTGCGATACTTTGGTTTAAGTAACTGCAGTGCTTCAAGTAAATGTTTATATGTGTGTACTCTTGGATGCATTATTTGGAACTGATTAAAACGTGTTGATTCTTGTCGTATTTAAACCCTTTCTTGGGAACATATACGGTACAATGCCCATCAAAAGGAAATATTTTAGTTTTAAAACGACATATGTCATCGGTATTTTGCTTCAGATCAATCATAAGGTAACCATGAGCATCTTTAGTGGCATCTTTGTAGGCTTCATCTACAAATTTTGGGTTCTCCGGATAAACTTGTCGTGACAAGTAGCGAATTTGTGTTTTATCCCTCGGGTTTTTGAAGTATACAATATAGCTGGTATTCAATGAAATATCACGTTGTCCTTTGCCTTGATGAAATATGTTTTGAGTAATATAAAAAACACTTAAGTTTCTATGGTGACTTCCTTTTGTAAAAATATCAACGATTCGTCCATCCGATTCTCTCATCAAGTCATCAATTATGAGAAGCTTGGGCTTTTTTCCATCAAATAAAGAAAAATCTGGTATTCCTTGGCTATAATTTACATTTTCCAGATTGTACAAAGGTTGCATTTCATCATAACACCAAATAATTTCATCAAATTCAACATTACATACTTCTTTTGCATTGTTTAAAAAATTGGTAACAAACTGAGTTTTACCACACCCACTTGGACCCGCTACTATTGTAGTGAAAGGGTGGTTAAAATGAATCATTATAAATTTTTAAATATGTGTGTTCATATGTTAACGGATTGACTTCAAATGAGAAAATTTCTAGACCATAGCTTTTTAAATAAATTTGGTAAAAAAAAATGGGGTAACAAATAAAAAAAAAAACAAAAATTTTGCTAATTATTTTTTAATATTTATATTATTCTAGATAAATCACATAAAAATTTACAAAAACATATTTTTTGCCAATCATTTTATTGCCAAAACTTAAAAAATAAAAAAAAACATCCTAAAATACAATATTATGTACAAAAAATAAATATGAAAATTGAATGTTCCGTGTTTTTTTTTTTTTTTTTTTTTTAAGAATTATGAGGTATTTTATAATGACCCCACGCAAGAGTATCCGAAGTGTTTTTCAATAAATATCGTTTTGTGTCGTTGTAAGATAATGATATTTTATTGACATTTTGCGTAAATAAAACATGCTTTATTGATCGGAATCGTAACATTTGAGCATGTTGTATATTTCTATCAAATAAACAACTTTTATAGTCGTTAAGGGTTAATTTTTTGGTAACACACTTGTTTATTCCTTTAGCTTTGGATATAATACCACTATTTTGAACATCTAAGGCATACATTTTTGATCTAAGACCAACAAACTCTTTCAAAATTTTGCCATTATTTTCGTCTTTAAAAAAACCTAACCTCTTTTTATTTAGTAATGGTAAACCATATGCATTGTTGGGTGGGTAATCAGATGTATCATAATACAAGTTCAGGTCAGATTTAATGTCCTCATAAAAGTTAGCAGTGTTTATTTCATATATTAAGCTATCAGTATCCGTGTAAAGGAGCTTGAGATTTTCCGTATATTTGTATTTCATATAATTGTAGTGGAATTCGTACATTAAAGTTTTCGATAGATCTAAAATGCAGAATCCAAGGTAAATTGGTTTGTTATAAAAGATTTTTGTTTTTTTCAATTGCACAGCAGCTAAATTCTCAGAAAATATTGATAAACTATGAAATTCAGGTTTAGATATTAAGGACTGTACCCCTTGGGATTTTCCGCGATTTTCCCAGTGACTTAATAATTTAACATTCACACGTTTCGTGACATTTTCCATTGTTTTACCAAAAACAGAATTATTCATAAGTTTAAAGAAATCTTTTTCAAAATCAGATGTCGCCAGCGAACGCATTCGGGTATTCAAATCTATGTAACTTTTTAACCAAGTAGATTGTTTGAACTTCAACACACGATGGATTTTCACTAAACGCAACCCATTTTTTAAACATTGTTTAAGATTTCTGTAATGTAATACATAATTATATTTATTGTTTAAATTGGGAATCAATTTTTTTTCTTTAGAATCACCTAGACATACATTTTCTGGACAGAACGGCAAATCTGAATGAGAGTCATGTAATTCCTTGGGGTACTCTAGATCAACTTCTAATATAAACCCATATTCAGCATCGTCTGAAACATTGAAATCGGTATCTTTATTTACCCATTCAAATTTGCCAGACGGAAGACATTGTGACATAGCCCACCCATAGAGATTATTTGCGTCTAAGTACATGAGAAAAGATGAAGGAATATTTGGATCATAATCTTCCATAAATGTATTATTTGCTTTTGCATGTCTGTTGCTACATTGGGAAATCCCTCCTCGAATGTTTTTCGCTATAAAAGCTATTTTGTCGACATCTGTTAAAAGTTCTAAACTTATTTTGGTAGTCCTCAACATCGAATCAAAGGAAATTCCAGGCGCGGTATAATAATGGGCGGGATCTAAACCATATGTCTTAAGACACACATTTCTAAAATTTTCAAATATGTCAGTTAGTAATAAAACATCTGTTTTCAGATAAAGATTGGAATAATCCCCCATATTTTTGCATTGGAAATGAGACCAAATATCTTGAGCATGTAGGAAATCGTTTTCGGAAATGTGACTGTCAGTAAGAGAACTATAGAATTGATCCTGTGTAGGAAGCGAAGTTAATTTCAGTGAATCATACGAAGTCATGTACTCATATGGATAGACACCCTTCCGTATTAGACGTTTAAAGTCTTCTTCACGAGGAAAGTTCAATTTCAATTCGTAAAATTGGTCAGTAGTCAAGTTTTTAGCTAATTTATCCAAGCTACTCGACATAAATTTAAGAGAATCGACAAATCTCAATTTTACAACACGATTATTCACTTGTAAAGACTTAGAAAACGAAATATACTTTTCTTTATTTTGTGGGATTAGTTCTATGTCACCATCTTCAAGACCAAGTCCATGTACAATAAAATGACTATCGTAATTGCTCAAATTATGGAAAAATACAGGTACAAAATTGGGTGGTTTGTATTTTTCAGAACAAAATTTATGTGCAACGCCTTCGTAAAGTCCAGTATGATAATTATAAGAAACGGTTGAGTCATCATTCAAATTTCTATCACAAATATAACAAGCATGGCTTTGCATAATGTCTACCTTATTAGCATCTGTTAGAGGGAAAGAAGTTTTAGCAAACGCATTACTTTTACAAATAGTTTCTAAATCTTCTTTTATGACTTTCATAAATGTTTTTGCACAGTCTTCACCTGTATATGTTCTGTACACAGATAACTTGTCATTATAAGAACACTTAATATAGTAACCGAAGCTATAAACTTCATGTTTTTGAATATTGGTAGTAGAAGATGTACTGGGGTTGTTAGAACAGGATTGAATTGGATTTAAAAATGCCTCAAAATCAGCGTATACAACAAAAGGTACTCTTAATTGTCGTTCATAATTATTAAAAGTAACTTGATTCGATGGAACATATTCGTTAAACCAATTTCTTGTGTCTTCTTTTTCGGATGGTAAGTTTGTGCATACGTGGAAGCAGTCGTTTTTTTGATGTTGGTTTAGTCTCTCGTGTGATGTAAATTTAATTAAGCAACCATCGCAAATATGAACAGCATGTTGTGCATTTGACAATTGCTTAGACACTAACCTCGATAAATTTTTGATAAAACAATAATGTCCTTGGTTATCTTTAGTTATGTACAACAAGTTTAAGTGATTAGACTTTTTTAATTTAGTTAAATGTAGTGGGCCTATAACATCGTGTTTCTTGTTTTGAGAGTTGTACTCGAGACCAAACACATTAATGCTAATATCATTATTTTTTTCAAATTTATGGATATCTCCCAATTTAAATGGAAAAGTTAAATTTTCAAAGTTCAATTTATTCTTATGTAATATGTATGAACTGACCATATTTGAATGACTTTTGGGTTCGTATAAACCAGACAATACAGCCCATCGAAAACACTCATGGTCATTGTTTTTTACATTAATAACCGCTTTTTTATTCTTTATATCACGAGGTAATTCGATAAAAGAAGAGCCGCGTAATGGATTATATTTGTTAATATTGAGATCGATATGATTAAATGTTACTAAACTCCACCCACTATCTTTTCTTTCAAAGTTTGACAACCTTATCACAATTTCATTTACTAGGGACGTAAAAACAGCAGCTTTATCAGTGCTGATATCAACAATACTATTACTTAATTGGAAATCAAATGTATTATTTAATTGTTTGGTATCTTGTGTAAAATTTGCATTAAGAATAAAATTTACTTTTAAAGCGTGATGTTTGTTAAGTGAACGATCTAATAATGTAAAGATCTTATCCTTGTGTTTTTGTAAAATAGTTTCGGGATCAAGAGGTTGGTGATCCATTTCATTAAATAATATTCTGTAAGTAGCGACTCTGTTTTTGAATGCATTTTCAATTAATTGGACATTAACATATTCACTATCGGATCTCAACACATTATTTTTGTGAATATTACTATTTAAATGGTTACCAAAATATCTTTTTGACACGAACTTTTTACACACCGAACATTCAATTTCAGAATTATTTTTTGTACTTACATTGACATCGGATAATGGTTCTTCGCTTGAGGATGTAGACATATCACGACTGTTGGAAGGGTAGTTTCTCTTCACTGGTACTTCTGCACCCGTACTTGTAGCTGTCCTTTTTCTCCCCCGTCCTACTTGGTTAGATCTGTAATAGAAAAAGTGAAACGTTAGTATTTAATACAAGATTTAAAACTTCAAAACAATGATTAAATTATTATCATTATACTAACTTAAGTTTTTTCGACATTGCTGGCAATATGCCTGCATTGTTAAAACCCCATCAATGACATCTGATGACAAGTTATGCATCGACTTATTGATATGCCCATCACATGGTGTGTAATAGGGTATAATATCTTCATCTTCCAAAAGCGCCTGAGGTAATTGATTGTCAATATACCACAATCTTATGTTTCTATGAAATACTTTTAAAATGAATCCTTTGCTTAAAACTGCAATTTTGTCGTGGGTTAAACTAGTTCCCATATGAAAGTATCCAAACACCATTTTTAAAACAGTATTTTGTACAATACACAGACACAGTACTAGCACAAACACAGTAACTGGAATAATGAATGATTTCTACACCAGAGACGTCGCTTATAAAGAACCTTCCAGGATCCCCACCCAACAGAGAACAATGAAACTGAGCCATAAAAAGGCAACAACTCAATGACACTGGTCAATGGTTTTGTACAAGTTTGAACAAGAATAAACTGTTTAAATTGCATGTCTAAATATACAAGTACAATATCAATAAACAATATAACAGGTTGGAACAAGAGTACTCACCCTTGACTATGCAGCTGGCTTAGTAATTCCCCGATCTCATACATTTCTTGATCACTTTCAATTTCTTCGCATAGCGTGACGAGCTCGGAATCGTAAACATCACAGCTTAAAAAGTCCATCGTGAGATGTGTCTAAGAAAATAGTGATTACATTACAACAAATTTTTTCCTTAAAATAACAAACGTAGCTTAGTGATTTTATATTAAAGGGTGGAGAGTTTTATACATTTGCAAAGGGAAATAGATCAATATGATTAGGCTACAAAACAAATTACAACATGTGGTTATAAAACGAGTCTTAACAATTTTGAATAACAAAAAGTTGTTGTTTAAGCAGTAAGAAATATATAATACTAGTAGTACACAAGGGTATGTTATAAAATATTATCTAATGTCTTATATAATAAATACAGTTTTAACCTAGTATTAAAACTACACAAACACTTAGTTTACTTTTTCGTATTGTTTATAAAATATTTCACGCACGTGTCCTTCGAAGCTATGTCTTTCGTCATGTTGTATATAACATCACGGACAGTCTCAAGCTGTGGATCTTGCTCAGTTGAGATGTAAGATTTTAATCTCACATCGGCGTGCTTCCAGTGCTCTTCTGGTGCGATGTTCCTAACTTTTTCAAGATCGTATATTTCTATTTTAATAAGGTGTGATGCATACGCAGCATCGTCTTTACCCGAAGATAGGTAAGCAACACCGGTATGGGAACTTTGCGACACACTGGAAGATCTCTTCACTGGTTTCACTTTTTTCTGCGGTTTTTCAAAGAAACTCTCGATACTATTTGCAGGACGTTTCTTCGCTATGGCTTGTTTCACTTTAAAACCGAGTGTGCCTTCTTCATCACTCCCTGAATCATCATGTTCAGGTTCAGGGTAATAAAAATTCTTGAAAGTGTTTTCCGTGAACTGTAACAATATTCAACAATAAGTTATACATCCGATTAACACACTTAACAAGTAACACGATGAACACAAGTTACAGAAAAAAAAACACTGTTAAACAAATAGTACATAAAAATACTACATACATATTTTATAAAAAATAGTACATACTTACATTTGCCATTTTTTATAAGCACTGTAGCACGATTCAACACTATGTCACTGTACACTGAGAGAGCTCTGGTAACAAGCACGACTCGGTTCTGAATACTTATAGATCGTCACTGTCCATCGGCTTTTATAAGGATGTGACAATAGATTACCGTTAAAATCACGTTTCGACTAGTTTGTACCGCGCCCAACAGCCACCAACAAACAGTAATAAAATTTATAATAGACTTTCGAATCTTTTGATGATTCGGAGAAGAAACCTGTCATAAATCTTTACAAACAATATGGACCCAACAAACAAATTAAAAAATCAACGAGTTTAGTTCAGCCCACTACAAATACACGTTAGTACAAGTTACAAAGTTTATTCAGGTATTTTCTTAAGCATCTATTCAAGAACATAATATTTGGCGAAATAAATAAATATGCAAAAATAGAACTCGTATTTTTAACTTACAGCTTAAATAAGTTAGTATAGTTTTGAAGCAGTTATTACTGTATAAAATACCGCATTACTATTGTAAGATTAGATTCGTATTATCCTTATGCTACATGCAATATTTTTACATAGAACTTTCTCCTTTTTGAAGTCGGTTATTACAAAAAAGAAATGAAAGTAACATTGAGTACGTAGTCAAATTTATGCAAGGTTAGGTTAGGCTAGAACAGCGTTCTTAAGACCAAAACAACTGTGCTGTGCTCGTAGCTGGTTTTAAGTAGGTAAGTATATAAAGCAGTTCTTCAAAATTAGTTTTTGAAGTTAAGTGATAGTTAAGTTAGAAGTAATGTTAAGTTGAACAAGATAAAATATATAAATAGAACAACGTTCCAAATGCAGCATATGTAGTGAGTAACAAGAGACATACTTTGAAGTAAGGCTACCTGAAGTTAAGTAGTCAAGTAACGTATCCTGCGTTAGCTGGGCGTAGTCCTGTAGCTTAGGTGGTTAGGTTAGGTTAGAATTGTGATCTAGCATAGGTTAGCTTAGATTAGTGATACGTACACCGTAGCACATATCACGTAGTAAGAAACCTGGAGTAAAGACACGATGTGAGACAGGCTGCGTTGAAACAGCGATTCCAATAAGAACCAAGGTGACGGACCTAGTCTGATAGTTTAGGTATGAGATGTTTAGGTATTTGTCCAGCTTTACCTAAAGAATGTTCTTAAAAGATGTATACCGTTTGCAAAGGAAGTTGTAGACAGTTGTAGCCAAAGAGAAATATAAAAGAGGGAAACAATAGTAGACCGTAATAAAAGTGAGCTCGGCGTCCGAGAGGGCAATAAAACCCGAGCTCGGATAGACAATAGAAAAGGGTCGATGGGTCGGGGAAGGTGTTGCATTGTTAGCGTAGGGCGTTCTGTAAGTCTTGACAGAGCTGTCTGAGCGTCCTGGGACCTATTCCAAACGCTCTAAGTAGGGGGCTATTTGTTTTTTTTTTTTTTTTTTTTTTTTTTTTTTTTTTTTTTTTTTTTAGGTTTGGTGGTCCGCCATATCCGCCCTGGATGCCGCCCATCAGGCCCGTCCGCCCCGTATCGTAGTATCGGCGAATCCCTACTACTAACACCCTTAGACTTTAATGTCTGGGGTACTTTAAAAGAAAAGTCTACTCCAAACCTGTGGCTTCGAGGGAAGACCTACTGCAACGAATTCAGGAAGAAGCCGATGCCATGCGTGCCACTCCTGTCAAACTAAATCGCGAGATACGATTTCGGTTGAATATTTGTTTAGAAAATAATGGCGGGCACTTTGAAAACAAGTTGTAGTAAATTATTATTTTGGTTTAAATAAAAAATATTGAGTGTTAAATACTGATGAGGAGATCATTTTATTTTATTAGGCCAATATTGTTTATGTTATTAAATGTTTATACTTAAACTTAATTAGTTTCATTTGTGACTATACCATAACCCGAAAGAATTTAAATGAAGTGAATTAAAATTACTAGGTCGATGCAGAGTCAGCCACCGGCTAAGCTTGCACCATAGATTGGAGCGGAGTTGTGCGATCTTCGATTTGTATAACGCAGTAACTACAAAATAAACTACAACAGAAAGTTGAAAGAAATAATAATTTATTTAGAAAAGTTCATGGAAAATATTAATATAGAAATTAATTTTTGATGATGATTTGACTGGCGTTCAGATAGCTCTACCAAACGATTCAGCTCTGTGCGCTTTTCAGCCAATTTCTTCTTTTCGTTGATTTTTTTGATTCGTGCGAAAGGAAATCCAGGCTCGAAGAATAAACCATTGATGTTTCGGACTCTGGAAAGCGCAACATAAGACATGCCTAATGCAAATTCAGTGTCTCCAATGTTTACAACTGCTTGATCTAGAGTTAAGCCTTGAGAACGGTGAATGCTTATTGCATATGCAAGCTGTATGGGAAATTGCTTCCTTGAGAACGTTGTTGAGCCTTTCCTGAATGAAACTGTCACTGGTGGTATTGGCAATATGTTGCAGTTCTGGAGTTGCGGACCTGAATATGATGCAAATTCCACCATAATGCAAATTGGAAAATCGTCACTGAAACGGTTGTCTTCGCGGTGATTGTACACAATGTCTACAAGTTGCGCGCGCTTTTCACTTACAAAGTCCATTCGAGTCGATCCATGGGAGCTTTTTGTTTTTTTATCATAACTTTTTAATTAAGAACAATTTCAAAATTTTCTCTTCGTCACGACCTAGCGAAATTTAATTTGTGCATTTTTAAACAAAAATTTCCAAAATCGGTTGAGAACTCGCTGAGATCTGCGCATTGTTACAAAGTCCATTCGAGTCGATCCATGGGAGCTTTTTGATTTTTATCATAACTTTTTAATTAAGAACAATTTCAAAATTTTCTCTTCGTCACGACCTAGCGAAATTTAATTTGTGCATTTTAAAACAAAAATTTCCAAAATCGGTTGAGAACTCGCTGAGATCTGCGCATTGTTACAAAGTCCATTCGAGTCGATCCATGGGAGCTTCGCTCGCTTCGCTCGCTCCGCTCCAAAAATGGATTAAACACATCGCAAAAATTGTTCTGAAATAAAAAATAAGCACAAAAAATTTAATTTAACTTTCACTGCCAATGAACAAAAATAAATACAAAAAGAAAATTCTTTACCGGGGTTTGAACCCAAGACCATCCACACGCATTCCACCTAGCTAAAGTTTTTAACGAGCTCTCAATTCTGTCATCGATGAAGTTTTATCAGTGACGTTAAAATGACAACAAGTTGACTCTAACTATTGCCTAACTCAAAAGGACCTTTTACAATAGCCACCAATTAAATAATTAATTACTTTGTATGGGTTACCAAAAAAAAATATTTTTCGAATATCATTAAACGGTTTAAGGGATGAGTTTACGTTAATGTTCCAAGCACTATGTCGAAGTTAAAGCAATTGTATAAAAACACGTTGTATACGCAATATCGGTTTCGAAAGACGAGAGCGAAAGAGACGGTACTAGATTTGTAGTCTTTTAATAACAATACATCCTCCCGCCCACACAGGCGCCGTACGTGATGTACCCGTGCGCTTGGCAACATTCCGCTTTCCCGGGTTTGTTGCAGAGTTGGTCGCACGCCGGTACCCACGTCATACGGCGGGTCGCGGTCGTGTGCGCGACCAACACGATCACAAGCACGAGCAGGAGCGTTCTCTTCAACATTATTGACGCGTGGAGATTTGGGAGTGTTGTGGTGGAGGAAGTGTGAGGGTTTTTATAGGAAGGTGTGACTCAGTGTAGTGTGATAATAGGCGGGGTACAATTTTTGGAAGACCATATTTTCGATAGTCCTTGCTAATTTTCCTTATCATAGTTTTTAGGGTTCCGTACCCAAAGGGTAAAAACGGGACCCTATTACTGAGACTTCGCTGTCCGTCCGTCTGTCACCAGGCTGTATCTCAAGAACGGTGATAGACAGACAGTTGAAATTTTCACAGATGATTTATTTCTATTGCCTCTATAACAACAAATACTAAAAATAAAATAGAACAAATATTTAAGGGGGCTCCCACACAACAAACATGTTATAGATTGTGGTACGGAACCCTCCATGCGCGAGTTGGACTCGCACTTGCAAAAAATTTCCAATACGTTTTCTTAAATTGATAATTTGACAGCTTGAATAAAATTGGCTGAAAGGACTTTAGGCTTCGAAACCCAATAAAAAAAACTTACCGATGGTTGGCACCCGTCAAATTGATTTGGACACAATCATTTATGTTTTATTTTTTATTTGTTTACGTTTGGTACCTACACTTATTAATTTTCAACTCACTCATATATCATCATATTATTATTAAAATTAAAACTTTCGTGAGAAATCTCTAATAAATAACTAGAATCATGAAAATAAATTAACCGCATATAAGATTATTATTTAAATTGTTTGTCCGTTATTCGAAATTTGTCGACATTTCAAATACATTGACAGTAGCAGAGCAAAAAAATGTTCAGTGCAAGAACTAAACGCAGAGAACAATTAAAAAGTTTATAATAGTTTTTATTTTTTAAATTTAGTGGACAATTGGCTGTATGGTGACTAATCAAAGTCTTTGAAAAAATTAAAAGTAAAAATGCAGTAACCGGCCAAATTAAGATTACCCTCATTTGTATGAGACGTTATAAACGGAAGGTGTGTTTTTTACTTAATCGTCTTATTTAAATAATATTGATTTCCCGGCTAAGGCCAATAATATATATTTTTTTTTAATTTTTATTAACGCCTGACGAACGATCTCGCGGTCCAGTTTTACTACATTAATGGGAACATTTCCAAGCAAGTTGGAGAAAAATATTTTTTTTTTCTAAACCGAATAGTTTGCGTGACAGACGCTTCCAAAGTGGAAAAAAGTTGGTCCCCCCCCCCCCTCTAACTTCTAAAATAAGAATGATAAATCTAAAAAAAACATATGATGTACATTACTATAAAAACTACCAACGAAAATTGTTTTGAACGACGAGATCTAGTAAGTAGTTTTTTTTTAATACCTAACTTTGCACCTAATTTATATGGGGCGCTATACATACCAGGTGCAAACTTAACTTAACCACTTAGGGATGGAAAGTGTTTGTACGGAACCCTCGGTGCGCGAGTCCGACTCGCACTTGGCCGATTTTTTTAATAAGCATGGTGGCAGAATGTCATAGTTGTAGGTGGCAAATGTTGCTTTGTTTTTTTTTAATGGCTGATCGACATGATGCCATTACACAAACCTATGTGGAATAGAAATTAAAAAAGAGCATGTTGCCGGCCTAGGCCTCCAATTTTGTATGAAATTCCATTAACGACCTTTCGTCAAGCTGCATCGGAAACGTCATACTTCGCAGCCTTTTATATAAGGAACATAACATCAATATTTCATTGCATGTTTGAGAAAATATTTTTTTCCGTAAATAAACAGAACAATTTGAATAGAAAATTAACAAGGAAAATGCAATACCGCACACTCAAGAAAACCCCTTGAAGCATTTAGTCCCTATCAGGAGGAAATGTAACAGTCCGATAAAAACACGCATCATACACACAGGTGTAACAAAATGTTAGTAAGCACTCATATGAAATAATGAAATAATGAACTTTATTTATTATGCGTAACGATGAGTATGACAAATCCACGTATGCCTATCAGAAATATGACCCGATCCCTACCCAATTATTTAGTTACCATAAAGCGGCAACATGGCGGCAACTAATCGGTCTACGTCAAAGTCAAAGTCAAATAATTTATTTGTTGTCACAAGTCAAAATCAGTACGTCTGCCTTGCCAGAATGCCATATAAGTACCTTGTATTCTTACGTACATCTCGCGAAGAAATACACGCGAAGTTGGAAGAATTGGGCGAACATGATAGTGTATGGACGGGCACTTCACTACAGAAACCCATACTTCGGCTACTGTTTATAAAATGTTAAAAATCGATATGTTACTATGTAAGTTTCTATGAAGATACTGGCTTGTGACTTCATAAAAATTGGGCATGTGCGAGTCCAACTCGCGCATGAAGGATTCCGTACCATAATCTATAACAAGTTTGTTGTATGGGAGCCCCCCTTAAATATTTATTTTATTTTATTTTTTGTATTTTTTGTTGTAGCGGCAATAGAAATACATCATCTGTAAAAATTTCAACTGTCTAGCTATCACCGTTCTTGAGATACAGCCTGGTGACAGACGGACGGACGGACTGACGAACGGACAGCGAAGTCTCAGTAATAGGGTCCCGTTTTTACCCTTTGGGTACGGAACCCTAAAAATGAGACATTACCTACATGTTTTATTAAATTTATATAGCATCCGTCATGTTTTGTCAAAATGCGAATGTAAGTGACAAACATCTCGCTGGCCTAATATTACAGGGTTCTAGGTTATGGTTTTGTTATATAGTGACCAGTGTGTCATATTTATAAATTTAGATTTTTATGTGACCGCACACACCTTTGAACGCACTTCAAAAGACCGCTGTGCTAAATTTCAACTCAAATAACATTATATGTAATTTTATTAGAGAAAAAACAACACAAAATAAAAAATATATAACCAGGGATCGGAAATTCGGGTGGATATTTAACCAAAGTTGACAAAATCCTATTGCTATCTCACTCATACCTCAAACGAAGCCGCCTATACCTACAAATGAAAAACAAAGCCGCCACCAAAGTTTACGTATAAAAGCATCCGAATATCCGATGCCTGTATATAACTAAACCTTAAGAAACTTGATCTTATTAAACCTAACAAACTATTGGGACCTAAAACTATATATGTATACATAATATCCCCTAGGTCGCTACCATTGGGTAGGGTGCCCATAAGTGACAAATGCTTTATGACTTTGATTTTTTTTTTCATATATTATGACAAATATATTGATAATTTTAAAAGTAATAAGGCCTCCTAATTATCTCGTGATAAACGCAATCATCATAGGCTCCCTGCCTGGTGTTACAGGTGTCTATGGGCGGCGGTAATCGCACACCGTCAGGCGGTCCGTTTGCTCGTTTGAAATGAAATGAAATGGAATGAAATGAAATGCAATGAAATAATTTATTCAGTAAGTAGGCCACATGGGCACTTTTACAAGTCAGATTGTGGATCTACCGGTATTTCGCAAGAGGAGACCGCTGTTGAGATGAAATCCGAAAGAAACTCAACAGTAAAGTCATTTTTTCGTAAATAATAGATCCTTAGAACAATTACATTAAATTAGTGTTATAACTAATTATTACAGTAAACGGCGATAAAGTTTGCACATCGATCTTTGGAAAGAGGCAATCGGCTAATTTCGACTTCGTATAGCGATATCTGTATCGCACACACCATGACGTTTGTTTTGTCAGTCGTGGTTCAAATGCGAAAGAGTGCAGTCGCATATCCAAGTCAATATATATATAGAGTTGCTAAAACTTACACAAAATTAAATTTGTACTATGGAATCTATAGGGAAAAAAATCGTTACTTCCCTAGTCACGCGAAATTATCTACAATGTTTATAAATATGAAGCCGACCAATTCAAAAAAAAACATGAGAATGTTAATGTAAGTAATTACATTTTTTGTCGATCTTTAAACCCACATTTAAGTAGGTATCCAAATCATCAATCAATCATCATAAGTAGGTATCCTAGTAGTACAACATCAGTTGTTAATGCTCAGTCAACCCTTTTTAGGAATGTGGGCCTGAATATACATATATAATTATGTGTATATTATTTTTCCCCAACAAGAACATTATAGCAATACTATATATAATTATTAACATCGAGTTTTACAGCTCTATATATTCCACGTGAAATCAAAACAAAACAACAATAAAGTACTTAGTTCTAAATTCAAATTCTGATGAACGATTAATCTAATAATTGATGTACATGGAAATTAGCATTCGTTTGTATTCGGAAATGTGATGATTGCCGATGTGCATTCTTTATCGCCGTTTACTGTAGGTACATGCGTACACGTATATGAGATATAGGTATAGATACTACAAATCATTCGGTGGGATCAAGGTTTGTCCCTATGACAATAAAAAAGAAACCTGCTTTTCGAAGTCGGTTGAAAATTACCTCCTGCTATCAACACATGTTGTCAAACGAGTTTCACAGCAATTTTAGGTTTTATCCACCGCGGGAAATGGCATCAAAATATCAAGTCCATATCAAACAGGTTTCGAAATTAAACCTGATTAAATTAAAATGCACTATAGCTGTATCATATATTAACCATGGTAGGAAGAAAATACGGTATGGCATACCGGAATGACAACACAATACAATAACAACAAGAACAAGAACAAGAGCTCGAATAGTTCATTCATAAAAAATGACAAATTACAAAATTAATCACTTAAGTAAACATAATATACACACAAATACAATAATTGTTTCGTCAAATAACCCGCCCCGAGTCATTCCGGGCGCAAAGGTGCCCATATTTGTATATATATTATATTATAGAGTGTAAATGTACGTAGATTTATTTTTGTATAAACAGTAATATAATATTTTGTATTTACTTGTACTCTAGATCATCTTTATACCATCAGATTTCTAATTTGCACCCACTTCTAGTATCTCTGTTTTGGCCCTATGGTTGACTGGTACAGAATGCCATTTGGCATTAAGTCCGCCATTTGTACTGACTTTTGTTTTGTACAATAAAGTTTAAAATTAAATAAATAATGACAGGCGAGATATTTGAGGTCATCACGCTGTGATTGGTTGGTCGGTTCTGTCAATCCGTTTCTGTGTTGCCAGTGGTGTATCATAATACTCCCCGATTCCCTTGTTACCTGTATGAATCTCATAAAATCGTGAGTTTCTTAAATCAGTTATTACGACAAAATACAACTTAAGCAAATTACATGACAATCGTAATGCATGAATGCATATTTTTTTTACGACGCCAGCCAATCGCCAGGCAGACAATTTTATCCTTACAATTATTTTGCTACCTTAAAATATACACTAACCAGTGACTTAAAAAGTCTCACTAGCAGGAGTGCCAGACCTTATTTTCTAATGTTAATAAATAAATAAATAATAACAAATAAATAAATCGGACAATCTCACACAAATCGATCTAGTCCCAAATTAAGCTCAAGAAGGTGTGTTATGGGTACTAGATGACGATATACGTAGGTACTTATTTAGCTAAATATATAAATTTCTTTAGTTTTAATTTGAATTCAATTGTCCATTTATATATTTTGTTATGATTCATTTGAAATAAATAAATGAGACAGTATAGGAGTTTGTATAGTACCTAAATAAATGAGACATTATATGCTAAATATATACTTAAATACATAGAACAGCCATGAACCAAGCACAAATATTCGAGTTCATCACACAAACATTTGCCCTGGCCGGGATTCGAACCCGGGACCGCCGGCTCAGTAGGCAGGTGTTACAAACCGAGCCAAACGCGTCGTCGTATGTTATTAACCAAATGAAGGCGGTTCATTGCTCTTAGAACCGAAGGCCGTTGAGCAGACTGGTTCTCGAGCGGCGACCGCGTACCGGAAGACGGCGAGCCCAATAAGATGGACCGACAACCTGGTCAGGATCGCGGGAAGCAATTGGATGAGGGTGGCGCACGACCGATCAGTTTGGAGAACTTTGGGGTACGCCTTTGCCCAGCAGTGTCTACTCGTATCGGCTGATATGATGATGAAGAGGAGGTCAACTCTTCAAATTTAATGGACCGAGCGAGCGAAGCCGCTCTGCTTCAGCTTGGATTCTTATGTGTTGGGGGTTCCGACGGACCAGCTAGCGACCTTCATCAAGGAAGAATTTTGGCCGAAAGGTGTTTTATTCCGGCGTTTCCGCGGTCGGCTTCCCAACACCGCGGACTTACGAGACATCGTGACCTAGTTGTTTAGTATTTTAATATGTATGTTAGATAGTAAGGTATTTATGTATGGGCCTTTGATGCCTGAAATTAACGAATTATTATTTGTATCTCGTTATCGAGTCTCGGGCTCATACGTCCCGGTCTTTTGGAAGGCTTGCGTGGGGATATGGATCCAACACGTAGAGGCCCCTTGGAGACATTTGCTGTGGCTGTAGCCCTGCTGGGACCCGTTCCTGGTCATAACAATAAGATGATACATCCATGAACAGGTCCCAGCAGGTGGTTGAACTATTGCATTGATATGAAAAAGAAACCGGGCTATTAAAATGGAGTTTGGATGGACTATTTATTTAGGCTATTGCAGTAGAAAAATGTCACCCGCCGTAACCATCAATGTGACTGTTACCTCTGGCGGGTGTGGTGACTCGCCCCTAACTAGGTGGGCCCCGTAATGCCATCGATTATAATTAAGTATATTAATTAATTATTATATTATTATTCACTCATTTAATCTTGTTTCTTAGGATAGGTATTTTTTACAATAAATTTATATAAAAAGTAAAATATAAAAAATACATTACAAATATAAACACATTATAAAAAAAACCTAACCTAGGGTGCCGCCGGCAACGGGGCAGGGCCCAGGCTACCGGCGGTTAGGGCTGCAGAGAGAGGAACCTCCTGACAATGCGCGCCGTGTCCAGGAGTACCGCCTTCTGTATCTGGCCCTTGATCCAGCCATCTAGCGAGAGTCTCTTAAGATGTTTGTCGAGACTCTTCGCTATAAGACCGTTCGCCGAAACGACTATCGGGACAATGATCGTCGAGTCAACATCCCACATGGCGGTCACCTCGTGAGCCAAGTCAAGGTACTTGCTGAGTTTGTCCTTCTCGGCTTTCACGAGGTTCTCGTCATGTGGGATGGTGATGTCGACGAGCACTGCCTGGCGCTTGGATCGATCTACCAACACGATATCAGGCTTATTGGCTACAATAGTCCTGTCCGTGATGATAGATCGATCCCAATAGAGCGTGGCACGACCATTCTCGAGAACTGGCATCGGTGCGTACTTATAGTACGGCACCTCAGACCCCACAAGACCGTATCGAAGAGCAAGTTGCTGGTGAATGATCCTGGCTACTTGGTTATGTCTATGCAAGTACTCGCCGTTAGCAAGATGAGAACAACCGGAGATTATATGCCTGAGTGACTCGCCGGGACGGCGGCATGCCCGACAAATGTCGACCGTACCGTCCTTCAGGATATATCTCCGGTAATTGTTCGTCATCATTACTTCGTCCGCAATTGCACAGACAAAACCTTCGGTTTCCCCGAAGAGATCCCCGAAGCGCAGCCAGTTCACCGACGCGAGCAGATCTACATCGGGCCCCGTAAGGGCCTTGTAGAACCGCCCGTGTAGCTCCTTGCTCTTCCATACAGCCCTGCGGTCATCAGTGCTAAGCACCTTTGGTCTGCGCCAGTTCTCGTTTGCTAAGGAGAGAGAGGTGAGGCCTTTGTCAACTGCTACTACATCGCGATGAATCCCACACTCGTTGTTTAGGAAATACTCCCTAAGACTGCACACCTCGCGGTTATGGAGGTCCTTGGCGTTTAAATAGCCACGGCCTCCACACTTACGCGGGATGTACAGTCTCATAACTGACGAGCGTGGGTTCCTCATGCGGTGTGTAGTGAGTAGCTGACGGACCCTCGTATCCAGGGCGTCCAGCTCAGTCTGAGTCCACTTTAGTATGCCAAAGGAGTAAGTGAGCAGAGGCATCACCCAAGCGTTGAAGGCGCGCGCCTTATTGCCACCGGACAAAAGACTGTTAAGTACTTTTGTCAAACGACAAAAGAAACGCTCCTTCAACGCCTGTCTAATGTCTCCGTCCGCAATACCCAATGACTGTGACATACCAAGGTACTTGTAGGTTTCAACTTCGGAGATAGACCTGAGGGACATTGTCTCAGAAAGCTGTAAGTTCGCGGAATTTACGACTTTCCCCCGCTGTACATGCATGACCGCACACTTGTCTACACCAAACTCCATTTTGATGGCGCTACTGAAGGCTTCAGTTACTTCCAGTAGTTCCACCAGATCCTGGCGTTTTGGTGCATACAGCTTAAGATCATCCATGTAGATGAGAAATGACCTCACCTCCTCTTCGAAGCCGGCAACCTAGTCCTGAATCCTTCAGCAGAGTGCTGAGCGGATTCAGGGCTAGGCAGAACCACAGAGGACTCAAACTGTCACCCTGGAAAATACCTCTCTCAATCCTTATCAAGTCCTGCGGGCCAGGGGGGCCATCCCCGCCACCTGGTTGACGAAGGACTGTGGTCCACTGCCTCATGCACGCGCCTAAGAGGGATCTCAGAGCTGTATCAATTTTATACAGCTCTAAGATCCTCTCCAGCCATGAATGAGGCACCGAATCATAGGCCTTCTTATAGTCAATCCAAGCGGTCGAGAGAGACCCCCTGTTCCGCCGGACTTGTTGACAAATGGTCGTGTCAATGAGGAGGAGCTCCTTAGTACCACGGGACCCAACCCTACACCCATTCTGAGAAAAGGCCAAAACATTGTTCGCAACAATGTGCGTGTTAATTTTAGTTCTCAGAATGGACGTAAGGAGCTTGTATAAAGTGGGCAAGCACGTGATGGGTCTATAGTTTTTGGCTTCCGTGGTACTACCGGACTTATGGAGCAGGAAGGTAACACCAGTAGTCATGAAAGATGGCAGGGAACCAAGCTCGAGGGCGTCTTGAAATTGTGTTGCCAGACGTTCGTGTGAGGATCGAAACCACTTGATCCAAAAGTTGTGCAACCCGTCCGGCCCAGGACTTTTCCAGTTCTGGGTCGTACGGGTCGCACAGCTTACATCATCGGGGCTGATAATCACAGCCCCCATGGCTTCGATCGGCTCACACTCACGTCTGACAACATTCATCCATTCGCCCTCGGTGTGCTCGACTGGAACCGACCAGATACTACGCCAGAAATTAATCATGGCAGTAGGATCCGGCAGTTGCTCGTCGCTCACACATTGGTCGGCTCCCTCCCACTTTCGGTATACCTTCCTTTGGTCACTTTGGAAAAGACGACTCTGCTGGAATCGATCCACACGCTCTCTGTAGCGACGAATACGGCTTGCCCATGCATAAACTTTCTGCTTTAGGTAGTCGATGCGCTCCGTGACACATGCCATGTAATCGCAGGGCCTGGTGCCAGTCCCCGCGAAGGCTTGTGTCACGTAGCGCATCACACGGGGGCGGTTATTGCCCCCCCTAAAACAGATTAGCTTGGCAATGAGAGTCCTAAACGAGCTGATACGCCGCTCGATCCGTACTTGCCAGGCAGGAACACCCCCGGCGGTCCGCGGTGCTCGGTCAGTGTCCGGGAATCTGACACGAGCAACGCGGCACGCCGCGATGGCCCCACAGTACATGATCGAGTGGGTATCAGCTAAATCTTTGCTAGCCCGAAGGTACGGTTCTAGCAAAGCATCCAGGGCTCCCATTAACGCTAAGTTACGCTTATGCATCGGTAAGCGTGGTAATCGCGGCCTAGAGTCAGGTGCGGATCGATAGCGCCTAATCGCCTCCTCCAAAGCCCTCCTCAGTTGCTCATTGGCCTGGGTACTTACGCTACTCGCGTAGTCTTCCACATCAGCCTCAGGATCCGTCAGCGGCACCCCCGGCACCAGGTTGGGCGCTGGCGCCGGAACCGGTGACATAGCAGGCGGATCCCGAGCCAGCACGGAAGCCGCGCGAGCGGCCAGTACTTCCAGGCGCAGTCGATCAAGTGTCGCGTCGTTCAGCAGCTTGCGCCGCTGGATGAAACGCACTTGATCGGATAGCCGTTGCGCAGATACGGCGATGGTCGGATCAAACGCCTGAAACAGAGGCAGCATCCTGTCCCGGTACGCAGACAGGTTGGTTCCTCCCTCTGTAGCCCCGTAGTAGGCGCGCATGCAGTTCTCGTTCATTACTCGAGTCCATCGCATGCGGATATCATATTATTATTATTATTATTTCCGGCTGTTCTCGTCTAGAGGTCCATTTCTCAACCGGTTCCCATGAATTTGTGAGAGTAGGTTCGATAAGTAAATAGAGATTTTCATATCGATTCAGTTTATCAAGTTTTTTTTAAGAAATTTCAGCAATTCGAAACAACCTCGGGAGGTCTACAGAAAGCCACTAGTAGGTATAAAGTATTTTCATCACACTTGCTCGTAAACAAGGGTTTACATGCTAGAAAAGCGGGTGGTAATTCGTATATTACGCCCTAGCGAGGTAAGTAATTTTGATATTGACTACTATTTAATATTTTTATTTTATTTCCTCCAAAGTGTGATATAAAAAACGTCGTACGTCGTGGTGGTAACGGTAATTCCAAACTCGTGTCATTAATGGCCTCTGGTAGGTAGCTGATCATCATGAGACATTCAATGAGTGGTGTAGAAAATGGTACTAAAACTAAACATATTAATAACTACGCAATTTGGTAATCCTGGCTCCAATATTGGCTGACATCTTGTCACTCGTTCCAATCAAAACAGAATATCTTGGAAACTACTCGTCTACGTCCTATTTCCGCCAAACAGAGCTAAGAACCATCTCGACGGACATGAGGTCTTTTGGTTTAAAAAACCGCACTCAAATTGGTCCATCCGTTTCAGAGACTAAAATGCCACAGATAAAGATACACACATACAAAAATACACATCTTTAACTTTGAACACCCCTCTTTTTTCGTCAGAGGTTAAAAATATTATAATATGATAAATTATAAGAAAATATTCTGCAGTGCGTCTGGAATGTTCGCCGACGTACATGTGGACGGGTTCCAAGCGACGCTGCGCAAGCGCTACAAAGCGTTACAAAACTAAATAATACCTAACCAATAATTGTATAACTAACACCCACTTCAACTAATATTAAGTGGGTGGGCGGCCTCGCATTAAGTTACTTAAACGTATATTAAATGGGTGGGCGCTTTCCCTGGGACGCTCCGCACCTTCGGTGCTACGCGGAGCTTGGTCTACGGCCTCGCATTAAGTTACTTAAACATATATTAAGTCCGCCCACCCGCCTTCCCTGGAACGCTCTGAGACGCAAATTCGGTGCTACGCGGAGCTCGGCCTACGACCTCGCATTAAGTTACTAAAACTTAAGTTACTATAATATAGTGTGTGTAGTGAACGCATAATATGTGTTAACGTGAGCGAAGCCGCGGGTAAAAGCTAGTATATATATATATATATATATATATACTACGTAACTACGAGTATAAATAAAAGATGGGCTCCAGATCGGTGCCGATTGGGAGGGTGCCCAGCAGGCTGGCCGCATTGCCACGCTGATAATTAACAATGAAGTGCACAAAACATCTAAAATTACTCTAGTATAAACTTAAATGAATATGTACCTAAGATATGGATGAAGACATTGGCAAAAATAAAAGAGAACAACAACGAAGTAATAAATAAGTTAATTGACAATTTTGACGATAACTCGATAAGAAGTATTTAAATTTCCTGCAACGAAAAGTATAAAGAGCTACCGATGACTCCAGTCTGCACAGTTCAGCATTTGTTGTAACGTACCCAATTCAAAATGGTCGCCATGAAAACTTTGTTAGTGTTGGTTATTTTGGCAATGGTGATGCCTAGTATGTTGGCGGTATACGTTCCAGCATGCAATAAGGTAAATAATTCTGCTTTTCTATAGGGAATGGGTGACACTTTTCAGAGAGCTTGAATTTTAAGAGGCCTTATACCTTTCCAAACCAACCTAAAATTTTAGTTTTTTTTTTTTCTTTTATCAAACATGTTTCGTGACATATAATTGATGTTACTACCTAGAACAGGGCTATTGGAATTTATTGGTACATATTTGAAAACTTCAGTTTGAATCTTTAATTTATAATTTTTGTTTCAAAAACTACTCGAAGTTGAAAAAAATCACGGGGAAAATTAGTTTATTCAACTTATTTTCGACTGCACGGAATAGCTATGTTACCACCTAGGACTCGGAGAAAAGTATTATTCACTTCAAATAGTTGGTTTAAATTATCAATAGATTTGACATACTATGAAAAAAATAAATTTTAAAGGGAATGGAATAAGGCCTCTTAACAGGTAGGTTTTTTCTGTACCTAAAACAAAGGTAAACATAACTACACCGCAAGTTATCCGTATACAAGGTCCCTACAATGCGGGAAAAAAACATTTTCATGTTTTTATTTTTTTTAAGCTACACACAAATCAGTAACTTTTTTCTAGGAATGAAGGGGGTTGAAATATTGTCCATGTCCATCCCCCATTACCATTATAAAGGGTGAAACGAGGGTTCTCCTGCAATTATGCCATTATTTAGCCTTAGAACATTATTTCACCTCAAATAAACTATTATCAGTCACCGTTTCCAAGTTATAGCTTGTTGAACTTTATAAACTGCGAGTTTCATCCTTAATTTGCATTTCAATGAAATATCCGCGTGTCATCTGTCATATTGTCAGATCTACCTTAACAATTGCAGTCAATTAGAATTATGATGTTACAGCAATACAAAATAAAGAGAAGGATCTATGGAACTTCTAATATGCCGCATCTGGACAACCTAGTACCAGAGGAGTTGCCCGCCATGCTTATTTTTAAACTGTGAATGAAATGTATTTTGTTTTCAGGTATGCCGCCGCTCAATTCCGGAGCGTGAGGAATGTTGCCACGCCCATGATTTTGAGGGCTACCTCAACTGCAAGGGGAACAGAATGAACTGCCACCGCTAGGCTCCACGGGCCACGAGCTCATTACATACGGCTAACTTAAACGCATAATGCAACAGATTCGGTGTCTTATTTTAATGATTGTTTGATAGTAAAGTATTTGGAGATAAAAAATTTGGCAACACTTTGGAATTTATATAAAAAATAAACAACGTTTACACTTCAATATATAACTTTTATTTACTATCACTTATTTTCGTATCACAAAACACAAATGAGATGATTACAAACACAAATGACATTATTATCCAAATCGTAGGCAAAATCGTAAAGAAATAAAGACCAAATCGACATTAATTTATCAGGCAATGACGGGGCTGTATACTAAAGGTGCGTGCTGACGCGGAACTGAGCGGAGTGAGGAGCGTGCTTTGGCTCACAACACTGTTCCCAATACTCCCATCGATTGCATGTTCGGCATGCGCAAGTTAAAGCACTGTGATTGGCAAATCTAAGCCCACTCCGCTACGCTTCGTTAGTGGAAACGCACCATAAAATTTCTCCTCATCAGCATTGATGCACAACACAACACAAGTCAACGCAGGATTGTCTTCCATTTATTTGAGCATTTAGTCGTGATGCGCTAACCGTGGACATTGGTTCAGTCTTCCCAGTTCTTTAATTCACAGCCATCCAAGACAAAACGGATGAGCCAGGTGGTTGATAGTCCAAATGTGATTGAAACCGTTTTCAACTTCCCACGGCATAGACCTTCAGCAGTTCAAAATGAACTTTCTTCTGTCTTCTTTATAAATGGGAGGGCGTAAGTTCTGGGACGATTGCAAAGCATACTGAAGCTGTTAATCTTCCCAACTCTTTGATTCACGCCAGCAGTATAGATCTTCTTCGACGCGAATAATGTTCATTAGGAGTTGGTACAGTCGGAGGTCACTTTGATTCTTGGTAGTAGAAGCCAACGAAATACTTCGAAGCCAGTAAAGTAGATAAGTCTCCGTGTAAGCGTTAAAGTAGCTTAGGTCTGCTGGTTGTTGAGTTGCTAGTTATTATTGAGGGAGAAATCAGTGATCCTGGTTTGCTGGTTCCATGCGATGAGGAGAGATGACTGGGCTTTGTGATCTGAAGTCTTATAGAGCTGGAACTGTTGGATGAGACGATCAGCTACCAATCAGCAGATGGTCTTCCAGCCCCCTTTGTATGCCTGGACTAGTAGCAATACATGGCCCCTCCACTGCAGCTGGCCCAACTGTAGCCATGGGCACGGCAGCACTCGTCTCTCTCAGGAGGAATACGGTTACAGACCTGGTCACAGGGCTGGACGCGAACAGCCACCGCCATGGACACAGCCATGATCAGCACGACTAGGATCAGGAGAGTTTTAAGAGCAGCCATCTTGTTCAATTCACAGTGAACGTGAGGACAGGTGAAACAGTTGTGTGAAGGGACGCTATGTGGGTCGTTTATATACAGATGCGATCGTGATTGGAAACTCCCGAACAAATATTGTGTTGCACCATTTTCTTTGTTTTGAACACGTTTGTCAGATGCGTAGGTTGTTATCAATAAGTTGTTTTTTCGGGTTTTATACAAAAACAGTGTGTTTATGTGGGTAAAACAAATATTATGAAAAAGTCTTGTTTAACTAGCAATGTATGTCACTGTTTGTTCGGGTGGCATCTTGCAATCAAATTTTGAAGCAGATATCTTTAACCGATTGAGCTGAAATTTTGCATACCTACTTAAGTAAATAAATATAAGACAACCTCACGCAAATCCATATAGTCTCAAGAAGGCTTGTGCAAGCAAGGGCAAGGGTACTTAGACGACGATATACATACTTATATAGATAAATATACCAGCACAAATATTCTAATATTATTATTTATTTATTTATTTATACTCCTGAGGTGGTCCCATTGTCACCAAATCAGAATGTGACAATGGGATCCCGAAATCCAGGACAACCCTCAAATATTATACGCACTAACGTATTTGCGTCTGGTATTCATCATCTCATTTATTATGCTGAGCTGATGATGGAAGGTCTAACTCCTCAATGGTTAGGAGTCAGGGGATAATTAAATAAATATTATTGGTAGGTTAAGACCGTACCCGATCTAGACATTTGTGATTCTTTGAATCCTCTGACATGTTCGTTTCTTTGTGTGTTTGTTTATGTTGTATAATTAGGTACTTAATTAATTGATTATAAATTATATTCTGACATTTTATTATTATTAGTTAGCAAGACATTTTTTTTTATAAAATGTAATTTATTAATTATGTCTATTTTAGCTATTGATAATACATGCATAGAGGCTAAAGTAAAGTATTGTACGCCAGCTCTGGTTGATTGTGACGAACATAGACTTTTGTAACACCTTATCGTAACCTTTACCGTAACTTTCTGACAATAAATCATTTTATTCTACTCTAGATGTACATTATTATTATAGAAACTCGTTCAGTTGTTCTCGAAAATACAATTTCTTCTCGTTAAAGTCGGTTATTGATTATCAATGTAAGTTTCTAAGTACTACATAGGTACATTTTATAATACGACAATTTGACCAAGCTGAAACGGAGACGCTTTTTTTTATTTATTTAACCAAAAGAATGTGCAAGTTTACAGTGCAAAACCAAAACACTTAGGTACACATTAGAATATACTTATACACACAATCATTACATAAATTAATACGTCATTATAAAATAAAATTACTATCAATAAAACCAGAATAAAAATTGAACATTAAAAAGTAAATAAAAAAAAAGAAATTAGTACAATGTAACACTAATAATAATAGTCAAGATCGGTAATATTACACAACATTTAAAATAATGAGACAAAATAATAATAATAATAATAATCACGCAGGGCAGCTTATGGCGAGCTGTTGGGGGGTAGCGACCCCACGTACCTGAGCGCTCCTGGGGGATCCTGACGGGGGGTGATGGGTCGGGGCCTCCGCCTCTGTCTTGCCTTAACTGGCCGGGCAGAGTGGAGTCGTGAGAGTTTCGGCTCGGGGGTGGATGTGGAAACGTAAGGGGTTAGTTGGCTTCGGTTTAAAGCCCAGTATTACACCTCTCCGCCCTTAGCCTTCCGCACCGGTGTTGCCCTTAGGCCACTTTATGTGTCGCTATTTTGTGGGGGCCCATCTAGCGGGAGGCGAGTCATCGTCTGCCAGTTTTATTACACATGAGACTTTTTTCCTGGTAGACGTCCGATTGTCTCAATCCATAGCCCAATTACCCAGTCCTCCATTTCATCCCCATAGCCCAATTTTTATTTAGATTCCATAGATCCATAAATAGTTCTTGCACCAAGCGGGTGCTGTCTCTGTGTGCGTCCCATGACACGGATAGGGACAGCATCCGCTCGATGTACACATTACATCTCATTAAATTGTCGAAAGGGCCTCTACGCGTTGGCTTCGGCTCCGCGCACGCCTCCCAAAGGTCCGGGACACTATTGTCCCGTGAGCGGGAGCGACATACAAGATAATAATAATATTGCAAAATAAAACAGAAATGGAGACGCTTTGCTCGTTCGGACAAGAACGGTGTTTCATAGAAAACCTTTTCTTCAAGAGCACACAGATTCTAATTTATTTATATTAATAAATAAAGAAATAATTACACTAATATTATAAAGGCGACAATGTGTGAGTGCTCTTAAGTATGTGTATATTTGTTACAATTTCACGTACGGTGCAGAAACTTGGAGTTTGAGACGCCGCGATAGCAGTAAGATCGATGCTTTCGAGATGTGGTGTTCAGGCGCAGGTTGCTACGTATACCTTGGACTGCGATGCGAACAAACGAGTCAATATTAAATGAACTCAACATCTTGACTCGACGCGGTATGTCGGAAACGAGCCCTGAACTTCTTCGGTCATATTATGCGGTCCTCAAAGCATTCTCTGGAGAAGCAGATTGTCATAGGGCAAATTGATGGCAGACGAGCACAGGAGGGCACCCACTAGATGGTCAGACACAGTGAAGAAGGCAGTGGGCGGCAGCGTGCATCGGGCGGTCCACGCAGCATATAGTCAAAGTCAAAGTCAAAAGTCAAAATATTCTTTATTCAAGTAGGCCTAGCTACAAGCACTTTCGAATCGTCAGTTACAGAGAGCAGAGCAATTTATTGATAAACTTATACTAAAAATAAAATAATAAAAAAAAACATAAAAAACAACATTATAGAAATAAAAGAAAAATCCTAAAAAGGATCGTCAACACATAAAAAAATTATATAAATATAAAACTAGAGGCTAGAATATATCTAGAATAAAATTCTAAATGTCAAAAATTAATATTAAAAATAGTTAAAATTAAAATATCAGTACCCTGATGGGTACTCGTTACAATAAGTAATTACACATAACATTGCGTGATTTTCACTAATCCCACGACACGTTATCATTCATGTAGTCTTGAGTTCTATTATAAGCTTTAGAAATAAGTTTACGTTTTACATAGTTCTTGAATTTACCAACAAACAAGTCAGTTACGCTTCTAAGAAGTTTATTATAAAATCTTACACAGTTACCCATGAATGATTTTCTTATTTTATGGCGCCTAGTGGCAGGCACTGCGAGCTTATGCTTATTTCTAGTATTAATATTATGTATATCACAGTTCTTCTTAAAATTGGCAATGTTCTTATGTACATACATGAGATTCTCATAACCGCACTGAGTGGAAACAGATATGTGGTCGCGATCCTCATCAGTGAGGGAACGACGACGACGAAGAAGATATTTGTTACTTCTTCACGTTCAAATGGCTAGACGAATTTCGTTAAATATGAAGTATGAGGTATGAAGGTAGCTGACACCCTGGATTAACAAATAGGCTACTTTTTATCCCGAAAAAATATATTGTTCCCGTGGGACGAGCGGGTAACACCGCACGGTGCAGCTAGTACCTACTAAATAAAAAATATTTTAACACAAGTAACCGGTTTTTACGAAGTTAATGAAATAGGAGAGTAAGTACCTGGTTGCCGGTGTAACAATTCAACAACTATGCCTATAAAAATAAACTACAATAAAAATTACGAGCCCACCCATGCAAAATTTGTCAGGTAAATTATCCTAGATCTCAACATCCATAGTGATTAAAAATCTGTCCCTTAAAAATAAGAAACTTTAACAGTTTTTCCTCAATCTTGTCAACGTGAAAACACGATTGGTAATAATTTTCTAGATACTTTTATCTCTCAAACATAAGCCTTTTTTCTTCAAACCCCTTACGTTTTTAACAATGTTTTTTAGCTTAATAGATGCACAATTATAAGTTCTCAAAAACTGTAAAATTATTTTCAATATAAAATGCACATGTTTATGACACAACTCAAAAAACATGATTTCCGCGCTTCCGAGCACGCACTTCCATCTGGCTCACGCTGACGCTCAGTGAGAGAGAGAGCTAGCTAACGCGTTGGCGCCCTCTTAAAGCACTCTGGAATGATCTTCCACTCCCATCAGGCAAGCACAAAGCAAACCTATTTTCAAGCGCATGTTACGCAAGCATCATTCTGATCTGTCTGTCTGGCACTTCTGTTTTAAGATAAATTATAATGTGTAATGTTTTCACTGGGTACATGAATATTATATGTATGTAGTATATACTAATTATTTATTTGTGTAAATTTAAGTATGTATATATAAGGTATTTATTGCTAAAATTTTTTTTAGGGTTCCGTAGCCAAATGGCAAAAAACGGAACCCTTATAGATTCGTCATGTCTGTCTGTCCGTCTGTCCGTCTGTCCGTCTGTCCGTCTGTCTGTCCGTCCGTATGTCACAGCCATTTTTTCCGGAACTTTAAGAGCTATACTGTTGAAACTTGGTAGGTAGATGTATTCTGTAAACCGCATTAAGATTTTGATGCAAAAATAAAAAAATAATAATAAATATTGGGGGCTCCCCATACTTAGAACTGAAACTCAAAAAAATTTTTTTCATCAAACACATACGTGTGGGTTATCTATGGATAGGTCTTCAAAAATGATATCGAGGTTTCAAAAATATTTTTTTTCTAAACCGAATAGTTTGCGTGACAGACGCTTCCAAAGTGGAAAAAAGTTGGTCCCCCCCCTCTAACTTCTAAAATAAGAAAATGAAAAATCTAAAAAAAACATATGATGTACATTACTATAAAAACTACCAACGAAAATTGTTTTGAACGTTGTAGCGATTCACATGTTCACGTCATGTGCCCGCCATCAAATAATCATATATCATCATCGTGATACTCATATCATCATTATCATCATCGAATTTAAGACATATTAGCATCATACGTCATCAAGCTAATACTAAAATTATCATTTAGTAGATATAGGCAATACAAATGCAAAATAAGAGTAACAGTGTGAATGTTTGCGGAAGCAAGTAAAACCATTCTTATAACTAAACATACTATCACTTTGAAAATAGCAAGTTGATATTCACAAATTGACAACAGAGGAGTTGAGCTTTACTTAGACTAAATAAGAATCAAAATCCCATATACAACGCTTAGAGGGCGGGGGCTAGGTCACGTGACGTGTCGAGTGTCCCGAGTGGGACGAGGCAGGCGAGCCTGATGAGTGAGATGGAGCAGTTGAGTGGGGCGAGACAGATGACGCTGTCGAGTGAGATGGAGAAGTCGAATGGAACGGGTCAGTCGAGTAGGTCGACAGCGGCGAATGACTAGAGATTAGGGTATAAATAGGCAAGGGCTTAGTAGGATGGGATTCATTATTACTTGCGACTTCGACTGGGTAACACTATTGTTTGGCAATAAGGTATTAAATTTACTTCTAAGGGGAATTTCTGTTGGGATTACATTATTTTTCTGATTTATAATTATTTATTGAAATGTTGTGGGATTTTGTTGTTTTTTTGAAAGCTATTAAGCTTATTTACATGCCAGAAATAGTGTTTTGGTACATGGTTGCCAGATGAAAGATATTTAACCTTGCGGCTGTTAAACGAATATCTTTCAGACTCTTTAGATTTTATCTGGGCTAGGCGACCCGGACACTTGCCATTTACAAGCGCAGTGATAAGCCTACAGACCTAGAGTGCTTTGTCTGGTGAATACAAGGTCCACAGGTTGGGCAGGCGGGCCTTTCCGCACTTGTTGAAATCAGATGGACCTCCAGGTTTGGTCTCATATACATATATATTTATATATTTGCATTATCTACACATATTAGGGCGGGTTACTCTGCGCTTCCGGCGTTTCTTCAGCCGCGTAAGGGGGGACCCAATTACACGGATTCTAGTCCAACCTCGGGTTAATCTCCCGAATTTATAGTTTAGCTTACCTAGGTTCCATACACGTTTAAATGTAAATATGAGGTTTAGGCCTCTAGTGTTTTGTACTAGCTAGGGAACAGGGTATAGAGATAGGTACACTTTAATAGGAATATTAGGATAGGTTTCTTTATCTTCCGAGCAATCGGCCATTCATCATTAACTAACATAACATCTATTCAAATTATTTTAATCTCGTCAGATACAGTAAATGCAGATGTTAACCTACTGTTTTATTAGTGTTTATGGCTCGGGTTGTCTGTAGTAAAAACCAAAATCTTGTAACAGTTTATAAAGAAAAGGGAATAGAGAAACCTTTTATTTAAAACCAATCAGATATTTAAAACCTTTAATTTGACATCAATATTTATAAAACAATTAGTTAAAATTACCGATTATGATTTAAAGTAATGTACATTAGTTATAATAGCCTTAGTGTTAGAATGGCAACACTAAAGTTAAGTAGAATCAGCTGACAGATGACATTCGCCTTTCAATGAACAAAAATAATTTTATATATTGTTATAATTTTGACAAGGAAATTGTGGATTGTTGTATAGTATGGAAATACAAAGCATTCCTAAGACTGGATGTGGAGTATCTGAAGTGTAAATTGCTAAAAGAAAAGCCGGGGACTTATGGATAGCAATAATGAAAGTTATTCGTTCTCGTATTTACATCACAGATCTCAGAACTAAAGTAATTTATATCACAAGGGTTGAGAGTAATTTCCTTTTTCAAAATCAGTCATTCGAGAGTTGAAAGATATTCCGATCGGCACAAGAGTCTTCATGATACTACATTTATGAATATGGTCAAACGAAAACCAAGTTCTAGAACTCATTAGAAGGGTTCATACCTACTAGGGAAGAGTAGTGTATTAGATTTCGTACAAATACAATTATAACTTCATTGTTTCTGAATTATCAGTTTTACAATCATTACATATATTTAGCAAGTTGTAGGTTTAGGCAGGTAGCTTAACCTAGCGTAGGCCTTGTGTAGTTAACTTAAGAAGCTTGCGCCAAAAGGCTTCTCTAAAAGATGGATCCTTGACACTTGCCTTAGGTAGGACGTCATGCATAGATGTGATGAGATCCCACAGTGGTTTGTTCAGCTTAGATTAGGTACGGAGTTCCCCATCCTCTCGCTGTTCGCTTTAATTCGATTTGCTTCTTAGGAATAGATAGGTAAAGCGTTCAGTGACATTCTCCGTGCACTTAGTTTGGTAGGGGATCATTAAAAAAAAATTATATTTTTTTTTATATACACCTTAAAGTCACCTTCTTCATTTACTATAATCTAGTCCTTACTAGTTTTTAATTGTGAAGATTAAAACAACTTCCTATTTATTGCTTAGGTCTAGAATCCACTTCAGATTGTTCTACTATAGTTTATTTAAGGGATGTATACCATCTTCTCAGATTAAGGTGTAAAGACAAAATTTATTCAATATTGTCAAATATGAAAACTTAAGAACAATTAAATTCATAATAAAATCTCATAGATCCTGTAACTACCACCTATTTATAGACTGGTAATGAAGTATAGTTTCATATTGTACATAGACATTTGATTTCTAATCATTCTGGAGTAAGAACATGCAATTTTAAAAACTAAATTACCCTTCATTTCGGAATCTTAATAATATTTGGGTTGATTCACATATTGATTTTTATTGTTACATAATGTAATCTAGTTCAACTATATCTGACTATGGTCTAAATGAATTTGATATTTCATATAGAATTAAACAACTTTTATAAGAGTATCCATAATATTTCATATTGAAATCTGCTATAGGAACTATAGATGTTTTGTTGGCTAGCCCACATAGGAAGTAACAGTTTATATTTTGAGGATAGATAGCATTAAGTTAAGCAAGAAATTTAATTTAGTACAAAGAACCAAGGTAGCAGTAGGATAGGAGAAGCTTGCATTAAATAAGTAAGAGAATACACATTTATTTGGTAATACATGGTAGCATAGCACAGTATATGGGTACGGAAGCACTTGGCGACACATCACGGTTAGATTTCTCTTAAACGAGCTTGAGTTACTACTTCAACGTGGGTTCCTGTCATCTAGACGTTCACAACGGTTAAACCGATCACTTTTTGGCCATTAGTTATAAGAAATGTTCAGCTCAACTGCATAAAGATCCTTTCATATCTAGGTTTGGTTAGTTGTAGGTTCTGGAAGGCTAGGTAGTCGTTGAAGGGTTTCCTTAGGGCTTCGTTGTAGGAGTAGAGTCAGGAGGCGAGGGTGAAGGAGGCGTAGGACCTGTACCTTTAGTGTAGGCGTAGCAAGCATTACAAGTTGGTGCTCGTTCCCAGGATGTATTTATTTAGCAGATAGGCTTGATATGCATTACGTTTGGTGGTCCCGTGACTCAGGTTAACTCTAGAATTAAAGTACGTTAGCTAGTAGGTATAACAACGAGATCTAGTAAGTAGTTTTTGTAATACCTAACTTTGCACCTAATTTATATGGGGCGCTATCACAGACAACCCCCACTAGACGGAGCATGTAAGGCGACCCGCGCGCACCAACGGTATGGTACTGCGATCATATAAAAGTTTCTACACGGGCGCCACCGTTTAGTTGCGTCCTTGTTTACGACCCGTGCGTACGTCAACGAAAAAAGAAATAAATAACATTTTAAAACATGGTAAATTGTAGTGCTAAGTGGTGTGGATAGGCCTCTAGGACTTCAAGTTATTAAAAAGATTGTATAACATTCCATAAATGAGTCTATTTCATTGTATAAAACGAAGATTTTGTTCCTAACCAGTCTAACCACGTTCTCTTTACACTGGTCACTTGGAACTAGTGAACGTCAAGTCAATATGTCTGTCCCTTTTGATCAAATGAAGAAAGCAATTAAGCTGTCCTTTTTCTACCGATTCTTACGAAAACACGTGATCATTAGTGATGTCCTTCCTGCAGGCAGTACCAAATCGACTTTTAGCTTTACCGAATTTTATTAATAACGAATTAATATTTATTTTCAGTGTCAATAGTAATTTAGATTACTAATTTGGTTGTTTTATTAATTTTCAGATGTTTTTAGTTTGAGTAAATATTATGATTTGATTTGTTTATGAAATGTGAAATTAAATCGGTAAACGCACGTATTTCGTTTCGTTTTCGTTAGCAGCAAGATGAGAACCAGGGTCACAAGATCGACCTGATAATGGACTTGAAGGAAGTGCGACGAATCTCGGGGTTGGTTTGACATAGAGTTATGCTGTGTGGGCTTTTTGATTCCTCTTAGCGAGCAGTTACAACCAGTGTCACAAGATGGACCTGATGATGGACTTGGAGGAAGTGCGACGGATCTCGGAGTTGGTTTGACATCGAGTTTTGCTGTTTGAGTTTTTCGATTCCTCTTAGCGAGCAGTTAGAGCCAGTGTCACAAGATGAACCTGATGCTGGACTTGGAGGAAGTACGACGGATCACGGAGTTGGTTTGACATAGAGTTATGCTGTCTTGGTTTTTCGATTCCTCTTGGCAAACAATTAGAAATAGTATCACAAGATGGATCTAATGATGGACTTGGAGTACGTACAACGGATTTCGGAGTTGGATTTTGCTTTTAAAAACCTTTCAAAAACTGTTTCTTTTAACCTTCCACGCCACTGCGCGTTTTGAATACTCATCCCTTAGGTTTCCTAAAATTTTTATAAAAATGTGGAATTTAACCAAAGACCATCGGTTTTGTATGCCTTAGGTCCTACCACTGAGCCACAGATGTTGTGGTACTTATACGATGGATTTATCAAACATTTACTTTGGCCTACACGGACAGCAACAGTGATCACATCGCAACAGAATAAGAACATTTTAATATATTCTTCTTTAAATATGACAAGTAAGACACCTAGATAGATGTCATTTCTGATAAAATTTATTTAAATTAATTTTAGGTCTTTCAAATAAAAAGGTTGACTGACAAAACTTAGTTTTTCTCTGTCAGAGTTACGTGTTTACAAAGTAACAAGTTTCGTTCAGTTCCGTCCGTCCGTCTATCCGTTTAAATTAAATTATTTGAATGTGTGAGTCGCGGAAACCGAAATATTAGTTTTACGTCATTTCAATTATTCAAGTCTGTAATGATACCTAATGTTTTGTACGTGAAATACACACTTGTAAAACAAAAACCTTTTTTATTTAGTAACCCTCAAAAATATATTTATGAAAAATACCCCGTATTTTCTAAAAGTATATCAGCTTTATATCATATTGAATTAATTAATGCAATTTTAATTATCTTACTCAGAATTACTTAGCATTGGTTACATATGCGTAGCCTGTTATAATTTTGTTCGTTTACTTTACTTTTAATTATAATTAATATTTCATTTATTTGCACAATTTATTACAACTGTGTACCAGCAATAATATTCTGTACTGGTTTAGACGCTTCTACCGAACGTGTCCCATCACTATGATTACGCGCGCTTTAGGAATCGGCCACTCAAGACGCAGGTACCGCCTACTCGATCCCCACCTCTCGACCCGCCGCGCGGTGAACTGTATCGCGAACGAAACTGTCAACATTAGCTATCTAGTGGAGGTGATCTGTGGGCGCTATACATACCAGGTGCAAACTTAACTTAACCACTTAGGGATGGAAAGTGTTTGTACGGAACCCTCTGTGCGCGAGTCCGACTCGCACTTGGCCGGTTTTTTTTAAATTGTCTCCTAACGTTATAGACCCTGCACCTGCACCATCTCAATGTTTCTGTTTAGCCTTATTATGGTAGACTGGTAGAAAATGCCTTGTGGCAGTAAGTCCGCCATTTGTACTAGTTTGATCTGTGCAATAAAGTTTACATAAAAATAAATAAATACAAATAAAGCACCCCCGACACAATTATGTAAGTATGTATATAAACTCTTTATTGTACATTAAAAAATATATATACATAACAAGTTCATTAAACGATTGATATTTACAAAGGCGAACTTATCCCTGTAAGGGATTTCTTCCAGTTAACCTTTGAGCAAATGAGAGAGAACAGAAAAGATCCAAGAAGATAGGCAAAACTAGCTAATTACGCATAAAAACAAAATTTTAAATATACCTACATAAACTAACACATTATGATTATAATTTTAAACAAACGAATAAGTATATAATAATAATAAGTATTCAATTTTAACAAAAAATACACTCCACGAAATTAGGGGTCCAGAAGCCATAACATTTTTAAGTTTTTCTTAAATTATATGCCACGGATTTCGATTGCCCGACGGACACCGGTAATGAGTTCCACAATTTTACAGTGAACTGTAATAGTTATTTACGATACAAGTGTGGAAGGTAGGTGATTTCAGATGAGTGTGATTTTTAGTCACGAGCGATGTACGAGCGAGTGATTAAACAAACACGAGTCGGAAATCATCTTACACACGAGTTCCGTACAAAACTTTACTATGCATGTACGAGAAAATAGAAAATACTTTATTACTCACAAAGACTGTTTACATTGGTAAAAAAAGTATTTTGATTTGATTTATCCAACAAGAAGCCGTCGTTCACATTTTTTACTTCTTCAATAACATTTTACGGATTTAAATTCATGATTCGTCACTTTATCTCGCCATTATTTCAGCAGATTTGCACAAAACAACTTCAAAATAAACTAGACATGAATAAAAAATGGCGGAGTTATTGGAAACCGCGCTCGACATAATCTACTACTGCGCATTATGCAAAAGTATTTTTTTAATATTCGTCTTATGTCAAAATGGCACAAGCGCGTGTACATTCAGCCAAATTTATTTAATGAATAACGATTTATAGTTCGTTTATTAATCAAATTTTATATCTAATGTAATTAATGCCGTGTTAAATGAATTAATTAATGAAATATTGGTTTTATTGTACTTTTATACGTGATAATAATCGGTATTTGACTTATTTATCAAACTATTTGTAAATAATAAAACCTCTTTGTCAGGCTGTCAGATACGGCTATACATAAAAAAAAATGAAAAGTAAAAAGCACTAGTGCGGAAAAGTAGTACTTTCCGCACAGTTTGAATGCCTAGAATAGGCTCTTTTTGAGCACATGCATTGTAAAAGATTTTTTCTACTCCAGTACTTTATCTCTGTCATTTTAGTAGTCAAAAAACGCTCGTGGCATCTTTCTTACGATGTTCGCTACGCTAACATCGTAACCCATGCCACTCGCGTTCTTTGCCCCTTCTTATACAACTGTTGCATAAAATACTATACTATAAGAGCGTGACTTATTGGACGGGAAGGCGAGAGCGAGATTGACAAGTACCTGGTCATCATGAGACCCTCATTCAATGAGAGATACAGAAAATGGTACTAAAACTGAACATAACTACGAAGTTAGGAATTCTTAGCTTCAATATTGGCTGAGCTTGTCACTAGTTCCAATCAAAGCTGAATAGCTTGGAAACAGGCCCTATTTCCACAAACATAGCTAAACCATCTCGACGGACAAGTCTTTCGATTAAAAAAAACCGCACTCAAATTGGTCCATGTTACACAGATACACAGATACACATGTTGAACTTATAAAACATCCCTCTTTTCTCATCGGGGGTTAAAACTTACACTTTACTACGCGGGCGAAACCGCGGGCAAAAGCTAGTAGAAAATAAGCATTTACATACTCGTAGCTGTACCTAGTTGAATATGACTTAACCTAAGTAAAGTCGCAAGGAGCGCAGCTTTGTGGCTCAATGAGTCTGCCTATTGTTGTTAATAATATATTAGTAAAAACCTACCTCAAGATGATTTATTCGGGGGAATCATTGACGTAATAAAAGAAACAACCGGTAAGTTCATTAGCATCAACAATTTTTTTGTTCTCTTTTCTTGTCTCCGTTTTAGTTTGGTCAAAAACTCTTTTTGTATCCGGATGTTAAGATTTCTGGCTTTTCTCAGATGTCGCATTTCTCAACCAATTCTTATGAAATTTTGTGAGAAGGTTCGATAAATATAATTTTATGTGGGGGTTGAAAACTTATAAAAAGAAAGTTTGCCAATTTAAAAAAAACTTGCGAGGTCTACATTAGTTAGTAAATATTCATTTAACATATCTACATACTTAATAAATAAAAAAATAAGCGCCTACCTTTTACCATTCAACCGTTACAAATAAAACGTGGAAGAAAAAACACTTTTATTAATGTATTAAATCAAGCGATTTATACTCACGTAAAATTTGTTAAAAACGTTCTTTTTTTTTACTTCTTTTTATTTTCAGTATTTTTTGTTATAGCAATCATAATAATAAATAATACACATTATGCGAATCTCCACCTATTGCGTTGTTGAGATAAAGCACTGTGAATGTGACAGACGGACGGACGGGCATTCAGACAGCGGGGGCTTAGTAATAGGGCTCCGTTAGTACCCCCCTCTGGGTACTCAATCCTAAATACCTAATAAATAAGGAGGATATGGCTAATTATAGTCTTAAAACACTCATGTGATCCTATTATGAAACTCACCTTCGGCTCGTTTCCACAAAACCACAATATATACACAGTTCTACATCTCGAAAACATTTTCATATTATATATTCATTTCGTGATAGCTGAATTTTTTATTTTTTTTGCTTCTTCAGCTTCTATTGAACCGTATTTTTGAATAAAAATTGAGAAACTGAATCGACGACAAAAAAAACCACACGATTATCTCTCCAAACAAAATTAAACGAGAACCGATTGAGAAATGCGACCTGTTAAGGTGAACAGCCAGATATCCGTACATCCGGACATACGAAAGCATCTTTCAACGAAAAATTAAAATTCACCTGGCGTTCGCTAGGTCAGGAACATACAATAGGGGATGCGACTGATGTTGAATTATACAACATAGTGTAGTTATATGAATAAAATTAGCTCAATATGTCATGACATGATACAAAGAAAAAAAAATGAAAACAAGCGTTTTTTTTTAATATGTGACTTCAAAGGTACGAAAGATTTATGTTTTTTACCCCGAAGTGCGTCATATGCAGGTAGGCCATTAGTATGGGACGTTTTTAGCCCTCTGTAGGAATGTTGAACTTTGACGGTAATTTCTGACTTTTAGAGCAGTCTAAGTGTAGGTAGTCCCATTTGATCCCAATAAAAAATATAATCGATTGTAATCCTCAAAAAAAAATGGCCGCACGCCATTTACATTTAAAAGTGATGTAAGTAAACTTATCTACAGTTAGGTACCTACTTTAAAATCGTCAATAAGTCACCAAGCCGCAGAAAACCAGCACTTCACACAAAGTAGGTAAGTCGTAATTGCGAGTCAACCATGAATCATAAGTAGGCATAACAAGTACTTAGTTGTTATTCAAATTATAGCAAAAACAGCCTTAGCGATAAGGAAAACCGGCAATTGCCGTTGCGTATATAAAGCACGACATTTCTTCTGCCTCGACATAATCTTTTCAACTCTCACACCTTCAAGACATCAAAGATGGCCGCTCTCAAGACGCTGTTGGTGCTGATGGTGATCGCGATGGTGATGACCATGGCGGTGGCCGAATACGTGCCCGCCTGTAACGAGGTGTGCTCTCGCACGCCACCTGAGCGCGACGAGTGTTGCCGTGCCCATGGTTACGGAGGCTCACGAGTCTGTCGCCTCGGTCTAATGGACTGCTACTAATCAAGTCTACAGGCATTTGAGGGCTGCAGCGATATCTAACGACGACGGAGATCCTTCACGACACGCTGCCCCTTCTGATCTTGGAGCCCTCTGTTAGTCAGATACTACTATCCCAAGTTATCTCAGCGATGTACAGATTTTTTATGCATATAGTATGAGAATTCATTCTCAAAAACTGGGACAAAGGCTAGGAGGATGATGATGAATAGTACTCGGCACGCAGCTACGCGTAGCTACGTCAGCTCGAGCTAAGCCTTTTACTTTGATTCAACACCATGTCAAGATCTTCCAATGATGTCAACAGTTTCTCTGCGCACACTACTTGTCATGCTGCTACTTTCTCATCACCAAAATGAAGCGCTCAATGCCTGGACAAGTTTACGAAAACAATTAATATTTCGGCATCGATATATGGACGTTTTGTGATTTATTTAATTTTTTTTATACCCATAAGATTGATATTTTGTGATTATTTTGTCTTGTAAAATTTGCGATTCTGAATTGTCATTAACTAATAAAATGAAACATATATCTGTTATTTTGACTTTTTATTCATTAAGCCCCTGGGCAGGAGCCTCCGAATACCAGCTTGGCTCTTTGACTCGGTACAAAGACGCACAGATAGAAGCCAAGCTCGAGCCTCTAAATCTGAGGAGAGACTGCTTCCTTGTGTGTATCCTGCCGTCTGTATAATGGAATGTGTTCTGAGGAATTGTTTGACATGATGCCCACGGCTACTTTCTACCATCGCAATGCTCGCCATCAGCAGGGTGTTCATCCTCACACACTGGAGCCTAAATGGTCGAGAACTATGCAGTTTCAGAGGAATTTCCTACCGTGAACGCTCCGCAATGGAATGAGCTCCCTGCCGAGTTTTTCCCCGGGGGCTACAGTATGCGGTTTTTCAAGAGGGGAGCGAACTTCAACTGATTATTCTTTGATACTTTCTTGAGTCTCGAGATACGACACCGTTTTCTTTCTTCTGCCCTTGATTAAAACAAGTCAATCTAGGTCTTCTTCTGCCTCTTCTTTCATTAACTTTGCGCTCCAGGATATTCACAAAGAAAGCATCAGGCGTCCTATCATCTTTCCTCTTTACTCTGAAACTGATACAATGAAACGGATTATGATTATTCACCATTTGAATTTCTCGCCGTAACCTTGATTTGAACACTTGTGAGGTGTTTTGGTCGTTATACTGTCTTTAAGTTGTCAATAAGGATCCTAAGCACCTACTTGCATTAACAATATGATTATTTACAAACAGTGAAGGACATTGAAATCGTAGAAGGAAAAAATATTATTGTGGGGACACAAACAATTCGTCTTTATGAATCATTTTCTTGTTGTTCATTTTATGGCCTTTACATTATAATACAAATAAAACCGCCCAAGTGCGAGTTGGACTCGCACACCGAGGGTTCCGAACAACTAAATTATTTTTAGCTTTTTTGTTTTCTGTATTTCTTGTTATAGCGGCTACAGAAATACATCATCTGTGAAAATTTCAACTGTCCGTCCGTCCATGAGGTACAGCCTGGTGATAATATCGAGCAAAAACCAAAAAAAAAAACAACTTTTTGCTGTATGGGAGCTCCACCAAATATTTATTTTATTCCGTTGTTACAGCGGTAACATAAATAGGTACATTTGTGAATTTCAACTGTCAAGTTATCACGGTTCATGAGATACAGCCTAGTGATGGACGGACAGACAGATACACAGACAGACGGACGGACAGCGGAGGCTTAGTAATAGGGTCCAGGCTCTACCCTTTATATTAGGTACGGAATCCAAAAAAAGCCCAATCAAATCAAAGCGCGATTAAACGATATTCTAGTGGATTGCCCTTATTTTAAACTTTGTTGGAGAATATTGGAGAATAAATAATATAAAATAAAATAAAATAAAAAGCCTTTTATTTCCTTACTATAGGTACAATATGACACCATTTTACACTACTTTCTATGTTACTTAATATCTAAACTTGTCTAATGTTGCTTATCTAATATAATTAACTAATATTTATATATTATACATATTAAAAACGAAAGTTACTTAATTGCTAGTAAATAACCGTAAGGAACCCCTCTCAGGTAAAGGCCTCTTCCAAAGATAGCCACTTTTCTCTGTCCTGAGCTATGCTCTGCCATTGCGGGCCAGCGACTCTTTTTATGTCATCGGCCCAACGTGCGTGCGGTCTTCCTCTGTTTCGTTTGCCCTGAGGGCCTTTCCACTTGGTGACTGCTATGGTCCACCGCTGGTCTTTAAGTCTGGCTACATGCCCAGCCCACTTCCATTTTAGTTTTTGAGCATGAGTAAGAGCGTCTAATGCTTTTGTCTTGGATCTTATGTTTGTGTGTCTTATTTTTTGAATTTTCTTTAAATTTAACATGCTGCGTTCCATACCCCTCTGGCAAGTAGTTATTTTGTTTTTTACAATATTGGTGAATTTCCAGGTTTGGCACGCGTAAGTCAAGCATGGAATAAGGCAGGTGTCCATAACTTTCTTTTTTAACTCTACTGGCATCTCACTCTTAAACACTTCTTTGTAGCTCCAATATTTGTTCCAAGTATTTTTAACTCTCCTTTCAACTTCTAAAACATTGTTGTTGCTATTAAATCCGACCTGTTTCCCTAAATATATGTAATGTTCTACGTATTCCAAGTTTTCATCATCTATTTTTATAATTGTTTTCTTGTGGTTTGTCATGGTTTTTGTTTTCAGTATGTTTATTTCGAGTCCCACGTATCGGCTAGCTTTACTGAGATCAGTGATCATGCATTGTAGCTGGGAGCTATTTTCAGACAATAAAACTAAGTCATCTGCAAATCGTAGATGACTTAGATATTTACCTTGGATAGATATGCCTAATTTCTTCCAGTCGAGTTTGGTTATGATGCTTTCTAGAATCGCAATAAAAAGTTTTGGTGATATTGGGTCACCTTGTCTTACCCCCCTTTCTACTGCAAAACTTGGTCCGATGGATTCTAACTTGACTCTACTGGTGCAGTTGTTATATATGTTTTTTAAAATTTCAATGTAATGCGACTCTACGTTCTGAGCTTCCAAAGTTTCCCATATACATGAGTGAGAGACTGTGTCGAAGGCTTTTTGGTAATCAATGAATGCTATGTACAATGGTCTTTGGTACTCTTGATACTTTTCAATGATTAGTTCTAATGTATGTATATGGTCTATTGTGGAAAAGCCTCGCCTAAAACCAGCTTGTTCAATGGGTTGTTTTACTTCCAGTGATGGGCTAATTTTCTTGCATAAGATTGTCGAGAAAAGCTTATATAGAGTCGGCAGCAAACTTATAGGCCTGTAGTTTGCAATGTTCTTGGGGTCGCCTTTTTTATAGAGCAAAATAATGTCTGATTCTGACCATTGTGTAGGTGTTACTAAGGTTTCTATAATCATATTGAACAGCTTTGCTATAGGCTGGGCCAATTCGGCCTGGGCATATTTTATGGCATCATTTGTAATGTTATCGGACCCCGGGCTTTTGTCAGGTTTTAGTTTTTTTATGATCTCTACAATTTCTTCACACTCAATGGGTTCTATATGACAAGCAGATCTTATAGCAGTGTCCGAGCTTTGGTAGCTAGAAGTACTGGAATTGTCTGGAGCACTATACAAGTTTTTTTAGAATTTCGTTGCAATATTTATAATTTCGCTTCGACTGAATTTCGTCTCTCCTGAGCCTTTTAAGCAGTCGATCCACGTTTTCTTGGTTTGAAGTTCCTTATATCCCTTTTTTAGACTTCCTTTTGTTTCTAGGTGCTGCTTGAGGACAGTCGATCTGTGCTTTTTATATATTTGCTTATAAGTTTGTTGGCTTTAAGTTCATTTTTCATCGATCTAGTTTTATTGCTAGTTCTTTGTAGTGTCTGTCTTCTTTTAATGAGATTTTTTGTGCGTTCTGATAGTACAGTACGGGTTGTGGTACTATGCTTTGTTTGGCATGCGCTTCGTAAACTTGTTTGGATAAAGTTTATTATCTTATCGTGATACTCCTGTACTGTAAATTTTTGACTCGGATCGTGTAGGGTTGGTAGATGATTTTTTATTTCCTCTTGATATAGGATTATTTCTTCTTCGCCTTTCAGTGCACTAAATTGGTTATTATTATACCTTGCTCTACTTTTTAGTGGTTTCGTAAGTAAAATTTTTGCTCTTAGTGGTCTGTGGTCTGACGGAAAGTTTATACTCAATGTTTCAACATTTTGGAATATTTTTGGACGATTAGACAGTATGAAATCTATTTCGTTCCTGTACTGTCCGTTGGGAGAGCGCCATGTCCATCTTCTTTTTGGGGTTTTCTTAAAAAAGGTATTCATGATCGAAAATTTGTTCTCTAAGGCAAAGTCTACAAGCTTTTGACAGTTTTGACCTCTGGTGTTTCTTTCTCCATATCCATTTTGTTTTGAAATTAAGTGTTCATCTTTTTGTGGTTCTCCTATTTTAGCATTAAAGTCGCCCATCAGAATGCAATCCTCGTAAGCTAGCCCTAAGGTTTTGTAGATAGAGTCGTAGAAAGCTGTGATATCCTCTTCATTGGCTGCCTCGGTGGGTGCATAGGCTTGTATAATAGTCATATTTTTTTCCGGAAGATTCAACTGAAGTAGCGCTACTCGTTCCGAGATGCCGATGTAGCTTTGTATGTATTGTTTCAGGTATTTTTTGATTATAAAGCCAACTCCATATTTGCCCGGTGTACTACCGGTGTGGCATAGAATAAAATTTTCGTATTCTGCTATTTCGTTTCCTAAGCGACGTACTTCAGATATGCCAATAATGTCGTATTTTACATTTTTTAAAGCATCTGTCAGTTCAATTAACCGTTCATGGGATGATAATGTTCTAACATTGTAAGTCAAGGTGTAGAGTGTTTTAATTTTCTCTGGTTGGTGGGGTTTTGATAAAATTTTCTTTGGAAGGTTTCGGTCGTAATCTTCCTCGGGGACCAGCCGGCTTGGAAGATGTGATTTATTGCTTCTTATAATTAATTCTTCGTTTTTATGTGAGAGAGGTTCCGCAACTTGTCATTTACTATTGCTATTTGCTTCTAAATTAATACTATTTTTGTTTACTAAAAAACCCAGTATACCCGGTTTGACAATCCCCTCTGAAAAGCTCAGAGATCGTTGTGGAGTGTTGGTTGTGGCCGATAGAGTTTTGTTTTTCTTGGCAACTTGGGTGGTAGTGCGTGAAGTATTTTGTTCGGTGTCCATGTGTGGTTGTGGAGAAGTAGAGAGGTTCCTCTTCCTGTTATCTGTTCCATCGGTTTCTGTTTTGTTTTTTAATATTACCAATTTGTCGTACTTTAAGATTGCTTTGTTTCCTTTCTCTTTCTCGATTTCCACTTGTTCTTGGAGCAGTTTCCTTTTTTCTAGGACATATTTTGGAAAGTCTTCTTTTATATAGTAGGCGGTGTCATTTAAATTCTTCTTTAGTTTCATAATCTTAATTTTTTTACCCAAGGTGGTGAACGTAACAATGATAGGGCGGGGCTTCTCAGATTTCTCAGATTTCTTCCCTAATCTCCTAGCTTCTTGTATGTCATTGTTAATTAGATTTATTGAGAAATGCTTATTTATGAAAGCAATTATATTGTTCTCCAGTTGTGAATATGAGCTTTCGCCTTCTTCGATGCCAAAAAAGACAACATTTCGCTGCCTTATCTGCTTCTCCAAAAATTGTAACCTCTCTTCTTGGTTTTCTATTTTTTCTTTAAGTTTTTCTTGATTTTCTTCCCAAGTTGCAAACTTTTTTTCGAATAAAGTGTTTATGTTTTCAGTTACCTTCTCAGTCACCCTGTCGGCGTTGTTAGCAATGGCAATTTTTTGTTCGTCAAGGTCCTTTTGAATCTTGCGAAGTGCTGACATAACTTCCTCCATGTTTATATGGTTATCTGGTAGTTTCTTGGTATTTTATTATCAGGCTCCCAGACGTTTGATTTCAGTGCCCTCTAGTGTCTAATGGCGAAATCGGATCTATATGACAATTTTGTACTTGGCTTTTACGCCACCTAGGAGAATACTTGGATTATATTATAAAGTTGTTCGTCACTTACTTACTTACTCCGATGGCTCAGTGACCCAAAGTGAGTCTTGGCCTCCGATAAGAGATTTCGCCACTCCTGACGGTTTAGTGCCGTCTCTAGCCAGTTATCGGCATTCAATTCCGCCAGATCCTCCACTGCATCTCCAGCGATATTTGGGGCGGCCGACGGGCCGTCGTCCAGTTGTTTGACCCAGATATGCTCTCCTGACACCGCGATCATCCCCCAAAAAGATGTTCGTTAGTAGCAATATTCAAGAACGCTATTTAACAGGTCTTGGTATAGCAGCAAAAGTTCACTTCGAACCTAAGCACGTTTTTACCTTCGTGGGGGATAACATTTTTTCTTGTTGTTATTCTGTTCTGTTCATACTGCATACTCAACATGGCCAAAAGAGCTTTTAATAATAAAATTTGATGTGTAAAAAATAGACATGCAAATAAAGGGGTTATGATCGATTCTAATATCTAAAATTGTAACTTGTCTTCTGACATAAATCGGTATTAGAATAAAAACAAAAGAATACCATAGGCGTTTTCTTTTTATTTTTTAATATTTATTCACTTATAAGATCGGTCAATTAGTTTTTTTAACCACTCATAAAAATATTTTTGACCTTTGGTGTCAAAATGCTCCTCCACTGTTGCCTTCAAAGTTTCATCGTCAGAGAGTCAATGACCTCGTAGATCCTTTTTGAGATTTGGTAACAAAAAAAGTCACTCGGGGCCAAGTCTGGACTATACGGTGGATGTGTAATAGTTTCGAACCCAGATTCAAGAGCAGCAGGCTTTGCAATATCAGCAGTATGGACAGGGGCGTTGTCGTGCAGAAGCAGAACTCCCTTGGCTAATTTTCCTCTTCTCTTCTCTTTAATTGCTTCTCTTTATTGGCGTATAATAGTAGCGTTCTTCTGTAATAGTTATACCCTTTTCTTTATAATCGAATGTTGCCATGACCTGGCCAGCTGAAGGCATTAACCTTGAACTTCTTGGGATAAGGAGTTCCTTTTTTTTCATAAGTAAGTACAAACCAATTTGGTTTGTCTCGATGCTACATTCCGCAATAAACTAATTCCTAAAACACATTAGATCGTTTAGGTCACCACGGCCTTAGCTGCCCCAAAAGCGCCGGCAGACTCTCCCGCCACGCTTGTCTAAACGATATCATACGTCGGGCTCTTGTCAGCGTCAACGTGCCTGCGGTACTCGAACCAAATGGCCTCGCACGAGATGATGGCAAGAGACCCGACGGCATGACGTTAGTACCGTGGCGGTTGGGGCGGCCCTTAGTGTGGGACTCCACCTGTATAGACACTTTGGCACCGTCACACATTGCAATAACGTGCCAAAATCCAGGTGGGGCGGCCACAAACGCGGAGGCGGCTAAACGCCGAAAATATATGTGTTTGGGTGACAACTAGGTATATTTTCGTGCCGTTTGCGGTAGAGACTCTAGGCCCATGGGGCCCAGCCGCTCATAATTTGTTTGATTCCCTTAAAAAAAAAATGAACTACCTGTGATCCCAGAGCTGGCGCCTTTCTCGGACAAAGGCTCAGTTATTGCTGTGCAGCGGGGAAACGCCGCCAGCATCTTGTGATGATTCCGCCAATGACCGACCTTGGCTAGAGTTAGATTAGTGTAGGTTTTAGGTTTTTAAATTTGTTTTACCACTTAATTCAAACACATTATGAAGTAAACAGAATTGCACTGTGCGTTATCAGCCAGCGCGCTGCAATAACCGGTCCGCGCGCCCACTGTACAGGATGCTCCATGAGCGATGCAATAATATTATGTAGATTGACTAACAAATTGTTCTTACATTTGTTTTTTGCGAACGTTGGCTATATGTTTTGGTGTTATTTTGTCCTTGCATTCATTGGGGAGTTTGTTTATTAAATCTGGTATCATGTATTCTGATGTTCTTCGTCCGTAATAGTTATGAAATGTAGGTTTCTGTTAGAGATGCGCCGAATATGAATTGACCGAATACGAATAATCGGCTGAAAATTCGGTTCATATCTTACCAGACCGAATATTCGGCCGTATTATTCGGTAAAACTAAACAGGTTTATGAAGTGAACGAATAAATGTTTTATTCGTTCGCTGGGTTTATGCAGGTCCGCGCCGCGCGGCTCGCTGTTCGACCCTTCCGCTCGCCGCCCGCATTGGCATTGTCATTGTCAACATTTGTAATTTTTATTGATGGTGAATTGGTGACAGACGTTGATATGGTGATTAAACTGAATAATAAAGCTTACTAAAAATCAAGTTTACTTGTTTTATTATATGCCTAATAACAATAAATATATAACTTAACTTTTAAGAGCTACAAATAGTACCTATTAATGCTTTATTTATTATCAGATAAAATCATATGTTTATTCGGTAAACATTCAGCAGTTTTACCGAATAATTCGGCCGAATACCGAACATTGACAAACCCACCGAATATGCCGAATACCGAATAATTATTACTGAATATTCAGCGCATCTCTAACCATAACTGATAATCATAAGTTAAAACCTGTCATTTGTAAAATAAGTACCTATGCTCAAAATTGTTGACATGTAACTTGGTGTTACCAGTAAAGAGTTTGTTTTTTGTATTTGCATTTGCATGATCTTTGTCTCATTTCAGGAGTTTTTGAAACAAAAATTATTAATGAAATATTCAAACCGTAGGTTTCAAATATATGTATACCAATCTCAATAGCAGTAACATTGGTAATATGTTAAGAAACATGTTTGATCTTAGAGAAAAATGTCTAAAACAATCAGCATTTTCAACGGATAAAAAGCCAATGGGGGCTTCTCTTAGGATCGCGAGCGTTTCACCACGAAGCCCCCCGAATATGTACCTATCTTAACCAATATAAATGACACTGACAAAAATAAAAGAGAACAAGAAAGTAATAAATAAGATAAGTACTTGAAAGTTTTCTGAACGATAACATGATAAGAATTGTTTCAATTTCCTGCAACGAAAAGTATAAAGAGCTACCAATGACTGCAGTCTGCACAGTTCAGCATTTGTTGTAAAGTATCTAATTCAAAATGGTCGCCACGAAAACTTTGTTAGTGTTGTTTATTTTGGCAATGGTGATGCCTAGTATGTTGGCGGTATCCGTTCCAGAATGCGATGTGGTAAATAATTCTGCTTTTCTATAGGGAATGGGTGATACTTTTCAAAAAACTAAAATTTTAAGAGGCCCTTTTCATTTTAAAATGCTGATTGTTTTAGACATTTTTCTCTATGATCTTGATCAAACATGTTTCTTAACATACAATTGATGTTACTACCTAGAACAGGGCTATTGGGATTTATTGGTAAGTATATATTTGAACTCTACAGTTTGAATTTTTCATTGATAATTTTTGTTTCAAAAACTACTCGAAGTTGACAAAATTCACGCGGAAAATTAGTTTATTCAACTTATTTTCGATTGCACGCAATGAAAGCATGAAATAGCTCTGTAGCATGAAATACCTAGAACTCGGGGAAAAGTATTATTCATTTCAAATAGTTGGTTAAAATTATCAATATATATATATAATTTAGGCTTTCCATAGCCATACAGCGTGGGAATGCTGCCTGCGTCATGGGCGCCCTACCGAGGGGTCTTAGTTTTATAAATATATTTTAATCTTAGTTTAATTGTTAGTTTTATATAAATTTGTTATTTTTATGTTTTATTTTTGACCCATAATAAATGTTAATTTACTTGTTTAATATATTTGTCATAATATGAAAAACATATAACCTACTTATCGCTGCCTACTGCCTGTGTGCACCTACTCATCAAAAATGTATAGGCGCCCGCTTCAACATACAAATTGACTTCTTCCAACTTTCCTTGTCAAACAATGTACTATTATATTGATGGCTGGCCTAATCCCTATACCTAAAGCACATGACTTTCTTTATACTGACGGCAGTCACGGTAGCCCCAGGTATTTTAAACTGAATAAGGCCTCTTAATAGGTAGGAATAGAGATTTTCTGATTTTTTTTTAACTACCTAAAACAAAGGTAAACATGTTTTTTCTCGCCTTGTACGGATACCTTGCGGTGCAGTAGTACAAATTGTGATTGCAAAGCTATTTTTACTGTTCATACAATTGTCCTCAATCATACTCCGTAAATAGATATCTAAGACCCCTCCCAAGTCAAGCAAAAAGGCTCAACGGAGTAAAAGTACATTATAATCGCCATTGATATAACTACACCGCAAGGTATCCGTACCTATACAAGGCGGAAAAAAACATTTTCACCCCACCACCTCAAACATGGCAATTTTCCTGTCAGATAACAGTGAACAAAACGCGATTTCGTTTCGAGCGTGAGTAGAAAGTAGCTTTTTAAGAGTCCTTATTCCTTTTAAAATTTATTTTTTTCATATTCTGACAAATATATTGATAATTTCAACCAACTTTTTGAAGTGAATAATAGGTACTTTCCCCCAAGTTCTAGGTAATAACATAACATGCTTTTATTGCGGGCAGTCGAAAATAAGTTGAAAAAACTAATAGGTATGTTAAGAAACATGTTTGATCATGAAGAAAAATGTCTAAAACAATTAGCATTTTACAAGCAATAATGCCTCTTATTTTTTTCAATTTTTAACCGACTTCAAAAAAAGGAGGGGGTTCTCAGTTCGGTTATATGTTTTTTTTTTTTTTTTTTATGTTTGTTACCTCAGAAATCCGTCATTTATGAGTCGATTTGGAAAATTCTTTTTAGGTTCATGAATAGACATCTCAAGGTTGGTCCCATAAAATTTTGGTGAAGATCGGATGACGAGATCCATGAGGAATCGAAGGAATTCCTGAAATTTTATAGGCACTTATAATATTTTTCATATATTTTATAAAACTATTTAAGTATTTGCATATGGTAGTCATCATCTTCCAATGCTGAGCTGATGATGGAAGGTACAACTCCTCAACGGTTAGGAGTTAGGAGATAATTCAAACGAGATGCATGCCTTCAAGATGCCTTCGGTAGGATATGCAGATGATCTGGTGATTCTCGTAAATGGGAAATTTCCCAGTACGGTATCAGCAATTATGAGTGAAGCACTGAGGAAAGTGGAGAAATGGTGTAACAATCACCAACTATCCATTAACCCAGGCAAAACAGTGGTAATACCATTCACGAGAAAGAGGAGTCTTAAGGACATGCAGGAACTAAAACTGTATGGACAGGTACTCGAAATGTCCAGTGAGGTGAAATATCTTGGTGTCATACTAGATAAGGAACTCAATTCGAAAAAGAAAATGAAAATGAATGAAAACAAAGATCACACCATAACAAAGGCTCTCAGAGTATTTGGGATGTGTAGATCAGCGTATGGTAAGACGTGGGGATTAAGCCCAAAGGTACTAAAGTGGATTTATACCATGATGGTACGACCGATCATCCTATATGGCAGCCTCGTATGGTGGCCAAGGACGTTGAGGAGCACATGCAGAGACGCCTTGACGAAGGTGCAAAGAACGGCGTGCATGGCTATAACAGGGGCGTTTAGAACTACGCCAACCGCGGCGCTAGAAATATTGCTAGATCTACCACCGCTACATATAGTGATACAGTCCGAAGCGCGCAAATCGCTGCACAGGTTAAAAACAATGGACCTGTGGAGTTATTGCACGCCGAAGACTAAGCACACTAACATGGAAAGCAACAATTTTCTTGACAGAATAACAACCATGAGCTGCGATAAAATGCAGCCTAAGTTTGTATTCAATAGGAACTTCAAGGTACAAGTTCCAACGAGGGCGGAATGGGCCGAGGGTCGCGAGCCACCTACAGCGGATGGTGAGGACATTATTTGGTACACTGATGGATCAAAAATGGGATCAGGTACGGGAGCAGGCATTCATGCAAACGACTTCAATGCAAGTACAAGTATGGGAGGTTATGCGACTGTCTTCCAAGCGGAGACATACGCTATAATCGCCTGTGCCCAGGAGAACATAGATAGACTTACCAGAGGGAAGCACATCTACATACTCAGTGACAGTCAAGCGGCACTTAAAGCGCTAGGTGCGCCTAAAGTGGATTCTAGACTTGTGTATAATGGCGTCCTAGCTTTGAACAAGCTTGGAAGGCACAATAAGGTGCAACTGGTATGGATCCCAGGGCATGAAGGCTTCATCGGTAATGAAATTGCAGATGAACTTGCTAGAAAAGGGTCTGCGACAAGTTTCATAGGACCTGAACCATGTGTGGGTCTCTCGCAGGGAACCATAGCAACAGCCATCAAGGATTATGCCAAAAACCAGCACCAACAAGAGTGGAGGAAAATGGCAGGCTTGAGGCACTCAAAGCTATTCATGGAATGTATAGAATCAGGCTGGACCAAGAAATTATGGGAATACAGCAAAAGACAGCTCCGAATCATAACGGGGGTGTTTACCGGTCACTTTGGGGTCAAAGGACTATTGGCCAAGTTGGGACTGTCTGACAATACAGATTGTAGAATGTGTGGCGAGGAGGCAGAGACAATGAAGCACATACTGTGTGGATGTCATGCCCTCGCCAGACTCAGAATGAAGGAATTCGGTATTGGTTACCCAGAACCGAAGGAATTCCAGGCACTACCAACTGGTTCCATCATCCGATATATGAAGGTGGTGGAACAATCCTTTGAGTAGGCGCGATGGGGGTAACTACACAAAAGATCCCATTGGGTCGAAGTGTAGCCGCAAGGACCCCTTCCTAATAAGATAAGATAAGATGCCTTCAAGACCTCCCTGATCACCCTGCCATAAGTGTTTTTATGAATCACTAAAAAGCAAAAAAAAAAATTTTAACAAAAAATAGAACCGACTTCAGTAAAACTAAAAAGCCAAAAATAACCCGTTCAAGTACAAATTACATTTGACTCACCCTTTGCAGTCGGGGCCAAACCTCACGTAAACTATAAAATATAAATATAATAACTGAGTGGTTTGGGATCGATTTAAAGGGTGAGTCAAATGTAATTTGTACTTGAACGGGTTATTTTTGGCTTTTTAGTTTTACTGAAGTCGGTTCTATTTTTTGTTAAAAATTTTTTTGACTACGAATTCTCATTTCTAAGCCACAGGTTAATTATAAAGTTCACGTAGTCATTAAAATAATGTAGTAAGACGTATACGAATTCAGTGAATGTTCCGCCACTGCAGAACCTTGGGTATCTCGATTTTTCATACTACAGTGTATGTGGGACTCTTGTGGAAATGTTCCGGCCAGTCTCTCCTATATAGTTCTTCTCACAGGAGCACGGAATCATGTACACGCCAGGATTGCTTAATGGTTCCTTATCTTTTGGTGAACCGTGTATGTATTTTAATACGCTTCAGACTCACGGTAGTTTTCTATGTAATAAAATGTATTTCATAAATCTATGAAACATGTAATGTCTAATTTTTTTAATGTGGGTACACCACAATTTTTATTTAAACCATGAATACAAAGATCAAAGCTTAAAGAAAAATTGAAAAAGGAGCTACCTGGTGGAAGGTAGGTACGCTAAGGTGTTAAAACCTTTCAAATAAACAATGCAAAGATTGACACACAAGCATAAGGAAAAATTCGTCAGGTCTACGTGGAGCGAGGTTAGCGAAGTGGCTAACGCGCTGGACCGGTAATCCAGAGGTACCGGTGCGATTCCCGGTCCCTTCCACCAGGTAGCTCCTTTTTCAATTTTTCTTTAAGCTTTGATCTTTGTATTCATGGTTTAAAATGTATTTTGTTTTCAGGCATGCCGCCAATCGCTTCGGGAGCGTGAAGAATGTTGCCGCAACCATGGGCACGGAGGATACTCCGGCTGCACAAGGAATCGCAAGATTCAATGCAGACCCTAGGCTCCACGGGCCACAACCTCATACAAAACGGCTATCGTTAAACGCATAATGCAACACATTTGGTGTCTTATTAAATGATTGTGAAAAAAAAAAAAATGTTTTAATAAAGTTCTTTAAGATAACAATATTGGCAAGACTGGAATATATATGAAAATTAAACAACGTTCACACCTTAATTTCTAACTTTTATTTATCATCACTTAATTTCGTATCGCAAAACACAAATGAGACAATATTTTCCTGATAATAGGCAAAATCGTGGAAAAATTAAGGTCAAATATACACATGGAAGATATTCGAAATAAAGTTAGCGAGAGGAAACTAATATCGATAATAGAACACATTCCAACAGTTTTTAGAATTTTTGTCTGTTTATCTGTTTGGTGGCTTATTTGACCGCATATCACGTGAAAATGGCTAAACGAATTTTGATGAAAACTTCATTAATCGACAGATTTTCTCGACAGAGAAAATTCCCATGACATCATTTATTGGTAATTGAGTAGATTTCATTTTTTTATTTTTGTTTTAATAGTGTAGGCTATAAAAAAAACACCAATAAAAGGCGAGGTGGGCATTACAGTCAATTGAGTTAAGTTTGCACCTGAATCTTATGGCGCTACTTAGGAAGGAGGTGTAAACTTTTTTCAAACATGTGCTGAGACTATCGGGTACCCTGATAAACTAACAGATGGCGCTGAAATTAATATGTTGTGACATGAGTATTAATCCAGTGAGGATGGATTTAATGACATAGACCGATTTCCACGCGTGCGGAGCCTCGGGCACGGCTATATATATTATATTAATTTATTTATTTATAAGACACACACATACATAAACAAAAACAAGTAAATATAATAAAATACACAGACACAAAAAACTGTTTATAAACCAATGACAGGTGTGCATCAGCATTCAAATTGACTCAGGGCACACTAACCTATAACATTAATTAATTATTAAACTAAACTAAAACACAAGATTCAAAATGTGATTATAATAATTCGTGGGCAATTAAACGGAAGAAGTAAAAAAATGACATTTTCTATTAATTTTGTCGTTTTCAGCTAGATTTGAAATAACTGATATAATATAAATATTTTTATTCAGCTGATTTCAGCATCTTACGCCTGAGAACGGGTAAAGAATCATGAAAAATGTCCAAATCAGGAATTTCCAAAGACAGAACATTATAAAGACATTGTATTCTGTAAATTGGGAGTGTTTTTCCAAGTTTAGTACGGGTGGGACTGGGGCTAAAAATGGTATTTACTTTGGGGACTTTGAGATGAAGACACTGCAGGAGATACGGTTCCATAATTTTCCCATTTATCAATTTGTGTAGCAAGGCCAAATCCAAGTAGGAGCGTCTAAGCTTTAAAGTAGTCATTTTGAAAACATCTAGTCTATCATCGTATGACAAATTTTTACTCACGTTTTGTGACTTAAATACTAAAAATCTTGTAAATGATCGTTGCACCCTTTCTAAGCGACTAATATGAATCTGATAATGTGGATTCCAAACTTGGCTACAATATTCGAGTCGCGATCGAACAAAGGAGTTAAAGAGTGACTGAAAAGTCGTTTGAAGTTCTTGCCGACACGCTTTATAAATCCAAGCATTTTGTTACATTCATTTATGATGGAATCAACGTTGTTTATAAATCTTAGCTTGGAATCCAAAAGCACCCCGAAGTCCTTAACGCAAGAAACCTCGCGAAGTGCAACGTCACCAAGGCAATACGTAGAAGCCGTAGGCAATCTTTTACGGGTAAATGTAATGAACAAGCATTTTTCGGCATTGAGGGTCATATTATTTTTACAACACCAAGTTTTAACGCTGTTTAGATCCTCTTGCAAAAGCGACACATCGTCGGGAGAAGAGATTACTCTGTACAATTTAAGGTCGTCTGCATATAAAAGACATTTGCTATGTTTGATTGAAAGAGTTAGATCGTTGATAAAAATTATAAATAGTAATGGACCGAGATGTGAACCTTGAGGCACGCCCGAAGATGCAAAATACGAGTCCGAAAAATATCCATCCTTGACTACTCTTAGACGTCTACCAAACAGATACTTGCGATCTAAACCATCGCCACATTTCACCTGTGATATCGAAATTGTCATACAGCTTTTGCAAGAGGATATTGTGGTCCACCTTATCAAAAGCGCTACTGAAGTCAGTATATATGGCATCTACTTGATGACTTGAACCAACATCATTTACGTAGCAAAGCAAGTTCGTGAACGTAGACTTTGAGCTTACGAAACCATGCTGCGATGGAGATATTTTTGCCTTGACATGCCAGTAAAGCTTTTTGCAGATCATGCACTCGAACACCTTAGCGAATATGGACAGAAGAGATATTGGTCTGTAATTGGATACTAAGGTCTTAACACCTTTTTTTAAAATTGGCACCACATTTGATTCTTTCCAGGTGGTAGGGAAGACAGATTGTCTTAGAGATTCGTTAAAGATTTGAGTTAAAGGAGCAGATAGATTTTTGCTACACTTCTTAATGAAAATAGGTCGAATACCGTCCGGACCAGCGCCCTTACTAACATCAAGGGAACCAAGCTCTTTCAAGACTGATGACTCACTGACACGAACAGAAGAAAAAGTGCAGTTAAGGGCCTCGGTGGGAATATAATCGGGTGAGTTGTGAGCTTCTAACGGTGTTTGAGTGTGTCCGAGAAATGCTGACGAAAATTGCAAACAAATTACGGATGTCAGTATTATTATCAGCAGCCACATTGCCGAGGCACATACTGGACGGAATGGCAGAATTATTCTTATTCTTACCTTGTTTACGTGAACTTTTTACAAAAGACCAGAACTTTTTCGGATTACATTGTAGATTATCTTCTGTAGATGACATATAGTATTTATAATCATTTTTTATTCTTATTTTAACTCTATTACGAAGCAAAGTGAACTCAATTGCATCAAGGAGCTTTTTAGTTCTTTTATATTTTTGACGACATCTCTTTTTCCTGGTTCTCTTATTTTTCTCAGAAAATTGTTACGCCGACTATCACTTCCCAACTCCTGTATCGCGGAATTTTATTTCGCCGACCTTTCATTTCCCAACTTATCAATTGCCAACTTATTATTTGCCAACCTCACCGGTACCAACTTAACTTTTGGTCTGTGTTTTATTACGTAAATTTTCAAAATGCCACCTTTCATGTAGCAGAATGTTACCAAATGTTTTATTGAGTAGCGTGGTATTATTAGTAAATTCTTGCAAAAAAATTAATGAAAAGAAATAAGTTGTGTTTTTCAGAGAAATAAGTACCTAACAAAAATATGTAGGTATGGGTACCTATGTATGTGGTAAATTTACCAATTACAAACTAATATTTAAAACTAAAATTAAAAACTATACTTACCTACTAAAAGTAAATTATAAATATATGTATAATATGTTGTTTTTTTTTGTAATAATTGCAAGCATTTTAATATTACCTTCATGCAAGCAAGCAATCTGACGCGCCGCTATCCAGGGTCATAAAACAAACCTAACCTAACCTACAATTTTTGGTTTTCGACCCATGTTCCATTTTGTCGCAGTTACTCTTAGGTACTTGCCAGAGTTTCGGCCGACCAAAAAATATGTTTGTATTGGTATGTATCTTTTTCTTATTTCTAACTTGCCTAATGTATGAAAAGGGAACTGTTGCATCAACGAAACGTTAATTTGACTAATGATTAGTCTCCCAAAAGTTTAGAGGCATAATAATAATCTGCTTTACAATAATTCTACCAAGTGAAAAGTTGTCAAATAAAAATTTGGTAATCGTTAGTTGTCAAAATGAAACGTCCGCGAAACGTTGGTTGGCAAATGAAATTCGGCCAAACATAGTTCTGCGAAAAGGCAGAACACCCTTTTTAAGGCGTCGTAAAATGCTGAAACCATGCTGTCAACTGTCTTACAAGATGCAAACTTTGAGTCCCAATCAATGGAGCGTAAATTATAGTTTACTAAGGTATAATCAGCTTTTTTAAAATTGAAGGTACAAAACTGTTTTGGCTTTAAATTCCCTTTGTCATTGCTTGCATTATCTACAACAGCTTCAAGGGCCGGGTGATACACATCAAGTTTGCATAGAGGATCAGAGGATTTATTTACAATTGGACCTAAAAAAATACATAAAACTAAGTCGAGGATCCTAAGACTATCATTCTGAACAGCGTTTAATTGATACAGACAATTTAGCGACATAAAATCAAACAACGCGTGAGTTGCACCAAAATTACACATATAAGGATTTAAAAAGCAACCACTATCATCCGGAGACGCTAACATATACAATTATGATATATATATATATATATATATATATATATATATATGTTAGCGGGAGATCTGTAGTGATTTTAAATGAAACAATCACGTGATGGACAAACTGTATTTAACGACCTCCTTCTTCCAGTGTCTGACCAAGAATGCGGGCTTATTTTTTTTATTTTTTATTACATGACTTGAACTGTATCAGTGCTGGTTAGCCCTCACTACCAGTAGTCGGACTTTGTGTGGGAGTATAACCCGCTAATGGGATTATCTCCGCACCACAGGGGTAATTAATGTGGGATTAACGATGTCGCAGCCGTTTATAAGGCACTGTCAACAAGTTGCACCTGCACTCTTGTGTCAAATGACCAATTGAACATTTAATTTTACTTAATAGCTAAATTAATTGATTCTAAAGCAATAAATCGTAGTTTAATTTCACCGTAGCGCCATCTACTCAAATCGTCTCAAATTTGAAACGATGGTGCCGACGATAAAGTCTAAATCTTTACGGTAGATGGCGCTACGATGCCACCGTAAGGCATGTCGAAGCAACTGGTTGAAAAATTCAATGGCTCTGACATCTGGTTCGGTGGTCCAATTGGGAAGACGCCCGTGTTGGCCCGGAAAGCCGTTGGAAACGCAGGTTCGGATCCTGTCCGAATCATTATTTTTTTCAATTTTGGCTTCATTTGTAAACATTTAGGCCTAATTCCTTTTAAAATGCTGATTAAACATTTTTCTCTATGGTCAAACATGTTTCTCTTACAATACCTATAATTGATGTTACTACCTAGAACAGGGCTATTGGGATTTATTGGTATATATTTGAAACCCACAGTTTCAATATTTCATTTATAATTTTTGTTTCAAAAACTACTCGGAATTGACAAAATTCAAGCGCAAAATTAGTTTATTCAACTTATTTTCGACTGCACATGAAAAAGCTATGTTTCTACCTAGATATCTGGGAAAAATATTATTCACTTTTAAAAGTTGGTTTAAAATTATCGATATATTTGTCAAAATATAATTTTTAAAAGGAATAAGTTAGTCAAAGGCAAAGTCAAAGTCAAAATATTCTTTATTCAAGTAGGCCTAGCTACAAGCACTTTCAAATCGTCAGTTACAGAGAGCAGAGCAATTTATTGATAGACTTATAACTAAAAATAAAATAAACAACATAAAAATAACATTATAGAAATAAAAGAGAAATCCTAAAAAGGATCGTCAACACAAAGATAAATTATATAAATATAAAACTAGAGGCTAGAATATTTCTAGAATAAAACTCTAAATTTCAAAAATTATAATAAATATAGTTAAAATTAAAATATCAGTACCCTGATAGGTACTCGTTACAATAATTGCACATAAGATTGCATGATTTTCACCATTCATGTAGTCTTGTGCGCTATAATCATAAGTTTAAACCTGTCATTAGTAAAATAAATACTTTTTTCACCTCACTCGCTCGGAAAACCTCCGTTTATAGGGCGAAATCTGCGTGCAAAAGTCTATTTTATCCGCTAGCGTACAAAAGTCATTTGAATTTCGAACACGACGATTTTGATTCTCTGTGGTGCATGTAACTTTTTTATATTTAAGACTCCTTCAACGCGTGACTGATTTCATCAGTCGATAAATCTCCGAATAACCAATCAACGCACGCGAATAGTAAAGAGCGATCTGGTCAGGCCGGCTAATATTATATGTACGTTTGAATAATTCTTTAAAAAAAAATACACCTACAATATCACGTCCAGACACCTGGTTCGTAGTTACAGATTTTTAAATTTTTATTTTTCCTACACTTTATTATAACATAAGTTGAATATGTTTATAGTAAGTAATAGTAAGTATTTCAGTTTCATTTACATATTTTGACTAGTAAATATATTAAATACAGCACAACTTATTATATTTATTTGTTATAAAAGTTGGAACATAAGAGTGTAATTTCTGAACGCACCCGAGAAAAAAATAAATAATTGAAAAGTGGAAAGTTTTCACAATTCATGTAAACAACGTAAATTTGTTCTGTGGAGAATACATACTGTTGTCTTACTTTATATCGAAAACAAGAAAGTTAAGCCCAATTTGGAGTATTTATTCAATGCTAAAAGCCTGCATTTAAACGAAAAAGGATTTGTTATAAATATTTGGACCGACGATAAGTAATTTACCGAAACTATTGGCGTTTTTAAAGAAGATAAAGCCGAAATAATCTTGTTCGGATCCCATCGTCCAATAACTTCCAAAGCTATGGAAGTTATGGAAAATACTTCCGAGTGGCCAACTAATCCTTCCCAGAATGCCGTTCTCCCACATTCACAACGAATGTGTCAAGTAGTTTCAAAAACAAATATGATATAACAGTGCTTAAGAAAAACTAAACGATAAAATATACACGACGATAATACAAATTACGGCCATATTTTTAATATGTGTGCTTCTCTCGTATTTATTTGGTTTGGATTTGAGTGTGTTAATGTTTTAAATTTGACGTGTTAAATAGAAGGCAAAATTAAATATGATTATTTTTATGTTTTAATTGTTTTTCTTGAAATTCCATTTTCCTCGCTGTAGCGAGGTGAAAAGTTGTGTGTTCCGCATGGCTGCGGAACACACAACTGCGAACCTGCGTTTCCAACGGCTTTCCGGGCCAACACGGGCGTCTTCCCAATCGTCCAGGTTGAAAATCCCAGTGTAAAATGAATAGTTTTTTCCAAGATTTTTATGGTTTATTATTTGAATAACAAAATAGTTGGCTACAAGCTTAGATTTGAATAAACATAACTATTTATTGAAAACAAATAAAAAAGATAAATTATTTAAGAACAAGGTGGCTTGCCTTCAACTTACTTCTTATGAAACAAGCGCTCGGCATGGCTGTGTTTGAAGCATGTATATAAGTAAAGCAAAAAATTAACAATGTATGCAGTCAAAGCCTCTTAATGTTGGCATAATTTCATCATTTTACCTATTTAAATACACACGACAATGGATCAAAGTTTGTCCAGGAAAAATTTTCAGTTACGGTGGCGAAATTTCAGCATGTCGTAGCTGGTTATTAAATGTCGCAGGACTTGTCGCGTTGGTACACCCCGCTTAGGTCAGTCGTGCACTAGCGCTTGCGCCATAACGTACGTAACGTCTTTGGTGGCATTTCGAATGGTACGCTTGTTCTTTGTTCTTCGTGGCGGAAGTATACAGTGTTTTGGTATGTAGTTTAATCTATTCTATAATTACAATCTTAAATACATCTTTAAATTGTAACATTTTTTTTCGTAAATTTTCAGTTTATATAGCCTTTATCCAGGCTATATATCCTTTTTCATACAAATAGTAAGGAGATTTCAGTTCTTGGTGGGCATGATTAAGTTTTGGTGGTGTATATTTAAGATTAGGTGGGCAAATTTCGGTTTTGGTGGCAACCCAAAAATTAGGGTGCTGATATTTCATTAATTATTGTTAAAATTCTTGGCGAAATATGAAAATATGTAATATTGTGAATAGATATTTAGTATTATAACTTTATTTCTTCTTAAAATCTACAAAAAAAATGTGCCACCAAAACTTAAACAAAATTGCAATGTTGATATTCACCCCTATGCTCAAAACTGTTGACAATGTAACTTAGTGTTTGTTACCAATAAGGAATTTGTACTTGTATTTGCGTGATCTTTGTCACATTCGAGTAGTTTAAGAAACAATGACAAATTCAAACCGTAGGTTTCAAATATTGTACACCAATCTCAATAGCAGTAACATTGGTAATACGAGGGCTGCTACTTATGTATCCGGAATAGAAAAAATAAACAAACGTATATAGCTAAATATGGTTTTATTGTTTTTCAAAGTATTCTCCGCGATGATCGATGCACTTTTGCATTCGTTGAAACCAATTTTTAAAGCACTTTTTCCACTCCGATTTTGGTATCTCCAAAACGTGCTGTTTGAACGCATCGACGGCATCTTCACGGGTCATAAATCGTTGACCACGTAATTTATTCTTTACATTTGGGAATAAATAAAAATCATTGGGTGCCAAATCAGGGCTGTATGGTGGATGACCCGTCAATTCTATTTTTTGACCTTCCAAAAATGTAGTTGTTTCGGGTGATGTATGACAACTGGCATTGTCATGGTGAAGTATGATTCTGCGTCGCTGGTTGTTTTTGCGTATTTTCTCAAATACTTCCGGCAAACAAATGGTCGTGTACCAGTCCGAATTAACCGTTTTACGATTTTCCAATGGAATTGTAGCCACATGGCCATTAATACCAAAAAAGCAGGCCACCATTTGCTTTAAGGTGCTTTTTGCACGAGTCACTTTCGTAGGGTTCGGCTCATTTTAAAATACCCACACTGTTGATTGTTGTTTAGTTTCGGGATCGTATGCATAGATCCAGGATTCGTCACCTGTGTAGATATTATAAACAGATTTTGATTCACCTCGGTTAAATTTTTTCAACGTTTTCTTGCACCATTCGACGCGAGCTTCTTTTTGATCCTGAGTTAAGTTGTGCGGGATCCAACGCGAACAAATTTTTTTTACAGACAAATATTCATGTAATATCTTATGAATGCTCGTCATACATATGCCCTGAGTGGCCTCTATCTCGCGATACGTAACATGACGGTCTTGCATTATAAGTTTTCGCACAGCTTCAATATTTTGTGGCACAACGACCGATTTCGGGCGACCTTCCTTAACTTCGTCCGTGAGCTTACTCCGTGCACGATTAAATTCGCTAAACCTGTGATACACGTGATCCTCTTCCCCCCGGACCGCATTCTAGTGCAGACGTGCCCACTAACCTATATTATTCTTATTTTCAAAAATAATAACGAAAAAGTGAAAAATTAAATCCAGTGACAAAAATAGGTGTGCAGAAGTGTAAAGGAGACGCTAATACCCTGCCGCACAACGCTGCGCAGCTCTGTGGCCCTGGTACCGCACCTCGAGAATCCTTATCAGCGGCGGCACGTGCGCTGCCTGCTAGCCACACCCACTGACGCTGCGATTGGTGCAGAGCAAGAGGTAATTAACGCTGCCCGTACGCGTTATATTTGCATCTCCTACTAACACATTGAAGCCTAGTACCATGGCCAGCCCTTTGGAGAAATCACAGTCGGAATCGAATCTTTCCGAGCACCACGTCCAGACTACCCCTGAAAATGCCTACGTAACAGTACGGGGCAAGCGAAAGCGGGAAGACGATTTTACTCAATTTAAGCAAGAAATCTCGTCAATGATGTCCGCGATGATGGCATCACAGCTGGCAGAAATTAAAAAAAACACCAACGTGCTTAATGAAATAAAGCAGACAAATCGTAGTATAGAGGACGCCATCTCGTTCTTTTCCGCGCAGTACGAAGAATACAGACAAAAAATTGATACACTTGAAGCCACGGCGGCCGAAGACAGAAAATACATAGCCACCTTGGAGAGCAAAATAGAGGAATTGCAACGTAATAGCCGGAAAACCAATTTCGAAATAAAAAATGTCCCCCTTCAGAAATCTGAAACAAAAACAAACCTATTAAATATGGTCTCCAATCTTGGTAACACCATTACATGTTCGTTACAAACGTCACATATAAAGGACATCTACAGAGTCAAATCAAAAAAGGATAACTCAAAGACCTCAACAATCATCGTCGAAACCACCTCGACGATAACACGAAATGACGTACTGAAGAAATGTAAGGATTTCAATCTAAGAACGGCAGAAAAACTTTGCGCCAAGCACCTTGGCATGCTGGTCAATCCAGACACCCCCATATACATTTCAGAGCAACTGATCCCCAGGGCAGCTCGACTCCTCTTTCTTGCCAGGGAGCTAAAAAAAGAAAATATATACGAATTCTGTTGGACTTCCTACGGTAACGTGTACGTCAGGATGTACGAGAACTCGAGTATTATACTTATAACCAGTGAAGCACAGATCCAGCGACTCAGGAGCGAAGGACGCCGCCACTACACGGACGGACACCCTGGAACTTCACAGGCTTCCAACAATGCGCGGCGCGTACCTACTGACATGCAAATGTGACTTGATAGTTATTTAGTGCCCTGTCCCTCTAGCCTAAACGTGAGCGGTTTGGTTCATGACGTCTATTTCCCTGAATGTCTAGTCGCCGAACGTTCATTCCCGGAATGTCTAATCTCCGTACGCCTAATTCCCAGAATGTCTAGTCTACCTACGTCTAATTTCTCGAATATGTAATGACAGACACACACACACACACACACACACACACACACACACACACACACACACACACACACACACACACACACACACAGACACTCGCGCACACTCTCTCTCTCTCACACACACACACACACACACACACACACACACACACACACACACACACACGCACACACACACACACACACACACACACACACGCACACACACACACACACACGCACACGTCAGTGGGTTTGAAATTTATACTTACACTTCTAACCTCTTTAGTTTCACTGAATTTCTAATTTCGCGGAAGTCTTATTACCCGAATTTCTAATTTTGGGGAAGTCTTATTACCCGAATTTCTAATTTCGCGGAAGTCTTATTACCCGGATTTCACTTTTCGCGGAAGTATTATTACTTACCCGAATTTCTAATTTCGCGGAAGTCTAACTGCTGAGATTTCTAATTTCGCGTAAGTTTAAATGCCGACCATTCTAATTTTGGTGCTCTTATTACGGGGAAGTCTAATTGCCCGAACCTTCAGACTGGCTCAAGTTCACTTCGTCTACATTCCCAACTCGTCGACTTACCCAACTCCTCCACTTGCTCAGCTCGTCCATTAACAACTCGTATGCAATGTCAAAAACTTGCTAATCATATTGAATTGAAACCAAATGATATATTTTGAGTCATGAAGTCCCCACGGATCCATGTTTAAGCATACGAAGGGTTAATTCACTGGGATGTTCACTGGAGTGAAAATATCGATTCATTGTGAGTCAATTTCTATATAAATTTCTTAAAATTCTACTAAGAAAGCTGGCCACATTGCCAAATAATCCAGCACATAAGCGAAACTGTGTATGAATTTGAAAAAACCCCACAGTGAAAGAGTAGGTTTGTGGACGTGTTGTGAATGTGAACGAAATGGGAATGTGTACAATATGAGAATTATGTAGACGAAATTGGAATGTGGAACTAATGGAAACCTAAGCGAAGCTGTTTATAAAAGATCGGCAAACATACATAAATAAAACATACGGACGAACTGAGAACCTGCCCATTTCGAAGTCTGTTAATAACAGCTACTTTCACCGGACACTGAGGCATGAAAAAAAGTACAGGAGGTAACATCAATTTTTATTTCACCATGATGACTGATGTTAATTTTACAACATAAGTTGTAGTTAAATAAATAAAAGTTTCTCAACTAATTATGACACAACGAAAAAAAAAACTGATTTTGAGTTATGATGAAACTTCAAAGTTAATTCTACAAAACAATGTACTGAAATGTACGGGTTTTTTTGGGGCCAAAATGGCAAATTACTTATTTTCTCCAGACAAATGTTGGTACCAAAGACGGAGACACCGTCATGGTACGTCGCGTCGTTGACAATTTACATCCTCAAAAAATCATAATGCTTATATAGCGAATAAAACAGTCTGTTCAAGTAAATTAACTTCGTTGCTCCAACTCTAAAATTAATACATTCCCTAGTTGGGCATTTCTATTTTTCGTATTATCCAATTTAGGAATTATCAACGAGGATTTTTTGTGAGAGTCAGAATGGCGGGTGTACCATCACGCATTTGTAAAACTATTATACCAAAAAAATTTACTCAAAATGTACTATTTTGTACCTACTTTAAAAAAAAATGTACCTACCTCTGTCCAAAAAGTTATTACAAAGTTTAGGTACACCCGCCATTCTGACTCTCACGATTTTTTAATATTATAAATAAATAACGTATCAAAAAGGAAATGTACAAAAATATTAACATTCCTTTTTGATACGTGATTTTTAATTTTTATATATTGGAAAAGTGCATGTCTAAACGGACAAATTTTAACTCACGTTAATAATGCCCGAATTGGGAACAACGAAAAATAGAAATGCCCATTTATATAAAGTTAACCTTAACATAAAAATAATAGCAGGTCTATGTATCAGAATTTCTACTTGAGAGCTTATTCCTGAACAATACTATTTTTTCTATACTTCAACTCGACCGCAAATTTTCAGGTTAAAAACCAAGGGGTACGGATTTCGCACACACCCCTAGTGACCGGTTTTAACATCTTGAACCTTATCACTCATGTGTTATGAATCGTATTTATTGCGAGGGAATAATATATATTATTACTAGTGTTTATTGGTATAATAATATATATAAATTTATTGTAATAAAATACAATATTGAAAATATACAAATATGGATGACGACGACCTTATCACTCATAGATAATTGTGTGTGAAATTTGTTACTTGCTTCTTTTGGATATCAACTTCACAATTTGCGGTTGATTCACGTTGAGTTGAAAATTAAAGCATAGAAAGAATGGTGTTGTTCAGGGATAAACTCTCCAGTACGAACTCGGGCACCTAAGATAATTAAAATTAGACTCTATGTACTTACTACCATCTAACTTACAACACCATTAACGTAATTTCTTATTAAGCGCAAGTTTTAGAAATATAACTTTTCGTAAGAATGCCAATATTGATATCTTATTCTTATTCAATTTATTTAGCAGCACGGCATAGGATTTGTCAAACTGTATATCTTGGCGTTTCCTGTTCTTTTTCAGTTTGTTAAATATGCCTTTGTATATTCTGCTGTCGCAGAAATTTGCTTCTTTTCTTAAATTATACAGGAATCTGTAGAAATTTGGAGATTTTGGAATTTTTGATTTTAATCGCCGGTGCCAAGCTTCCAATGCATTGGTCGTACGGTGCCGGTTTCCCGTACAACTTAATGTCCCTGGTGACATTTTAGGGTACCATTGCCGATGGTAATATTCGGTGAAGTCTGTTATGGGACCTTGCTGACTTTGATTGCCTAAAATCAGAGAACACGCCTCATCGATCCTGTCTGCTGGTAATAGTGGTACGAGTGATATTAGCCGGGTCATTTTTCGGCCCTGTGAGGTAGACGTCACGTTCAAGTCTTTTGATTTCTTCCATATGGCTTTAGTGTAGTGATAGATGCAGCCGGAGATTTTGACATCTGGAAACACCATCTGTACTGCGTTCATCTGTGCTAGTTCGAAGTCACATTTATAGCTATGAATGTTGATTTGAAATGTATCCTTAATAAGTTGAAAAAACCGTTTATAGGTTATCTGACTCTTGTTCGGTAGCAATCCAAAAATTACGGGAACTATATTGGTAGTCGCGATTTCCGAACCAACGTCTATGTGTAGAACAAACAACTCGTAGAATGGCCTCGGAACTACGTAAAAAGTAGCATCAGCAAAATAAGTGCCCGTGTATTCTTTTACGATATTTTTCGATAATTTTGTAGCCAATATCACTATTTTATTATCTCGCCCATCTTCTATAATCGCCATTTCATTGTTCAAACTTTCCGGTATGTTAATGTCTTTCAAATTGGAGCATGTCAGTTTATCTACGTTTAAAAAGTTTTTTCTTGCATTATAACATCCATTTTTCTTTGAAGCGAAGGATGGTACTTCCATTGCATACTCGGGTCCTCTATTCATCATCTCCTCAAAATTTTCTTCGAATATATGCTGGACAGGCCGGAAATCCAAACACACATCTTTTTTGCATTTGTCAATTAAGAAATCAACTTCGTTTTTTACACTGTTAGGATCACATATATGTGTTTTTCGGCGAATAACTTTATTTTTCTTGTCGTTTGTAGTTAAACTGGCATTGCAAAGATTGCGATTACAACAACGCCATAAAGATGTCCCATTAAGGTTTTGCACATTTAGAGTGTACTGGTACCCATCAAATAATAATATTCGTTTACCTTTTCTGCTTTTAATAAACTTTATTTCCGAATCCATGGCGACAAATCTCCGCGTCAAATGTCGAATGAACCCCTCTTAACACATTCTGTCATCGTAAATACTTACAAGATAATGCATAGATAATAAGCGGCCAGTACGGGGCATGTCGTCAATGATAATGAAACTGAAGAGGTTAGAAAAGTGTAAGTATACATTTCAAACCCACTGACGTGTGTGTGTGTGTGTGTGTGTGTGTGTGTGTGTGTGTGTGTGTGAGGTGTGAGAGAGAGAGAGTGTGTGTGTGTGTGTATGTGTGTGTGTGTGTGTGTGTGTGTGTGTGTGTGTGTGTGTGTGTGTGTGTGTGTGTGTGTGTGTGTGTGTGTGTGTGTGTGTGTGTGTGTGTGTGTGTGTGTGAGAGTGTATATGTGTGTGTGTGTGTGTGTGTGTGTGTGTGTGTGTGTGTGTGTGTGTGTGTGTGCGTGTGAGAGTGTGTGTGTGTGTGTGCGTGTGAGTGTGTGTGTGTGTGTGTGTGTGTGTGTGTGTGTGTGTGTGTGTGTGTGTGTGTGCGTGTGTGTGTGTGTGTGTGTGTGTGTGTGTGCGTGCGTGCGTGTGTGTGTGTGTGAGTGTGCGTGTGTGTGTGTGTGTGTGTGTGTGAGTGTGTGTGTGTGTGTGTGTGTGTGTGTGTGTGTGTCATTACATTTTCGAGAAATTAGACGTAGGTAGACTAGACATTCGGGGAATTAGACTTTCGAGAAATTAGACATTCAGGGAAATAGACTTCGGCGAAATTAGACATTCAGGGAAATAGACGTCATGAACCAAACCGCCTCTATATGTATTATGCACCCCTGGTACACGAAGCAAAGAAACGACACAGTGCTGTCTCATCCTGATTGAGCCTGTTGCTTGTGGGGGGACGGTGCTATACGTAAGTAAAGCGCTGTCCCTCTCTAGTCAGCTGGCATCTCCAGGTGTGAGTGCACTGTTTATTTTATTATGGTACCCTGGTACTGGTAACTATAATACCTCTGAAAATTACCTAATACGTGTAGATTTTAATAATGAGCGAACCCAAATAAGTATGTCTTTATGTGTTCCTAGTAATTGTTGCCACTTTTCAATGAAAATTTGTGAACAAACTGTAAAATCGGTGTTAATAGTTTTTAAGGAATGCAAAAGTACGAATACCTCATGCTTGCCTAGTACCTGCAGGCACAAACCCAACGAAATGTATAGTTTATTTATATTTATTTGTTTGAAGCATAACTTGATCTCTAAGATATCATGTATTCCTGGTAACTATGTAAAGCGCCCTTCCGAAATAATCGCGGAAAATAAATTGAAATCGGAATCGATACCAACTATTTTTTCAACATGTTTTCCTAGTACCGAGTCATTTAAACGTTACACTTTAAACCACCTCGCGAACGCCACACTACACAAACAACAAGAACCTACTACTTACACACATCTTTATACATCTAGTCAAATCGTTAACATCTTAAATAAAACTATATCCACTCATCATTATGTTACCCTGGTCGCCCGTTCTTTACTTATACATGCACTAATATCACAAACTCAGCATATCGTAACCATTAATTACCTCCTGCATTCTGAAGTCTTAATAATCAATGGCGAGTAATTTATCTATTTTAAATGACATTGATGACGTGGAAATAGCACAATCTTTTGTATGTGATCCTCAGGACCTCGGTAAACACATACCACTATCAAACAATAACTTTACGGTTGTATCGCAGAATATCCGGAGTATTTACAGTAACTTCTCAGACTTCCAAGCCACACTCTCCACTCTCGATTTTGAACCTGATGTATTGATCCTAACTGAATGTCGACTAGTCTTGAATAAACCTATTCCCCACGTCCCTAATTACTCATCTCTAGCAACAATCAAAAATCTAAATCAAAACGACGGAGTAGTGGTCTACGTAAAAAACTACCTGAACGCCAATCTTGAAGAGATTAAACTGACACATGCATCTTGCATACAAATAACACTTCGTAACCAAATTCTGTTAGGAATATATCGCTCACCGTCAAATAGCAATGCCGCTGATTTCATCACCTCTTTAAGTTACCACTTACAGCAAATAAAATCGGCAAATTCTATAGTGATTGCGGGTGACATTAACATAAACCTATTACCCCGACCACTAGAGCAACACTATGAATTTACAAACAGACAAAATTATCTCAACCAACTTAGTACACATGGGATTCTACCTGGGCTACTTAAACCGACAAGAGAGTGTAGCTGTCTAGACCATTTTATGTTGAAGTTAAACAAAAATACTACAACTGCATTTACAGTAGCACTTAACACCTCTATAACAGACCATTCCACCACCCTATTAATCTTGCACAGTAATACAATAGAACATAATATGACATCAAGAACTGTTGAAGTAGTAAACTATGAAATTGCTGCAAAAAAACTTTACGAAAAACACCTACCTACACTTTTGTATAGCAGTGACCCGGACTTTATTATACAGCAGCTAATATACAAATTAAATCAATCCATTAAAGAAAGTAAAACTGTAAAATATATACCCAAAAACTTACGAAACATAAAACCCTGGATAACCCCGGGTATTCTGCGATGCATACGAAACAGAGATAAAATGCAACTAAAACTAAAATCAGAATCAGACAACGCGATCCTGAGAACCACATACAAAAGGTATCGTAACTTCACTAATAACTTAATAAAAAAACTTAAACGTAAGTACGATAGAAGTCTACTTGAACAAACTAAGAAAGATCCCAAAGCATTATGGACCACGATTAAATCAGTGACTAATTATAAAGGAAATAAATCGAATAACCTGAATTTACTGAAACATAAAGGTAGCCCCCAAGATTCTGTAAACAGCACAAATGAGTTTTTCTCTAACATTGGCAGAAATTTAGCAGCTGAAATTTCATCTACACATTTAAATATACCACCTAGCCCACAACCACCGTCGCTGTCCGACAGTCCCTGTTCATCTTTTGTGCTCCTGGAAACTGACCCTGAGGAAGTTTCTAGTACACTTATGTCCCTAAAATCGGACAGCGCAGCTGGGCATGATGGCATATCAACTTCTTTCCTAAAATATTGCAAGGACCAAGTAGCTCCCATTATCAGTCTCCTGACAAACCTATGTTTTGCGCAAGGTGTTTTCCCACATCTACTGAAAAAATCCCTTATAACGCCTGTTTACAAGAGTGGGGAGAAAAGTGAGCCAAACAATTACCGGCCTATCTCGGTACTCACAGCAATCTCTAAAATAATAGAAAAACTTATTAATATTCGACTAATGAGATACCTAAACAAATTCAATCTATTATCAGACACTCAATTTGGCTTTAGACAGGGCAAATCAACGGAGGATGCAATTCTACATCTAACTTCTTTAGTTACTAAGGAAGTTGACTGTGGAAATAGATGTCTTGCAGTCTTCCTTGATCTGAAAAAAGCTTTTGACACTGTGTCTCTCCCTACTCTTGTAAACAAGCTGGAAAGAATTGGTATAAGGGGGACACCGCTTGATCTATTAGGCGACTATTTAAACAATCGGAGTCAAAGAGTCAGGGTTGGAAAGCACGTAAGCGGCGACTCACGAGTGTCATTTGGAGTACCACAAGGTAGTGTACTCGGACCTACCCTATTCCTAATCTATATTAATGACCTTACTGCCCTAAACATTCCGGGTAAAGTAATATCGTATGCAGATGACACTGTGGTCGTTTTCACTGGCAAGTCTTGGGATTCCGTTAGTGCCGACGCAGGACAAGGACTTCGGAAGGTCTTCTCATGGCTCAAATCTAACTTACTGACACTTAACATTGAAAAAACTAATTATATTTGTTTTTCAAAAACAAATAATGGTCAGCCTGCTACTAAACTAAATTTAAAAATACATAGCTGTAGTCCCACAACTAACACATCATGTGGATGTAAAGAGCTAAAAAAAGTAACATCTACGAAATACCTAGGTATCATTATTGATCAGAGGCTGTCTTGGCATGAACATATAGAAAACATTAACAACAGAATACGTAAGCTCACCTGGATTTTTAAGATACTTAGACATATCACAAACACAACCTTACTTAAACAAATATATATAGCTTTAGCACAATCCATCATGACATATTGTATATCGGTATGGGGAGGAGCTACAAAGATGAAATTTTTAGAAGTAGAAAGAGCACAAAGGTGCCTATTGAAAACGATGTTCTCTAAACCATATCGACATCCTACGTCTGAGCTTTACAATGACTGTCAACTCCTTAGCATGCGTAAGTTATATATCGTTGCCGTAGTGTTAAGACTTCATAAAAACTTACCATATAAAACCGTCGATGTAAATAAAAGGAGACCTCGTGCTGTTGCTCCTGTACCCCCTAGCAAATCTGCATTTGCAGCTAGACAATTTGATGCACAATCAGCACACATGTATAACTTAATAAACAAAAAGGTTAATATTTATGAATTACAGTACTATGACTGTAAAGAGGCTGTTAAGGGTTGGTTGACAGATCTGAAGTATGATGAAGTGGAAGAGCTTCTACTTGTTAGAATATAAATGAAATACGTACACAGTACGTAAGAAATTAATTTATCTACGCAGGTACTACAACTCAAACTAGGTTTATAAATGTTAATTTATTTAGTAATTATAACCTTAAATGTAATGTTCACTAATAAGGAAATATTGTTACCGCTCCTACACACAATAATATGCTGTACACGCATACAAACGCATTCTGGAACATAGTTAAGTAGTTTTAGTTTATTAAAAATAAATTGTATGTCAACCAGTGGGTAAAAAAGCAAATTGTAGTCACCACCACCGGAAGAGCGAGTCCTCCTGACACAGGTGTTTACATACCTACTAGGAGGGCTCAAAAATTTGTAACTATTGTTAAGTTGTTTTCCCAAATAAAAGATTTATTATTTATTATTACAGTGGTTTTCGATGGAGCTTCATCACCAAAAGTCGAAGTTAATTGATTTACGCACTGTTGTTGCGTTAAACCACGTCGAAAATCGTAATAAATCATAGTACGAATATTTTCACGAGTGAGTTCCATCATTTCAGCGATATGACATTTTAAACCCAACAAAAACAAAACACTAGCGTACATAAGAAAAAAAAAATGCTGTCAGTATTAAAAAAAAATTACAAATTTTACCATGGAAGTTAGACATTGCGTTTAAAAATGTTGGAATCCCAGATTCCGGATACATAAGTAGCAGCCCTCGTATGTTAAGAAACATATTTGATGTTAGAGAATAACAATGAGCATTTTTACGGATAAGGAGCCTTAATGGAGGCGTCTTTTGGGATCGCGAGCGTTTCACCACGAAGCCCCCCGAATATGTACCTATCTTAACTAATATAAATGACGCTGGCAAAAATAAAAGAGAAAAACAAAGTAATAAATAAGATACTTGACAGTTTTATGAACGATAACATGATTTCTTATCGTGTTTCAATTTCCTGCAACGAAAAGTATAAAGAGCTACCAATGACTGCAGTCTGCACAGTTCAGCATTTGTTGTAAAGTATCTAATTAAAAATGGTCGCCACGAAAACTTTGTTAGTGTTGTTTATTCTAGCAATGGTGATGCCCAGTATGTTGGCGGTATACGTTCCAGCATGCAATGTGGTAAATAATTCTACTTTTCTATAGGGAATGGGTGACACTTTTCAAAAAGCTTGAATTTTAAGAGGCCTTATTCCTTCTAAAATGCTGATTATTTTAGACATTTTTCTCTATGATTCATGTTACTACTTAGAACACGGTTATTGAGATTTATTGGTGTATATTTGAACCCTACAGTTTGAATTTTCCATTGATAATTTTTGTTTCGAAAACTACTTGAAGTTGACAAAATTCACGGGGAAAATTAGTTTATTCGACTTATTTTCGATTGCACGCAATGAAAGCATGAAATAGCTCTGTTACTACCTAGAACTCGGGGAAAAGTATATTATTCATTTCAAATAGTTGGCTAAAATTATAAATATATACATACATAATTTCGGTTTTCCATAGCCATACCGAGGGGTCTTAGTTTTATATATAAATATATATCGGATAACCTTACACAAATCAATTTTGTCCCAAATTAAGCTCAAGAAGGCTTGTTTTATGGGTACTAGACGACGATATACATACTTATATAGATAAATATATACTTAAATACAAAGATTAAGACCCAAGCACAAATATTCGAGTTCATCACATAAATGGACGGTGCGACGGAGCTGCAGCGCTTAAAGCGCTAGCATTACCTGCCGCGGTCGGTGCAGTGGTCAGTGGCGGCCGCCAGCGGTCAGCGCCTGCAGCGCTTATCATTTTCGACACTTGACAGGACTGCGCGGCACCCTTGCAGCGATTGAAGCGCTCATTTTATATAAGTATAATCAAGTTCAGTAAGTAGCAAACAACACAAAGGCCGCCTGCAGGAGTAAGATGGCACAAATAGCAGCAACAGGCGCCAAAACCACTACTACACCCACATACCGTAAAACTGTGGGAATTTATTGTCATAAATGTAAATTAACTGCAGAGGTAGGGAAAAGCGCATTATGTTCAGGGTGTAATATGACATATCACCTGGACTGCGACGGTTACCCAGAGAAAGTTTACAGGCTAATGGAACCTCAAAAAAGAGAAAAGTGGCAATGTAAATCGTGCATAAGAAAACCTAAACCAACCTGCCCTTTAAACAAACAAATTACGCCGACTTCCCACGTAACGCTTCGGAAAATTAACAAAAAGAATAACACGACGAATGAACCAAGAGCTGAAACTTTAAATATTATACCAGCAGAACAAAGTATTGAGCCTAACTCTCCCGCATCCGTAATACGTACAACACCGACTGAAACAAACTCGCTGACACTCACACCCTTGGATCAGTCGCTGGAGTCGCACTTGGGACAAGCCGATACTGCATTATCCTTAGATTCACAAACTAGTGCTGAATGTGAGTTATCTGCGATCTCGACAAGATCACCAGAAAAACGGTCAAAAAGCGTTGACTTTTCGGTAAACGATATGATAACTGGACTAGAGATGAAAGCGGAAATAAATAAACTCTCCTTAGAGCTTGCCTCTACTCAGAACCAGTTAGAAGAGGTGAGCATTGAAAATAACGGATTAAAACGAACTATTGACAAATTACACAGAGAAAATGAAACACTAAAAAAATTATGCAACTCATCTTACTTCAATAGCTCAACTGCATTCGACAAAAATAAGAGGCATTCTATTCAAAATAACAAACGTCTGGCCTTTACCTCATTAAACTTTACGTCTACGCCATCTTCCGTCGTCAAAGGTAAAACACAAGGCTGCGCCGATCCGAATTGTGCGGCAGAGATACTTCGTTTAACCGATCGTATAGAGACTTTAAACGAAGAGCTGAAAAAATACGAAAAACAAATCTCCGACTTACGCGCACAAGTGGAACAGCTTTCGCGGAAAATACCCCAGCCTTGCAATACACGGATTGAAGAAAACGGGACTGATAATTCACACTGTCCCTATGCACTCTCGACTCTGAAAAATGAAATGACATCCCTACTGAAGGCGAAATTATGCATAATTAGTAATCACACTAACTCCACGCTGCAACGGGTAAGGGACATGTGTGAAAATACGTGTACTTATCTTACACCTGGAGGAGGACCACGGGAACTTTTCAGTGGCCTTGGACACAAACTGCGTAATTTTACTTCGAACGATTACTGTATTGTATATATTGGCGATAAAGATTTTAAATATAGCATGAAATATAATAGTTTGGTTGGATATATACATAAACAATTAAGTGAAGTGCAACATACAAACATTATCATCTGTTTGCCTACTTTTAAAATTAGTAATTACTCGAATCTGTTTAACAAACGTGTTGAAATGTTTAATAATTTGTTATACAAGAGCAACCAGGAACACGAATACAGTTACATTCTAGACACAAACTTAAATCTGACATATAATAGCGACATGTTTTCCCGTTTTGGCAATGTAAATCGGCGCGGGTTTGAAACTATCCTTAACGACTTAATAATACTCTTGTCATCAATACCAACCAACCATATTACAAATGATATTTCTGAGTCTCAAGTAGATAACTCAATATTGACAAGTGAACATCCTTTTTTTCGAGGCTAATCTAAATATTCTTTATCAAAACATGCAAAGTATATGGAACAAGGTCCACGTGCTAAAAGCATTCTTAGAAGATTATCCACAAGTACATGCAGTATGTGTCTCCGAGTCTTGGCTAAACAAGGAAAAGAAAGACTTACTTAAAATTAATAATTATAATATTTGTTCTTGCTTCTGCCGGCAATATCATGAAGGTGGCGGAGTATTTATTTTAATAAAAAATGGCATTGAATGTTATGAGAGACCTGATATTTCATGTATATCTTTGGAAATGACCTTTGAAATATGTGCTGTAGATTTGCCTAAATTAAACCTGTTAATTATTAATATATACTGGCCGAATAGTAAAAGAGAAACTGAAAACTTTTACTCGTGTCTTAACAAATTATTAAAATTGATTGCTCGGAAAGATAAAAATAAACAAATTATAATTGGAGGAGACCTAAATACAGACTTTTTACTGGAAAGTAACGAGAAGGCCAGATTATGTAACTTGATGCTTTCACATAATTTCCAGCAAAGAGTTCAGGAAGCTACGCGGGTTACACGTTATAGCTCTACGTGTATTGACTTATGTTTTACAAATTTTAACTTTAAGGCATCAAAATTGACTGTAAAAGAACTCGGGTTCTCTGATCATAAAGGTGTTTTGATCAGTACACCCATTTCCTCACCTACAGTACAATCCTGGGTTATTAGGAAAAGAATCTTTAGCCACAAAAATTTAGAAAATTACAAAAAAGAACTTGGAAAAATAAAATGGGATAGTATAATTAAAAATGATAAAAATATAAATGAAAATTATAATTCATTCGCTAATACACTAAAAAACATATTGAATAAATGCATCCCAGTAAAAACTTTGACCATAAAACCCAAAACTTCACATCTAACACCCGGATTAAAAGTATCGTGTCGTAATAAACGACTTCTCAGACTACTGGCGTCACAGACCAGAAACAAAATCCTACAAAATCATTATAGAACATATTGTAAAATACTAAAAAAAGCAGTGAATCATTCCAATAAAATATATAATAAAAATCAATTCGCAAAAGCCAGTAATAAAACCAAATCAATGTGGCAAATAATAAATAGAGTAACAAATAAAAGCCATTCAAAAAATAAAGTAAACTTCAAAATTAAGACACCAGATGATGGAATAATTAACGACCCAAAAAATATAGCTAACATTTTTAATATTTTCTTCTCCTCCATTGGAAATAGTCAACCCATCCCCGTTAATAGATTACCTTTACTAAACTCTGTAACTAACTCTTTTTTCTTAAAGCCGACTGAACCTAAAGAAATAAGTACTATTATAAAAAACCTTAAAAATAAGTCCTCTTTCGGCATAGACGAAATCCCTCCTACTTTAGTCAAATCCTGTGCGGAGTTCCTCACAATTCCCTATACACAACTTGTAAACCAGTCATTTTCTCAGGGCATCTTCCCAGACGCATTGAAAGTTTCGATAATAAAACCTATCCACAAAAAAGGAGATAATTTCGACATAAATAATTACCGTCCAATTGCACTATTACCGACATCAGCAAAGATTTTCGAAACTGCAATGGTAAAACGTCTTTATAGTTTTTGCGAAAAATATAACATCTTTCATCAAAATCAAAACGGCTTTAGGAAGAACCACTCAACTACCCTAGCAATATATAAATATGTACAACAGATACTCAATATTATAAACACAAAAAAGTATGCTGTAGGCCTCCTGCTCGACATGAGTAAGGCCTATGATAGAGTCTGTTATATAACCCTATTAGACAAGTTGTATAACATTGGAATTAGAGGTACTGCCCTGGAGTGGTTTAGGTCTTATCTAAAAGATCGCTTCCAGTATGTAGAAATAGAAAATGCAGACTTCGATTCAGGTAAAATGGAACACATTAGATCTGATAGAGTACCCGTAAAGGGTTCTATCCCCCAGGGTAGTGTTTTAGGATGCATACTATTCCTTCTATATATAAATGATCTCCCTAACATATTGGAAGAGCATAGTATGCTTTTTGCCGACGACATATCTGTATTGTTGGCTTGTACTAGTGTTACCGAAATAAAAAATAAATTAAATTCAACGTTACATACAATTACAAGCTGGCTGCATCCCCATAACCTTCTACTCAATGTAAACAAATCAAAAATAATTCAGTTTAAACCTTACCAAAAAGTACCATTGCTAATAGATTATGAATATAATAATACAAAACTAGATACCGTGAGCACTGCCACTCTATTAGGCATTGATTTAGATTCCAATATGAGCTGGACAAACCACATCCGAAAATTAACTAAAAAGTTATCGTCCTTTATCTATGCCCTCCAGCACCTTAAGCGCGAAACTGATTTTAAAACAGCTCTAGCAGCATACTACTCGTATGCTTACTCGAGAATATCATACGGTTTAGTCCTATGGGGAAACTGCAGTGATATTAATAAAATTTTCATCTTACAAAAGAAATGTATTCGAATCTTAGTTAACATAGATCGAATGGAGTCATGTAAACCTTATTTCATTAAACACCAAATATTAACCGTAACTTCCATGTACATTTTTGAATCATGTAAATTTATTAGAAAACATTTTAATTTATACTCACCTAAACCAACGACTAAACCTAAAAGAAATGATCGCCATCTCAACCAACTTAAAATGCCCTTCTCAAAATTAAAACTCGTCACACGCAGCCCCCATTACATGACCATTAAAATTTATAATCATATCCCAAACTCCTTGAAAAACATAGATAACCCAAGATTGTTTAACAAACAGTTAAAATCGTTCTTAATTACGAGATGCTTTTACAGTTTAGACGAGTTCTTTAAGGACAACGAAAGTATGTAATATAAATTTATTGGCCTTGTTGAATTAATGTGTATTCAGCTGAGTATGTTAATCTTAAGTAATTGTAGTTTTATTAAAATTAGCCTACTGATGTTGCTTGTGCCCTTGCAGGGCGTCACATGTATCCCTTGACTTATTTATAAATCCACCTATGTCTGTAATGTGATATGCAATAAATGTTCTATTCTATTCTATTCTATTCTAAATATTTGCCCTGGCCGGGATTCGAACCCGTTACCGCCGGCTCAGTAGGCAGGTGTCTACAAACCGAGCCAAACGCGTCTTCAAATATATTTAATGTTAGTTTAGTTGTTTTGTGTTGGGTATGGGACTGGAGGTGAATGCGAGCAAGTGTGAGATTTACTGCTGCGGACCTGCTTCTTCTTCTTCTATAATTTCTTTGAGGCATTTGCTTCCTGGTCTCAAAGAGCTTTCGCACGAGACATTTACCCTTCTGGGTTCTCCTATTCTCAAGAGGCCATTTCAAGTGCAATAGAGACCAGGAAACGTCTGCTTTTGCTTCTTCAGGAGCGTCTAAAGGGTATTAACGCCCATGTTGCCCTGACCTTATTACGAATGTGTTTTGCGGTTCCCAAAATTACTTATTTGTTGAGAACCACCCCAACATGGTTGTGTCCCGGTGGCATTTCTGCTTTTGACGCCACATTGAGAGAAACCGCGGAAGAGTTATTGAACGTGTCTCTTTCGGATGAGCAATGGGTCCAAGCTTCCTTGCCTATACGTCACGGTGGCCTCGGTTTGCGGCGTGCGGGGGATGTGGGCTTACCGGCCTTCCTTGCATCGGCACACGGAGTTGGTGGCCTTGTCTCTAAAATTTTAAATTCTCATGGAGACGTGGTTACCATTCCGTTTGTGAATGATGCACTGGCGATGTGGACAGCTCTTTACCCAGGTGAATCGCTGCCCGGGGCCCCAGAGATACAACGAGTTTGGGACGACGTGGGGGCCAAGGACGCACTTTCACGGCTTATAGAGGTAGCCACTGGGGTTGATTTGGCCAGACTAAAGTCAGTGTCGAAAGTCGAATCGGGAGCGTGGTTACAGGCTTTACCAGCTCCATTTTTAGGAACACTCCTGGACAACGACTCTTTGCGGGCACGAACTAAATTGGCTACACGTAAACCCCTTTGATTAAGACTACGCATTCGCAATAATGTGAGATACTTATGCGCTTTTGCTGTCGCACGCACTAATCTCAGCCAAGAACTGAAACGACTGGGCTCGGCTGAGAGTGGCTCATGCTTGTCTACGTCACTAATGAGGTGAACTAAAATGGAGCGCGCTGAACGTTTGCTCTCCTCCTCCATGCCAGAGTAATCAGGTGCGCAGGGCTCGCAGGGCCACGCGGAAGAGAGTAAAAATTCAGGACCCGATATCCAACGTGATTCTGGAGATAACGTGACTCGTTTGACGCGAGTTGCATCGTCTGCAACATTTAGATGACTCGGTACCCAGCGCCATTCGTTCACATCCGTTATCTCTATAATCTCGCCTACTCTATGCGAGACAAATGGCTTGTACAAGCGCGCCTCGCTGCGAAGCCATCCCAACACTGTCATGGAGTCGCACCAAAATATACGTTTGACAGGTTTTTGCCTGTGGGCTTCACAAATAGTCGCAGCGAGTCGAGCTGCTATAAGAGCACCCTGAAGCTCTAAACGATTTATCGAATTTGGTTTCAGGGGGGCTACACGTACTTTACTACAAATTAGCGCAAGCTTCACATCCCCATTTTCTGAAATAAATCGCCAATATGCGACTGCGGCGAAAGCAGCTTCGCTTGAGTCTGAAAAGATGTGAAGTTCTCGCTTATCTACATGGAACTCGCCCGGACAGTAGCAGCGTGGGATCTGCAATAGGGAGACAGCGAGTAAATCTTCAAACCAAAGTCTCCACGCTGCGCTGTCACTCTGCGAAAGTTCCTCGTCCCAGTCCAGACCCTTGCGCCACGCGTCCTGAAACATAATACGTCCTGTTACCACGATTGGCGCGAGAATCCCGAGAGGATCGTAGACACGCATGACATGAGCCAACACGTCTCTTTTAGTGAGCTTATCTGACAACGACTTTTGTCTTATGCCTGTATTGAAACCGATCGTATCAGCGATGGGTTGCCAAATAAGCCCAAGCGTACGCACAGGCGTGCTGAGGTGGCCCAAGTCAATATCTACTTCTTTTCTAGCTACAGGCAACTCAACCAAGCTCTCTTTTGGCAGCAGAGAAAGCGCAGAGGGATTGTTTGAGGCCCACGAACGCATCTCGAAACCAGCATGTCGGTGAATGTTATGGATCTCGACTGCAAGCTTAGCGGCCTCATCGACAGAATCTACGCTTACTATGCAGTCGTCCATGTAATGATCTACAATGATGGCTCGAGCTGCGTCTGGATAGCGGTCTTGCCATTCCACTGCATTCTTGTTTTTGACATAAATGGCAGTGAAAGGGCTTGAAGCAGCACCAAAGATCATTGATGACATGCGATAGGTCTTAATCGGTTCTTTAGGGCTGTCGCGCCACAAAAATCTTTGCGCGTCGCGATCTTCTACACGAATTTTAATCTGTGGAAACATCTCACGTATGTCTCCAGTAAAAGCTACTTTCCCTTCACGAAAGCGAAGAAGAATGCCCAACAATGGCTGAAGTAAGTCGGGGCCTGTCAATAAGAGCGAATTCAATGAAACACCGTGGCTTTTAGCGGCTGCGTCATGGACGACCCTTAATTTATGCGGTTTATTCGGATTAATTACACCGAAATGCGGCAAAACCCAAACTAGCGACTTGGTGTCTTGCAATTCCGTACACAATTCAGCGTAACCCTTCCGAATCATATCGTGTATATTCTGACGGTACCGCTCCGCATAAATAGGATCCCTGGACATTTTCTTTTCCAGACCTAAAAACCTAGACAACGCAAGTTTATGACTATCAGGTACTAGCAAATTGTCAGCCTTCCAAATTAGACCAGCCTCGTATCGACCGCTGGGCAGGCGACGGGCTGTGCGCTCGAGAATTTGGACAGCGCGTTCGTCGTCGGAGCTGCGCGCTTCACGTTTCGAAATACCAATCGAGTCTAGACTATACTGCTCTCGAACTAATTGTTCTAACACTGCGCGATCGCTAATATCTGCAACCACGGGCTCGCTGATAGTTGCGTGGTTGACGGCGTTGACCGGCGCGGTGGTGCTGCAGCCAAAGCCGAACAAAATCCAACCGAGAGGAGTAAGACTTGCAACTGGCTGATTCCTACTGCCCTTACGCGTAGCTCTAGACATGCTCAAGTGCCAATTATCGATACCGATAATAATCGTTGGCTTTACGTCGTCGTAACAGAATTCTTCCGTGATGTCAGAAAGATACGAAAATTGTGACACGCGTAGTCTATCGATACTTTGTCGCGCGATACCTAACCCTTCAATCGCGCGGGCTCTACGTATGAAGTGCGTTTCTGAAGCGTGACGACCTTTGATACAAAAATCTACGTACTGAACCGTCGTGCTCTTGCTCAGGCCGCCTACACAATTTAAACGTATTTGTCTCTCAGGTCCGCAAATACCTAGCTTCGTCGCTATCTCCGCGTCGATGAAACTGGCAGAAGCCCCGTCGTCTAACAAAGCATGACAATCCGCGCTTCCTAAAGGACCGGACACGGTGACAGCGACGATCTTCAACAACGGTCGAGGCGACGGAAACATCGCTGGGCTTTCCAACGCAGCAGAAGTAGACGCATGAGTCAGTACGTCGCATGAAGTAGGGGCGAGCGCGGCAGCAGGGGCCGCGGCGGGCGCGGGCGCGCTCGGCGCGGGGCTGGACAGCTCCGCAACGGGCTCGTCCTCCTCTACCTCCAAATGCGCGGCGGCGGCGCGCTCGTAATTTGGATTGTGCAGTAATTCGTGATGACGGAACGTACATCCGTCAATGTCACATACATTTCTTGATCTACATAAATTCAGCCTATGCCAACCTACTTTCAGGCATCGATGACAGACTCTTTTCTTTTTTATTAACCGCCATCTGTCATCGACTGAAAGTGACATGAATTTGTCACAGTCAGTCAATTCATGCGATTGCGAACAAAGAACGCATGAACGAATTTTGAGTGCAGTCGCCGATGAACGCATATTTTGCGACGCTGAATTTGATTTAGCAGGTCTATTTTCAGCGACGACATGCACATGATCCCTGGCCCGTCTACTATCTGCCACGTGCGACGTAGCAGTCGGCTCGGGAATCATGCCGAAACGAGCCTGAAGGTCGATTTCGTGCGCTAGAAAATCAGCTAGGATTTCTAGTTTAGCTTGACCGCTAGCTTCGTATCGAGCGGCATAATCTAGCCATTTTGATCGCAATAGTGGAGAAATTTTCGAAATAATCGCCTGAAAAAGTTCCGGCGATGCGAGATATTCCGTATGTTCCAATAACCGAATAACTTCTACACAATTGCGAACACGACTAGAAAAAATAGCGAGATCTTTACCTTCTGCGCTGACGCGCGGCAGCGCCCGCATCGCGGCCACCTCCTGCGCCACGATGAGCTCGGGGCGGCCGAAACGCGTGTCGAGCGCGCGCAGCACTACGCCGGGCTCGCGCGCCGACACCAGCAGCGCCGCCACAGCCTCGCGCGCCGCGCCAGCGAGGGCCGCGTTCAGCCTTGCTAGATTGTTCACGGCATTGTAGGAGCCTTTTGTGTGTAGAAAAGCCTTTTTAAGGCTCAGCCAATCTAGATGCGAACGGCCGTCAAAACGGGGTAAAGGAACATTATTTGACGCGTGGCTATTGCCTTTATTAACAGTATCTATCAATACTTGTAGGGAGTTAATAAGCTGTGGAACCTCCGAACTCTTGTTGCTGCGGGCAGCTGCGGGGTTATCACCGCGGTCTCGAGGCGCAGTCGCTGACGGCGCACGGGGCGCAACATGCGCTTCATCGTCTAGGTCTGAACGCCTGTAAGCATTATCACACGTTAATAAATCACGGTTGCGGTCTGCTTCCAATTTACTCAACCATGGGTCTATGCGCTGGCTGCTTCTAGAACTGCGCTGACTTGCGTCGGCCTCGATGGCGGCGAGTTCAGCGCGGAGCTCCAGATCGGCGGTGTGTCGCTCCAGGTCGGTGGTGTGTCGCTCCAGGTCGGCGAGGCGGCGCGCGTGCTGCGCCTCCGCGGCCAACCGTCTGGCCACAATCGTGGCGGAGGAACGAGACGACAAACTTACGGGACGGGAAGGCGCCAGGGATGCGGATGCCGCAGAGGCTTGAGGGTCGGTGGGCGCGGGCGGCGGCTCCAGCTCCCTCTCCGCAACGGTCTTACCTTCATTGTTGTCCGCTACTTTTGTAGCTGCGCGTGTTCGTACCATATCCATTCACGGGAGAAGGACCACATAAAATGTTGCTGATAGATTCAGCAGACTTGAAATCAAACGAGCTGGTTCAGGATATTAAGGTATATTGACAAGTAAAAGTCAAACATAAAACAAAAGCTTACAAAAATATAATAATTATAAAAAGTATAAATCTATAGAAAGAGGTGCGTCGTGCACACACATTTATGTCATTTTTCTAACATGCTCATAAAGGAATAACTCGTTTAGTGCCACCGGACCAAGTAACGCCATAGGACAGTTTCGCTACCAATACCGTCTTGCTATTGATATATTTGCGTACCGCAGTTATTTCATTAATTAACCTTTGAAGTTTTAATAAAACGCCCCTCTCGATTTTTATTTTTTTTAAGTTATAAAAGCCTTAAACTCAATGGATGAAAGAAAGTGGCAACAGTTTTACCAGTGAGAAGAAATTGTAGTGGAAAAAAGTTTTCCACTACAATTTCCACATAGCATATGTATATTTTTTACTATAGCTTTCACTTCTAGCTGTTTTTACATAGCACTTTATGCATGTCACAGTCGCAAAGGTGTATTATTTTAATTTTTTGAGAAGAAAGAAAGTGTGTTATGTTGAAATTAAATCACATTATCATTTTTATAACGTTTATTTATGCGGGTACTTGCGTTAACTGGGTGTTAGTTTTTGATGAAAATGTGACGTGTGTTTTACTTATTTACATGCAAACTTTAACCATGAATGAAGTTATTAAAATTAATTATCTTTAAAATATATATTGCGTTGTATTTCTCCTGTATGTTTTAGTTTTGAGGTGCCCAATAAAGAGAGCGTACTCATGTATGGTATTGTATTGTACCTATATAATTATACATTCAACATATTATTACTGACATTGTCATGTATATTTCAATATCCTATCGAATCAGTTACAGTTTCTACTTAATTTTAGTTTGGACTTTGTCAACGACTCGTGATTTTCATTCTATTCGTGAAGTGTTTTATTAAGAGGATAGTTTATAAAAGTGGGCTAAGCTTGACGAAAAAACAATAACAAACGGAATAATAATGGAGGAGGTATTAACACGTTCTTTATTAAAAGTTTTTATTAATATTTACATATTGTATGTTAAAAAAACATTTCAAGGAAGATTTAATTCACTTTCCGAGGACTTGAGCTGAAATTAGGTTTACATATACTTACATAACATACATAGTTTCTGTTGTAGATAGTAACCTTAGTTGTGTCTAGACTTTTTAATAATTAAGTTTTTTATAGTTATGTCATATTTTAAATTTTCTGTTACACTTTGGAATATACATTTTAACCGTCAACATCTTTTTCTAATTTCTATTTACCAAAATCCTTAAATAAATATACTCTTCAAGGCTCTATACCCCGCGTATTACAACACGTTATCAGCACGAAGCCGTAGAAGAGTAGTAGGTTTGTGTAAAAATTGTGAAAAAGTTGTGGTTTTCATTGTGACTGAAAATAGTAAAAGTAATCGAAATGTCACATGAAACTGGAGACTCCTCGAGTGTCAATAAGTCGAATTCCCCTACGAGTTCATCTTCAATTCCATCTTTTGGTATAAGAAATAAGGATGGATATCCTACCTGGAAATTCAAGATGAGGAATTATCTTTTACATGAAGACCTGTGGGCAACAATATGTGGTTATCCGGAAGATGACACGACCCCCGCTTCGAAAAAGGTACGAAACGACGCAAAAGCGCTAGCAAAAATTTGCTTAACAGTTGACGGTGCAGCTATCACTCATGTCAGATGTGCGAAAACTGCTGCCGAAGCATGGAAAAATTTGCAAAAAGCTTTCGAGGACAAGGGAATGGGTAGAAGACTAGCTTTAGAACGAAAATTGTACAGATTAAGCTTGTCGAACTTTGAAAATATCGAACTGTACATTAATGCAGTAATGTCAACCGCACAGGATCTAGCGGATATAGACAAGGTTATAGAGGACACATCGCTTGCAGCCATACTTTTAGGAGGACTCACCCCAAAATATGATCCTCTCATTATGGCACTAGAAAATTGTAATGTCGACGTGACCACTGACTTGGTGAAGACAAAACTGCTGAACGAAATGTCTAAGGACGCAGCTGTACCTGGAGATTCGGTTTTACTTACTAAGAAGATGCCTAAGTCAAAGAAGAAGGAAGTTATATGTTACGAATGTAAAGTGCCTGGCCATAAGAGACCAGACTGTCCGTTAAGGAAGAATAAAGAGAAGGTTAATGTAGTAAAAGTAAACGACGCCTCATTTACCGCTCTTAACACTTCTGGAAGCTCAAACAAGGACCAATGGTACGTAGATTCGGGTTGTACAAAACATATGACATCACGACGTGATTGGTTCCAAGATATTATGGCTCTTGATAATGGTAGCGTTACTGTCGCTAACGGTGAAAAAATTAAATGCTGCGGAATTGGAGACATTTCTCTAAACACACCCAAAAATGTTATCAACAAGATAAGTGATGTTGCTTTTGTACCAGATTTAAAAGCTAACTTGATTTCTGTAAAGAAAGCTGTTGATAAGGGTTTTATTTGTGTTTTTGATACTACTGGTTGTAACTTTTATAAATCTAATACTTTTCGTTTTACAGGTGATTCCGTTTTACATGCCTCGCCCTGTGGTGGATTGTACATTTTAGACGGTACTGTTAATGTTCCCGAGAATGTGGCGAATAATAATTTGACACAAGATGTGCACTCTGGCTGTCAGGACAATAGTTATAAGCTCTGGCACAAGAGGTTAGGACATTTGTGTCGTATAGGCATGAATCAGTTGAAGAATCACGAGGTAGGCGTAAAATTTAGTAAAGTAGAAAAAAGTAGTTGCATCGCTTGCGTGGAAGGAAAACAAGCACGAAAACCTTTCAAGAAAGTAGCGCATAATAGAGCTACTTCCCCTCTTGAGCTGATCCACATGGATTTGCTAGGACCGGTCTCTACAACCTCCTTTCAAGGAAATAGGTATATGTTGACTATTGTAGACGATTTTACGAGAAAGGTGTTTGCTTATTTTGTCCCTTCCAAAACTGAAGTTAAAAATAAATTCTGTCTGTTTCAAACATTTGTTGAAAATCAATTAGACAAGAAAATTAAAGCGGTTAGGACTGACGGCGGAAAAGAGTTCGTGAATAAAGAGTTTGTTGATTATCTTGCTTCAAAAGGTATCGAACATCAAACGACGACGCCTTACAGCCCTCAACAAGTTGGAGTCGCAGAACGTACTCACCGTTCCATTACTGAGAAGGCGAGGACGTTGTTGGCTGAAAGCTCACTGCCAAAAGCTTTCTGGGAAGATGCTTTCCAAACTGCCGTATACCTAAAGAACAGGTCACCTCATCGAGCTTTAGGTGGACAAATTCCATATGACAGATGGTGTGGTCGTAGAAGTGATCTTGAACATCTGAGAGTGTTCGGATGTAGAGCACTTGTCCACGTGCCTTCGTGTCACCGGAAGAAATTGGATGTCAAGGCAAAGGAAGCGATTTTTGTCGGTTATTCTGAGAATCCAAATACATACATGTTTAGGGATCCAGCTAATCCTCGAAAAGTTATTACTTCCAGAGATGCAACCTTTTTTGAAAATAGTTTTACAACGTTGAAGCAGAGGCAGAGTGAGCCTGTGGCACAGTCCGACTCCGTACTGATCTTTGAAGAAAATGAGCTCCATACTGAGCACGAAGATCCTCAATTCTTCGACTGTATTGGGAATACCGAACCTGAGGCTGGACCATCTTCACGGGTAAATCCAGAGAGCGCTGTAGAATCAGCAGATATGGAAGATCGCGAGTGCGAGTCTCTCCATGAGTTACCTCATAGTGTCGATGTGGAGCCAACAGATGTGGAAGAGGAACAATATATTCCTGAACAGAGGTATCCCTCAAGAAGTAGGAAACCACCTGATTTCTTTTCATATAATGTGTCGATTGATGATTCCGATCCCATGACTTATTATGAAGCTACTCATGCCGATGATGCCGAAAAGTGGCACCATGCAATGGCTGACGAGTATAAGTCGTTAATGAAACTCCATACATGGAACCTGGTGGATAGACCGAACAAGAAGGTTATACCATGTAAATGGGTTTATAAGAAGAAACGGGACGCTCATGGAAACGTCATCAAATATAAGGCTAGACTGGTTGTCAAAGGTTTCAATCAAGTCCAAGGTGTGGACTATACAGAGACGTTCGCTCCAGTTCTTCGTCATTCTTCCCTCCGCACGTTGTTTGCCTTAGCTGCAGAAAAAGGCTTAAAAATGAGGCACTTAGACGTGGACACGGCGTTCCTGAATGGGGACTTGGATGAAGAGGTTTTTATGGAGCAACCTGTTGGTTACAGAGAAAAGGGCAAGGAAAACAAGGTTTGTTTGCTGAAGAAATCTCTTTATGGCCTTAAACAGGCGCCCCGTGCTTGGTATAAAAAGTTGAACGAAACGCTTTTAGAAATTGGTTTTACAGGAACTCCTTCCGAGCCTTGCGTTTATACGAAACTTTTTAGAGATGAACTTATTATTTTGGGTATTTTTGTCGATGACATAATTGTCTTTTATAAATCAGATTTGATTTTTGACAATGTCAAGAAAGATTTGTCTACATATTTTTCTCTGAAAGATCTCGGACTATTAAAATGCTATTTAGGTTTAGAAGTGGAAAGCAATTCCGAGTATATAAAAATAAATCAGAAGAATTATATTCTATCTTTGCTTGAAAAGTTTAATATGAAGGATTGCAAGACTGTGGACACTCCTTTAGTAAAAAAGACTATGGAACGACGAACTGATGGTCAAGTTGGTGAGTCTTATCCTTATCAGAACTTAATAGGATGCCTCATGTATTTGACGGTAAACTCACGACCCGATATTGCATACGCAACAAGTTATTTAAGTCAGTTTAATACGTGTTTTACAAAGGAACACTGGAATGCTGCAAAGCGAGTCCTGCAGTACCTGAAAGGTACTTTAAACTATTCTTTGGTTTATAGGAGAACAGGAGAACCTTTACGAGGTTACTGTGATGCAGATTGGGCGAACTGTGTAATTGACAGAAGGTCATACACTGGTTACACTTTTAAGTTAAGTGGCGGTCCAGTTTCCTGGGAGTCAAAGAAGCAACCGACAGTTGCGTTGTCGTCCGCGGAAGCCGAATACATGGCACTAGCGTCTGCTACAAAGGAAGCTTGTTACTTACGTCGCTTTATTTATGAAATAACGGGTAAGTTTTCTTCAATTAACTTAGCTTCTGATAGCCAGAGTGCCATGAATCTCGTTCGAAATCCTGTACACCACAACAGGACGAAACATATAGATACGAGATTTCATTTTATTAGGGAAAAAGTATCTAGTAATATTGTTAATTTAGAATATGTGCAAAGCAGTGATATGCCTGCAGATGTCTTAACAAAGCCACTTGGGCCAATTGTACATAAGCGATGTATAGTTAAGTTAGGACTAGGAACTTAATTTCGTTTGTCTTTTTGGCACAACTTCGATTAAGGGCGGCTGTTGTAGATAGTAACCTTAGTTGTGTCTAGACTTTTTAATAATTAAGTTTTTTATAGTTATGTCATATTTTAAATTTTCTGTTACACTTTGGAATATACATTTTAACCGTCAACATCTTTTTCTAATTTCTATTTACCAAAATCCTTAAATAAATATACTCTTCAAGGCTCTATACCCCGCGTATTACAACAGTTTCAACTCAAGTCCTCGGAAATTTTAATACAATAAGCATGGACCTGATCTGATGATGGGGCCAGAGATGGTGGGCATAGGCAAAACTCTATAATAAAATAACGCAATCCTACTGAGCTTGGGATTCTTAAATTCGTCTCGGTACTTGATGAATTGCAAAGAAAAATGTGCGCTTTTAATTAAAAGGCATGGAAGATATGAAAATCTTCTTAGTATAACTTTAACAGGCATTATCCGAAATTCCGTTACTGATATGTATTGAGAAATCGGAGGATCTAAATAGAGCTGTTGCCATTCATTGACAGTGAGTGCAATGATATTTATGTTGATATTGATATATTTTATAATAGTAATAAACGAGAATTATTTATTTCATCAATGTTTTCTTATGATCATTCTATTACACAGCCACATTTGACTCCTTAGGTAGCCAATTTCAAACTTGATAAGTCGTGTAATATCTAAAGTACCATATTAAAAATTGGTATAAGTCGTTTCGTTTCGTTTATGCACGTCTTTCACATAGGTATTAGTCGTACTTTTTTCGTTTATGCACGTCGTTCACAATGGTATAAGTCGTGTTCATCTTTTATGCACGTCGTTCATAAGGGCATAAGTCGTTTAATTGCTAAAAAATCGCTAAAATTGGTCCATATAAATTGAATTATGTCCTTAAATACTCGTGAACAAAAGGCATAACTACAAAAAAACCTGAAAAGAACATATTTACAGGGCCAAATTATTAGTTCTTTATTCATAAAACGAATACCTAACACCATAGCTTGTATAAAAATGCTTAAAAAGTGAAAGTTCTAAATATCTTTTATTAAAAAAACGTTTTTTGTTTCTCCTGAAAAGTGCCGTTTTTGAGTTATTCCCTTATTCACTGGAGGCACTGAACTGTTTTACGTAATTTAAATAAATACTAAATGTTTAAGGTTCTGCACCCAAAGGGTAAAAAACCGGCCAAGTGCGAGTCGGACTCGCGCACCGAGGGTTCCGTACAAACACTTTCCATCCCTAAGTGGTTAAGTTAAGTTTGCACCTGGTATGTATAGTGCCCCATATAAATTAGGTGCAAAGTTAGGTATTAAAAAAACTACTTACTAGATCTTGTTCAAAACAATTTTTGTTGGTAGTTTTTATAGTAATGTACATCATATGTTTTTTTTAGATTTTTAATTTTCTTATTTTAGAAGTTAGAGGGGGGGGGGACCAACTTTTTTCCACTTTGGAAGCGTCTGTCACGCAAACTATTCGGTTTAGAAAAAAAATATTTTAGAAACCTCGATATCATTTTTGAAGACCTATCCATAGATACCCCGCACGTATGTGTTTGATGAAAAAAAAAAATTGAGTTTCAGTTCTAAGTATGGGGAGCCCCCAATATTTATTTATTTTTTTTTTTTTTTTGCATCAAAACCTTAATGAGGTTCACAGAATACATCTACCTACCAAGTTTCAACAGTATAGCTCTTATAGTTTCGGAAAAAAATGGCTGTGACAAACGGACGGACAGACGGACAGACGGACAGACAGACATGACGAATCTATAAGGGTTCCGTTTTTTGCCATTTGGCTACGGAACCCTAAAAATGCATGTCCTACAGTCAAACCAGCCACTGGTTTTGTGGGACAATGTATTTAGATTTAAGAAAATTGTAAATTTCCTAATAAATAAATAAATAATAATTGGATCCATATCCCCACGCAAGCCTTCCAAAAGACTGGGACGTATGAGCCCGTGACTCAAAGAATGAGAAACAAATAATAATAATGTAGTCATTAAAATAATGTAGTAAAACGTACATACGAATTCAGTGAATGTTCCGCCACCTGCAGAACCCCGGGTATCTCGATTTTTCATAGTACGTATGTGTTCAATCACTCTTGTGGAAATGTTCCGGGCAGTCTCTCCTATTCTAGTTCCCACAGGAGCACGGAATCTTATATACGCCAGGATTGCATAATGGTTCCTTATCTTCGGGGTAACCGTGTATGTATTTTAATACGATTGAGACCCACGGTAGTTTTCTATGTAGGTAATAAAATGTATTTTGTTTCCAGACATGCCGCCGCTCGATTCGGGAGCGTGATGAATGTTGCCGCAACCATAGGTACAGAGGATACTCCAACTGCAGGAAAAACAAGATGGACTGCAAACGCTAGGCTCCACGGGCCACAACCTCATACAGAACGGCTATCGTTAAACGCATAATACAACACATTCGGTGTCTTATTAAATGATTGTTTTAATAAAGTTTTTGAAGATAAAAATTTGGCAACACTTTAGAATAACTATATATGAAAAATAAACAACGTTTACACCTTATTATGTAACTTTTATTCATCATCACTTAATTTCGTATCGAAAAACACAAATGAGACAATGTTTTCCTAATAATAGGCAAAATCGTGGAAAAATGAAGGTCAAATCTGTACATGGAAGATATTCGAAAAAAAGTTAGCGAGGGGAGACTCTTTAATCGATAATGAACACATTCCAACAGTTTTTAGAATTTTTGTCTGTTTGGTTGCTTATTTGACCGCATATCACGTGAAAATGGCTAAACGAATTTCGATGAAAACTTCATTAATCGACAGATTTTCTCGACAGAGAAAATTCCCGGTCATAGACATAGACATGACATTATTTATTGGTAATTGAATAGGTTTAATTTTTTTATTTTTGTTTTAATATTAATGAGGCTAGAAAAAAAATACCAATAAAAGGCGAGGTAGGCATTACAGTCAATTGAGTTAAGTTTGCACCTGAATCTTATGGCGCTAGTTAGGAAGGAGGTGTAAACTTTTTTCAAACATGTGCTAAGACTATCGGGTACTCTGATAAACTAACAGATGGCGCTGAAATTAATATGTTGTGACATGAGTATTAAGCCAGTGAGGATGGATTTAATGACACAGACCGATTTCCACGCGTGCGGAGCCGAGCCGAGCTATATATATATACACAGCTATATATATAAAACTCAAAGGTGACTGACTGACTGACTGACATAGTGATCTATCAACGCACAGCCCAAACCACTGGACGGATCGGGCTGAAATTTGGCATGCAGATAGATGTTATGACGTAAGCATCCGCTAAGAAAGGATTTTTCAAAACTCACCCCCTAAAGGGTTGAAATGGGGTTCCAAAGTTTGTATGGGGAATCAAGATTAGTTAGACTATTTTATTCGAAACTTCACAGGAGTATTTCTAACGATAAATGAGTAAGCACGTGTTTCAGGTTTTTTGAAAATTGAACCCCTAAAAGGGAGAAATGTGGTGACAAAGTCTGAAAATCAGCATGGGTATTGTTTTTATGGTTTATCGGGTCGCTGATTACGAAAACCGCAACGATTTTAAAATCCAACGTGGCGGACGTGAGTTACCATCTCCCCTGTTGGGGTGAAATGGGGTTGAAATGTCTAAATACTAAACCATTGGTTCTAGAGAGTTCAAATTTGGCACGTAGGTTAAATAAATAAAATAAAAGAAGCAGTTGTCAAAAGTCACCCCCCCCCCCAAGGGGTGAAATGGGGGTCGTAAGTTTGTAAAGTAGGGAAAAAATATTAGTTAGACTATTTTATTGAAAACTTCCAAGGAGTATTTCTAACGATAAATGAGTAAGCACGTGTTTCATGTTTTTTGAGAATTCAACCCCTAAAGGAGGAGAATATGGTGACAAAGTCTGAAAATCAACAAGGGTAATGTTTCTATGGTTTACCGGGTCGCTGATTACTAAAACAACAACGATTAAAAAAAAACAAACGTGGTGGACGTGAAATACCGTCTCGCCTGTTGGGGTGCGATGGGGTTGAAATGACTAAATATGAGTATGGGTGTAATTTTTATGGTTTGTTGGGACGTTATTTACGAAAATGCCACCGATTTTGAAATTTTATTTGTGGTCATGAAAATTCTTGAAAGCATTTGCGCCAAATTGCAATTTAATCGGTCCAGTAGTTTTGCAGCAAAGCGGATGTAACAGACGGGCTGACAGACAGCTACACGTGATCCTATAAGGGGGTTCTGTTTTTGCTTTTGAGGTATGGATAGAGACCCGCGTTATCCTAATAGATTAAAAAAATAGTATTTGGTGGCATCTCGATCGTCGTCAATCGGTACCTATAGGCGGGCGGCGCGTTGGGGCGGGAGGAGTAATGATCGGGAAACTTCCTGCATCCGTAATAAATACATTCAAGCTTTTCAATAATTATGTTAAGTCATTTCAGAATTCTGAATTACGTTTATCTGGCTCAGAATAATACATTTTTCATTCATCAACGAAGAGAACCTCAATATCTTACAATAGAACATGACGTAGGTAACTTAGAACATGGCTTAGAATCATTAAACCAATCTCGAATATCCCAAGTCGATAAGCGGAGGCTCGGGACATTATAAAAGCTTTATACAAATAAAATGCACACATAAACCGGTGTCTTAGCTTCACTTCGAGTTATGAATTTTGAAGTGAACTTTATTTGGTACAGTAAAAGCTGAGATCGCTTGATTTGTGAGTGCTTGAGTTTTCGGTTTGATTTGATAAAGTGGAGTTATGATAAAATAAAAAGTATTTCCCAGTAATATTAGAAAAGCGAAAGTCTGTGTATGTTTTGTTACTTCTTCACGCTAAGACGGCTGGACGGATATGCATGAGGGAAATGCAGATTATACCCTAACTTAACAAATAGCCTACTTTTAATCCTGAAAAAAAAAGAGCATTGTTCCCGTAGGATGATGTATATTATATAGGCACGCGAGCGAAGCCGCGGGTTAATGCTAGTATATATATATATGTTAGAGGGAGATCTGTAGTGATTTTAAATAAAACAATCACGTGATGGACAAACTGTATTTAACGATCTTCTTCTTCGAGTGTTTGACCAAGAATGCGGGCTTATTTTTTTATATCATGACTTGAACAGTATCAGGGCTGGTTAGCCCTCACTACCAGTAGTCGTACTTTGTGTGGGAGTATAACCAGCTAATGGGATTATCTCCGCGCCACAGGGGTAATTAATGCGGGCTTAACGATGTCGCAGCCTTTTATAAGGCACTGTCAACAAGTTGCACCTGCACTCTTGTGTCAAATGACCAATTGAACATTCAATTTTACTTAATAGCTAAATTCATTGATTCTATAGCAATAAATCGTAGTTTAATTTGGGTACTATTTAAACAAGCTTCTTTTTAATAGCATTATTCGCCTCAGAAAATATAAGTTACCTTCTAAATTAGTAAGTCGGCCACAACAAACGCGCGTCTGAATAATTATATCTTAGCCACTAGTTATCTTCTTTGTAAGCCACTGTAATTGTAACTTAGCATGGTGGTTATTTTTTAGCATCTAAATTTGAGGCATGCATTTAAAATAGCAAACTTCTAAATAGTATATATTAAAGCCATTATTATTGAGGAGAGAACAAAACAAAATACTTAAATCTCATTTTAGGTTAAGGTCGCAGTTCAACCTAACACTCCTCCTCGCTTCGCTCGTCGTCGTACCTAACCTAAGCCAAGTTGGACCTGCCTTAGAACTAGATTATAGAGAACCTATTGCAATATGAACGAATGAATGACAATAAACAAACACGGGCGGGTCGGTCGGTACAAGAATCGAATGGCGCTCTCTGATTGGTGCAAATGGCCGGTGGCTGTCATGTCGCGCACTCGCGCCAAATCGTACCTACAGTGGCTATTTTCACGATAAAAGAATATGAAGTATTATTTTACATGTTAAGTTATAATATATGATGTTGTCTATTGAAGCTCGAATATATAATTTTTGAGGAGCTTGTATTAAAGCTGTAAAGCGAAAAATGATGATGAGTTGCAAATCCCGTGGCCGAGTTAATAAATTAGTTGGCAATGTATAAATCATGTTAGGTTATTTTAATTTTACTCTGATTTATCGTGAATTTACTATATAATGTTTTGATTGTTTAATTATAATGTTTTATTTTGCCAATTTTTGTATAAAATTAATGTTTTTAGTCTATGGTTTATCCTAGTAATATTTAACGTTCAAGTATGACAACACTGTATGTATTCTATTGGTAAAAATTGTGGCGGGAAAACAGACAACGCTCAACGATTGGACCGCGTCACGAATATCACGCGATGACGCGAGCCAATCGGGGAGCTGCATGTTCCCGCCATAATGACGATCGGTTGGCCTAGGAGCTGGGCTCCAGGCGGCCATTCTTGCCGGAGTCGTGAACGACAACGGTTGTGATAGTTTTTAGTTGTGTTAAAAGTGCTGTAATGGTTTTAATTACTTCTGGAATAAATCCAAATATATTCTGAGTTTGAGTTTCTCTTCAAATCTGCTGCCTTCAAGCCCCATCGATAATAATTCAGAAGTGACAAGAACTAGTAAAACGTAAGTACACGCCCATATTCGTAAGTTTTCTCAGTGTGCAGTGCTAAGTGAACTAAAACAGATAAATTAGTTATATTTTTACCAACGTTATAATTCTAGATAGTCCCTGTTCAAATTCGGTCAATGGTCACCATTCTTTCATTGCCATAGCATTCTTAATCTTATAATTATCAATGTTGGCTCTTTAAATTAAATATTACGCTTTATTAGTGCTGTTTTAGTGCCGTTTTAAAATAATTTTATGCTTAGTGGGTACATTTATTTTTAACGGTTAAGCATGTTTGGCTAGTAAATTTCGATATTTTCACCATTGTATGCGGTGACTGAATCAGTGGTTTAATATTTTTAGATACGTAAATACAAATGGGTTCGAATCCCGGACAATAGTCTACCAAGTTTTGTTTCATGTTTATATATCTAGTTAGGTTAGGCGCCAGCAGCGTCTGCTTAAATAAGCACGGTTATCTATGCCGCAGTTGACTATCCAAGTAAGTTTTGTAATTATTCCAATCTGTCCAGCTAGATTAATGTAGCCTTTCTAGGTCCCTAATCTTTATTTATGTTTGCTTTCCCTTGTTTCGTGAATTATCGGTACGTTTAAGTAGCGGCTACTGGAAAATAATAATTTTGCACAGTTTATTTAATATTTATTTGTAGATATTTATCAAATTACTTTATTGTTTCGTTGTGAACCACTCTTAAGTAGCTAGAGAGCAGATTACTTTTTATCCACGCTTTGTGATGGTAGCTGGCCCGTTCAATAACCTTTCAAATATTATTTTAAGGTTCTAAATTCTTTTTCGGAGCGACGAAGGCTTGCGACTCCGAGACCGAGAGACGTGAACTCGACCACGCGGAGCCGTAGTCGCCTGCGAAGTTCAAGCGCAAGCCGCCGTCCTCCGGAGTCGGACATCGAGCTGGGACGTGAGCGACTACGGATGCTGGAGGAAGAAGTTCGCCGTGAACGCGATCGCGTGCGCGCCACGGAACACCTGCGCGATTCTGCGCGACGCACCAACAAGCCCCACGGTCGCAGCAGTCAACGTAGTACCTCCGAGGCAACAAGGCGCCGGGATGCTGAGCTGCGAGCCGAGCGACGGGCCGAGCAAGGATCACAGCAGCGCGACAGCAGACACTGGATTGAAAGGTCACGTAGCCCTTCTTTATCGAAAAAAGATTTATTTGACTTGTTTAAAAATTTGAGAGATGGTCTAGCATTACCACCCGTAAACCAAAGCGCACAACAGCCATTACAAATGATCGTCCATAAAAACATATTACCAAACTTTGATCCTTCTTCCAAGAAAAAGGTTAACGAGTGCGCTTCAGTGTACGGGTGGGATGAGAGAACCACCACTCATTTTGCTATGCAAAAGTTGCAAGGTCTGGCCAAGACATGGTACGAAAGTCTGAACACTTTTATTTCCTTGGCCGGAATGGCAAACTAAACTATTAAGTGCCTTTCCATGTGAACAGAACTATGGCCAGACCTTGGAAGACATGATAAGGCGGAAAAGTAGGTACGGCGAATCAATAGAGGTGTACTACTATGAAAAGTTAAGTCTAGTGAACCAATGCGAAATAGTTGGAACCCGCGCAGCCGAGTGCATAATACATGGTATAACAGATAAGACTCTAAAATCGGGGGCTTTGGCACTTCGTTGCACGCATCCCGATCAACTGTTGCAGTATTTGATTAGCAATAGGGATTACAATCAATCTAATCACGACCGTCCGCATTTCAGGAATAGGAATGCCGATAGTTCAGTTGTTCCGAACACAGCGAATCCTAAACCTGGTATCAGGTCTAATCCTATTACTGGGTGTTACAATTGTAAAGAGAAGGGCCATAGTTTCTTGCACTGCCCTAAACCACTGCTTAAATGCACGCGTTGCTATAAGGTTGGCCACGTAGCGGAAAAGTGTTTTGTTAAGTCAGATGACAAAGGATAGGCGATCACTAAAGGTGCAGTGCAGAAAACTATGAGAATTGACTTTATAGATAGCAACAATACAGTTACAGGCAACAAACCGGGTTCCAAATTTTTGAAGGATATTAAGGTTAATAACACTGAGTTAAAAGCTTTTATCGATTTTGGAAGTGACGTTACCCTCATTAGGCAATCCTCGGCGAGGAAATTAGGTCTGCTTCACGATAACGTCCCCACATTTATGAAAGGATTTGGCAACAGTTTAGTCGAGTCACTTGGAAATGTAACTTGATATTTCATTAATCATTTAATTTCATTTCATCATTTCATTTTTGAGTGTCGACGGGGTGGAGGCCAAGGTAGCTTGTAAAGTCGTCAATGACCATTTGCTAGAAGTTCCCGTGCCGATGGGACAAACATTCACTGAGCAATCACATATATCAGTCTATAAAGATAATAATAAATTGAGATTCTTTAATATAGGGAATGAGTTGCCTAGTTCCGAACTAGTTGAGGACTGTGACTGCTTATTGATGTTTTCGCCCACCAGTACTATTAAAATCTTTGGTGCTGCCTCTATTAGGGTGAGAACTCAAACTGTTTTTGATGGTAACGTGCTGGTCAAAAGTAGTGTAGCAGGAAAGCCGAACGAGCAGTACTACATCAGCGGAGGACTTTATCGGTCTATAAAGGGACTGATTAATGTATTGGTTGTGCCTGGTTCAGAGTCTTGCAACATCCCATCGAAACTAGTCTTCTGCCGAGCTGAGAGAGTCGACGTTGTGAATCGGGTGGTTGATGAAACTTTTGTAGAGTCAAATATCAGTCAAGCATTCGATGAAAGCCAGGTGCGCGTGGGTGAAGGGGTACCAGAGGATGTTAGGCGGAGGCTATTGAATTTGTTAGGCAAATATCAACATTGCTTTGCCTTCTCTTTGAAAAATCTAGGTTGTACGAGCGTCACCGAAATGAGTATAGAACTTAATAGTCAGCGGCCAGTTGTTTATCGCCCATACAGGTTGTCACATCACGAACGGGAAAAGGATGCAGTCTAGCAGTGGAGCGATGATCAGGAGCGGGCATTCGAGAACTTGAAGTCTATTCTGGTTGATAGGCCTGTCCTTGCGATATATGACCCCACGGCTGAATTGAGTTGCACACTGACGCGAGCAGGATAGGAATCGGTGGAATCCTTTGCAGCGAGCGCGGGGCAGTGAGAACTTTCACCCTGTGGCATTTTACAGCCGGCAAACCTCCCCGGAGGAGAAAAACTTTCACTCTTACGAACTAGAAACCCTCGCGGTGGTTTGTTCACTTCGAAAGTTTAGGGTATATTTGCTAGGGAAGGAATTCAAAATCATTACCGATTGTAGTGCATTGCGTTCCACTTTTTCAAAGCGCGATTTGATCCCAAGAATAGCACGATGGTGTTTGACTTTACAAGAATTCAACTGTTCTGTCGAGTATAGGGCTGGGGTTAAAATGAGCCACGTCGATGCGTTGTCTCGAAATCCAGTTGAACCAGCAGAATCACTCGAGGACCAGTTTCCGGTAGTCATGTCTATTAGCAGCGAGGATTGGCTTCATACTCTTCAGTTAGGTGACACAGAGCTTTGTAGGATAGTAAATATTTTAAAGTGTTTACGAAAAAACTAAAAAACCAAAAATAACCCATTCAAGTACAGATTACATTTGACTCACCCTTCGAAGTCGATCCCAAACCACTCAGTTCTTATATTTATAGTTATATTATAGTTTACGCGAGGTTTGGCACCGACTTCGAAGGGTGAGTCAAATGTAATCTGTACTTGAATGGGTTATTTTTGGTTTTTTAGTTTTACTGAAGTCTGTTCTTTTTTTTGTTAAAATTTTTTTTTTTTTGCTTTTTAGTGGTTTTAGTGGCCATCTGTGGTGTTCATCATCAGTTTACTTACATAAAATCCTATTTACTGAATGTAAATTCTTGACTTTATCAATAAATTACCGAAAGCGCCGTACATGTCCCTGTAACATTTGAAGAGTTCCCTCGATTTCTCCAACATTCCACCATCAGATCCCGACTTGGTGCCAATGGGACCAACTTGGAGTTATACCCTTTCGATTAAAAAAAAAAAATTGAAAATCGGTTCACAGTTCTCGGAGATATCGAGTAACATACACACAAAAAAAAAAAAAAAAATTAGTTCGAATAGAGAACCTCCTCCTTTTTTTGAAGTCGGTTAAAAAATATATTAAAGAAAATTATGTTTTTAAAGACAACAAATTGTTTCGCTGCTTGAATGAAGATAAGACAAAACTCAGGTGGGTAGTACCAAAGGGGGCAAGGTGGCAAGTGTGTAAACTCAATCACGACGACATTGGACATTTTGGGGTTGAGAAAACTGGAACGTATCAGAAGTAACTATTGGTTCCCAAAAATGTCCAGATTCGTCAAGAAGTACGTAGGCGCCTGTATTGAATGTGCCTACGCAAGGAACAATTCTAGTAGTCGCGAAGGATTATTACACCCCATCACAAAAGCGGAGATTCCATTCCATACCCTTCATTTGGACCACCTTGAAACATGTTTTAAATGCAGTTGCTAGCCCTAGATCAAATGGGCAGGTGGAACGGTACAACCGCACAATTCTTGACTCTTTAAAGGCGCTAAGCATAAATCATGGGGAAAAGAGTTGGGATAGTCATTTAGGACGCGTTCAATGGGGTTTGAACAACACTATTCAGAAAACCATAGGGAGGACACCATCCGAGGTGATGTTTGGAACCCCAATGAACGGCGAATTTAACCCCATGCTTAATGACGCTACGGCAGTTACTCGTGAAGATATAGGCGTTTCTGACATACGCCATAGTGTTAAGACTAGGATAGATGTAGAGCAAATCAAGCAAAAAGATAGATATGACGTAGGTAGGAAACCCTCCCGAGTTTACAGCGAAGGAGAACTCGTTAAAATAACAAAGACTTGCTTTAGTAACAACGGGCAAAGTAAAAAAAAAAATAATGCTCTCCTATATAGGGCCATACCGCGTAAGCAAAGTTTTGGGCAACGACCGGTATATCGTAGCGCCAATACCAGGGTTAGTCAATACCGAAAATAGACGATCAACAACCGTTGCCGCAGACCGCATGAAACCGTGGATTCATGTAACTGCTCTAGAAGTTGAGGAAAATGATGTGGATGAGAGTCTTGAGTCTGATAATGATAATGGCAACGATATATAGTATAATGTGGAGTTGTTTTCTTTCTAGCTGTAACGAATTAAGTTACAGTTACTACAGAATGTTTTTCGTTGTTACAGAACAAGTACGCGAGAATCGATCGGTTCGCGGCTTGGTGCAACGAGTGTCAAAGCAAGTCCTTCGGCTGCCACTACGAGCATTAATCGATCGGCTCGGGCTGGCGTCGCTAGGCATCCTGATTAATCGATCGTTCAGGAGGATAGGGCACCCTGATTAATCGATCGTTCAGGGATTAAGAACAAGTACGCGAGAATCGATCGGTTCGCGGCTTGGTGCAACGATTGTCAAAGCAAGTCCTTCGGCTGCCACTACGAGCATTAATCGATCGGCTCGGACTGGCGTCGCTAGGCATCCTGATTAATCGATCGTTCAGGAGGATAGGGCACCCTGATTAATCGATCGTTCAGGGATTAAGGTATTCTGATTAATCGATCGTTCAGAATACTCTTTCGATTACAACAAATTCTGTCAAGATATAATCGATCGGTCGTGACTTTATTTTGATGTTCGTTAACTCAACAAATCAATCGTTCGTGTTCACTAAGTAGTCTTAATTTCAGCAAATCGATTGCTGTTAATTGTTTTGCTTTTTGTAGTCTACATAATCCAATTGTATTACTCATACATATACAATGAATGTAACTTGTCGTAATATGAATTGCCTTGGAAGTTAATTGTTTTGTTTTAGAGTTGCTATCAAACTTTAATATTTAATTCATATCTTATTATAGCTTCATTTTTTGCATCTACCAATTTTAGCTAAGTATGTTTGGAATAATTAAAAGTATAGTAAATTTGATACTTTACATTTAAATTAAAATACATAGGTATTACACATTTTAAACTTAAGTACTTAATTAGCTATAACTTACGTAGGGCAGAGGGCGCTAGCGTCACGAAAACATCGGCTCTATGAATAAATTACTTTTAAATTTAGTGACAATCAATAATCTACCATGAATATATATTTTTTATGTGATAAACTGTGTCAGTGATCTGTGAAAACTGTTGTTCTAAAGTGATATCAACTAATTAAGGAACAAAAGTCATAAGTGTCGTCCAACAGACCGTTACCGAAATATTTTGAAACAACTTAGTGACAGAAGAAATACATCACCAGGACCTCTCTGTGACATAGCCATAATACCTAACAATAGTAAAGCTGTGAAATTGATTTCAATCTAAACCAATTCTTGAGAAATCAATTAAATATTCCTCTACTAACAGTACCAGCTAACACCATCTAGTTCCCGCGCAGTGTAAACCAGACATTGGATCGATGAGTGAGACGGATGATGACAAGCAGTCAAGCGCGTCCATAATAAGGCACTAGGTGCGAGAGAGACAGACACTATAATCACTAGCCTGACTGCATTACCGCTGCATTACTGATAAGCACCGAGCACCGCCCACTCCGATAACACTTGCCGTCGGCAATTAGAGAACAAAAGAAAATAGGCCTACGCTCGAAGCAATATTTGTTTACGAATTAAATTTAACTTATAAAACACTTTTGCCAGTCATCTTATGATAATATTACAGTTCGAAAACACAGATATCAACCAAATCACTCCGATGATGCATTATTTACATCTTCACAAAGTAAACTGGACTCCACAGAAAATAGTCTTCCGAACATATCGTGCGGAGAATTGTCGTTAATTAAAGATCTTAAACATCAAGTAGGAGAACTTCAGAATGACCTGGGCATCGCCAATGATGAAATAGGAAAACTTTCACTGGAAATCTCGGAACTTAAACGAGCAAATGATTCATTTAAAAAGAAAATAGCACTGTATAAAACTGTTACATCCTCAGATATCTTAAAACATAACAATCACAACTCGAAAATACTCTCTAGAGGTAGGATGTCATTCACTCCCACTTACAGGAAAATAAGTCAACTGTGCAATATAAAATCCTCAAGTATACAGCGATCTAACCATGTATGCCGAATATTGGACAATCTGCGGACGCCCGATACCTCGGGAGAAAGTGCAATCAACTTGTCAATTCAAAGATGTGGCGCTGCAAACGATACAATTGTCTTCAACATGAACCGAGAGACATCTTCGTCTACTCCTAAGAAAGACCGTAACCAGTCAACTCCCGTACCGAAACCTGAAGAACCTGTCGAGCTACCAAGAACAAATGCCCCATCGAAACAGATAGTAATACCCTTAAAAAATAAAATCGTTGTAGCGAGTAATTACAAGGGCCAGAAAATCACTGATATTATTAGTAACAATGTTGTTCTTAACAAATTTAATTACTGTCATTTCCAAACACCTGGCGCAGGAATCATGCAAATACTGGAACAATCTAAATACTATACAAAAAATTTAACACTAGCAGACTACTATGTACTTATGATAGGGGAGGAAAATTTTTATGAAAATGAAAACTATGAAAAATTGGTACAATGTATAACAGATAATTTATGTTCCATAAATCACACTAATATTATTATTGTGTGCCCAACGTATATATGTGGTAAGCCTATATATAATTCTAGAGTAGAAATATTCAATAGACTACTTCGATGCAGTGAAATCTACCATGAAAAACACATATCATTTGACTCGAACCTCGACCTAACATTTGATATGTTTTCAGCAACTACTGGCCGTATCAATAATCGTGGCATGACAAACATTATAAGCCACTTAGGAACTTTTATTTCTGAAAGCGCTCGCCCTATACAAGGGCCTGAAATAATTAGTAGTCATAAATTTAAAATGACTCAAAAAAAACTAACTGATTACTACCCAAAATGTTCTAGAAAATTGAAAAAAACACTAAAAACTAAGACGATTTTAGATTTTTTTCCTATAAGACAATTTACATCCTGCACCAAAATATAGCTGGATTATTAAATAAATCGGACATGCTGTCGGTATATTTACAGGATTTTGATGCTAAAAGCATGCCTGTAGATGTTTTGTGTATTACTGAGCACTTCCTGATGACGGGCTCAGAAAACCTTGTGACTATACCGAACTTTAAACTTGTAACTTGTTTCTCTAGAGAACAATGTCGAGGAGGGGCATGTATATTGGTTAAGTCTCATCACGAATACAAAGAAATTACTAACATAAAAAGTTTATCTCTGGAATGCTCTATTGAATGTTGCGCAATTGAATTACTACGACATAAAATTATTATTATATGTCTTTACAGAACTCCCCAATCGAATTTACAGTTGTTTTTTGACAAAATTGATACAATTCTTAACAAAACATGTGATAACACTAATAATAAAAAAGTTGTGCTATGCGGAGATTTTAATGTGAACATTTTAAAAAAGAATAATAGTACTTTACAATTTGAGTGTGTGTTATCAAACCATAATCTAAAGTTGGAAATTAAGGAGCCAACTAGATTAGCTAGTGGCACCTGCCTTGATAATTTTGCTCACAATATTAAGGGCTCGAAAGGTCATGTGTTTGACCTTGGCTTATCCGATCACACAACACAAATATTAAAGTGCCCTGTAAAAAAGACTTGTCTCATTAATTGTTGGAGAATAAAGCAACGAGATTTTAGTACTCACAATTTAGCCTTGTTTAAAAAATGTATCCATAGTTTATCATTCTCAGATGTATTGCAATGCACTGATGCCAACATGGCTTATAATTTGTTTTTAGATATTTTCACCTGTTTTTATAATCTATGTTTTCCCTTCAAGACTATTACACTTAAATCAACAATAAAAGCAAAATGGATATCTCGTGGGATCAAAACATGTAGTAAAAAAAGACGAGCCTTATTGTGGAAATATCGATTTTGTCCCAATAAAGTGAACAGAGATACCTTTAAAACCTATAATACTAGGTATAAGAAAGTACTTAAACTCACACAGCGCTCGCAAAACGATTATTTTATAAAGCAGGCAACAAATAAATCCAAAGCTACTTGGCAAGTCATAAATAAAAACAAACAGGTGTTTCCAAGAGAGCCAATATCGAGTTTAATTAAGAATGATGTAACAATTACTGATCCGACTGCTATGGCCAATGCTTTTAATAATTTCTTTGTTGACCAAATAGTTACTAAAGCCAGTGATGTAAAATGTAATATTAAAACTAACTGCAGTCAATCCATGTACATGACACCCACTATTCCCCATGATATAATGACTATAATTAAAACACTAAAAAACACAAATAGTGTTGGATATGATAGTATACATACTAAAGCCGTAAAGCAGGTATCGCATGTGATTGTTCATCCCCTAAGTCACATCGTCAACCTCAGTATCTCAACGGGAGTATATCCAGATGAGCTAAAACCTGTCGTTGTAAAACCTTTACATAAGAAAGGGGATAAAACAAACATGTCAAATTATAGACCCATTGCTTTGGCAACAGTATTTTCTAAAGTATTTGAAAAGGTCATTTACAAGGCACTGTACGATTACTTGGAGAAATATGATTTATTAGTCGCAGAACAAAAGGGCTTTCGTAAGAAAAAATCCATAAATATGGCAATATACGATCTTGTCAAACCAATCATAGAAAATGTAGACAGACGTAACCACGTCTGTGCCATATTTATGGACATGACTAAAGCGTTTGATTATGTAAATCATTCCATTCTTCTAAGGAAATTGAACGCATATGGTATTCGTGGTAACATTTTAGAGCTGTTAAAGTCTTACCTAAGCGATAGAGACCAATATACGGAACTCTCGCAAATCTGCTTGCACACCAAATATGTAAAGGCTTACCGATCTGAAAGAAGACAAATCATGTATGGCGTGCCGCAGGGAAGTGTTCTCGGACCTCTTTTATTTTTACTGTATATCAATGACCTACCTCGGCACGTCAAACACCCAATGGTATTATTTGCTGATGACAGCACTGTTATTATTAAATGTGATGATGTTAATGATTACGAAATGGAAATTAATAATACAGTAAAGGATATCGTTGAATGGCTTAATGTGAATAATTTATTAATTAATCTTGAGAAAACCAAAATTATGCATTTTTCTCAACGTAAACTACCTATTCCTGTTTTTTGTAATTATGAGGGGACATTAATTGAATCGGTCACTGATATTAAGTTTTTGGGAGTATATATAGACAACCATCTTTCATGGAACTCACACACTGAACAAGTATGTCAAAAACTGAGTCAGTATGCATATGCTCTCCATAAACTTGCAAAGCAGGCGAGTCCTGATGCTGTATTAACAGCTTATCATGGTTTTGTAGCGTCAACCTTACGTTATGGCATCATTTTTTGGGGCAATTCCTCAAATAAAGAGGCGGTATTCAAAGCTCAAAAAAGATGTATTAGAGCAATGCGTGGCCTTCGACAAACTGACAGTTGTGAATCTCATTTTAGGGATCTAAGAATTTTGACGATGCCTTGTCTTTATGTCTTAGAAGTGGTTATGTTTATTAAAAACAACCCAGACCTATTTAAAAAATGTAATTTTAATAGCAAACGTTTAGAGCTAAGTCGTAGGGAGAATTTATCTACACCCTTAGGAAAAACTGCTTTAATGCGTAATAGCATATTCTCTGTAGCGGCAAGAGTGTACAACAAACTACCTACAGAACTTAAATTGTTACCAACGCCACTTCTGAGGCATAAATTATCACTATTGTTAATTAATAAGTGTTATTACTCAATTTTGCATTATTTAAATGACGACGACATCTGTATATAATTATTATCGGTATTATAACTATTATTATTTTGCTACATTATTTTTATTTGTAATTGATTAAATTTTTTTTTTTTTTTTTTTTTAATTATCATTGCGTATTCATTGTTATTAGTTACCATAAATTATTTTGTTACCAATTATTACTATTTCCTAATTGTAGATTGACACATATAATTTTGTTATTAGTATTAACTTGACATTATTTAAATATGCCTTGTCTTCTTTTGCAATGTTATGACATTATTTATATTGTTTTTACACTGTTTTTGTACGCCAATCGGCAAAATGTAGTGGAACCAAGAATATATGTAACAACTTGGCCTATAAACGGCCTTCACCTACATTTTACAAATAAAACACTTTGACTTTGACTTTGACTTTGACTTTAGGTTGGCCATGATGATACCCGATTGTTAGGTTACCACCTGTTGTCGTGTGCGGGGACGCACACGATGTCAGGACGGACGATTGTTAGGTTATTTTATTTTTACTCTGATTTATCGTGAATTTACTATATAATGTTTTGATTGTTTAATTATAATGTTTTATTTTGCCAATTTTTTTATAAAATTAATGTTTTTAGTCTATGGTTTATCCTAGTAATATTTAACGTTCAAGTATGACAACACTGTATGTATTCTATTGGTAAAAATTGTGGCGGGAAAACAGACAACGCTCAACGATTGGACCGCGTCACGAATATCACGCGATGACGCGAGCCAATCGGGGAGCTGCATGTTCCCGCCATAATGACGATCGGTTGGCCTAGGAGCTGGGCTCCAGGCGGCCATTCTTGCCGGAGTCGTGAACGACAACGGTTGTGATAGTTTTTAGTTGTGTTAAAAGTGCTGTAATGGTTTTAATTACTTCTGGAATAAATCCAATTATATTCTGAGTTTGAGTTTCTCTTCAAATCTGCTGCCTTCAAGCCCCATCGGTAATAATCAGAAGGACAAGTAATAATAATTGTTGCTTTTGACTTGACGCTTTCTTTAACAATTTTAGTTGGCGTTGTAAAGAAGATGAATTAGTTTATTAGAGGCTATCTCATTTTCCCGATGCTTACAGTTATTAAATGAGAAGTTCGACCATGTGGCCAAGAAAAAAATCTGTGGCCGGATTTATTATTTCTCGTTTAATTTCACATTCGAGTTTACAAATCTAGTATAATTTATTTTAACGTACATTTATTTCATTTATAATGAAAATTGTTATGCAAATCATTATTGGTCTACCTACAAAGTAATACTAAGGATTTTACCAACATTGGAGAGGCGCTAACACGGCCATTCTAATCTAAGCTCGTGCTCTGAGCGTGTTTAATTTTCGTAATCTGCAAGGTAATAATTTTGGTGGTGGTGTAAGCAAATCGGATACATAATTTGGCATACAAATTGCGCGCTTTTATTTCTGGCACTTAATATGTGCTCTTTTGTTTGTGGCACTTAAATCAATCAATCAAACTGCCGTATTCTACACCAGATCAGACGACGACGCAACGGAGCCACGCCATTCTGTCCCCTGAAATCTAACTAGTTTTAAGTCTTTGTTTATATGTATTTCTGTAGTTCACAGTGCCTTGGTTTTTACTGCAATGCTGTGTAACTTATTTGAATAATAAATAAATAAATAATGAAATACGTGCCATTACAGGCGTACCTGATGAGGTATCGTGCAGAGACTTGTTTAAGGAGTTAAACATTATGCCCCTTCCCTGCGAGCTCACCTATAAGGTAGCTCTCTTGACACACAATAACTTGGCATCCCGCGCAATGCGTAGTGACAAGTTTGCCCACAGGCTGTAACGCCCGCTCACAGGCTGCGTAAGTCCGAGAAATCGGTATATGTCATGGGCCCGGCGGTGTATAATAGGCTGCCGGACAAAATTAAAAGGGATGCAACTTCCACGGCGTTATTTAGGTCGAGGTTACGTAAATGGCTCCTTGACACATTTTATTTGATCGAAGAGTTATATGAGCTTCCCATTCAATAATTTAATACTATAAATAACTTGTAGATGTAGATAGAAAGATTAATACGCTCAGAAAAATTGGGTTGTGCTCACACGTGCCCACATCAGGACTCGAACCCGGTACCCTTATAATTGTAATTAGAAATATTATAAATAATTACTTCATCTAGTCAAATGTATTATAGTCCCTTAACTACCTACCTGCCTTCTTTAGTCACACAAACACCTACCTCCCGTCCCCAGGACGGATTCATAATGTCGGCCTTAGGTATATATTAAATTTTATAGATCGGATGGGAATTTAAAATAATAATGGCAATATAGACATATTAAAATATTTATTAAGCTATTAATCATTCTGGAAACATTAACAAATATTTTTTTGCAGTAAAAATATGGCAACAGTCCTTATTTCTACTTTAGGAACTATCCTTTGGAAGGTGAGATCAACAAAATTTTTGACTTTATATACAGATCTAAGTATTTATTTCTAATTATTCAATAATTAACAATGCTAAATCAATATCGGATTTTCATTTTCATTTTCAATAAATTTCGTTAAAATAAAGGTAATATTTATACAAAATTGCAGACCACTAATTTATTCGATTTGTTCGCGGCAGTGAATATAAGTTTGTTTGCACACTCTAGGCTAATCGTTTTTTTGCATTAGAAACATACGTACTGGTTCCCGTTTTTTCTTCGGGTCACAAGTAGAACAGGTTTTCCGTTTTCCAATCACTACCAACCTGACTAAGCGGTCGGCTAAGTAAAAAAAATGTATCCATAGTCACGTAACCACCTACCACCCGTCTCCGAGACCCTTAAGAAAAAATACGTATCCACCTACAACCCGTCTCAGAGACGGTCGGAGACAGTAATATGCTCACCAAAATTAAATGCGTACACGACCGACCTTGTCGATCGACGACGCGGCACTGAGGCAGGAGGGGAGAAGGTAAAAGGACACAAACGTTTGTAGGATGCTCGCACATAGATAAGTATATATGTAAACAATTTTAGGTTTGAATGAGTCTGTGAGACGGGATGTAGTGGGGTAGGTGGTTAAGGGTTTATCCAACGAATTTAGTAACGCAATTAATAATTAACATAATGTGATAACCATAAGTGATAATCATAAGTTAAAACCTGTAATTTGTAAAATAAGTACCTATGCTCAAAATTGTTGACATGTAACTTGGTGTTACCAGTAAAGAATTTGTTTTTGTTTTGTATTTGTATTTGCGTGATCTTTGTCTCATTCGAGTAGTTTTTGAAACAAAAATTATTAATGAAAAATTCAAACCGTAGGTTTCAAATATATACCAATCTCAATAGCCCTGTTCAGTTCTAAGTAGTAACATTGATAATATGTTAAGAAGCATCTTTGATCTTCGAGAAAAATGTCTAAAACAATTGGCATTTTCAACGGATAAGAAGCCTTAATGGGGGCTTCTCGGCTCCGTCCACTCATCCGTCCATCCGTCTCCGTCCATCATCGGTGCGGGTGCGGTGATACGCGACGAGGATACGATACGGCAAGTGTGGACGCGTTTCTTCGCGCGACGGCGCAAATGATACGGAGTGCCCGCAGTGAGCGTCCAAACAGGACGATACGCGGTGAAGTTACGCGACGGGGATCGGATCGGCGAAATGATACAAGTGTGGACGCACCCTTAGGATCGCGAGCGTTTCACCACGAAGCCCCCCGAATATGTACCTACACTCGCGTTTTTAATTAGGCGAATTAACTTGACAGTTCATTGCACACGAATGTTGCCACAGTTTCGCTAGTGTTGTTCATATCGATGTTTGAAAAAAAAACATTTCATACCAGAGCTTTAGTCAAACAGCGTTAAAACAAAAGTATTCGTTATATGTTTCATAAAATTTACATTATTATGTTTGAAATCAAACTAATAATTTTATGACACGAAACAATAATAAAAAAAACAGTCGGAATTAAAATACTTATATCGAACTAACTTTATTTTAGGAGATCGCTAAGAATGCTGTCCGCCTTTTTGTTTTCTTGACAGTTCCGCGGTACTATCGAATACACTAATAACTGTACATTTGTAAACGAATATAAACCTTAACGCAACATGTTAAGGTTATATCGACATATTTGTATCGACATAAACCAATCACTATTTATTTTTTCTATTCCTGACAACATTTTCAGCTGTCAAGTTAGTTCGCCTAATTAAAAACGCGAGTTTATCTTTACCAATATAAATGACGCTGGCAAAAATAAAAGAGAACATCAAACTAATAAAACAGATACTTGACAGTTTTCTGAACGATAACATGATAAGAAGTGTTTCAATTTCCTGCAACGAAAAGTATAAAGAGCTATCAATGACTGCAGTCTGCACAGTTCAGCATTTGTTGTAAAGTATCTAATTCAAAATGGTCGCCACTAAAACTTTGTTAGTGTTGTTTATTCTGGCAATGGTGATGCCTGGTATGTTGGCGTTAAACGTTCCAGAATGCAATGAGGTAAATAATTCTGCTTTTCTACAGGGAATGGGTGAAACTTTTCAAAAAGCTTGAATTTTAAGAGGCCTTATTCCTTTTAAAATGCTGATTGTTTTAGACATTTTTCTCTATGATCAAACATTTTTCTTAACATAAATAATTGGTGTTACTACCTAGAACAGGGCAATTGAGATTTATTGGTATATATTTAGAACCCTACAGTTTGAATTTTTCATTGATAATTTTTGTTTCAAAAACTACTCGAAGATGACAAAATTCACGCGGAAATTTACTTTATTCAACTTATTTTCAATTGCACGCAATGAAAGCATGAACTAGCTATGTTACTACCTAGAACTCGAGGAAAAGTAGGTATTATTCATTTCAAATAGTTGGTTAAAATTATCAATATATATATAATTTAGGCTTTCCATAGCCATACAGCGTGGGAATGCTGCCTGCGTCATGGGCACCCTACCGAGAGGTCTTCTTTTATTAAAAATATTTTAATCATAGTTGAATTTTTAGTTTTAATTCTATAAATTTGATATTTTTATGTTTTATTTTTGACCCATAATAAATGTTAATTTACTTGTTCAATATATTTGTCATAATATGAAAAAAAATAATTTTAAGCGGAATAAGGCCTCTTTATAGGTAGGAATAGAAGTTACAGATTTTTTTTTCCTACCTAAAACAAAGGTAAAAATGCTTTTTCTCGCCTTGTACCTTGTGCTTGTCGCCTGATACCTTGCGGTGCAGTAGTATAAATTGCGATTGCAAAGCTATTTTTAGTGTTTATATAATTTTACTCAAATATACTCCGTAAATAGATATCTATGGACCCCTGCCAAGTCAAGCAAAAAGGCTCAACAGAGTAAAAGTACATTATAATCGCCATTGATATAACTACACCGCAAGGTATCCGTACAGGTACGGATACGGTACAATAGGTCTATACAAGGCGGAAAAAACATTTTCACCCCACCAGCTCCAACATGGCAATTTTGCTGTCAGCTAACAAGTGAACAAAATGCGATTTTGTTTCGCGTGAGTAGAAAGTAGCTTTTTAATTTTTTCAATTTTTGACTATGAATTCTCATTTCTCAGCCACAGGTTAATTAATAAAATTCATGTAGTCATTAAAATAATGTAGTAAGACATATACGAATTCAGTGAATGTTCCGTTCACTGCAGAACCCGGGGTATCTCGATTTTTCATACTACGTATGTGTTCAGTGACTCTTGTGGAAATGTTCCGGCCAGTCTCTCCTATATAGTTCTTCTCACAGGAGCACGGAATCATGTATACGCCAGGATTGCTTAATGGTTCCTTATCTTTTGGTGAACCGTGTATGTATACGCTTCAGACTCACGGTAGTTTTCTATGTAATAAAATGTATTTCATAAATCTATGAAACATGTAATGTCTCATTTTTTAATGTGGGTACACCACAATTTTTATTTAAACCATGAATACAAGGATCAAATCTTAAAGAAAAATTGAGAAAGGAGCTACCTGGGGGAAGGTAGGCTAAGGTGTTAAAACCTTTCAAATAAACAATGCAAATGACACACAAGCATAAGGAAAAATTCGTCAGGTCTACGTGGAGCGAGGTTAGCGAAGTGGCTAACGCGCTGGACCGGTAATCCAGAGGTACCGGTGCGATTCCCGGTCCCTTCCACCAGGTAGCTCCTTTTTAATTTTTTCTTTTATTTATTTATTTATTTATTAGGTTTGCCAACAGGTACAATGCTATATAACATACATAAAAAACAAATGCAAGTACGAAACATATCAGAGTATTTACCCAATTACAGGCAAACACAACGTGCGTTATGAACAAAAAATCGCTTACGTTAACTGACTTTATGTTCAATAGGTAACATAGAAAAAAAAAGAACTAGAAAAAAAAACTAGATTGAATTAAAATTTACAATGTTACAATGTTTCTTTAAGCTTTGATCTTTGTATTCATGGTTTAAAATGTATTTTTCACCTCACTAGCTCGGAAAGCCCAGTTTGTTTGTTTGATATCTATTGAGAAAATCGCTTTTTATCCACATGTGGAGAAAGAGTTTTGACGTTTCAACGCAGCTAAAGTAAAATTTGACATGAGCTTATTTTCTGAAAAATCCCGTTTAAAATACCTACACGAAAGCTAATTATACCTTAGTTTTAATAAATGGCAAATTGGTTGATTATTGCAGATATTTTTCAGAGAAGATATAGTACAAACCCTTATTCTTTTTTCCTCGCTGTAGTGAGGTGAAAAGTTTTGTGTTATACACGGGCGAAAGTTATTTTACGTCTCGTGTATTGAAACACTCGCTACGCTCAGGATTCTATTTTGAACCACTCGCTTCGCTCGTGGTCAATCATAGGATCCTTTGGCTAGCTCGTGTTTCAAATATACACTCGCGGGTAAAATACAACTTTCCCCCCTTGTATAACAAATTATTATTGTTTCCAGGCATGCCGCCACTCGCTTCGGGAGCGTGAGGAATGTTGCCGCAACCATGGGCACGGAGGATACTCCGGCTGCACAAGGGGGCACAAGATGCACTGCAAAGGCTATTAGGCTCCACGGGCCACAACCTCATACAGAACGGCTATCGTTAAACGCATAATGCAACACATTCGGTGTCTTATTAAATGATTGTTTTAATAAAGTTTTTGAAGATAAAAAAATTGGCAATACTTTGGAATATATATGAAAATTAAACAACGTTCACACCTTAATATCTAACTATTATTTATCATCACTTAATTTCGTATCGCAAAACACAAATGAGATAATGTTTTCCTGATAATAGGCAAAATTGTGGAAAAATTTAGGTAGAAAAATGAAGATCAAATGTCTGTACATGGAAGATATTCGAAAAAAAAAGTTAGCGGGGGGAGACGGGAGACTCAGAATCGATAATAGGACACATTCCAACAGTTTTTAGAATTTTTGTCTGTTTATTTGTTTGTTTGCTTATTTGACCGCGTATCATGTAAAAACGGCTAAACGCATTTTGATGAAAACGTCGTCTTTGGCGATCATCTTAGAGCTGCCAATGATAATAACTTGCGACTTAGCAGGATTTACTTTTAAACCATAGCCTCTACTCCATTCCAAAATGCGCTCTAAATCACAATTCGTTGAGCATTATGACCGATGGCAGATCACCAAGCATACCCTGAGAATATATTTGAAGATCGTCGGCATAAAGGTGATAAAAAGAAGATAAGTTACGAGTAATGGAATTAATGAAAATAGAAAATAACAATGGAGACAACACGCCACCCTGCGGAACGCCGGCCAACGTGCTGCACCAAGAAGAACTGGAAGTATCCACCTTTATACGTTGCCGACGGCCGGTAAGAACTATGAAACCAATCAATAACCGCAGGAGATATGTTAAGAGAACGTAGTATCGCCAGTAGAATATCAAAAATATTAGGTATGTACATACTATTAAGTATTCTGTGCCTTAGGCCACTCTATGTGTCGCTATTTATGGGCGCCCATCTAGCGGGAGGCGAGTCATCTTCTACCAGTGCCATTACGCATTGAGACTTTTTTCCTGGTAGACGCCCGATAGTCTCAACCCATAGCCCAATTAGCCAGTCCTCTATTTCATCCCCATAGCCCAATTTGTTCCGGCGAGTACTTGGCTCAAAGGATCTCCCTGGCTATAGTGCGCGGCAACTCCGCTAGTACCTATTCTAGGGACTTTTGAGCCAGGCACCTTCCGGAACTGTTCATAGATCCCTTCTAGCTTAATAACTAGTTTTACTTATTATTAATTTTAGTTTTACAGTAAATTAGTTTTGGAATCTTATTTAATTTGCCACTGTATTTAATAAAATTATTTGTATTTAGATTCCATATATACATCAACAGTTCTTACACCTATTAGCGGGCGCTGTCTCTGTGTGATCCCCATGACACAGCATCCGCTCGATGTACACCTTAAATTTCATTAAATTGTCAAAAGGGCCTCTACATGTTGACTTCGGCTCCGCGCACGCCTCCCAAACCAAAGGTCCGGGACACTATTGTCCCGTAAGCGGGTGCGACATACAGGAATAATAATGATAACTCACTTCGCTCGCTCGATGAAATAATCAATATGTAATCAATAATTATGTACGACAAGCGTGCTTTGTTATCCTAGCTATAAAACATCCTCAATAATAAAAATGCCCAACACACTCAAAAAGATCCACGACGCAAAAGAAAAACAATAAAACCTTGAACGAAACAATTGAAAGCTGTTCAAACATTTGTACAATAAAAAATACTAACTAATAAAAAGGCATCACGTCGAATTCTTTCACACTTCTATTCTGCTTTGAAAGAAGCAACGAGCATACAGGTAAATATAAAAACGGTGTAACAAACTTACGTAAACTGTGACCTGTCTTGTATATCGACGCTTAAGAACATTGTCTAAGTAACAAAAAAAAATTAGACGATTATGGCATTCTATTCTTTTTTTTTCTGAACCTAACTTCATTAAAAGGTGAAAAACGTCAAAAATGATAGTTAGACGGTATTGATTCTTAAGCGTCGATATGTTTATATTTATGTAGGTATGTTTAAGTAGATTTATATATATCTATCTATAGGTTGTCTATTGTTTGACCGAAATTTATATGCAATAATATTGATTTCCTCGAATTACACATAGGTACCCGAATTGCATTACCCCGAATATTTCGTTTACTAGAAAAGTAATTTGACATACTCTTGTATTCTCGAATATTATATTATGCCATAATGATACGAATGCCATAATAAATATTGTTTTCCATAGTATTAAGTGCCATAAAGTTGTTTGATAGAATATTTAAACGCCATTAAATCGTGTTTGTTTTCTAGTAATTTTGGTGTAATAATAAACTATTTATGATGTACACATGCAAGCAAGCACTTTGACTAGGTATATATTGTGACCACGTATCTATGTACATACGTAGTCACAATACTATGACTATATTGGAATAAACTGTTGGAACGTGTTCTGTTATCGATTCTAAGTATCCCCCGCCAACTTTTTTTCGAATATCTTCCATATACAGACTTTCGAGCCTCTTCAGCTTTATTATATGTATAGATCTATTTATTTAATGGTATGGCATATACAGTGACCACAGACAACTCGAGTACTAAATATTATAAATCAACATTATGATTTGTTAGCCACTTAATGGTTTCGTCACTGAGGGAGAACAGGTCTTTGGGATGGCCGCCGTCATAGCGCGTTATGGGGCACGTGGATGATGTGCTGGATGGTTTGCTCTCCGGCTCCACAGGGGCCGGCAGGAGAATCCACCCACCCGCAGCGGTATTTTATTGAGCGCAGCGACCGAGACCAGTGCGAAGTCTGTTCAAACTGCACCAATCACGTCTAGAAAGATCTGACCCTTTTATTCGAGAGTCCGGTATAATCTCACACTCACTATAGATCTGTTACAGGTGACTACGGCAACCACACGGCAACCATGTTCACAAAGACGATAGCACTCCTTCTCTTCCTAGTGGTTGCCCACGCGCAGCTGTGGTGGCCAGTCTCCCAGGAGTGGTGGACGAGGGAGTCCCACTGCGATGAGGTCTGCAGCCGCAGTGACATGGAGAGAGAAACTTGCTGCCGAGCTAACGGGCATAAGGCGTATCGCTCATGCAACGATGGACAGATGTGGTGTCTCTAGAGCAAACTGTGGGTCGCGATCCCCGAGGGGGTAGCGGGATATATCCAGGGGGGTCGTAAGGCTCAGCATCAAGAAACTGAATGCAGACTTTTTTAATGTAGGTACATTTTAATAAAACAGCCATCATTCTTAGACATGTTTATTTATTCATTATACGGATAATATGTATATTTGGCTCAAGTGGCTCCCTATCCGCCTTCGTCGTAACTTTCACACGCTTTCACTTCTCTCTAATATTCTTTTGAACCCTGCAACTACCTTAAATACCGTTTAAGTTACCTCTCAATGCAAGGTCCGCTCAAAATTGTTACTCACTGTTCCGGCATCGATATCAAAATTTTATTCTAATTATTTTACTGTGGAACTCGCTTCCGCTGGATTTAAGACAAGCTAAATCTATGGCACTTTTTAAATATAAACTAAAATATCACTATTCCGTGGCCTAATCCTTTTATAATTCTATGCTCACACCTACTATTTTCTGTTTAACTTTGTTTTCTCCGCTACCCAAGTGTTGTCTGGAAGAGATCGTTCTTTAGCGATAAGACCGCCTATTGTCTACTTATCATTGTTTAATTTAGGATTTCTAATGTAATATTTTTATTGTTGGTGTGCAATAAAACTTTGTATTGTATATTTTTATTTTTTATTTTTTTTATATTTTTTGCAAAACAGTAAACTACCTCCTGAATTTCCGATAAATGCAGGTAGGTTGCATTATAAACGCATACGCATGACTGATTGAATGATAGACGGGTGCGTTCCAAATCTGTTAAATCGATACCTGAGTAGGTACACATACGTACGAGTACTAATGACTTTTTTTGCCAATTAAATTTAAACCACGTAGGGTTGTGCTCTAAAGTCCTCATTGCAACTACTTTTCAAACATGTTTCTTAACATATTATTGATGTTACTACCTAGAACAGGGCTATTGGGATGTATTGGTATATATTTGAAACCTACAGTTGGATTTTTCATTCATATTTTTTTTTTCAAACACTACTCGAAGTTGACATAATTCACGCGGAAAATTAGTCTTTTCCAACTTATTTTAGATAGCACGCAATGAATTTGAAAACTCGGGGAAAAGTATTATTTACTTCAAAAAGTTGGTTGTACTTATCATTACTACCCACGCCATATTGCGGATTTTAGTGCTACTAACTACTAATAATTTATCCAACTAACAACTAGTAATTTTTGCATATTTTAAAACCAATACTATCCACAGTGATGAAAATCAAGTGTTTTTTCAGTAGGCATCGGTATTTATTTCGCGATAAGAACGAAGGATTGAGCAGCATTCCGGTAAACATTGTTTTGAATTTGGTTAATGACATATCCTTGACAAATCGCTATTGAGGTTCAATAATGCAAATATATAACGTATGCACATTATTGCCATATGAAAGCTGTTTGTAGCGCCACTATCCCTGGGCTGGACCGAGACTTTGTCAGGCTATTAAGTGCTACCTACGCTTTTGGAGCGGTGTAGTAGCCAATCGATTTGTAAAACATCTGTTAGCAAGGCTTGGAGCGCAGAGAGGGACGTGCAATATGGCGAGAGCACAAATCAAATAAGACAAGTCTTTAGTCGAAGATAATATATATTGGCGTTTATTCATTAAACACTTGTATATCGACGCTGGAACGACTAATTGACTAACGTGCATTTATCAAACTTTACAGGAGAACAAAAATAAAAATAAAAAAATCGGAAAAAAACATAATTTTTTTTCTTTTCATTATACGATAAAATTATGTATTGACGAGTAGAAGATAATTGCGATGCAAATTTAACTATGATTGTTATTTTTCGAAATTTCGTGTATTTTAGAAATAAATTGCACGTTAGCCAATTGAGCGGCCTCTAATTGCGAAGCGGGAGAAAGGCTTAAATGCCATTTTTAGCATTGCTTTCAGTACGGGTAGTTAATTAAAGTGAGTGTAACTTCAAACATTGATCCCTAAAAATGCCTAATTCGACTAGTATAACAAAATTGTAACCGAATAAAAGGCATTACTGAACATTTGCTCCATAAAGCAAGTCAAGTACTTATAATCCTTTGTTTAGTTTTCGTGCCATAATGCAAACTAGAATTAATTGTTAAATTGGATTATTATAAACGGCTTAAACTCATATAATGTGTGTCGGGCCGTTCCTGACAAAGTTTATGCTATAAGGAAATCTTATTATAAAATTACTTAAACAGAATCATAGCTATGATTATGTACCTAACAGAATAATATTGTTACGCCGGTAGGTTAGGTCAAACACTTTGAACGTCATTTTTATTGCTTTAGAAGCGTTTTCAGCAGGCTGAAAAGTCATTTCGGGCCGTTTCAGAAGTTGCTCTATCACATATCTAAAGATCGAAATTTCACCCAAGTTGCCGTCGTTTTCAGGCGCCTGAAACATGTTTTCAGTCCGTTTCAGGGCACCCTCTATCAGATGACGCCATAACCTGAAAACCCGTTTTCAGGCGTTTTCAGGACCCCTTATGGGCCTCTGAAGCACAAATCATTATATGGCGAAATTTCCAGTAGGAGTGACAGAGATAGCACTAGTAGAAAGAGATAGCTAGTTATGCTCAGAACATTCGAGAAGTGTGTAACAAGGATGGGACTACTAGAAAGAGATAGCTATACTCGGAACATTCGAGAAGGGAGTGAGAGAGAGTGCACCATTAGAGAGAGACATATATGGCCTCGAATGTTCTCGGCCCTCACACTGGACCTTACTAGAATATTCGCGATATGTGTGGACAATGCGTGTAGAGCAACCGCTCCGCGGGATATAAAAGGCACAAGCAGCCGGCGCGAGTTAGTTACATTTTAACTGCGATCAAGTGCTAGTACAAGGATAATCGGAGAGAAAGACTCTTGAGTGATTAGTGCGCTTTAAGTACAGTTCGTGTGAATACCGAGTGCGTTATTTGTGTAATAGTGTTTGTGTTAATTAGTGGATTTCAAGTACAGTTCGTGTGAATTGTAAGTGCGTAATTTCGGTAATAAAGTGTGTGTTTTCATTTGTGGATTAATTTGTGCTTTTCTATCAAATACGAACCCCACGCTCGTAACATTTGGTGTCAGAAGTGCGGATAGAAAATGCCGTTAACGCCACGAGAAACAGAGCCGAAGGGAGTTACAACGCGAAGCCAAACATCTGGATCCGGAGACTCAGCACCTGGAACATCGGAATCTACGGCTCCAGCTGTACAGGGTGCGGACTTCAACGCCATCTTGATCCTTTTGAAGGAACAGTCGCGAAAACTGGAGGAACAGTCTCGAATTTTCCAGAACGAGTTTCGAGAACACCAGGAGAAACATGAAAGGAAACTGGAGGAACAGTCTCGAATTTTCCAGAACACCAGGAGAAACATGAAAGGAAACTGGAGGAACAGTCTCGAATGTTACGTGAGGTACACGAGTCCACGACCGAATGGAAAAAGGAAATGTTGGAAGTTCAGGAGAAACTGGCCGATATGGATATAAAACTGGAGAGTCGAGTCCATGCGGTCGATGAAAAGGTGGAAACTGTCAAGGAGGACGTTGAAGCCTATAAAAACCGCCTCCAGAAATTAGAAGTTAAAGTGGCTAGTGGTACGGGCACCTGTGTACCCGTCGAATCGGTGGCTGGAGGTGGCAGGTTCAAAGTGCCCCCCTTTGATGGTACTTCATCGTGGACCGCCTATAAGCTGCAGTTTGAGTCCGTTTCCCAGGCTAATGGCTGGAGTAAGGAGCAAGCCAGGACAGCACTGACGTTGGCGCTGCGCGACGAGGCCCTTACCATACTCGAAGCTTTGGGGAACGACCGGACGTACGACCGCCTTCTGGAAGCCTTGGAGGCACGTTACGGCGACAGTCACCTGGAGCACGTATACCGAGCCCAGTTAAAGGATAGGACGCAAGGACGTAACGAGTCCTTACAACAGTGGGCCTTGGAAATCGAGAAGTTGGTTAGGAAGGCCTATCAACGTACGTCAGCATCCTTTGTGGACAGTATGCTGGTGCAGGCCTTCATCGATGGGATCCGGGATCTGGAAGTGAGGGCAGCCGTGCGATTGGGACATCACGGCAGCCTGAAAGATGCAGTAGCCCACGCTCTCGAGGTGGAAGCTGTACGACAGGACTCATCCAGGCCTTTCAGGGTGCGAGAAGTGTCGACTACGTAGCCGGTAGATTCCCGCCGCGAATTTGGGCCACGTTGTTACCATTGTGGAGAACGTGGCCACCTGCAGTCAGGTTGCCCGAAAAAGAATAGGCGAGTAATGTCGACTGGGAAGTCGGTATCGCCCCAGCGCGAATTTGGAACACGTTGTTATCAATGTGGGGAACGTGGACATATACAGTTAAGCTGTCCGAGAAGGGATAGACGAGGAGCGTTGACTAGGAAGCCGGTAGCTCCTCGCGGCGAATCCGGACCACGTTGTTACCAATGTGGAGAACGTGGACACATACTGTCAGGTTGTCCGTATAGGAATAGGAGGGACAGGGATCCAGCTTCAATAGTAAGGTAAATGGGCCCCTTTGGGTCAGTACCACAACGGGTAAATGCTGACGCTGTATCACGAAGCCCTTGTGTGGATAACGATGAACATTGCTTAAGACGAGATGACAAGGAATGTGTTCGAATTCGAATGTTAAGAACTGTTACCGGCAGCGATGAGTGGAGTGATGAAATAATGCAGCAAGCGCAACAGGAGGATCCTGACGTGAGACCCATTTTCAATTGGATTAGTACGGGTGCGCCTAAGCCAAGATGGTGTGACGTAGCTCCGATGAGTGCGGTAACAAAAAGTTACTGGGCACAATGGGATAGCTTGGTTATGCATAATGGTGTGCTGTGCAGGTTGTGGAAATCAGCAAATGGGAAGGATGCTCACCTGCAAGTTGTTGTCCCAAAGAAAAGGGTGAGAGTTGTTTTGAGATGCTTTCACAGCGGAGCGTCTGGAGGACATCTTGGAGTGAAAAGTACCTTAATGAAAATTCGAGAACGTTTTTATTGGATGAACTATCGCGAAGATGTTGAAAACTGGTGCAGAAGATGCACTAGGTGTGCATCAGACAAGGGACCGCATACTCGTAGCAGAGAAACACTCAAGTTGAGCAACGTTGGAGCACCATGGAAAGGGACGGCATGGAAACGAGGCGACGCAGGATCGTTTCCAAAGTCTGACTCCGAAAACAAGTACCATCATGGTCATAGACTGATACGTGATCACGGGCTCCACGCTAGCATAAAGATGAAAACCCGATATGACCAGAAGTCTTATCAAGTGGGTTTTGAGGAAGGTTCGTTGGTGTGGCTACATAACCCTATGCGACGAGTGGGAAAGTCCCCGAAACTGTCTCCGAATTGGGAGGGGCCTTACAAGGTAGTCACTAAAATAAACGACGTCACGTATCGAATCCAGCGGAATCCTCGTAGTCCGAGCAAGATTGTTCATGTTGACCGGCTGGCCAGATACCACGGAAATAATGATGCTCGGGACGAGCATGTCTTAGGAGGGGGTAGTGTTACGCCGGTAGGTTAGGTCAAACACTTTGAACGTCATTTTTATTGCTTTAGAAGCGTTTTCAGCAGGCTGAAAAGTCATTTCGGGCCGTTTCAGAAGTTGCTCTATCACATATCTAAAGATCGAAATTTCACCCAAGTTGCCGTCGTTTTCAGGCGCCTGAAACATGTTTTCAGTCCGTTTCAGGGCACCCTCTATCAGATGACGCCATAACCTGAAAACCCGTTTTCAGGCGTTTTCAGGACCCCTTATGGGCCTCTGAAGCACAAATCATTATATGGCGAAATTTCCAGTAGGAGTGACAGAGATAGCACTAGTAGAAAGAGATAGCTAGTTATGCTCAGAACATTCGAGAAGTGTGTAACAAGGATGGGACTACTAGAAAGAGATAGCTATACTCGGAACATTCGAGAAGGGAGTGACAGAGAGTGCACCATTAGAGAGAGACATATATGGCCTCGAATGTTCTGGGCCCTCACACTGGACCTTACTAGAATATTCGCGATATGTGTGGACAATGCGTGTAGAGCAACCGCTCCGCGGGATATACAAGGCACAAGCAGCCGGCGCGAGTTAGTTACATTTTAACTGCGATCAAGTGCTAGTACAAGGATAATCGGAGAGAAAGACTCTTGAGTGATTAGTGCGCTTTAAGTACAGTTCGTGTGAATACCGAGTGCGTTATTTGTGTAATAGTGTTTGTGTTAATTAGTGGATTTCAAGTACAGTTCGTGTGAATTGTAAGTGCGTAATTTCGGTAATAAAGTGTGTGTTTTCATTTGTGGATTAATTTGTGCTTTTCTATCAAATACGAACCCCACGCTCGTAACAATATTATATTATTGTCAGGGATTACATTATTGAAGTGATTAGGGGCAAGTGCTGTACCTGTGGACACTTTCCAGAATTTCTCTTTTCAGAATCAGTTGTTAGACAAAAACCACGCGTATTACCAATAAATTATTTATTTTGTTTTAATCACAGTTAAACAATCTTTAAAGTCCACATATGTTTTCGACGCTAGCTATCCGGAGATGGCGGATAAAAGATTAAAAAAAAATACTCATTTTGTCCATAGGTACATCCACTGTTTGTACCTATGGACACTAACAAACGTACCTGTGGACGGTAATGTACCTATGGACAATAATCAACAGCATTCTTTGAAACAGAATAAACTTCTAAAATAACGTAATTAACAACATACAATTAATCAACATGTAATTATAAGTTGTTCTGCATATCATAATTACTATTTTTTCTTCTTGAAATGTAATATTCTTAGCAGAATCTCAAGTATAATTATGGGACTTTAAAAAGCCTCCATAGTCAGCAGAAGTATCATAATTATCGTTTGACACTTTACATTCTTAAGGAAAACCTCATTTTCTTTATGAAAAATAATCAACAATCAATAACAACGTAATTTTAAGTAATCATACAGCTGTTGCTCCTCAGTATTGCTAAAGATCCTCCTGATATCATTTTTGAGGAGTTCTAAGCCTTCTTCACCAATATTTCGACCGTAATTGATTTTTTTGTATTTAAAGATTATCGAATTTAGGATTTTAAACGTCTCTATGGCTTTCCTTACTGAAGTCAGAAGGTCCAGGCATATCTTGTTTCTTTTTTCCCAGTTTTACTACGAGGCACTAAATAAAACAAAAATATGAATTTTACTGTCCACAGGTATTTAATTCTCTCTTCATTCAGTATAATTGTAGCTATGGACAGTCCACAGGTACATTTACGGACGTGTCCACAGGTACAATTTCGGCGGTTTTTATTTTGAATTCATACCGGTCACTATTAATGCTACCTACGACTAACGAAATCTTGTAGAAATAACGTTTACACCACATAAATTAATATGCCACTGCAAAGACACCCGTAACTTTTGCAGATTTTGCATAAAAATACTTAAAAAGAAGGAAAAAAACTTACTTTTTGTCACAAAAACTTTCGGCAGCCACAAAACACTCAGTTTTTACCATCTTTAAAGATGGCGACTAGCTAGTGTTGCCATATGAAAAAAATGCTTTTCAAATAAGTGATTGCTATTGGTCTATGGTTATTCGTTTTCTTGGTATGAGTAGTGTCCACAGGTAAAACCGTCCACAGGTACAGCACTTGCCCCTAATAATAGTACATTACTGCAGAGGCCGCGAAATAGGGAATTGTTGGCCGAGTAGTAATAGATCTAGAGATACGAGGCCGACAATCCCTGTTCGCGACGAGGCTTGTATAGTGCTTTTCTCAAATAAATCCAAGGAAATAATACAAATGTTCAACTTATATATTCATATATTTGTACTATTCCCGCCAACATTTTACTTTTTTCAAAATTATTTTTTTAAGCTGTTCGGGTTAATGTTTTTGCCACCAAAAGTTAAGATGATTCTATCTATAAAAAAATGACAACACCTTATTAATTAGATATTGTCATATTTTTTTTAAATAAACGTGATTCCTTGTTTGTTTTATTGAATATCTGTTTTAATCTAATTAAATAATCTAGTTAAATATAAGAAATAAAACGTAAATATACATGCACAAACAACGTTTTTTTTTATTGGCAGTATGACGTAGATTATCAATAAAAGAAATAAACCCCACTGAAACAAAAGACAATCTCTTTGTTGGCCACGGCCAATAATGTATATGAAATTCCTTTATTGACCTCTAATTTGAAATTAGAACGAACGCCGCTGGCCCCGCGGCTTGGTGAGGTACCTCATCGACGGAGACTGCACAACTTGTGAGTGGGATCACCTCTAGTGGAATAAAAATTCTTGTCATAAATTTGATCATAACTTATTTCGCATTAAGAAATCCTTCTCCACACTGACTGTTGTAGGTTAGGTTAGGTTAGAATTGTGAACCTACAAATACGAACATCGGCCAGAAAAGTAGGTTAGGTTAGGTTTGAAAGAACTGCGACGCCCTCAGAAATGAACTGCTGCCAGAAAACCAGGCTAATGTTGAAATAAAAAATTAGGAGCTTGATATTTATGTTCTTCAGTATTATGCGCCAATGCACGATATGCGTAAGAGCATTATGACGATTAATGATTATGATTCAGGTTGATATGCTCCAAAATTATATGACATTCCTTACTTATGCGTAAAAACATTATGGTCATAAAATTTATGCGGATCAATTAATGACTATAACCTTATGCGCAAGGACTATTATGACAAAAGTGGTTATGCGCACCGACATTATGGCTTAAAACAAAAATTCTAGATTTGTATTGAAACTCAGATTTCTATGGAAAGGGGTAATCATGATTTCAGGTAAAATCTTAATAGCGTGATGCAGGATCGTCAGTTGTTTTATATGGGCGCGCGGCGCCGTGCCAACCTGGCGCCTCCATCTTGTGCATCACGGCATTAGCTGACGTCACAGACAAGATAATCACGTCGTCAGACCATGGAATGGGCACCATACTCGTACTATTGGACTTCTCTCGTGCGTTTGACTGCCTTAACCCCACTGTACTGCTCGCGAAAATGGCCTACTATGGTATATCGGAACCTTCGCGGAAATGGTTTGAATCATTTCTCACGGGCCGTAAGCAATATGTAGAAATACAAACAGATGAAGGAAATGTAATAAAATCAAAAATAGAGAATATCAGTCGCGGAACACCCCAAGGATCAATTCTCAGCCCTCTACTTTTTATTTTATACACCTCAGATTTAGTTCAACAACTACAATACTGTAAGGTACATTTATACGCCGATGACACTCAAATTTACTATTCTTTCCCACCGCAAAAGGTGGACGAGGCACAAAGCAGAGTAAATGAAGACCTAGAAAGAATTAACCAAATGGTCATCCGATAATAATCTGGTTATTAACCCTGCAAAATCGCAGTTTATCGTGTTAGGTAACAAATGGCAACGGCTAAAAATTAAAGCAGAAGATCCGAAAGTTAGAATCGGCACGAAACAAATTGTTCAAATAGACAATGCAAAAAACCTCGGTATGATCATGGATGGAGAGCTCAGCTACGTTGAACACATAAATACAAAGATAAAAAATGCATTCTACAGGCTTAAAGTTTTGTATACCTAGTATCAGAAAATACCTCTCTGAAAAAATTCGCGAAATTTTAGTCGAATCACTGGTTTTATCACAGTTAAACTATGGCGATGTAGTATATGGTCCAAGACTACTTGCGAAAACCAAAAAGCCCATACAGCGCGTACAAAAAGCGTGTGTGCGGTTTTGTTATGATGTACCCCATAGAGCTCGTATTACCCCTTTCCTTAACGAAAGAGAAATCTTAAACATGGAAAATAGGCGACAACTCCACCTGGCGTACACAGTTAGGAAAGTAATTGAATACCAGAAGGCTTACTACTTATATGCTGTAGTATATGCTGAATTCTCAAGGCTGAGGGCTGAAATTAAAAAATGCATTTCTTCCGCGTACGATAATTATATTTGGTTAGTACAATCGAAGTTAAAAAGCAATCCACGGGCGTTTTGGCAGCATATCGATAGCCTCAGATCCAAGGGTGGGTTCGTGGCGCAGGTTACATTTGATGGAGAACAATTTGTGGGATGCGAATCCGCTCAAGCTTTTGCTAGGTATTTCTCAAGTGTGTTCTTAGCCGATCTTCCTCGTCTTGATTCAAGCTACGGGAGAGACTTTAGGAATACATCTTCTGCTAACTATATCCACCTAAGCAATGTATCCATGCAGGAGGTTCAAACAGCTATTAAAAAACTTAAGCCTAATAGCGCTGTAGGGCCGGACAACCTACCCGCATACGTCATAAAAGGATGTGCTGAACACTTAATAACGCCGATACACTTTCTGATAAATTTAGCACTCTCCACTGACACCTACCCTCCGCAATGGAAAACTTCAAGGGTTAGACCAATCCCAAAGACAAATGACCTTAGCTATGTAGAAAATTATAGGCCTATCGCTATATTGTCTGCATTAGCAAAACTGTTTGAGTCCATACTTCACAGGAATTTATCAGCACAGGTTAAACCTTTCTTATGTGACTCACAACATGGATTCAGAGCTAATCGATCGGTTGACACTAATCTCTTGACATTGGTTGATACTATATCTGAACACTTGGATAGGGGAATTCAAGTGGATGTTGTTTATTTTGATTTCCGTAAAGCCTTCGATCGCGTGGATAACGATATTCTCTTGTATAAGCTGGAGGTTATTGGGTTCAGTCCGAAGTTGCTCAACTTCTTTGCCAGCTATTTGCGAGATCGAAGGCAATACGTGCAACACGGCCATTTTGTGTCCGATCCATACCACACGCGTTCTGGTGTCAGCCAAGGTTCCATTCTGGGCCCATTCCTATTTGGGATCATGATTAACGACCTAGATTCAGTAGTCCGTAATGCGAGATGTCTCCTTTACGCTGATGACCTGAAGTTGGTGTACGGGGTTGAGAACGCTGCGGATTGCGTATCCTTGCAGGAGGATATAAAATCAGTTTTCAGATGGAGCCAAGACAATCGTCTCTGTTTCAATCCAGCTAAGTGTCATGTGTGTACCTATAGCCGTGCATGCGTCCCAATACTTGCCGAATACCTTCTTGGAACAGAGCCCATCTCGAGAGTATTTTCAGTGAAAGATCTTGGAGTTCTATTTGACACACGACTTACTTTTCACGACCACATTAAAGCGCTTGCCACGAGCAGCTTTCGTAGGCTCGGCTTCGTTGCTCGTAACGTCAGGGATTTTTACGATGCAGGTGCTATAAAAGTTCTGTACAACGCTTTAGTGCGAAGCAAGTTGGAGGCATCGGCTCTTGTTTGGAACCCTTTCGAATACAGCTATATTCTTCTATTAGAGAAAGTCCAAAAAGCTTTCCTAAGAATGCTTTACAAGAAAATGTATGGATACTACCCATACCTCTACCCTTCTAAGTTTCTTCTCGGCATGTTGGGATTTAACTCCTTAGAGGTGAGGCGCAACTCCAGCTCGCTTGTGTCTGCATGTCGTGTCTTACGTGGAGATTCGGACTGTCTGCAACTAGTGGAGAAATTGGCGAGATTGTTTGTCCCAGATGTCTCGAGAATTACCCTCAGGCCGCGTGCACGGCCCCTGTTGGCAGTGCCAGCGGCGCGCACAGTGGCACATAAAAACTCGCCTCTCCTTCGCGCTCTGACCCTACTGAATGCGCTCCTGGTATCAGCACCGGAATGTGATCTGTTTGCGTGGCGATGGGCGGCTGTATGTTATGAATGCTTGAAGTTTTGTGAGATGATGGATAAAAGGCAATCCAGTGTATTCGCATGATGTTTTAATGTTAAAATGTTTGATGTTTCGTAGTTATTGTTAAACATATTGTAATTCAGTTAGTTACAATTTATGTTATTTTAAGTTTCACAGTGAATTAGTTTTAAGACTGTAATACTGTGTAACCTAATAAATAAATAAATAAATATGAAAAAATAAAGTGGATCGAAGATACACGTAAAAAAACATTAAGAAGGTGCACGAAACTGGTTATTCCTAAACACAGAACAAGTTTCTTTAGAGGGACTTTTAAATTCTCAGCCGCCAAGATCTGGAATGACCTGCCACCACCTCTGCGTGAACCTATGCCTTTACTAAAATTCAAAGTTTTACTCAGAAAACACTTATTAACCAAACAATGTGAATTTTAACGCCCTCTAAAACGACAGGACAATGAATATATATATTGTATACAATTAAACATGCAGTAGATATATATATATATATACATAATACAAACTCTAGTCACACAACACACACTAACTCATACACACCCAAATACAGGCACACATACATTATGTTAAGTTCAACCGAGTAAGACAGATACAGTAAACTCCTCTTTTAAATACACAGTATACTCAGATGTGAGATTAGCTGCAACCGGCCCCAAGGGACCAGTCTGAAAACCAGCGCGGGGCAACCTAGCCCAGCACAAGCTGAGATTGGGACCCATTGCCCTAACTTAAAATAACCAATTTATTATTATTATTATTATTATTTTTACAATTTCTTCCAAATTTTTAATCGTAGCATTTTTAAAATTAAGTACCACTTCTTTTTTTGTTTTATGTTAATGTCTAGATTAAGTTTGTGGCAATAAAGATTTTTTATTATTATTATATTATTATTATGTGTTTCTCATTTTTTGAGTCTCGGGCTCATACGTCCCGGTCTTTTGGAAGGCTTGCGTGGGGATATGGATCCAACACGTAGAGGCCCCTTGGAGAAAATTTGCTGTGGCTGTTGCCCTGCTGGGACCCGTTCCTGATCATATCAATAAGATGATACATCCATGAACAGGTCCCAGCAGGTGATTGTACTATTGCATTGGTATGAAAAAGAAAAAACCGGGCTATTAAATTGGAGTTTGCATGGACTATTTATTTGGGCTATTGCAAAAGAAAAATGTCACCCGCCGTAACCATCAATGTGACTGTTATCTCTGGCGGGTGGTGACTCGCCCCTCACTTGGTGGGCCCCGTAATGCCATCGTGCAGACGGCCGGAAGCAACACGAGCGTGAGGGCTCAGGGGTGTCGAGAGGTGTGCATTAATAATAATTATTACTATTATTATTTACATTATTATTATTATTGTGCGAGCAGTTTTGCATGTAAATATAATGTTAATTATTACAAACGTCTATGTAGTTAATAGATATATTTACATTACCGCCCGGCACCAAAATAGTGTTATCAGTTCGTCTGGCTTACTCCCTAATGCTGTTGTTTCGTTAAGTTATTGAGGAAAGTGGGACTATTTACGCAAATATGGGGCAAAGGTGGAATAAACAATAGTTGGAAGAGGCTGTTCACTCGAAAGATGGGTATGTTGTATCCATACCGTGAGTTGACGTGACCGCCGCTAGAGATAACGTAAGCGATTTGTATGCGGCAGAATTTTGGCCAAAAACAGACGCCTAGAACACACATTTTATAATAAGCGCTTAATAGTACATTACGTAACAAGGACGGTAAAGGAATTACAAACGACTAATAGACACTAGAAGCCCGAAGCCGAAAGCGAGGGCTTTAATGACACGAGTTTGGAATTCCTTTAGCACCAGAGTCACGTACGACGTTTTTTATCACACTTTGAAGGACTATAAAACAAAAGTAGTAGTAGTCAATACGAAAATTACTTACCGCCTTAGGGCGTAATATATAACTTACCGTCCTAAGGCGTAATATACGATTTACCGCCCGGTTTTCTAGCATGTAAGCCCTTGTTTGTGATGAAAATATAATAACATGAATTGTTTTTCCGAGACACCTGTTTAAGCGGCGCAGAAAGTAGTGAATAGACTACCTATCGCGTTGAGGATAACACAGAACAAAAGACCGCTATTTACTAAACGGTTTTCCTCAGAAAACGCAATATATATATAAGTTGAGCAATCATCGCTCCTCACAAAGCTACCAACCTCCGAACAGAGAACGGGTAATTATTGTCTAATAGTTTGTTTATGGCTGGTTTTAGTGTCACGCGGGCCGCACGCGGACCGTCCGCGCGGATCACGTACGATGTATTAAGCTTAAGGGAGCGTTTTAGAGTAATGCGGACGGGTCCGCGCGGACGCGCCATAGATATGCTCCGCGCGGAACAATCCGCGCGACGGTTCGCGTGACACTAAAACCAGCCTATGTGTATAAAACTTGAACTGGAACTGGAACTTATGTACGGAATGTCATTTGATATTTTACCTCTCGCTTTACGGTGAAGGAAAACATCGTGAGGAAACCACCTAAGCCCAATAAGGCCTAGTTTCCCCTCTGGGTGGGAAGGTCAGATGGCACTTCGCTTGCGTAAAAACTAGTGCCTACGCCTCATCTTGAGATTTAGGTAGCCGACCCCGATTGAGAATTCATTCTCTACAAAGTTACGAGACAACGGCTAGGAGGACGAGTTTGTGTATGCGTATGTTAAGAGGCCTTATTCCTTTAAAAAAAATGCATATTATGACAGATATATTGATAATTTCAACCAACTTTTGAAGTGAATATACAATTTTCACCGACTTCCAGGTAACATAGCTATCATGCTTTCATTGCGTGCCGTCGAAAATAAGTTGAAAAAAACTAATTTTCCGCGTGAGTTTTTCTAAATTTCAAGTAGTTTTTGAATCAAAAATTATCAATAAAAAATTCAAACTGTAGGTTTCAAATATATACCAATAAACCCGGAAGCCCTGTTCTAGGTAGTATCAATAATATGTTAAGAAACGTGTTTGGTCATTGAGAAAATGTCTAAAACAGCACTTTTGAAGGAATAAGGCCTCTTAATATTGAAATTTTTTGATTTGAAGGTAGCTAACGCTATTTTTGAATTTTATAATATAGTGAAGAAGTAACAAACATACACAAACACTCACAAACTTTCGCCTTTATAATGTTAGTGTGATATTACGGGTTTACCTATGTTTTTTTGACGATTTAGTTGATCGTTTTTTTTGAAATACACACAGATATGGATGTTGAAAACCATGCAAGACCTTTTTCTAAGAAATAACGCAACTCGCAGTTTCACTAGTGTTTAGATTACTTGATCCCGCTAAGTCTAAATGTGACTTACTTCCAGAATCCAACATGGCCGTAATCAAGACCAGCCTGATCCTCCTAGTCGTCGCGTGCGCACTGATCGCCAACACCGAAGCGATCAACAACTGGGTCCGCGTGCCGCCGTGCGACCAGGTCTGCAGCCGCACTGACCCTGAGAAGGACCAGTGCTGCAGGGCCCATGGACACGCCTTCCACGCCACCTGTGATGGCGGGATGAACTGCTACCGGTGATGAAGAAGAGGCGTCCATTATTTACAGAAAAATACGACCTTGCCAATGATTTGACATCGATATATTAATTACTTTACCTAGAATAAAATACTACCCAAATTATTGAAATATGAATTTTTAAATAAACACATAAAACAATACAATACTAATAACCTAAATTTAAAATTGAAATTTCTCCGACACAAGCAGCTGGTCATCATGAGACCCTCATTCAATGTGTGATATAGAAAATGCTACTAAAACTGAACATAAAAACCAAAATTTGGAATTCCTAGCTTCAATATTGGCTGAGAGCCAGTCGCTTGTTCATCTAAAAGCTGAATATCTTGGAGATGAGAGCTCCGATTTGCATGAGACAAAGCTAAGAAGCATCTCGAAAAACCAGGCTTTTGATTTAAAAAAAACCGAAGTCAAATCGGTCCACCCGTATGGGCGCTACGATGCCACAGACAGACACAGATACACAGATACACATGTTAAACTTATAATACCCCTCTTTTTTCGTCGGGTGTTAAAAACTATAGATAAATATAAAAGAAAGGATAGTTAAAGCTAATCAGTCAAATTATAAATACCTTTTCTATGAAAAGAATACCCCGTCCAATACTCAGTAGGTCTGCCCACGGCACGATTCCCATTTAGGGAATGCAAACCGGTATTTTTCTCGCGTATGGAAATTACCGCATTTCCGATAAATAACCGGTAATTTCCATAGGATAAAATACCGGTTTGCATTTCCTATTCCCATTACGCTGGCGGCGTTACCTTTTGTATCGCAAGAGCGATCCTCTGTAAGGTACGCACCAGCGCTGAGGTCGCCTGAGACGCGAACCAACCGATGCGACACAGCCCTCATAAACGCCTTCACATTTGAAAATCATGTTTTATGGATATTAGAAATCACATTAATTATGAAGGTACTGCGGGGCCCATGGACACGCCTTCCATGCTAACTGTGTTGGCGGGATGAATTGCTACCGAAGATAGCTGAGGATGCGTCTACAGAAACCAACACATTACGACTTGGCAATGATTTAGTTAATATATTATGACACCTTAGATCGCCCCCTGCCTGCTATACGGCCACATCTCAAAAAACCATTTTTTCGAGAAATCGCTTGTTAAAGTTTTGGCAGCGTAGTGCGTGGTAGTAAAACGGTGCTTACTCCAAGAGTTTTCGGTCAATTCATTTTAAATTTAGCTTTTTTTATTCTACATGATATAACACTTCTCATGAATACGTCTTTTTTTATAAAACGTGTATATTTTCTAAGATACGAGGCCTTTAAGATAGGTACTTGGAGTTGTGGCCGTGTTGCAGAAACATTTTGTTGAAATTTTGAGATGCGTCCAAAACCGAACAAGTATCATTGGGAAATGGTAACATAAAAATTATTATGCAAACACTAAAATAATTAAAATACCTTTATTAATCAACTTTAGTTACAGTAACAACATCACTGTAAGCGATAATCAGTGCATGCAGCTTTAATAACAACTTTCTAGATGCAGATCTCATCATCATTTAGCATAATTAATGATTATCTGGTACCTTCTCTTAAAGGCACTTGTATCTTTAATTATCGTGTTAACATGTACCATATATGGTATAATACCATATATAATATGTACCATGTCCAAGGAGGCCCCGTAGTTTTAGGTTTTAGCGTGGACTAGGTTCCCGTTGATATAAGTGTACTGTTTCCCAGAATTCTTCAACTTCTTTACAATATTACCTTTTCATAGTGCAGGATTAGCTTTTCGTTTTCTACTTTTAGGTTTAGCAATACTGGATGAAGACTGGTTCCAGTCCCAATTTATGTGAGTCGGTATTTACAACGAATTTTTAGAACACCTTGCACCAACATGTAGGACATGGCTCTCACAGTTCTATTTAGACATAGTCTCGAATAACATAATTCCACCTAAGTTCAACTGCATACACTGAATTCGGGTAATTCGGGAAGACGGAACTAAGTACAGCAATGCATTGCTGCAGTCTTTATCGACCTTTCAGCTGCATTCGATACCGTATGGAGACAGGGGCTTATCTATAAGCTCATGACCGTGGTGCAGATGGTGGGACTAATCCTCTATGCTCAGCAATAGGAAATTTATCGTCCACCTAGGAAACACCTCAGGCAGTCAGGAAGCTGAACAATGGACTACCGCAGGGATCGGTCCTGGTCCCGCTCCTGTTTAACCTTATAATTATATCGTGTGTGTATAGGTTGAACAGGAGTGGAGTCAGGACCGATTCCGAAAACAGAGAATCGGAAATTTCATGTATGCTGATGGATGACATCGCCTTCACAAACCAGGATGGCAAATTTAAACCCTCGAAGAAAGCCCTTACTTGCGATCTGGAATGTTTTGAGTAATACTTTAAAAAAATGGATACTGCAGCCCAATGCTAGTAAAACAGAAGTTGCGACATTCCATTTCTGTAAGACAGAAGCAAATTATGAGCCAAATATCTGCTTCAGAGAGACGGCGCTTAAATTAAATCCTACACCGAAGTACTTGAGTGTCACTCTAGACCGCAATCTTACATACGCGCAACACATTAGTAAGTTAGGGAAAAAGCTACATACGCGGAATAACATACTCCACAGATCAAGGGGAACTACTTGGGGAGCAACAGCTGACGTGCTACGCACTACCGGTCTTAGCCTAGTTTACTCCATGGCAGAGAACTGCTTGCCAGTTTGGCTCAACAGCGCACATGTGCATCGGATAGACGTGCTAGACCAAACCATGCGATGCATATTGGGAACCATCAAATGCACTCCTCTGGTTTGGCTGCCTGTGTTGAGTAATACAGCTCCCGCCCAACTAAGAAGACAACAGGCACTGGTCCACGAAGCACAAAAACTCGTGAATCGTCCCTAATTGCCCATCCATGTACGTAGAGTTCGCAAACCTGCCGCCTCATCGGTTGAAGTCGAGGCACCCACCGTACAATAGAAGAACTTATAATTGTATAATATGAATGACTGTAGGTACATAATATGCCATACGAATAAATGAAATAAATAATAAGTACTATCGGTACCCACTGTTGTGAAACAATCAAAATGACGTTTATTTCGCTTATATTAAAGGGATTCATCGTAATAACACTAGAATTTACGTTATTATTAAAGGACGCAACTCAAAAAAAATATTATAAATGTATGCTATACAGCCACAACTGGCAAGTGGCTGTCTTGCAGGGAGTCAACTGACAATTTTTGGTCAGATCCATAAGGACACTTGTGGAAAAAAGGCTTTTAAGGACACTTTTTCTTATGGCTCTCGAAATAAGGTCATAAATTAAACTATCCTGACTACGAATCTGCAATAATCCAAAAATTGTTTTTTTTTGAGATGTGGCCGTATAGCAGGCAGGGGGCGAGATAGTTGGCAGTCCACAACTGTGCGCTTTTCTAGAAATTTCCTGCCTCGCACGAATTGTGGAATGAATTGTCGCTTGCGGTATTTCCGGACCGATACGACCTTCAAACCTTCAAGAAAAGAGCGTATTCCCACCTGAAAGGCCGGCACCGCACTTGTGACTCCTCTGGTGTTGCAGGTGTCTATGGGCGACGGTAATCGCTTTCCATCAGGCGATTCGTTAGCTCGATTGCCCCCTATGACATAAAAAAAAAAACCGCTTCGGTCTATCAATTACTTTATGGATACTCGAAAGTGCCAAAGTGCCTAGTTTATGGATACTCGAAATCACATAAACTATGAAGTTACCAGTGGTCATGAGACTGGGGGCTCGGGGGCGAAGCCCCCTGAACTCAATACAAAACAGTTACTTACTAAGAGCGGAAACAAGATAGCTTCCTTTAACTCAGTGGACGATGATTATATGTTACTAGCGGCCGCCCGCGACTTCGTCCGCGTAGATTTTTGATGATGACAAAGATATTAAAATAGGTAAATGAATTTTATTCTTAGTTAAAATGGTCTAGACAATGCAATTGTTAAAGAATTTTTGAAGATTTTCCAATTAGATTACGGGAATTGTTTGCAGGATGCTTAATAATTTATTCCGTCAGTTACCTGATGCTTTTAATCTTTGGCAAAAATGACTGCAAGATATAGAGCGACGCATGGATTTGGAGTTAGAGAATGGGGATCTTAGTTATTATGAGTGAGATTTAAAAAAAATGTTAAATATCATAAGGCTGTTAAAACAATCTTAAACTCAGCACTGGAAATCGAGAGATGGAGGCAGTTTAACGAAGAGTATCTCTTTTAATAATAATAAATAATAAACTTTATTTCAAAACAATAATAAATAAAGACCTCTGTTCATAAGAAGGCAGCACTGGTATTTGTACACGCCGGCCTGGCTATTAAACGAAAAGAGTGGTGTGGCGGAGTTCCTAAATGGTCTAGCAGGTACCCCAGTTATTAAAAAGGCTAGTGTTTAAAGATAATGCTGAAATGTGACCATTAGAAACTAAATGCACATAAGCGAATTTAATGATGCGATTACTATTTTGGTCTACAGGCTAGTAGTATTGTTTGAAGAGTGATTCAATATATTCTGGTGCTACAGTTCTCTATATTTCTCAAGAAGCTAAATAAAGTAAGAATAGGTATATAAAGTATAGATTATTCATGTGCTGATAGACAACTCACTAAATATAGGAACACATAAAGTTTGGAACACAATTAATAAGAGACAGCACTAAGAAAATATTGTTGACAGTCAACCATAGAAAAGGGGGTGCAAGTTCGTTTTAAAAAAAGGACGTAGTCACTGGGTAGTAGACAGGAAATAAAAAATATAAAAACTGATAACGTTAGCGTAACACTTCTTTATAAACAACATTAGCGGTGTTCCCCATACAAACTTTGCACCCCTTTTTAACCCCCTTAGAGGTGAAATTTTCCAAAACGCTGAAATTACTTTTTTTGTATTTGATTAAGTAAGCTTTCTACAAAGTTTCAAGTCTCTAGTTCAAAAAATAAAGTTTCTCTCATAGAAACATTGCACCCCTTTTTAACCCCCTTAGAGGTGAAATTTTCCAAAACGCTGAAAGTACTTTTTGTGTTTTTGAATAAGTAATCTTTTTACAAAGTTTCAAGTCTCTAGCTCCAAAAAACAAGTTTCCCCCATACAAACTTTGCACCCCTATTTAACCCTCTTAGGGGTTGTATTTCCAAAAATCCCTTCTTATCTCTAGCCCACGTAATAAAAGTAACCTACTGTGCAAAAATCAACTCTCTAACATTAGTAGTTTCGGCTGTGCGTTGATGAGTCAGTCAGGACTTCTTCTTTTATATATATGGACTAGCTGTTGCCCGCGACTTCGTCCGCGTGGAATCTTATCTTGAACAGTTTACATCTTTATTATATTATTTTCAGATCTAAACAATGTTGAAATTACTTTTCTTTTTTTGCAAGTTGATGATTTTGATGTTGGTTACTGTAATTCAACAAAAAATAAATAATAATAAATATTGAAGTGCTGCTCTCATACAATAAACGTGTCTTTTTTGGCCATTTTATACGTAATAATGGTACCGAACTTCGTACGCGAGTTCGACTCGCTCTTGGCCTCTTTTTAGTTTTTTTTCGGCTAAATTGCTCTAATTACGCGGAATCATTATGAACTCAGGTTTCAAGTCCCGCACTCAAAATAAATATTTGATCTTCAAACAAATTTTCAACCCCTTTTTCACCACCTTCTGGGCTGAATTTTCAAAAACGAATTCACTTTTCTTGTATTCTGATAATATGCCTTTATACAAAGTTTCAAGTCCGGCGCTCAAAAAAAAAGTTTGATCTCCATCCCATTCCAAACATTCAACCCCTTTTACACCATATCTTGTATCTATCGCAAAAATGTATTTAATATGTGTATTACTGTGCTTAATAGCCTCCCTGAAGAAATAAAGGTACTGCAAGGAAATAGTTTTAAAAACAAATTAACTGCCTGGCTCCTTGACCATTGTTTTTATAGTGTAAATAGTTATTTAGACCGTACCTGACATTTCTAGCTTAATTTTATTGTTAATTTTGTTGTTGTTGTTATTATTATTATTTTGTATTTTTGACCGTTCCAGTACTTGACATTGATTTTAATTTTCAGTTATTTTCTATGCTAGTTTTATTATTATTTTTTGTCTGACATTGTTTTTGTATCTATCTGAATTTACTATTATATTATTTTAAATTAATTGAGCGCGCTCTCATATTTGCATGCCTGCATGCAGGCCGAGTACACGGCACGTTGTATGAACAATAAGACCTGTTACTGTATATTTACTGTACTTCTGCAAATAAATAATTTACACTTTGACTTTGACCATCTTCAGGGCTATATTTTCAAAAACGCTGAATCACTTTTTTGTATTCTAATAATATGCCTTTATTTAAGAATTTTCAAAAACGCTGATATTAGTTTTCTTGAATTCTAATTATATGCCTTTATACAAAGTTCCAAGTCCGGCGCTCAAAAAAAAGGTTAGATCTCCATACAAACTTTCAACCCCTTTTCAACACTTTCAGGGCTGAATTTTCAAAAACGCTGAAATTTCTTTTCTTGTATTCTAATTATATGTACTAATACAAAGTTTAAAGTCCCGCGCTCAGAAAAAAGGTTTGATCTCCATTCAAAGTTTCTACCCCTTATTTACCAGTTTCGGGGATGAATTTTCAAAAACACTAAAATCAGTTTTCTTTTATTTAATTTTAATACCTTTTTACAAAGTTTCAAGTTCCTAGCTTAAAATTAAAATTGAACCCCGAGACAAACTTTCATCCTCCTTTTAACCCTCTTAGAGGTTGAATTTATAATGACGTTAAATTAATATTATTTTGTTATTATTATATATGCCCTAGTCAAAGAATTTGTAATTGAATCAAACTTTCAACCCTTTTTAACCATTTTATTGAAAACGCTGAAATTTTTTTCTTGTATTCTACTTATATGCCTGTATACAAAGTTTAAAGTCCCACGCTCAAGAAAAGGTTTGATCTCCATGCAAACTTTCAACCCCCTTTTTACCACCTAAGAGTATGAATTTTCAAAAACGCTGAAATTACTTTTATTTCATTTTATTTGCATAACTTTTTACGAAGTTTAAAGTTCCTAGCTTAAAATTAAATTTGAACCCCAAAACGAACTTTCACCCCCCTTTTAACCCCCTTAGAGGTTGAATCTTTGATGATGTTAAATTAATATTATTTTGTTATTATTGTATATGCCTTAATAAGAAGTTTCAAGGAATTTGTAATGGATTTACACTTTCAACCACTTTTTAACCCTTTTAAGGGACGAATTTTTAAAAACGCTGGAATAATTTTTCTTGTATTCTAATATTATGCCTTTACACAAAGATTCAAGTCCCGCGCTCAAAAAAACAATTGATCTCCATACAAACTTTAAACCCCTTTTTACCCTTTTAGGGGTCGAATTTTTGAAAACGCTGAAATCACTTTTCTTGTGTTCTAATATTATTATGCCTTTACACAAAGATTCAAGTCCCGCGCTCAAAAAAATACTTGATCTCCATACAAACTTTCAAGCCCTTTTTTACCACCTTAGGGGATGAATTTACAAAAACGCTGAAATGAGTTTTCTTTTATTTTATTTTAATATCTTCTAACAAAGTTTCAAGTTCCTAGTTTAAAAAAAAACTTGTATCCCATACAACCTTTCATCCCCTTTTTAACCCACTTAGGGGTTGAATTTTTCAAAATCGCGTCTTATCTCTAGCCCACGTTATAAAAGTAACCTACTGTGCAAAAATCAACTCTCTAACATTGTCCAGTCCAGTCGTCATACGTATCGGACGTGTCAATTAATAAAATAAATAATCATTTTAAATCGTGCGTGACCTAGCTCTGTACATAACGCGGAAGCAAGTATCTATGTCAATGCACAGTGCTTGCTAGTGAGAATGTTTAGAGTATAATAATTTACATACTTTGAACGGATTATATGGAAAATGGACGGAAGCAGTCCATTTAACCGGAGTGGACTCACGCGCCGCAGCCCACCGCCCTCGCCCTTGCCGCCGCGCGACCAGCCGCAGCCCGACCTGCCCGCCCCGCCCGAGCCCCGCCAACAGGATGAGCTCGAGCCCCTGGCCGTCGTCTCCTCCAAGGACCTTCAAAACTGGATGAAGACCATTGAAAACTACCTCAATGAAGTATGCACCATCTCTACAGAAGGTAAACTTAACTCGGACCAAAAATCAAGGATTAGCACCCTATGCCGCAAAGTGGGTCATTGCTCATCACAAATGGCTATCCAGTACCAGTCCCTGAAACAAACAACAACTCAGGCCTATAACTCCCATAAGACACTTAAGGAAAAAGTAGATCTCTCCCGTCGCTTCCAGGAACTCAAGCAATGCATCCAGGAGTCCTCTATAGCTAATCCCGGCCAAGTATCTTTTGCCGACGTACTGAAGAACAATACTACTAGTCGCATCCAACCCTCTAACATCAGCTCGGTAGCAATTTACCCGACTGACAAATCGAAGTCGAGCGAGGAAACAAAATCCCTCGTTAAAAAAATCATTAGGCCCGATGAAATGAAATTGCACGTGAGAGGATTCCGCAAAATCAAAAACGGCGGCGTTGTTATCAGCACCGACTCCAAGGAGGACATCTCGAAACTGAAGCAGTTGCAGCAGCTAACGACGTCAGGCCTCACTGTGGATGAAACAAAAAAACGAAAGCCCAGAGTAGTAATTGTCGGAGTGCCCGCGGATATGCAAGAAGCGGAAGTCTTCAAGTGTATCTTTCAACAAAACCTAGCCGACAAACTACAAGACCTGACCCTAGAAAAGTTTATGTCCTCGTCAAGATTGAGCCATAAATTATTATTGAAGTTCCAGCTCTAATTCGCAAGGTAATAGTCACAAACGACAGAGTTTTCGTGAACTGGTCGTCGTGCCCTGTAAGAGATTTTACTCTGGTCACAAGGTGCTATAAATGCCAGCAGTACGGGCATGCGGCGAAGACATGTAAGATGGAAGTTAACATCTGTGGGCATTGCGGAGTGGTAGGGCACGCAATAAAGGACTGCACCAAGAAGGCCGAACCACCAAAGTGCGCGACATGCATGCACTATAAGAAACCGTGTAATTGCGAAACTGGCACTGCCGAATGCCCAGCAAGAAAACTAGCCGAAAAAAGGTTCCAAAACTCTATAGATTACGAAGGCGCCTAAGAGCGCCTTTTTAGATTATAAGAAGTCCATTTTCAGTTTTAGTATTACTCAAAACATTCTCGACTCATTATTTCCTATATTTCATAACCGCGTAACTTCTTATTATTAAATATTGTTCTGATTTGTAATATACCTAAACAAATTAAACAAGCTGACGATTCATGCAATTCCGACTGTCCTAGTTTCAATTTGTGCTAACGGTGACAATGCAATGTCCTACATAGTTGAACATATCTTAATTAAGCAATATAAAAAAAAAAAAAAAATATAGTTATATAGTTTTATAGTATTATTATATTATGAATTCAATAAGTAGTATTGTATTAATTGTAAATGATTATTATTTTTGTATTAAGAGTATATTTTGAACTCTCAAAGCCTGAATACAGGATTCTCCTAGTTCAGGCACCAGTATTAAGAATGCTCTGTATAGATCTAAGACCTTTTATGCCATTTGTTATTACTATGATTTCATGAATAAAGATTTTATTATTATTATTTTCAAAGGGGTTGTATTTCTCAGCTCTGGGCTGGTATTGGCTACATTTACGGGTTATTCGCCAAGTAAATGTAGCAATTTCTGTATTTTGTTTAGGTAGATTGCGTCGCGTTATTTTCCGGGTCAAGTTGCATGAACTTTCTCACAATTAGGCATGTATTTAATATAGCGGCTTTTTGTAAGATAGTGTATATATGTGATTTCAGATCTAGTAGTTTCAAGCTATGGTGTAGGTGTTTTGGGATGACGCCTGTTGTGGATAGGACTATTGGAACTACGTATACTTTCTCTTGTCTCCATATCCTAACAACTTCGTCTTTTAGTTCTGCGTATTTAGTAATTTTTTCGGTGATGGTTTTCTGTATATTATGTGTGTTAGGGACTGAAATGTCTATGAGGTAAGTGGTCTTATTTATTTTGTCCGTTAACGTAATATCTGGTCTATTATAGTGGATGGTGCGATCTGTAAGTATGGCACGGTCGTAGTATAGTTTATGTCTTGAGTTCTCTAGTACTATCTGTGGTGTGTATTTGTAGTATGGGGTGTGCTTGTCTTTAATGAGATTATGCTTGGTTGCCAGATTTTGATGAATGATGTTTGCGATTTGATTGTGTCTGTGTGTGTAGTCTGTCTGTGTCAGTGAATGAATGAATGAATGAATGAATGAATGAATGAATGAAATCGTTTATTTCGAGTAACATTGGTGACTCATATTATTTGTTAGTATAAATCTATATCTAAAGTGTTAGTAAAAAACATTACAAAAACTTACACAACATACAAGCTTTTTGACACATGCTGTTCACAGCAGTGTCTTGTGTAAGGACAGTCAAGCCTGTCCCCAATCGAGCGTAGGATGGGGTTGGGGCTGGCCCGCACCCGGCGCACCAGGGATGTGCAGCGTTTGCGCATGGTCGCATAGAAGCAGTCGATGCCTGCTTCCGCAAACATCCCTGATGCGCTACAGAAGCGGGGCAGCCCCACCAGCACCCGGAACGCGTTGTTAAATTGGACCCGAAGGGCCCCATAGGCCCGTTGCGTATAATATGCCCATAAGCTGCACGTATACAGGGAAGTGCAATAAGCACTAAAAAGTGTTAATTTCACCTCCCTGGTACAGCGCGCAAACTTACGCGCAATCATGTTTGCCCTCACCGACAAGGCCCTCCGTTCGCGCTCGATATCCATGTTGTCTTTTAAGTCTGAGGTGACAACATGACCTAAATATTTAAAACACCTCACCCTTTCCAAAGGACTACCATACAAATTAATAGAAGGTACCTTGGGTATCTGATAACCAGAAGGCTCAAATACCATGTATTGAGTTTTACCTACATTGTATTTTAGCCCATGTTGGATAGCGTATGTCTCACAAGTATTTATAAGCTTTCGCAAAACACAAGCCGATGCGCTCAACAAAACCATATCGTCGGCGTAACTCAAATTATTCAAACAAATTGTGTCAATATGGCAGCCGATATGCGTTTTGCCGAGCGTCTCGAGAAGCTCATTTATGTAAAGGTTAAAAAGTGTGGGCGAGGTCAAACCCCCCGTCTCACCCCACACTCCAACCTGTACGGGTCTGAAAAAGTACCTGACCATCTAACACTATTGACCTGGTTCCCATACCAATACTTTAGAATTTGTATGGTCTCATTAGGTAATTGAATAGCTTTTAGCTTTTCCCATAGGATATTGTAGGAAACCAGGTCAAAAGCCCTAGACAGATCCAGGAAGCACGCGTAAACAGGCGTTCTTTTATTTAAATAATATTTGACAGTGTGCTTAAGGCACAGTATTGCACTCTCCGTTGATAGCCCTGGTCGAAAACCAAACTGGTTGGGGTTAAGACTCACGTACTTATTTAACTGTACATTAAGCACACTATCAAATACCTTTGCAATAACAGTCGCAAGGGATATAGGCCTGTAGTTACTGGTGTTGGACAAATCTCCAGTTTTATTTTTAGGTACAGGAATAACAACAGTTTTCATCATATCCTCGGGTAAATAACAGTGCCTTACACACAGCGTATAAAACAAAGCTAACACTCTTGAGACGTGGGGACCTGCATTCTGGAGATGTTCGATGCTGAGGCCATCATGGCCTGGGGATTTACCTCGGGAGATAGATTTAATAGCCTTGGCCACATCCTTAGCCAAGTATCCCGGTCCAGGTTCCAAGTCGATACTCTCAGCATCGATAACCTCATTGTGCGATGGTCCAAGAGGAGAGTTAACAATAAAATTATCTTTAAAAGTGTCAGCTATGTCTTTTGTGTCAGTTTTGCCATTAACACTCACAGGACAGTGGTCAGTGGTCAGTGTTGAGCATGCTCCGGTTATGTGTTGTATGGTTTCCGATTGGATGTGACATCTGCGGCATTTTTCATTTGTGAGTGTTGTATCTTTTATAATGTGTTTTCGGTAGTTTTTAGTATTTATAATTTGGTCCTGTATTGCTATAATGAAACCTTCGGTTTCAGGGAATAAACTACCTGTTTTCAGCCAAGTGTTTGATGCAGTGGTGTCTATATGGGTTTGTTCTAGGTCATGAGGATGGCGTCCGTGAAGTACTTTTTTCTTCCAATTATTTTATCTGTTGTATTTGTGGGTCGTTGTCAAGATTTTGCCTTTCAGGTTGTTTGTTTAGATTAAGTGGTGTGTAGTTGAGGTCGTTTTGGACTATTGCATTGTGAATATTACTTGTGTGTGATTTGGTGTGAAAGAATGTATATAAGCTCTGTATTTGTTTTCGCCAAAGATGGCTTATGTTTATCATGCCCCTTCCTCCTTTGTGTCTTTTAATAGTGAGTCTCTCTATTGCAGATTTAGGGTGCAAATGGTTGTGTTTTGTTAATGTTGTGCGTGTAGTTCGTTCTATGGTTTCTATGTCCGTTTTAGACCATTTTATAATCCCAAATGAGTATGTGAGGATGGGGATGGCGTAAGTGTTTATGGCTTTAATTAAGTTTTTGCCGGATAGTTGGGTTTTACATATTTTACTTAATCGGTTTTTGTACTCAGTAGTTAGTGTTTGCTTAGTAATAGTGTGATCCAGTCCCTTTAGCTGTTTGTATCCAAGATATTTATACAGATCGTTCGCTTCCATTGCAGTTATTGTGTTATCGTCGTCTACCGTATAGTTGCCCGGTCTGATCTTGCCTTTAATTATGTGTAGTGTTTTACATTTATCTATGCCGAATTTCATGTTTATGTCGTTACTGAATGTTGTCGTTATATCTACTAGTTTCTTCATATCTTTGTCTGTTTTAGCATATAATTTAATATCGTCCATATATATGAGGTGTGATATGCATGTATCTGTTGGAGTGTTTCTGAAATTGTATCCTACACGGCTGTTATTCAGTAAATGTGATAAAGGGTTCAGAGCAAGGCAAAACCACATGGGGCTCAAGGAATCGCCTTGATAAATACCTTTCTTAATGGAGATAGTACGTGTTGTTACTGTGTCATTACCGGCAGTTAACTGAAGAGTGGTTTTCCATTGAGACATAATATTACGTAAGAAGTGGGTTATTTTTGGGTCTATTTTATATATTTCTAATATTTGTAGTAACCAGGAATGAGGGATGCTATCAAAGGCTTTCTTGTAATCAATGTATGTACAGTGTAGGTTCCTATTTTTAGCAGTCGCGTGTTTGTGAATGGTGGAATCTATGATCAGTTGCTCCTTGCATCCCATGTGGCCCCGCCTGCATCCTTTCTGTTCCTCTGATATGATTTGATTGTGTTCTATGTGACTGTTGATTTTTCTTGTTATTGCTGATGTTAATATTTTATATATGGTGGGTAAGCATGTGATTGGTCTATACTGTGAAGGATGTGAGGTATGAGTTGTTTTTGGCAGCATATACGTTATACCGGTGGCTATAAACTCTGGTATATTTTGTTTGCCTAGTATAATTTCAGTTAAGTTTTTCGCTATGTATGTGTGTAGTGAGGTTAATTTATTATTATTATTATTTTTATTATTATTATTATTAGTAGTTTCGGCTGTGCGTTGATGAGTCAGTCAGGACTTCTTTTTTTATATATATATATTAAGATTATAAGACGGGGGGAGATGTGTATTTGTTATGAACAGGCATCGGATATTCGGATGCTTTTATACCTTAACTTTGGCGGCGGCTTTGTTGTTCAGTTGTATAGGTGGCTTCGTTTGAGGTAGGTATGAGTGAGATAGCAATAGGATTTTGTCAACTTTGGGTAAATATCCGCCCGAATTTCCGATCCTTGGTTTTGAAGTTATGATATTTATTATGTCTTCTGTCCTGTTTCCAAAAAGTCAACTAAAAATACATAAAAAGCTTTGTTACAAAGGCTATGGAACCCTACACTCTTGGCCGGTTTTAGGGTTCCGTATCCAAGGGGTAAAAAACGGGACCCTATTACTAAAACTCTGCTGTCCGCCCGTCTGCCTGTCCGAATTTTTCACAGATGATGTATTTCTGTTGCCGCTATATCAACTAATACTAAAAACAGAATAAGATACATATTTAAGAGGGGCGCCCATACAACAAACGTGATCGGTTGCATTAATTTCTATAATATGTATCCGGCACCATACATACCGGGTGCAAACTTAATATCACCTTGGCCAGTTATGTGAAGATGGGAAATGTTTGTACGCAACCATCGCTGCGCTAGTCAGACTCACAATTGGCCGGTTTTAATTCTAACGTACAACGGCAGTAAAACAGAACCTTTATTTTACCAGTCGGTAAGAATGCCTCGTTTACAAATGCTTGAGTGAGATTAATAACATTGTTTATAATCTGGCCGATTAGTTTTCTTCGTACTTCGTGCTGGTTGCCATATTTTCTTTTTAAATATAATAGTGTATCATGAGATTAAGTGTATTTCTAATATTGGTTTGTGAGTATCTGTTACAGATTTGGTGAATAATGTTTTTTTTTCTCAAACATCCAAGGAAATGTCGTTCTTATGATCGTGGTAATAGAACGCGAAATACGTGTTTGTATAGCAATTGTTGAAGATTTGTTCTAATTTCAAATTAGAGGTCAATAAAGGAATTTCATACAACATTATTGGCCGTGGCCAACAAAGAGATTGTCTTTTGTTTCAGTGGGGTTTATTTCTTTTATTGATAATCTACGGCATACTGCCAATAAAAAAAACGTTGTTTGTGCAGGTGTTGTCATTTTTTAATAAATAAAATCAGGGTTACCCTCATCTGGCAGAATAACATTGGTCAGAAATACACTTCGCATAACACGTTTCGCAGAAACACTTTCGGTCGAATGGTAAGATGGCATAAAGGTATAGTTGGCATTACTATACTACCTCGCATACGACACATTTTGCAGCACATTGTTTTTTAGAATATCTCTTTGGCCGACTTTGGTTTAGCATAATTTTATGTACCATAATAATCCTATAGCATACGATTACAATAGCATAATAATTTTCTACTAGCAGAAAAGTGCGTTAAGTAATCTGTACGTAGTAGAATGTAAGTACCGATAGGTACGACGACGAGCGGTTCGAGGAGCTGTGTTAGGTATCTTGCCGCCGCGGGGCAACTGCCACTAAAATCTATTACTACTCGGCCAACAATTCCCTATTTCGCGGCCTCTGCAGTAATGTACTATTAAGTTATTTGTGCTTGTTTTCTCGTAAGTTCAGTAAATAAATTAAGACAGATATATGAATAGGGAGCTATTAGGACTAAGATGATGGCAAACATTTATTCAGTAGATCTGTAGTTTACGTAAAAAGTATTTTTAATAAGAATAAGAATAAGAATATATTTATTTGTCAAACATAGGTAAATACAATGTAGTAAAGAGAGGTAAAGTGACTCTATGCTTTGCCGATAGGCGTACAAATGTCGTGGGGTTTTTATTCTGAGAAGTTTTTTTACCCTTAGTTTTTAAGGTACTAAGCCTATGCTGTCTGTCTTGTCCGTCTGTCTGTCTGTCACAAGGATGTATCTGATGAATCGTTTTAGCTAGACAGTTGAATCTTTTATTTTAAACGAACTGCTTATAGCAGTAAAACAGGTTAGGTTAGAACTACGACCACAATAGCGCCCAAGCCGAGCGAGCGAAGCAAGCGTACTAAGGCAGCGGTTGGCGAAACGCCAGAACCGAACTGCTAATAATAGTAAAGTAGGTTAGGTCACAACGCCGAGCGTATTTAGAAAAATAACCATATTCGGAATTTTGATTCATTCGAAATAATGAAATCGGAGTTACGAAATTCGTGATTCCGAATATCATAAAGTTTGTCGTATTAATGTACCCGTCAATATTTCCACATTTACAGCCACACAATGCGTCTACAGCACAACGAAAACCGAAACCACCACCCTCAGGATCGACATGCGCGTCCAGCTACTGAAGGCCCAGCTTCGGAACAGTCTTCGCCACCCTTCGATCCCAGATCCGGTCCCTGACGTCTACGATGCCTCGGACGAATACGCCCAAATCCCTCCAATCATGGATAGGGACGCGTTGAAAAGAAACGACAAATATTGGCTGAAACCGATCAAGAACTCCAAAGTCTCGAAGCGAGCTTTAAGATCTCTGCTAACGACTAAAAGAAGTCCGTTGTCGTTGCCCAGTTGGTCGGATCGTGCTCACACTATTAGTAACGCAACGACCCAAAAACCAAATGACGTAGGATTCAAAAACGTGACTTTAGAGTCACATTTTACGGCAATGCAAAGCAATATCACCAAGGTACAGTAAAGAATATTTAACCTCTGTCATGTCTTTTGTAGGGTCCCGTATCTTAAGCCGGGTACTCATTAGCGAGCCGTAACCGTAACATGCGTGATACAGTAACGAGGTTCTAGTGTGTACGTGGAGGCCACCGTAGGACAAGCCGAATCCGCAGTTTTGGTTTGTAACTCCACGTTGTCGGACGAAGTGTCTCACGCTTGTGCAGCATACATACTTGTAGATGCTTTACTTGATGATCATAAGCAGCTAGCCACGAAGATGGTGGATTCATAGAATCTATCGGGAAAGAAGTGATCTACTTTTCATGTTGAAAAATTAAGAAATTAGTGGTCATTACAAAAATTTCACGAGAATGAGTGCAACTGATTCTGAATATCTAATGAATATATAGCTGGTTCGCAGCGGCTAGTAACGAGCGCCCTGCGAGCGCCCATTGATTCGCGGCAAAAACCGACAACCGTCGGCTCGCTGCGAGTCGCTCGTGTAGCGTTCGTTGCAGGCTCGCGAACCACGTACACACTATGTTTTTGGTAACAGTAACGGTTACAGTTACGTGCAACGTTACAGGTTCAGAAATGAGTACGTTGTAAACGTCGGCTCGCTGCGAGCCGCACGCGTACCGCTCGCAGCAGGCTCGCGAACCACGTACACACTATGTTTTTGGTAACAGTAACGGTTACAGTTACGTGCAACGTTACAGGTTCAGAAATGAGTACGTTGTAAAGGTCGGCTCGCTGCAAGCCGCATGCGTACCGCTCGCAGCAGGTTTGCGAACCACGTACACACTGTGTTTTTGGTAACAGTAACGGTTACAGTTACGTGCAACGTTACAGGTTCAGAAATGAGTACGTTTTAAAGGTCGGCTCGCTGCGAGCCGCACGCGTACCGCTCACAGCAGGTTTGCGAACCACGTACACACTATGTTTTTTTGGTTACAGTACTTGCGCAACGGTTACAGTTACAGCTCGCTAATGAGTACCCGGCTTTAAGTTCTTTTGAGGTAGGGTATAAAAACAACGTCTTCGCGGCGCGTCTTCGTGCTCGAATTTTTTCCTTTTGTAGCTTTGAATTCTCACTGGTTTAGCATTGACTTTGGGTTGATCATGTTATAAGGACACAAGGTATCATCACCACCATCATCATCATCATCATCATCATCATCATCATCATCATCATCATCATCAGCCTATTCTTGTCCACTGCACGCCATTGTGAATGATCCTCTGCTACTCTCATCCAGCTATGGCCAGCACTAGGTATGCTACTTCGGAATGACAAGCGTCACTTCCGATGTCATCACGCCATAATTGGTTGGTTGACTCTACCTGTTTTAAATTAATTAATTACGACGAAATAAAATTTTGTCAAAGAACATGACAATTGTAATGCATAAATGATTTTTTTTTGCCGACTCGTGATAAATATTTTTTGCTTATTTTTTTTAGACAGAGTGGCATAACTTGTTTTTAAACGAAAATGGAGGGCTGTTATAGTTAAGTTTAGCATGTGTATCTGTGTATTCGTGTATCTTTATATTTGTGTGCCTACTTTGCATCGTAGCTTTCAATCAGATGGACCAATTTGAGTGCGGTTTTTTGAATCGAAAGACATGTCCGTCGAGTTGGTTCTTAGCCATGTTTGGTAGAAAAAGGACCAGTAGTTTCCAAGATATTCAGCTTTAATTGGAACACGTAACAAGATCTCAGCCAATATTGAAGCTACGAATTCAAAATTGTGTAGTTATGTTCAGTTTTAGTAGCATTTTTTATATCACTCATTGAATGTGGATTTCGTGATGACCGCTCAACCCACGGGAACACTACATTTTTTCGCTTATGTGTTAATGCAATTAAAGTGTCAGCTACCCTTCATACCAAATTTTATCAAAATTGACACATCAACAAACTTTCGCCTTTATAATATTAGTGTAATTTTTAGGTCCCATCGCCGGTAATGCTGCTGACAACAGGAAGCTGGTCTTTGGATATCTTTTACCGAAAGTCGTTCCCCTATCTGAACACACCCTTACCGTGGCTGCATTGCACTGAGCTGATAACTCCTTTCATCAGAGGAGTGAAGAAGAATCTTGGGGAGCCGAAGAGACTTCAGCCTAAAGACCATATCGTGCAACGGTAAATAGGATGGTTTTCTAAAAAAACGGCCAAGAGCATGTCGGGCCACGCTCAGTCTAGGGTTCCGTAGTTGCTCATCCTTCACAATACACTTAAGTTATGAGAAAGATTTCAAGCTCTATAAAGAGGTCGTAAACGCCAAAGTAGCTGTAGTTACCTATACCTTCTCGAAGTCAACTTAAGTCCTTTTAAGAAAATCATGAAATTTTGCGATAACTCAAAAACGGCTCAACCGATTTTGTTCAATATAGTTTTCATTGAAAGTAATTATATGGCCTCATTTTCATGATGTTTTCCATTATTTTTTGTCGTGTGGTTGAAAAGTTAGAGGGGGGCCGAATATTTACAAAACTGATGATTTTATCAAAAAATAATGTTTGGAGACCCCTATTATTTTTAAAAGACCTATTCAACGACACCCCATAGACTAGTGTTGAAACGAAAAAAAAATCACCCCCACTTTAGGTGTTCGAGAGCTACCCGAAAAAAAAATTTTTTTTAGTTTTTATTATACCTTTTCGTCGGCGTGATACATACACATACTCATACCAAATTTCAGCTTTCTAGTACTAATGATCACGGAGCTAAGCCGCGGACGGACAGACGGACAGACCGACAGACGGACATGGCGAAACTAAAGAAAGGATAATAAATATAGTAATAGTACAGTCGCCATCAGATATATCGTTACGGTACATGTTCAGATATTTATGAACGCCTTATATGCTGCAATATATCTGATTGCGACTGTACATTACTGCAGACGAAGGGAAAGGGGCCTGCGGGGTGAGTAGGTGTAGTATAGTAATGTGATACGAAGCCAGCAAGTATGGCTCATGGCTCAGTTTCATTGGTCGATATGGGATCGCATGCGGGGTGCGGTAGATTTCCATAACGCATGCCATAGGGCCCGCATGCGGGGAATTGTTTTCATTGGTCGTTAGAGCCTTTGCACACGGCGTATTTGAAACGCGCCGACGACGCGCGTTTTACATTCCATGGAGCAGTTTGTTTGTGGCGTTTGTGACAATCGCAATCAAACTGCTCCGTGGAATGTAAAACGCGCGTCTTCCGCGCGTAAAAAAACGTCGTGTGGAAGGTCCCTTAGGGTCCGCATGTGGGGTGCGGTAGATTTCCATAACGCATGCCATTATGAGTTTCACTGGTCGTTATACCGTCTGCGGGGAGTCCCGCATGCCGTATGTCGACCGAGTTATCGACTTGTGAGTTTCACTAGTTGTTATACTGCTTGCGTGGTGTCCCCGCATACTATATATCGACCGAGTTATCGACCAATGAAACTGAGCCAGGCATGTACAGTGCTTTTTAGGGTTCCGTACCCAAAGGGTAAAAACGGGACCCTATTACTGAGACTTCGCTGTCCGTCCGTCCGTCCGTCCGTCCGTAGACAGTTGAAATTTTCACAGATGATGTATTTCTATTGCCGCTATAACAACAAATACTAAAAATAAAATAAAATAAATATTTAAGGGGGGCTCCCATACAACAAACTTGTTTTATGGTACGGAACCCTTCATGCGCGAGTCGAACTCGTACTTGCCCAATTTTTCTCAAACATATGTATGCAATGGAATAAAAAAAATACACCACTAAAAAAATAGGTATACTCGTATGATTCAGCTGTTTGGCCTGATTACGAACACAGACGCCATGTTTAAAAAAAATACTTCTCCAAGGCCTTCAATTTTGTATGTAATTCCTTAACAGTTCTCTTGAGTTCTTTCGTACGAAACGTCTTCGAAGTATGTTATAACGGACGTTATACCGACATTTCATGGCACGTTTGAAAATAGAAAAATATAATAAACTAGCTTTTGCCCGCGACTACGTACGCGTGGAACTTGACAAAAGGGATTATTAAAAGCGCCTAAGCAAATGTAAGAGCAATTGTGCTTTTGGTCTAATAATTACCTTTCCTACAGGGTCACCGCACCCCAACAGATATGTTCACTCACTTTTCAATCTTTTTAGGTATAATTTCCAGGATGAACGCTATCCTATGTCCTTCCTCGTATCTTAAACTATCTCTATGCCAAATTTCATCAAAGTCGATTCAGCGGTTTAAGCGTGAAGAGGTAACAGACAGGCAGACACACTTTCGCATTTATAATACTAGCTTTTGCCCGCGACTACGTCCGCGTGGAACTTGGAAGTATGGAAGCAACCTCGTACAACACGATAGATATCCACCTAATCACCTTAATTAATAAAAGAGCGCCTAAGCAAATGTAAGAGCAATTGTGCTTTTGGTCTAATCGTTACATTTTCTACAGGGTCATCAATGCCATCATGAATTACTTACTCACTTTTCAATCTTTATAGGGATAATTTCCAGGATGAAAACTATCCTATGTCCTTCCCCGGATCTTAAACTATCTCCATGCCAAATTTCATCAAAATCGATTGAGCGGTTTAAGCGTGAAGAGGTAACAGACAGACAGACACACTTATAATATTAGTATGGATATCAACGGACAATCTTACACAAATCAGCCCGCAGCCCGTAGGCGAGATCAGTCTGACACTGGAAATCCGGACATTTCTTCCCAAGCTGAAACGGAGCTACGCTCGCTCGATCAAATATCTTCATTTTGAAATTGTCTTAGATTGCTGCACCTCCTGACACACAACACGACCAAACTGAGCAGGGCAGAGAAGAGATCCATCATGTACCAGGTAATTATCTTCTCTTCTCTTCAATTTAAGAGCTCCGCTCTTGCCGGTGTAGCCATCGCCAGCCGTTTCTTTCTTGAGCTTCCTCCTTTTACTTCTTGGTAAGACATGACCTTAAGAGGCCTTAGATATTCCTTTTAAAAATTATTTTTTTCATATTATGACAAATATATTGATAATTACAACCAATTGCTGCCCTCCCACACATCGACTGAATTTTATTTTTTTACGATAATTTTTGTACGTAGGTATTTGTATTGTATCCACTTTATTGAATAAATTATTTATATCTATAAAAGTATCTAAAAAAAAAAAATTAACATAGCTATTTCATGCTTTCATTGCGTGCAGTCGAAAATAAGTTCTAAAAACTAATTTTCCGAGTAAAAATTGTCAATTTCGAGTAGTTTTTGAAACAAAAATTATCAATGAAAAATTCAAACTGTAGGTTTCAAATATATACCAATACGGGTACATCCCAATATCCCTGTTCTAGGTAGTAGCATTAATAATATGTTGAGAAACATGTTTGATCATAGTGAAAAATGTCTAAGCAATCAGCATTTTAAAAGGAATAAGGCCTCTTTTAACCGATTCTTTTATTTGCTCTAAGTTATTTCATCTTGGCCTTCTTCTACCGCTTACCCTCGGTTTTTCTTCCTACGATATTTTTGGGGAAAAAGTCATGTCTTAGCTGATGCCCTATTTATATTTCCTCTTCTATTTTCTATTAGTGTTAGCAGGGTCCTTATCTCTCTATTCTATGAATTCAAGACCTCTTCATTAGACATTTTTCCTTCAAGCTATAATTAATTAACTATAAATATTTGAACATTCTTGGATTTGTAATTTTACTATTTCGAATAAAAAAATAAACTCTACAGTTTGTTTTTAATTATCTGTATTTTAACCAATCTGATCAAATTGGTTTATTTTTAATTACAAAATACAAAATATTTTATTCAGTAACTTATTTTACATTAAAGTATCTGTACTGGTGCCTCTTTTTAAGTATACATGATACTTGTGTTAAGAGAGCACCATTATCTATATCTAGTATGAAGCTGGCGGCTAACCAGATTTCTTTTTCATAAAAAATATTATATGGTTTCCATGTACTATTTTAGCCCCGCTTCGCGAAGCTGAAATAACGTAATTTTTGAGCAGTAGTAGTGAATATATATATATTTTCCTTTTTTTGATAATTCATTCGGTAAATGTTTATGACTAGGTCAGCAAACTGAACATTCGTCTTTTCTCGTGGAGCGTCGCCGCCATGCAATCTTTGATGGGTGCCATTATGACGGCTGGCAAGTCCAGTGAGTACCGTCACTCCTCTGTCATTATTTTATACAGATAATAGCGAACCACCCCTGCTGTGCACGGGCGCAATGCTGATAAATTATGCAAGTATTATACATATAACCTTCCCCTTGAATCACTCTATCTATTAAAAAAGGCATCAAAATCCGTTGCGTAGTTAGCATACATAGAGACACAGAGACAGACAGCCCAAAGGTAGCTCAGGGCCAAAACACAATTATAAGACACGACATCACATCGTCGTACGATCGTGCCACGATGCGACGTCGTGTCGTGGAAATGCATAAATCCAAAATGAACTTTATCTTCATGTGACACAATGCAAAATAAAAATTCATTTTACAATCTCACGACGTCGCATCGTGGCACGATGTCGCGTCGTACGAGTACGATAATGCGATGTCGTATCTTGTAATTGTGTTTTGGCCCGAAGCATAGATAGGGACAGACAGAAGGAAGCGGCTTTGTTTTATACTATGTAGTGATGATGTTGGTGACCAGACCTTTCTGAAAGAGCTGAACATAGAACAGCCCATATCCTCCATAGTGAAGTCCCGAATCCTCACCTTTTTGGGACACGTGTCGAGACGTGGAGCTTTGTCCATTGAGCGCCTGGTGGTTCAGGGTAAAGTAGCAGTACTCAGACCACGCGGTAGGTCTCCCATGAGGCGGACTGAACAAATCAAATCTGCCACAAACTGCTAACTGCACGAGAGCACCAGACGCACTGTGAGAGAAGAATGGCGCCGTACTGTTAGGCTTGCTACACACGGAACGACAGCAACCACTCTGCCAAGAGTGTAACGACACAGAAATTGGTGGTCAGAACCAGTCGATGGTCACCGCGCTGCGTATTATCACCATGCATCAGTGCAGTGAGTTCAGTCCCTCCTCTGTCATTATTTTATACAGATATGTCGGTTGCCAGGACCAGTCGATGGTCACCGCGCTGCGTATTATCACCATGCATCAGTGCAGTGAGTACCGTCACTCCTCTGCCATTATTTTTATTTATTTATTTATTTTATTTTATTATTAAAATAATCACACAGTATTACAGTTTGACACTAAGGCACTGTGAAATTCATAATATATAACAAACAAAACAAGACACTAGTATAGTACAACGTACAACAGATAAAACATTAACATTACAAATAATTAACTAAAGAAGGGCGGTCATCCATCACCTCACAGAACCTCATACATTCATCACATATTATCATCCAGCTACATGCAAAAACATCACAGTCAGGTGCTGATGCGAGGAGCTCGTTCAGGTATGGGTCGTTCTCTCGTTTCGTCCCAATTTGGTGTTTGGGCCCGAATCGAGTGTAAGAAATAATAATTTCCGAACATGGCTACTTCATAAAGTTTCGTTAACAAGTTACGCATAGGGAATAATTTAAATAATTAGGCTAAACCTGAAAATCTAAAAAATATTCTTGAAAAACCTATCAAAATTTCATTCCACTCCTGTGTCAAAATGCGTTCCATTAACTTTATAACCAAAATACCTCATTTTTTTTCATAGAAACCCATCGTGTTTTTTTAGTTTATGCGTAAAATACGTAGGTATTTAATATTATGTGAGTGCATTGAAAACTTAACTAGAGTAGATATACCATGCCGAGAACGCACTTTTTCACTTTGTCAAACGAATAACTTCATTTCCCTCCGCGAAAATTGAAATGTATTTTAAGTTTATATACGCATCCTTATCCACGACGACCGTAATCGCCGTTCGTACTCCCTACCTCAGACTACCAAAGCATCTCAACGAGGGAGACCGCACGCACGTGGTTTGAGAAATATTTGAATTCTCTCCATTGGTTTTTGATTTTGTCACGGGTAAGCTTTAATTACTATCCTTGGTATATTTAGAAATTCTCTAATGCAAATTATTTCTCTAGCACGTTATTTATTAACATTTGAGTGGACCATCATTTAGTTTCCTTGGTGACCTTGAAGCACGAAAGAAAGTGAAATAATTTGGATTTAAGTGCTGAAAGTTCATTTCTTTCCAATTCATTTCCATCCGTTCCTTCCATTTTTTAGAGGAAGGAAATGAATGGATTTGGATGGGAATGATTAAATATATTTCGTTGTTACATGTGACGTAGATACTGGCGTTCTATATTACATCGATGATCATAAATGTGATCATAAATGTGTAAGAACCAAATTCTGTACCATGAGCCAATACCCTCAATCATGACATGTTGACAAAATTGAAAGATGAAATCTATTCCTTGTTGGTGCAGTCGTAAAGAGGACGGCTGATAGTGGTCACTATGTAATATATGGAGGAGACGTTGGGTCTATTCAAGATTTTGCACAAGTAGTTAAACAAAATGTTCAAATAGTGGAATTGATGATAATACCCGAGGAGGAGGTTTAAAAAAAAGGTTTTTGGCTCACATCCCCAGATTTAAAGGTACAACAAAAGTACATCAGGCAATTTAGACAAAAGATTTGCCGCACTCAGTTGCATTCAGATCTATTAGCTGTTTTGCGTGTCGAGGCAGCTTTATACCCTGCGAACATATTGTGTTCTGGTTCAATTAGATTGAATGAGTGATAATTAGTTGTCAAAGTGATGATCAAAATTTTGGAGACAAAGTCAACAAGTCTGAAATAAAGTACTTATGGATATTTATTGTCTCGATGTGATTAAGTAAATTAGTAACACAACAAATTAACTATAGCCCAATAAAAATAAGTCTATCTAAATCTAAACTAAGAAAACATTCATTTATAGTTTTAAAATAACGCTGTGAAAATAACCAAGTTTCGATCATTCGAAACTTGGTCTGTTCTGGAGTCCTTGCAGCGATGTCAAGCCGACTGGAGGAGATGCTTATATTCAGCTGCCACGATGATTTTGCAAGTACAGAACCAGCAGGAAGAACATATATGGACCTGCGTCGAGGAGTGCGACAAGGTGACGTTATATCATCGTAACTGTTCACTAACGCATTGGAGGATATGTTCAAGATGCTGGGCTGGAAAAATAGTGGCATTAATATAAATGGTCAACAAGTCTTTCTCCTACGATTCGCAGACGACATCGTCATCATGGCTGAGACTCTGCAGGACCTGAAACTCATGCTAGATAGCCTGGAAAGTTCGTCTGTCTCCAGATGAATTTAGATAAAAACAAAGTAATGTTCAATGAACATATTGATCCGGGACTGGTCGCCGTAAATGGATTCTCCCTTGAAGTTGTTTCCAAATACGTGTACCTTGGGCAAATGCTCCAACTAGGCAGAGTCAACATCGACAAGAAGGCTAAGAGGCGAATATAACTGGGCTGTGCAGCATTCGTAAAACTGCGTCGAGTCTTCACGTTGCCCATACCTCAAAGCCTTAAAACGAAAGTTTTTAATCAGTGCATCCTACCTGTCATGACCTACGGAGCTGACACGTGGCCACGCACCATACGACTAGTCCACCAATTCAAAGCCACTCAGCGAGCCATAGAAAGAGCTATGCTGCTCGGTGTGTCTTAGGGATCAAATCCGAAACTAAGTATTTCGACAGACAACCAAAGTTACCGGCATAGCACAACGAATAAGCAAGCTGAAGTGGCAGTAGGCTGGTCATATCTCTGTCGTTGAACCGATGTCCACTGGAGCGATGAGTTCTAGAGTGGAGGCCACGAATCGGTAAACGTAGTGTAGGACGCCCTGTAACAAAGTGGAGCGACGACATTCGTAGGACAGCGGGTAGTAACTGGAGGAGGAGAGCTGAAAACCGAGCTCACGCCACTGAGCTCTCCTCCATGGGAGAGTCCTCTATGTCCAGCAGTGGATTTTTGTAGTGGATTTGTGATTTATATATTAGGCTCGTTTGTTACTTTTCATTCAACAATTTAAAAGACAAGAGTGCAGTGTATTGTAGTGCACTTGAACAGAATAATTTTTGCAATACAATATTTTGGACTTTTGTTCATTAAGTCGAAGTAGGTTTTTTTTATTTAAATGTAACATGCACAATTTAAATTAAAAAAATTGTAATTGAGAAATTTTAAGATTTCGTATCATAATGTAACAGATAAGTTTTTGAATGTTGAGTCTGGAAAAGTAAATACTTAGGAGTATATACTTTATTCCTAGGCCTCCATAAATTGCCATGAATCAAATTAATTCCAGTCTGAATTCAATACATTTTGTACACGTTTCATTCCCATACATTTTCGTTTCATTTCCTTCCAGTCGAACTTCATTTCCATCTACGCCTTCATTACATTCCACCCCTTTTTTTTCTAAATAACATTAATATAGACGTGCCTTTCATTGAATGATATATAAAACGAGTATCCACATAATTGATATCAATATCAACAAAATAGCTCCTAAAAAAAAACAAAATCGAAAAAAAGCCAAATTGGGACGAAACGAGAGAACGACCCGTATCGTAAAGCGCGAACAAGGGGTGATTTCCTGTACGATAACGTACGCGCTTTAGGAACCGCCAGTAAATCGCGGGTTCGTGGCCTAAAATTGAACTTGGACTGAGACTGTGAAGGCACGAGAAGGCGTACTAATTGTGATACCAACTCAGGACAGTCTGACTCTCCCCGCAATATTCGACACGCCCCAGTCAATAAGAAGTAATTTCGCCTCGTTTCCAGAGAATGAAAACCTAACGTACCAAGCAGAAACTTTGTAGGATAAAGAAGAGGATAGTATCCGTAGGTTTTCTTATAAAGAAATCGCAAAAATGCCTTTTGAACTTTCTCGATTAGCAAGGTGTAAGTGACCTCGTGCGGGTTCCACACGATAGACGCTGCCTCGAGTTTGCTCCTAACTAGAGCGGTGTAAACGAGTTTAATGACAGTAGGATTGTCAAATTCACGGGTATTGCGGATGACAAATCCTAACCACCGATAACAGTCGGTAGCTAGCATCTTCATGTGGTCATGGAAGTTGAGATGCGTGTCGAATATGACGCCTAAGTCTCTAACAGTGTCAACGCGTTTAATAAGTTCCGTTCCTAGAAGATAATTTGCTGATATGAGACTATGTGCGCGGCTAAAAGACATCACTGAACATTTTTCAGGGTTAAAATGAAGTTTGTTGGCTATGCTCCATTGGTAAACCCGATTTATGTCTTCTTGGAGTGAATCACAATCAGAAAGCTGTTGAACGCCATAAATGAGCTTTAAATCATCAGCATAGAGAAGACACCTGGCATTTCTAGGAACAGAAGCCAAGTCGTTAATCATAATGCCGAATAGAAATGGACCCAGGATTGAACCCTGGCTGACCCCAGAGCGAGTGTGGTATGAATCGGAAACGAAGCTGCCGCGTTGAACAAACTGCTGTCTGTCTCGAAGATAATTGGCAAAAAACCGCAGAAGTTTTGGAGAGAAGCCTATGTTGCATAATTTGTTTAGTAATTTGTCATTATCCACGCGATCAAAGGCTTTCTTAAAGTCAAAGTACAACACGTCAACCTGTATTCCTTTGTCCAAATGCTCGGAAATTGAGTCAACCAGGGTTAAGAGATTAGTCTCAACTGATCGTCTTGGCCTAAAACCATGTTGTGAGTCACAAAGATAGGGTTGTATTTGAGAGGCCAAAAGTTTGCTTATGACTGACTCAAACAACTTGGCAATCGAGGATAGAATGGCTATGGGTCGATAATTTTCGACACCAGCTGTATCACCTGACTTGGGAATCGGACGCACCCGTGTGATCTTCCACTCATTAGGATATACCCCAGTACTTAGAGCTAAGTTAAAAATGTGAGATAATGGCAACACTAGCCATTCCTTACAACCTTTTATGATATAAGCAGGAATACCATCAGGACCCAGAGAGCTTTGAGGTTTCAGACGTGCTATGCAGATTTGTACATCCTGAGGGGATATAGTGCCAATGTGCACATGGTTAGCGCAATTTGACAAGTCTTCCTCCATTATCTTTGCATGGTCGAGGAGAGGAACATTGGGTAGAAAAACGCTCGAGAAAAAATCCGCGAAAGCCTGAGCAGCCTCTATCCCTTCATGTGGCTTTCCATTATAAATCACTTGACTCTCAAACCCGCCTTTAGATTTTAAACTACTTATATGTTGCCAGAAAGCTCGAGGATTACTAGTTATTCTGTTCTGGATGAGGCTAATATAATTATCGTAAGCTCTTGACGTTGTCAATTTAATATCTGCTCTAAGCTTAGAAAAATTTACATATACTTCTCTGTCACCAGAGCGTTTCCATTCACGATGGAGAAAAGCTTTATGTTTAATACTCGTACTTCTAATAAGATCCGCTGTAAACCAGACGGGATAGCTCCTGCAGGGCTTACTGGACCTTATTTTTCTGGGTATACACATATCGAAGATGTCATAAATTAATTTATAAAAGCAATCTACAGCTATATTAACACTACAGGCCTCTAAAACGTTCTTAAAAGAGACCTCGGCCATCAGTGCGTAGAGAAGCTCGAAATTGCCTTTTGAAAAATTCCAATCACGCTTTGCATCAATATTACTGGGGTCAATTATAATGGTGCATTCTTCCTTTACAATTGGAATGGAGATTTCCAAGGGTGGGTGATAAGAGTCGGGATGTGGAACAAGGCTCTCTGTGACCTCACTGACCAACACACTTTTAGCGCACTCTCGCACCAACACTACATCTAACACACCTCCATACGCATTTTCAATATCATTCATCTCTATAAAATTACAGACTGTCGTAAAATAACTAGTAACTTAAGATACTAGCACTAGCATACTTTGGGTTAAGGTTTAAATCACCAACAACTATGACAGCACCGATAGAGTCAATAAATGATTCTACTTTTTGAAAAAAAGTCATATACACCTTCTCCGAAGAGTTGGGTGGAATATATACTGCGCACAAGTTAAATACATTGTCATCAACCACAAAAGTCGTCCATAGGTCCTCACCATCGGCAGTTTCAAAATCAAACCTCCTTCGTAGATTTATGCCTGATCTCGCGGCCACCAGTATCCCTCCTCCTTGACGACCAGTGGCGCGATCACGACGTAGAACACTCCAGGCATTTCCTACTAGTTCGGAGTCCTCAACTGATATCGACAACCAGGACTCAACAACGACAACAATATCACTTTCATGAGTGAGAATGCTTTGCTTAAAATATTTCAACTTGGTGTTGAGACCTCTGACATTTTGATAAGCAATGCTGAGTGAAGGCGCGTTATTTCGAACCTGAAGGATTTTCCGATTGCGTTGTTTTGTTTCGAAAAAACCACTGCTTAACCCTTGCATTGTCAGGCCATACGTCCGCTGACAAGCACTTATCATAAAAAGCGACAGGGACGCCCAGTTTATACGACTTGTATTCTCCTCTAGACTTGAGCTCCTCCACGGTGCATGCTCCCTGACCACAAAGTTTCTGCAGGTATTCCCTGACTTCATCAGCACTAGATACCATGTTCCATAAGTGGATGTATTTCCGATGCTCGACCGCCCGGAGAGAAGACACGGTTGGGCCTCCAGTGCAGCGTATTGAGATTGGACGTCTTAGTTTTTTTCTTGATGGTACCTCCTTCCATTCCTTGCTCGTAGAGTCTTCATTATCGTCCGAAGAGAGACTGTCATCTGTTGGGCCCATTGCGGTAACGTTGTTGGGAGACGGACTTGCAGGCAAGATTTCGTTAAGTGTCTCTGTACGGCTGGGCAACGTTTCTGCTGTTAAAACGGGATCCACCACGTTGCTCCTCTTATTGCCACTGTTTTGCTTCGAGGCACGAGATATCCCTACGTTGCTTGTTGTTGTTTTTCCAACCCCGTCAGCTCCGCTCCTGCGTAGTACTGTTTGAGGGACTTGTGCACAGCGGGACTCAAAGGCACGTTCCAATGCCTCAAGTTTAGTACTCATTGTCTCAAACTTACCCGTCCATGTAGCAAGGGCGGAATGGTACTGAGCGATGGTTGTAACTGCATCAGCCAATTGTTCCGATAAACAAGTTATTTGCTCTTTAAGTAAAATCAAATCCAAGGTCGTAGGCTGAGACATAGACTCCGGCGACTGCCGGGAGGATCGTCGAGGGGCAGGCTGCGGCGTGGTGGGAGGACCAGTAGCGGACGGTTTCCTAAGTGCAACATTTTTGGTGTTAGTGGGGGTACCAACCGGGGTTTCACAATTCCGACCTCCTTTTTTGGCAGCACAGGAACATTCGGGACATACCCATGTGGCTTTTTCAGACCCGGAAAGGGTTTTGTTGTTGCATGCATAATGATACAGTTTGCCACACGTCTCCGCCATACACTGCAAATACTCTGCACCAACTGACAACTCCAATCGACATTAAGCATTGCATGTCATACTATCGTCTAGTATTGATGCCATTCTAGCGGGTACGCTGAGGTTGGTTTAAGTACCAAGGCACCAGAAGTGTAACGGAGTTCGCAGCACGATAAACAGCTCGTAGCAGATGGAGTGTAAAGATGACGCACTCACGCTTATAGCTGCGCAGTACCAGGAGCACATAGGTGCTCAGCAGGTCGTAGCACTCGGCGGCACGGCGTAGCAGATGGGGCGTTGACGTCACAGCTGTGTAGCACTCACCGCGGTCCGTACCGCAGGCGTGATGTACCAGGGTGCTAGGAGCTCGAGCAGTGTAGTAAGTAGAGCTTCGCTTGTTAATGTTTGCACTGTTGAACTTATGCGCTCCTATTATTTCTCGGGAATAAACTGAAGTTAAATGTTTATTTAATTAACGAAATTAATTCGCGCGGAGACTTAGGCACGTCAACACCTTGCGGAGGTCCGGGAGGGAGGGGATTTTATACAGATATGTTGGTTGCCAGGACCAGTCGATGGTCACCGCGCTGCGTAATATCACCATGCACTAGTGCAGTGAGTACCGTCACTCCTCTGTCATTATTTTAGACAGATATGTTGGTTTCCAGGACCAGTCGATGGTCACCGCGCTGCCTAACATAACCATGCACCAGGTCAGTGCAGTGAGTACCATCACTCCTCTGTCAATATTTTATACAGATATATTGGTTGCCAGGACCAGTCGATGGTCACCGCTCTGCGTAACACCGCCACGCACCAGGTCAGTGCAGTGAGTACCGTCACTCCTCTGTCAATATTTTATACAGATATGTTGGTTGCCAGGACCAGTCGATGGTCGGCGCGCTGCGTAGGTAACATCACCATGCACTAGTGCGTGAGTACCGTCACTCCTCTGTCATTATTTTATACAGATGTTGGTGGCCAGGACCAGTTGATGGTCACCGCGCTGAGTAACACCGCCACGCACCAGGTCAGTGCAGTGAGTACCGTCACTCCTCTGTCAATATTTTATACAGATATGTTGGTTGCCAGGACCAGTCGATGGTCACCGCGCTGCGTAACATCACCATGCACCAGTGCCGTGAGTACCGTCACTCCTCTGTCAATATTTTATACAGATATGTTGGTTGCCAGGACCAGTCGATGGTCACCGCGCTGCCTAACATAACCATGCACCAGGTCAGTGCAGTGAGTACCATCACTCCTCTGTCAATATTTTATACAGATATATTGGTTGCCAGGACCAGTTGATGGTCACCGCGCTGAGTAACACCGCCACGCACCAGGTCAGTGCAGTGAGTACCGTCACTCCTCTGTCATTATTTTATACAGATATGTCGGTTGCCAGGACCAGTCGATGGTCACCGCGCTGCTTAACATAACCATGCACCAGGTTAGTGCAGTGAGTACCCTCACTCCTCTGTCATTATTTTATACAGGCTCAGTACTTTTTTTTTTAATAAGTAGGTATCCATTACTCGTATTAAGCTTGAATTGTAATGTAATCATCAATTAGACCAATTAATTGTGTCACTCTTTATAAATTACGGACAAAATATGTAATCATCATCTTCCAGTGAAAAACAATTAAAGCTGAAAGGAGTCAATCCAAAGTAAATACAATATATATCAAAGGCTATATTGAAGGAATTAAAATATCCTCAAAGCAAAAATCACAACTAACATTTGACCCACGCTCATCAACCATCGCGGGATGAGAAAGAGCCTAATGAAATAAAAATAATCATTGCCAACCTTTTTGAGAAAAGGTCTACATCTCTACTTCAACTTCGAGTGAAAATATTGAACATACTCGTACTTCTCAAATACAAACCACGGTGACCCAGCTTAATTTACAGGGGAAAACCATACATTTAAATGTAAAGAATTGTACAAATTGCCCTTTTAATTTTTCTGGAGTGAGATTAACGACTGTACTACGTAATTGTAAGAAACTTTGTTAAACTTAATAAATATTGTAATTTTATATTGAACGTCGTTTATTTTCCTCGCAATCAAAGTGGAAAGTAGAGTGTTTAACGCAGGACTAAACAACCATAATGACACTCGAACTGTTTATTAAAACATCTCGTATAATTATGGCTTGTTTTAGTCCTTTGTTGAACAATCTACTAATTATCTACGCATGTGCATTAGAGTGGGGTAACTTTTGTATAAAAAAAAAATCATGTTTTTTTTTCTACTAGGCATAGTAAAAAAAAATGTAACTCATAATAGTATAAACTAAATACCGAAATTGCATTGTAGTTTGATGTTTATATTTTGCCTCCAAATCCATTTTTAAGTTACTATAGAAATATTAAATGCCCATTAAATGAGCGTTATGAAGTCTGGTTTTATTATTTCATGCTCTGTATAATGTATATTTACCTACTCTAAGTATAATCAGTAGGGCATCACAAAACGAAATATAACACAGAAATTAATATACAAAGCCACTATTTATCTTTACTCCGGAGTAATCCAGAGCAATGAAAATGAAATAAAAAAATAAAAAATATGTATCAATTAATGGCACCAAATGGCACCATTTTTCAACTATGCCAGCTAGAAAAAAAACCCACCCTTATGTGTAGGTATGTGCGTGTTAGTGAAAGTGTAAGTGTGTGTATGTATGCGTGTTAGTGACTTACCACTTACCAAATGTATTACCTATTCGATGATATATAATATTAAAATCACGTTTCAGCGGATAAAACGACTTTTGCGGGGCTGAAGCGTGGAATCCAGGCTATACTAGACGCCTGGACTACTGACCTATCAAACACGACCACTATACTGCTGCAGTCCAGGATCTACCGGCCACCGTGCGTCCAGCCTCACGAGGAAGGTGAGAATCTAATTTTTTTTTTATGTCATAGGGGGCAAACGAGCAAACGAATCGCCTGATGGAAAGCGATTACCGTCGCACATAGACACCTGCAACACCAGAGGAGTCACAAGTGCGTTGCCGGCCTTTCAGGTGGGAATACGCTCTTTTCTTTGTTTATACAGCGTGTATATCGATACTAATATTATAAATGCGAAAGTGTGTCTGTCTGTCTGTCTGTCTGTCTGTCTGTCTGTCTGTCTGTTACCTCTTCACGCTTAAACCGCTGAAACGATTAAGATGAAATTTGGTATATAGATAGTTTCAGTCCCGGGGAAGGACATAGGATACTTTTCATTCCGAATAAATTTAGTGTTCCCGTGGGATGAGCGGGTAACACCGCGGGGCGCAGCTAGTTTGATATAACCGCAAATTGTAGCCAGACGTAGATTTTAGTGCTATAATTTGATATTTTTACAATTATTATGGGACTACTTACACTTAGACTATTCTAAAAGTCAGAAATGACCGTCAAAGTTCAACATTCCTACAGAGCACTACCTACATGTGACCTCATCTGTGGATTGGGCACCAATATTTGTATGGAATAATAAGTAATTTGACATTTTCACCGTGAAAAAGTGCGTTTAAGTTCATGGTTGCTGTACAATTGTTATTTTGTTAAATTATGAGGCTTCTGAAAACAATTTCAAAATTACTTTTGGATTAAAAAAAAAAGAAATTGTGTCACGACATATTGAGCTAATTTTATTCATAACTATAACAACACTAAATATTTGTATAGAATCTTTTTATCGATTCATATTTTTTATGTGTGGTAATACCACATTTTTTTTATTTTTATAAATAATGATACAAAGGTAAATTAAGAAAGAAAAATTGAATGCGATCTACTACAATCGAAGCGGGATTTGAACCCGCGACCTCTGCGTTTCCGGCGCATTGCTCTTCCAACTGAGCTATTTGATCGCTACGTCAATCACACCAAATCTTTCATCCCTTAATTCTTTACGCTACTGGAGCGCCCTCTGCGTCATATATGTTTTTGAAATGCTTATGCGCATTAGCCATACCCTAGGATGTGCGCTTTACACGCACGATCCCCAATCCCCATTGCTTTACAGCAAGTGTGAAGACTGCGACAGAGATGGCGCTGTTCTAAATATTTGTATAGAATCTTTTTATCGATTCATATTTTTTATGTGGTAATACCACATTTTTTTATTCACACTATGTTGTATAATTCAACATCAGTCTCATCCCCTATGCAGCTCGGTTTGTAGCGCTCTTGCCATGTGAGCCGGCGGTCCTGGGTTCGAATCCCGGCCAGGGCAAATATTTGTGCGATGAACTGAACTCGAATTTTCGGGCCTGGGTCATCTATATATGTGGATGTTATCTATATATGTTTTAATTTAATGTATAAACATCACATGTATAAACAACAGAAATTTAAATAACTTAACTATAAACTAAGACTTACTGCTATGCTACGAGTATATGTATGTATTTATATATTATGTATATAGTCATCTAGTACCCAGAGTACAAGCTTTGCTTAGTTTTGGACTACGTCAATTTGTGTAAGATTGTCCCTTAATCCATACTATATACTATATACTATAATATTATAAATGCGAAAGTGTGTCTGTCTGTCTGTCTGTCTGTCTGTTACCTCTTCACGCTTCAACCGCTGAACCGATTTAGATGAAATTTGGTATATAGATAGTTTCAGTCCCGGGGAAGGACATAGGATACTTTTCATCCCGAATAAATGTAGTGTTCCCGTGGGATGAGCGGGTAACACCGCGGGGCACAGCTAGTATTGAATATTTATTTATAATTATAGTCATTGATTTTTTTTTATTCCAGGCTCGTCCAAGTTGGTCCGCGGTAGCACGGTGCCCAGTCGTCCGACAAGTCCCAAGTCCAGTGTGGAGACCTGTATGTTCAGGGCGTACGGAGAGAAAAACGACAACTGTCCTTGAATAAATATACCATTAACAATCCTTTTTATTCGTTTTTATTTATCTGTACCTCAAAAATCTCCTAAGATTTTCAATTCATTAGTAAATTAATTAATTAATTCATTCATTCGTTCGTTCACTCTTTCATTAATTCATTCATTAATTGAAATAATGAAATGAATAATGATGAAAATCCTTGAATAAATATACCATGAACAATCCTTTTTATTCGTTTTTATTTATCTGAACCTCAAAAATCTATTCCGATATTTAATTAATTCATTCATTCATGCATTTGTTCATTCGTTCATTCATTCTTTCATTCATTGATTCATTCATTCATTCATTCATTTGTTCATTAATTCGTTCGTTCATTCGTTCATTAATTCATTCGTTCATTCATTCATTCATTCATTCATTATCTCATTCATTCATTCATTCATTTATTTATTCATTCATTTATTTATTCATTCATTCTATCATTCATTCATTCATTCATACATTTTTCATTAATTCATTCATTCATTCATTCACTCACTCATACATTCATTCAGTCATTCATTCATTCGTTCGTTCGTTCGTTTGTTCATTCATTAATTCATTCTTGCTCATCCAAGTTGGTCCGCGGCAACACGGTGCCCAGTCGACCGACAAAGTCCCAAGTCCAGTGTGGAGACCTGTATGTTCAGGGCGTACCTACGGAGAAAAAAACGACAACTCTCCTTGAATAAATATTCCATAAACAATCCATTTTATTCGGTTTTATTTATCTGTACCTCAAAAATCTCTTCCGATTTTCAAAAAATAGCTTAAACGACGTTATTTTTCACTTCCTTAGGTCTATTTAGTTGTCGATGTGGTTTTTTTCATTTAAGAAACCCTATTCCTTCTAAAATTATTTTTTCCATATTATTTATTTATTTTTTTATTTATTTATTTCCACACTTACAACTATTTTTACAGGAAACTAATCCTAAGACAATAGTGTAACTACCTTAAGCTATTTATACTATCCCTTGTCTAATTTATTACTACTATAACATAATACGAACAGTGCTGACTTTGTAAACTCATTCAAAGAACACCCAAATAGGTCAATGTTTTCCGCCATTAAGTTGAGGGCACGGAGCGCGCGCGTCATCGGTGCCATGCCGAGCAGGTTGGTGCGCCCGCGCGGCACTGCCAGCAGCGGCGGCCGGCGCCGGCGCCATATGTATCTGTCAGGGGCACAGAGGCTGACTTGACTTAATACCACACTGTTGAATATCTTACCCCTAATTAGTTTGAACAGGTATGTTGCGAGACACAACTCTCTGCGCACTCGCAGTTCGTTGTACCCCACCATACCTAATACAAACAGACTTGGGTACATTAGAGGATAAAAGGGATATACTCCATACTTTCTTAGATACAAAAAACGAATATATTTATTTTGTATCCGCTCCATCATACCAATATATTTGAAATGAAATGATTTATTTAATGCATGTGGGAAATCGGGTAACATTTGCAGTCATCGTTGCTTAATACATCGTATCACGAAACCCTGCCTTTTCAGGCGTACATACATTTTAGAATAATAATATAGAAACAACGAAATTAATTAATTTAAATGTCAGTACAAAAATGTGCAATGCAAAATAATATCATAATTTTAATTAAATACATAATAGGTCAAATAACGTCATCCAAATAATCATTAACACTATAGTAACATTTATGTACCAGCCATGTCTTAACATTTTTTTTGAACAGATGTATATCTTGACATTTAAATTTGTCAGGCAATTTATTATAAATTATAATGCTGTATGCGTTTCTGGAGGTTAATGCTAATTTTGAAGCAGGCGTATATAGTTTATGCTTATATTGCGATCGAACATTACGTGTGCGTACCTGCTGCAATTCTATAAATTGATTTTTATATTTGTGTACAAATACAGACACCTCCAGAATATACAAGCATGGCACGGTGAGTATAGAGTTGTCTATAAAGTGCGGACGACAGGAATCTCGCCTCTTAATGCCAAATATTGCTCTGATGCAACGTTTTTGTACAATAAAAATATTGTCTCTATCTGTACAATTTCCCCATAAAACTAATCCATATCGAAGAGTCGAGTCAACATAACCATTATACGCAGTCAAAGCGGCTTGCAAGGAGACAGTTTGTTTTATTCTTCTCAATGCGTATACAAAACTATTTATTTTAGAACACACACTATCTACCTGTTTTTGCCAGTTGCAATGAGAGTCTATGATTATTCCTAAAAACCTCGTATGTTGTACTTCTTCAATAGGATCGTTTTCAAAATGTATATTTAATTTTTGTGAGTGGCCTCGGCTAGTATGGAATTGTATATAATTAGTTTTACTTAAATTTACTTTTAAATTGTTGACCTTAAGCCATTCTATAGTTTGAGATAATGTCCGTTCAATATCAGAATTATATGTATCTAAATCTTTACATTTTACAATAATTGATGTGTCGTCCGCGAATAAAATACATTCATGAGACAGATAGTTAGGCAGGTCGTTTATATACAATAAGAACAGCAACGGTCCCAAAATGCTACCCTGAGGTACTCCGTATTTGTTAACCATATATGAAGATCTATATGACATAAGAATCCTAGATTTTGCACAGTATTTTATAGTCTCCACACATTGCGATCGATTGTCAAGATATGACTTTATCCATTCAAGGGCGGGTCCTCTTATACCATATTTATATAATTTTGACACCAATCGCCTATGGTTAACAAAATCGAACGCTTTACTCATATCCATGAATAAAACCGACACAGGTATCCGATTTTCTACTGCATTTAGTATGCTCTTCATTAATTTAAATGCTGCCAGGGATGTACATCTAGATTTCCGAAAGCCATGTTGTTCTTCATTTAATACTTTCTTATTTTCTAAAAACTTTATTAGCCTATTGTACATTACTTTTTCGTATACTTTTGAAAAGATAGGTATCAAAGTTATGGGTCTATAATTTCCCATTTCTGATTTATCTCCCTTTTTAAATAAAGGTTTTACAATGGACTTTTTAAGTATATCAGGAAAACTGCCCTGAGCTAATGACAAGTTAATTATGTGAGCTAGTGGGTGTGCGATCAACAACATGCTCTTTTTCATTACGTCTGTCCGTAAGTCGTCATGACCAACAGCTTTAGAGTTTTTAAGTTGTTTAATTGTATTGATTAGCTCACTTACACTAATTGGATTAAGGAAAATAGTCGAGTCGTTGTTTGTAATCTTAATGTCATCACAGGTGTCAGACGTTACATTATCGGTGACTGACTTAATGAAATAACTGTTAAAACAATTGGCTATCTTTTCGGGATCATCAATATTTTCACTGTCTTTATACAATTTTTCTACAGATCTATTGTTACAGTCAGATGTGGTAAACTTTTTAATAATATTCCAAACGGCTTTACATTTATTTTTGTTTTTATTTATATATTTTAAGTTTACAGATCTTTGATGAGAGAGTATACATTTTTTCAACACCGTGGAATATATTTTGTACCGTAGTTTACAATGGTTAGATCTCCTACTTAATAGATATAGTTGCCTTTTTTTACGGCAACAGTTTTTTAATGTCTTACTTAGATGTTTTGAGCGATCTGTTTGATTCGTTATCTTTACTTTAATCTTTGGAAAGCATAGGTCATAAAAGAGGATGTAAAGATCATAAAAGTGATTAAATGCATGTGTGGCATTGTTTTCGTTATACACATCATTAAAACTTAAACAGGATAATGAATTAATAAATTGTATCTCGTGTGGAGCCCAAATGACTGCATTGGTTTCGAGACTACTACGGACCAAGACATTGTACAAGGCAGTGATTACTCCAATACTAGTAAAAGCCTTGGACCGACGAAGTACAAATCCAAGCATTCTATACGCTTTCTTACATACATTATTTATATGATCACGAAACCTCAAATCGGATGTAAATTTAACTCCTAAATCTTTAACTTCTGATACTCTGTTTAATTTCTTTTCATTTATTTTGTAATCATGGAGGATGGGCCTATGCGCTCGAGTAAAAGTAATAGTGACGCACTTTGACATATTAAAAAACAACTTATTTTCTTCAGCCCATACGACCACTCGGTCTATATCCCTTTGGAAACTCTCACAGTCTGTAGCAGCTCTTATTATGAATTTATGACAAATTTTTTGATAATTTCAAACAACTTTTTGAAGTGAATAATTTTCCCCTTTTCCCCTTTTTCTAGGTAGTTAACATATTTAGCTATTTCATGCTTTCATTGCGTGCAGTTGAAAATAAGTAGAAAAAACAAATTTTCCGCGTGAATTTTGTCAATTTCGAGTAGTTTTTGGAACAAATATTATCTTATATTATATTATTATTATCTATTAATTAATTAATAATTATATAATATAAGGTGCTAACAAATTAGATGCCAATACTTTCAGAGTTGATAGCACTTGCCTTTGGGAGCTTTGGGACTTAACATATATCATTTAAAAGTTCATGTAAATTTTTAGAGAAAACTAGTGAAATAACTTTGGTACGTAAGGACACCCTGTTAATGACTTGTTCAATAGTCTGTAATTAAGTAATTTCTATTACTATTGTGGTAAGTTTTAAACTGGCCAGATACTACTTATTGATAATTATCAAAGATCTTTTGTTGATTTACACCTACTAACAGTTTTCCCGCCATTCTATGTCATTCAACGATTTTCATCTGACAGAAAGTGATTAATCACCTATCAGTTAAATGCACAAGATTTTGTTAGGGCAGAATTTTAATTTAATTATTTTTTCGAAAAATTTATACAATAATTTAATATAAAAAGTTTTCTCAATTCCTATTTAAAGTAAGTTATTTTGATGTAAATTAACATCTCTTAAACTATTGGCATCTAATTTGTTAGCACCTTATATATTACTAGCGACCCGCCACGGCTTCGCACGGTTGCAATGCTATATTATGCATAAATTATACATAAAAACCTTCCTCTTAAATCACTCTATCTATTAAAAAAACCACATTAAAATCCGTTGCGTAGTTTTAAAGATCTAAGCATACATATGGATAGACAGCAGGAAGCGACTTTGTCGTTTTATACTTTGTTTTATAATATTTATTTATGACAAACCTTAGTAATCTCTATTAGACCATACGTTTTCTTCCCGAATACGCCTCAAAAGTGCCAGAATACATTATATTCCTCACATTATCACGTTGAAAGGTATGGCGATCGAAATATATATTTTTATTCGGTTCCATCGTAAATTTCTTCGGTATTTCTCTGTAATTCATGATGTTTTTCATTGACAAAGGCTGTAGGCCTCTGTCTGTGTATATGTATTGGTTAACAGGATCTTCCGGTTTTACGTTCACGGGTATCTTAATTACGAGAGGCACGGAACAAAACGAACGAGTGAGACACAGAAATAACGCTAAAATTGCCAGCATTTCAGCAACACTTGTAAGTTGTGAAAGAGTCAAACTCCGTTCTGTAGCGATTTTATGTGATTTTTATCGCAATCGCATGATCGATTACATACTTGGTTTAGTGAACACTGAAAATAAAATACTATTCATTTATTAGAAGGTAAATAAATAAATTAATAAATATCCGACAACCTCACACAAATTTATCTAGTCCCAAATTAAGCTCAAGAAGGCTTGCGTTATGGGTACTAGACGACGACATACAGACTTATGTAGATAAATATATACTCCGATCGACTAGATTGTCCGTTAATAATTATTAGTGACCGACCGAAGTTTCGGTTTCGGTTTCGGCCAGTTTCGGCCTAAATATCATGTTTCGGCCAAAGTTTCGGTTTCGGCCAGAAAACAGCCGAACCTTTCAGCCGCGCCGAAACTTACAACATCGTACTGTTGGGTCGCGTTCGGCTAACGTCGGGTGAGCTCGGCAGTTGGCCACTCGGCACGGCTGGCAATAATGGCGTCGCTCACCTGACTCCGCCAGCTACTGAATCACTGCTCAGTGAGGTGACGTTTGTGTTTGTTCCCCGAATAATGTTAAGTAACTGACTGAGCGAGCAAAGCATTTTCTCATTAATTTTTTTGAGTATGTTCGATTAGTATTAATAGTATTTTTTCATCGATTCAGTTTTTCTAAATTTTCAAAATAGCGGAGAAGTGAGGTTAAAAATTTACATTTACTTTAATTTTAGGTACCTACTTGATTTAGTTCTTGTTATGAATTTATCAACTCATAGTGTAATTTTTAACGCATTTTTTCTTAATTTACAAACAAATTGATGGCGATATTGGTTATTTAGGATAAAAGTGAGGAGGTTTACTTATCTCATAAAACGACTTTAGGATTCGCATTGTTGCGTGTATGCAATAAAATGAGTACCTACGTCTGAATTAGCGTTACGAGGCTGCCTGATTGCAATTATAAATATTAAAACTCAATCAATTATTTTGGGGTACTAATTAAACAAGCTTCTTTTTAATAGCATTATTCGCTTCAGAAAATATAAGTTACCTTCTAAATTACTAAGTCAGCCACAACCAACGCGCGTCTGAATTATAATATCCCAGCCACTAGTTATCTTCTTTGTAAGCCACTGTAATTGTAACTTAGCATGGTGATTATTTTTTAGCTTCTAAATTTGAGGCATGCATTCAAATAGCAAACTTCTAAAATATTATTATATGACACCAAAATAGTAACTCTATTAGCTTCTAATTTTATAACTTAGTATGTTTAAAATGTAAGTCATCGTACATTAATCGATCGTAAAATGTACCTAAAATTGTCATCAAATAGTATATTAAAGCCACTATTATTACTATTGAGGAGAGAACAAAACAAAATACTTAAATCTCATTTTAGGTTAGGGTCGCAGTTCAACCTAACACTCCTCCTCGCTTCGCTCGTCGTCGTACCTAACCTAAGCCAAGTCGGACCTGCTAGAACTACTACGGTACAAGTAGATTGCGTGGGTTACGTACATTTTTTTTTTTTTTTCTTTTTTTTCGATCAAATATTTGAAAGTTTCACCAAAAATACTGACTTGCACACTAATTATGCACACTAAATAATGCGAATTCAATATACTATTTAAAGGTAGTTGCAAAACTGTTTTACTGAATATAAAAAAAAAAAACTAACCTAACCTAACCCGGCCGAGTCGGACCTTAGTGTGCAGTGCGAGGATAATTAGTTTTCGAAAACTTTAATTAATTACACATGCACCTATCGCAATATGAACGAACGAATGACAATAAACAAACATGGCGGGTCGTTCGGTACAAGAATCGAATGGCGCTCTCTGATTGGTGCAAATGGCCGTGGCTGTCATGGCGCGCACTCGCGCCAAATCGTTCCTACAGTGGCTATTTTCATGATAAAAGAATATGAAGTATTATTTTAGATGTTAAGTTATAATATATGATGCTGTCTATTGAAGCTCGAATATATAATTTTTGAGGAGCTTGTATTGAAGCTGTAAAACGAAAAATGATGATGAGTTACAAATTTCGTGGCTGAGTTAGTAAATTAGATGGCAATGTATAAATCAGGAGGACAAGTAATAATAATTGTTGATTATGACTTGATGCTTTCTTTAACATTTTTAGTTGGCGTTGTAAAGAAGATGAATTAGTTTATTAGAGGCTATCTCATATTCCCGATGCTTAGTTATTAAAAGAGAAGTTCGACCAAGTGGCCAAAAAATAAAATTGCGGCCGGATTTATTATTTCATTTTTACTAGGTTTTTAAACTTGTTTTATTTTATACCATCTACAATTAACAGATCGCTGCCTCAATACAGTATTACAGCGTTAATGCTTTCACTTTTTGAGTAATTTAATTTAGACCCAGTGTCAATGTTAAAATATCAATTCAACAAAATATAAACGTGACTTTGTTGTAATTGCTGAAATTCATATTTTTTTTACGTTGTCTACTCACTATATCCATCTGCACTTTTTTTAAATTTCTCTAATCGAAAAAGTATCTAAGTATATACTTATCAAACCTACTCACAAAATTTCATGAGCATCGGTTAAGAAATACGACCTCCTGACGAGAACAGAAAAGCATCCAATCGTCCGTACATACGAAAGAATTTTGGACCAAACTGAAATTGAAACACTTAGCTCCATCGGTCAGCGAATTTTTTCATTTTATTCATTATTAGATCTAGAAAAAACGGCCCGCTGACATTTTATACGATGATCACGTTTATAAAATGTTCGGTATCGGCAGACAAACGTGTTTCGGTCGGACACTAATAATTCTGTATTTATTCATTCATTTAGTAGAGTTGCTAAGCCGCGAAATTGTGCGCATCGGGTTACAAGCATGAAATTTAACCACACATAGAACGTTCCATGGTGATTATTTTCAGATGTGGAGGGAAGTCAGATTCATCCCCTGTGTGGTGGGAGAGCGGGGTGAAAAGGACCAAGTACTGTTTTTTTTCTTTTTTTTATTACTGATCAGTTAAGGCTATCAGGGCTTGTGCGACATCGTTTTCGTGTAAAATAGATATCAGCTATTAAATTTTTCATGTTACTTAAGAATAGTTTCATATCAAAATTTGGGTTTATTGCCGAAAAGGTAAAAATCACAACAAGTTTTTTTTATTCAGAACGATAAATTAGTTATGTATCCTGAATATTTACAATTTAAAAAAATATTACTAAACAGCAAGTTTAATCTTGTTTTTAAAAATGTATACATATTGGGCACATCTGATACAAAAAGTACCTTGAAAAAAATGTTAATGTTAAGCTTAGCCTGCGTGTAGTACATTTTGCTAAGTCGCGAAATTGTGTACATCGGGATACAACCACCAAATTTCTACCACAGATAGAGTATTCTGCGGTGATTATTTTAAAATGTAGAGGGAAGTCAGATTCGTCCCCTGTGCGGCGGGAAAGCGGGGTGAATAGGACAAAAGACTCCTCTTTTTCTTTTTATATTACTGATCAGATAACGCTAGTAGGATTTGTGTGGTGTCGTTTTCGTGTAAAACAGATATCATTAATTAATTTTCCATGTTATTCATTCATAGTACCATACAAAAATATGGTTGCATTTCCGAAATTGTAAAAATCACAACAAGTTTTTTTATTCAGGCAGATAAATTAGTTATATTTCCTGAATATTTACTACTAAGAAAAATATAGCAAAATAGCAAATTTAATCTTGTTTTTAAAAATATATAAATATTGGGCACTCTTCATACAAACAGTAACTTAAATAAATTGTTGATGTTGAGATTAGCCCGTGTGCTCGTGATACATTAGCAAAAAAAAATTGTTTTAATTACATTAATTTGTTTTTCTAGGACGTATATAGTAAATATTATATGTAGGCGCATGTTAATAATCATTATTTAATGTATTTAATGAAGCGAAATAGGATGCGTTCGGAGATTTACGTTGGTTACGCCGACGTAAAGATATATTTTAAGCTAATGTTTGTATGAGAAGTGCCCGACATGCATATATTTTTAGAAACCAGATTAAATTAACTTTTTTAAATAGTAATAATTATTTGAAAATGTTTACGAAATTGAACTAATTTACCTCACTAAATAAAAAAAACTTCTTGTGATTTTTGCCTTTTCGGCCATTACACCCATTATTTATATATATAACTATACAAAAATAACATAAGAAATGAATTTCTGATATTTGTTTTACACGGAAACGATACCAAACACGTATTTCGGGCCTATGATGGTTGCTTTTATCACGCGATAAATACGTGATAAAGCATCCGTCACGTTTTAACAATATGCGAATGTGAGTGACAGATGCTTTGTCACTTATTTATCACGTGATAAACGCAACCATCATAGGCCCTCTGGTAGACTTAACTGACCAGCAATAAAGAAAGAAAAGAGGGATACTTGGCCGTATTCACTCCGCTCTCCCGCCTCACAGGGGACGAATCTGACTTCCCTCTACTCGTACATCTAAAAATAATCACCGTGAAACACTCTATCTGTGGTAGAAATTTCATGCTTGTAACCCGATGCGCACAATTATGTTAGAAAACAGCGGACTAACAACTCTACTAATTTAGGTTCGATATGACTAACATTTAAATACTTATATGTTTTGGTACCCAAACCTCCTCATCACATAAAAATGGCAAATCACGCCATTAGAACGACTTTGCATAATTAACTCAAATTAGGTATAGCAACAGACAATCAAAATAAGGAAAATGAGCCCAACAAATGACAAACTGGTAATCCCTGATATATTTTTATAAAAAGTATAAGTCATAATCAGTCTTAGGTATATAAAGCGTCGCACCTTGCACGTTTTCACAGTTTGAATACTTCCACCAACATTTCAGGTCATCAATTTAACTTGACTGAATCCAGGATGGTTTCTACGAGGTTCCTGTTGATCTTAGTGGTGTTGTCTGTTGTCATGGCAACGGCTTCGGCGGCGGGTGGTGTACACGTTCCACCATGTGACGAAGTCTGTGGACGCTCCCAGCCGGAGAAGAATGAATGCTGCCGCGCTCATGGCTATAAAGGATCCAACGGCTGTTCTCTCTCCGGACAGAGTAACTGCTACGCGTTCTAGTCAAGCTTGGAAGACTTCGGTACTGCTATTTCCATCTACACTTCACCCATCAACCATCAGGCTGGCTTCTCATCTCTTCAAGCAACCTCAATTCCGAACCGTCAAGCTGTCGCAACACACACAGCCAAGCAAGCTCATTCTTGCGTCAGTTCAGCCCATGCGTCAGTTTTCTATCATTCATTAGTTTCCGTCAGTCAGTCAAAGAATGTGACACAATCATTTTCATCAGACTGATGGAATGTTCCGATGCCAGAATAAGTGTCAAACTCATAGAACAGTCGGGCGTCCAATTTATTCAAACACAAGACGATCAATGTTGCTCCGATAAATATCACAGCTGTTCTACCAGAAAGGATATTAAAATTCATGTGCTGGAAAATAAACCAGTGTTGATGCTAACGACCCTACTCTTATGTCACATGCTTCCAAGCTGAGCTGTCAACCTCTGGAAATGAATATGAAGAAAAACCGGCCTCAGAAACCGAGAAACTGACTAAACAGTTGATGAATCCCATTTTCGAAGACCAGGACCGAAGTCAAAGGTGTATCTAGAAACCTACGTTTTAGGTATTTGAACTGTTTTACGATTTTGCCCTCGATATACTTTTTACTTTAGTTACACAAATGTCTAAATATCGAGTTTTTATTAATTAAATGATATATTTCAGAAACTGATGATCTATTTTATTTTATAGTGTCATGCCATCTCCTTCGTGTGTATAAGGGTGGTTTTAGACGATCGAAGACACAGGACTAATGATAAAACTGCAAGCATATCATAAATCACTTGATAGTTTAATAAGTTTCTGTCGAAAATTTCATTTTTGTGGCTATATTTTATAGCCGACTGTACTTTTCTTTGAACATCCATCAAAATTGCTTACAGAGACGATTCTAAAGAGCCCGAGTTCGAAATGATTGCTTTATTTATTACGGAGTTCCTATGGCCACCTTCCAGCTCCATCGTCAGATCAGCTCCACGTTATCATAATATTGCATTGTCACGCGATTTGCATATTCGATCAAAATTTCAGCTCAATCGGAAACCGGAAAGTGGGTCAAATTTAACTTGCAAAATTCCATTACAACGGGACAGGTGAAACTTGAAAGTAAATAAAGTCATGTAGATAAGGTTATGTACTGTAGAGATTTAATGTGGTTAGCTATGTCGAAATTTTACGGCCCATTTGCTCAAGGGGCTGTTCAGAAATTACGTCATCAATTATTGACGATTCCCCCCCTCCCCAATCATCGAACTATCATAATTCGAATAACCCCCTCCAATAAATGAAGTCATTTCCAAACGAATGCGTTTTTCATCTTATAGTTGCGCATTAGATATGTACATGTTACAATGCAATATCATTAGCTATCTATACAGGGTAATTCAGGGGTCATGAGCAGGATTTATAGGGGTGATGTGGATTGCACTGAGAAATTTTCACTATAGGGCCAACCTCAAAATCGCAAAACAAAACAACCGTTCCATACATTTCGGATAGTTACCGATCAATGAGCTAGCAATTAACTATAAAAAAAAAACACAATTTCGTGACTGATTCCATACTGAAAGTTGCTTAGTCTGGGCCCCCCGATCACCCGTATTACTCCTGCTCATTACTCCTGAATCATCCTGTATAGATAGCTAATGACATTGCATTGTAACATGTACAGTACGATTAAAATCAGTTAACACTTCGGCCAACCTCGGTAATTGTCGTGAATCCCTCATCTCTCACATAGAGTTATCAATTTACAGATATGACCGATTTACAAAATTCTTTTCGTATTTGATAGGGTATACTTCCGAGATGGTCCCATGTAAATTTTATCAAAATCGGTCAAGCAGTTTATGAAATATCAACAAAAATCGGTTGAAATCGGTTTTTTTAAATTTTTATTTGGTGATTATTATTAATTATTAATCCGACGTAATATCGTAGGTACTACTTACATCGAACAGTAAAATATTGACTTATATATGTTTTTTATATATTGTATACCTACAAGAATGTTAAAATTCATGTCGCTTCTGCATAATAAATTTCTTAGGTCTACCGGTTAGTAATGTCATCTTGGCAGGTGCTATACATTGCGTTTATGATACTTCAAATTGAATGCTACCTAAAAGAAATCGCGGTAATGTATTTCGTGTCATTTCCGTCTCCGGATTTAGGCGATGATACCCGAGAAAAGCCGAAGTGTTAACTGATTTTAATCGTACTGTACCTATCTGATAAATTAAATTTTAACATGATTTTAACTAATATACCAACTGGATTAGATAAAATCATGTTAAAATTTAATTTATTATGAATTCTAGTTTTAATACTAGGATACTTCTTATAGTATTTCAGTTTATACAAACACGAATTTATCTACACCCATATTGTTGAATTACTATAACAAATTCAGAGATTGTAGGTAAGGACCTACATTACTTGGCAGCGACCAAAATCAGAGATGAAATTTCATAACAGTACCATAGCCCCCGCGAGGTCCCCATACAAAATATCAATTTTGATATTAAATATTATGGTGCTGCCGCGGCACGAGGCGAGTCACCTCATGTATTTCTCAGCTCCGCGGACTGACTGGCAGGACTGAGTATTTCATGTTTCCATAAAAGAAAATCTATGATAATGATGATGAATAAGTGTGTAGATAAAGTAGTGTATGCAACTGTACATAATTAGGTCTTAAAACACTCGTGTGATCCTATTATGAAACTCGCCTACGGCTCGTTTCATAAAACCACACACGTATTTCAAGACTTCCCATTATGTAGCAGTTGCATAAACTACTGTTTTATGGTACGTCTCCATTATGTAACAATAGCCTAAGGTTTAAATAAAACAATTTAAACGGATTATATCGCGTATATTAATTATTTGAGCCTCCCTGACGTTTCAGTACCTTTACAGATACCGTTGTCAAAGGTTGACTGAGAAAAACACAATTTTTCTCTGTCAAAGTTACATTTGTGCAAACTACCCATTTTGTAAATATTATTTGCAAGCTGGACTGCGAGTGTGGTCTGTCATACATTGGCCAAACGAAACGTAGTATAGCTACACAGGTTAAGGAGCATGTAGCTGATGTCAAGCACCGTCGTTGCAACAGGTCTGCAGTCTGCGAGCATGTCATGGACAAACCAAACCATTCAATTAAGTTTGATAACACTTCAATCCTTGCCAGAGAGAAACGATATTTTCCCAGAATGTTGCGCGAGGCTATTGAAATCAAAAAATATCCCAATTTCAATAGAGAAGATGGTTTGTCATTACCACCGTCTTGGGATCCTGTTGTACATCTTATCAAGGATCAAGCAAGACACAAGACTGGAAACCTTGGGCCTCGAACGGTGTAAAACAAATTAGTGTTAAAAGTAGTATATGTAGAGTTTTTGTTTAAAAGTATTTTATAGTAATAAATAAGGCAATCTGGGAGTTTTCTTTGGCGGTTCTTTCTCCTCAGTAAGCCTTTAGTGAACCGCTGGTAGATATTGTTCAGGCATTGTAATCTCTTAATATGTAGGTAGACTGCAAAACCCAACGGCGGTCAAAAATACGCGGGTAGAAATGTATTCCCGCGTAGGCTTCATTTTGACACATTACCTTTCGGCTCGGTACGGGACGCTGACGCGTTCGGTGTGCGTCCATTGTTAAGATTAAGAAATTAGTGCTTCTAACGGACTAGATTTGTGCTTTCCGGTGTGCGACAGACTGTTTTAAGGTGTTTAAGTGCTGGCCAGCCAGAAGAGTTACGGACACAGCTGCTTCGAAGCCGGTTCAGCCCAGGATTGCCAGGTGAGTGGTTTATCTCATATTGAGCGAGTGCAATGCCTGTTCCTAGACTTTAAATTCGTTAGGGATTCCAGGACTACTACCACAGAGTTTATCGAAGGGTTCAGTTACGCGAACATAAAATTTGGTCCATCGACCTCGGATTGGATTCCCAAAAGATAGCGAGTTTAGTTAGGGCAGCCATTTTGTAACGGTACATTCTTTGTTCTTAGTACGAAGTTAATTCGTAATTTCTTACATTTCGGTTTTCTGATAAACGGTTTTCGGTTATAATGGCTACTAAGTTAGTGGAAAGTAAATTTAAAATTAAGTATGATTGGTTCAAAAACACCTTGCAGATTATTAATAGTAAAAGTTACGCTTCTAGTGTAGTATCGGCTCGGTTACGTAAGTTAGAGGAATATTTTAAGGCGTTGACGGGAGCGTATGAAGAGATTTTAACTTTGGATTTGGAAACGGTTGCTACCTACGATGAGAAGTATAGGGAGGCCACGGAGGTGTACAACCAGCTCGATGCGGTGGCCATCGGTTGTCCCAGCTTGGATGGCACACATTTACCTACGGAAAGTGTTGCATCATCACGCTTGCCACGGATAAACCTGACTTCCTTTGACGGCGATGTATTTTCCTGGACGAGTTTTATAAGTCTGTTTACGTCATTAGTGTTATCACGTAGGGACATCTCTAAAACGGAAAAATTCCACTACTTATTTTCAAACGTTGAAAAGGAACCCCAGGCTTTGATCCGGCACCTACCTATGGTGGATAGTTCATTAGACACGGCTATGGACATTCTGAGAGGTAGATATGAAAATAAACGGCTGCAAGCGGATTCATACATTTCTCGGATTTTACATTTACCGGTATTAAATAAGAGTTTGGGTCTTAGAACAAAAATCTTAAATCCATTATTGGAATCAACGCGGGCTTTGAAGAATCTCGGTCTCCCAACGGACGAATGGAGTTATATTTTGTTACATATAAGTTTAACAAAATTACCTCTTGACATTAAAACACGGTTTGAACAATCTTACGGCGGTAATAACTTGCAATTGCCCACTTTTGATCAATTAACTGAGTTCTTGCAAAATGAATGTCGATTAATTGATACGGCTAACTCGGAGCCCATATTGTCCTATGCGGAACAGGTGCGCAAACCCGCGCGCACAGCACATGTAACGGAACGTAATAATAATAATAATTACAATAAATCGGAATGGTCTAACCATAATCGTAGGTATATTTCCGGCAAAACCGCTAGCTGTCTTTATTGTCAATTATCGGGTCACACTTTAAATAATTGTTATAAGTTCGGGAATATGTCTAATTATAATCGGAAGGAATATGTAAAAAATAACGGATTATGTTTTAAATGCTTCGGAGGGCATTCTGCGGCCGCATGCACCCGACAGGTACCATGCAATCGGTGCGGAAATATCGGTCATAATAAATTAGTTTGTACTATGTCCATTTCTCGTTCGGCTTCGCCCGCTGCAAATGAACAGCGTTCGCGGCAGGCAATGGTTGCTTCACAACGCGATAACGACTGCACCGGCGGCAGACGTTCACCGGTTCAAACACGTAAACAATATGCGAGCTCGGATGACGGTATAGACTCTCGGTCACGGAAATTAAGTCATAACAATTATGAGGGCGATAATTTATCTCGCAACGTTCGGGAGCGCGAGAATCACCGCCGGACGGAACTAGGAATTCGGGAGCCAACTTATTCGCGGCAATCGCATAGTCCGGATGCGTATCGTATGCGTAAGTCGCGTTCTCAACAATAGCAATTACAGTATTGTAATGTCGGCTCGGTACCACAATTAGCGGATAATGTTATTTTGCCTACGGTATTGATTGACGTAAAATCGGCGAACGGTAATTTCATACAGTGTCTGGGCCTACTGGACCTTGGTAGCCAGACAAGCATAATACGAAGCGATTTCGTGGCGTGTTTAGGGTTGAGGCGACATTACAATAAAACGCCTTTAATAGGTATCGGCGGAGTACGGAATAATGACGGCACTCATATTGTTGAGTTTCACTTTAAATCGGAAAAATCGGACAAACGTTTATTATCGGTTACGGCGGTTGTATTAAAGAAGCCTACTTCATATTTGGCGCATAGGCTAACATTACCCGGCGGCACGGTTAAACTTACGGGCGGCGCTCATGATATGAGGCATGTCGACGTTATTTTCGGATGCGACATATTAGGTCAAATTTTAAATGGTGATAAGGTTGATTTGGGTGGTGGCCTATGTGCAATTAGTACCATTTTTGATTACGCCATATTCGGTCCGTCTCGGTCGGTGTATTCGTATGACTCGGAAGCAAATAATAAAAATGTGGGCCTTACGCTTCTCGAAGCAGTTGAACGGTTTTGGCGGTCGGAGGAACCGCCGTCGGCGGCTGTCAAGAACCCGGCGGATATTGAATGTGAAAACATGTTCACAGCAACAACATCACGTGGTGCAGATGGTAAATATATTGTTCGTTTACCTCTCACACCAGATCATCCCCGGTTGGGTGATTCTAGCGAAACTGCCTTGCGACGTTTTTTGGCTATAGAACGGCGTATGAAACGGCAACCGGATTATCGCGATAAATATGTACAATTTATGTCGGAATATTTGAAACTCGGTCATATGGCGGTATCTAACTTTGATGTTGGGTCGGGAGAAGAACACTATTTTTTGCCTCATCATGGTGTTTTCAAAAAATCGGGAGACACACAGAAAATACGAATAGTGTTTGATGGCAGTGTTCAAACAAGTACAGCTGTGTCACTTAATGATTGTTTATTTTCGGGACCTCGGCTACAAAACGATATTACTCAGATAATTATTAACTTTCGGGTACCACGGTATATTTTTACTACTGACGTAAAAATGATGTTTAGGCAAACATGGATACATCCGGATGATCGAAAATATCAACTTATATACTGGCGATCGTCACCAGACGAACCGTTACTTATTTATGAGTTAACTACAAATACCTACGGTTTAAAATCTAGCCCTTTTGTTGCTATTCGGTGTTTGCATCAATTAGCTAATGACGAGGAAATTAGTTATCCTCGCGCGGCGGAGCTGTTACGTCATAATAGTTACGTCGATGATCTTAACGGCGGAGCCGACGATCTGGATGACGCGATAGCCTTGAGGGACGAGTTGATATCGCTCATGAATACGGCTGGGTACGAATTACGGAAATGGGCCTCGAATGACCCAAGAATTTTAAACGGGTTGCCTTTAGATCATCTCGAGACGCCCCGTTCTTTTGAACCCGATTCGGATGGTTCTGGGTTCATTAAGGTTTTAGGTATCCAATGGGATCCGAAAAATGATTGTTTTACTTATCGGCTAAACCTACCGGAGGACGGTATTATTACTCGGCGAAGTATTTTATCCTTGGTGGCGCGTTTACATGATCCTTTGGGATGGGTCTGCGCCGTGGTGTTTAAAATTAAATTGTTATTACAAAATCTTCTCGGTAGTTTTAACAATTCACGAAAAGTTGAATGGGACGCTCCGGCACCAATAGAAATAGTACAAAGGTGGCGTGAAATATTGTCGGACTTACCTCATCTGTGTCAGGTATCAATACCTAGATGTTTGAAATTAGATAAAAATATTGAATATGCGATACACGGTTTTTGTGATGGTTCATCACTCGGTTATTCGGCTGTTGTTTATTTGCGGTCGGTTAGTGCGGATGGTACGGTTCTTGTGCGGTTAATTATGGGGAAAAGCCGCTTAGCACCATTAAAGACAAAACACACCATTCCCAAGATGGAATTAAACGGTGCGGCCTTATTAACCACTCTTATTAACCATGTCGCTTCCTCGTTCGAACGCGACATTAGGTTAAATGAGATAGTGGCTTGGTGCGACAGCACTATCGTTTTAGCATGGTTAAGGACTCCACCTCATAGATTACAAGTTTATGAAGGAAATCGAGTCTCACAAATAATATCTTCTCGGGTAAATATTACATGGCGGCATGTACCTAGTGAATTAAATTGTGCGGATGTGGCGTCGCGTGGCACGACGGCGTGCGAGTTGTTGCGGCACCCTCTGTGGTGGGAGCCACGCTGGCTGCAGAGCGCGCCAGCGCGATGGCCCGGCGAGTGCTCGGACTTCCCGGCAGACATGTTACCCGGATTGCGGGCTGTCACGGTTAACATTGGAATTGTAGATGAGGACTTCGATTTGATTGATCGGTTCAGTTCTTTCGAGAAATTAGTTAATGTAACTGCTTATTTATTACGGTTCTTACGGTATTGTAGAGTTACGGATGGACGTAATCCTAATCACATCTCGGTTTCGGAGCGTAGAGACGCTACTACATGTTTAATTCGGTTGGTTCAAACTCGGCATTATGAAGCGGAAATCGCATTAATTAAGGAAAATAAACCTATTAAAAATTCATTACGGCGGTTAAATTTGTTTTTGGATACAAATAATTTACTTCGGGTCGGCGGTCGAATTGATGCGTCCGAGTTACCTTACAATGCTAGGCATCCTATATTACTACCTGGCAAGGATCGGTTTACGGAACTTTTAGTAACACACTATCACAAGGTATATTGCCACGTCGGCGCAAATACCCTTGAATCTATTTTATCCTGGACTTATTGGATAGTTTCGGCTCGGCGGATAACACGTCACGTGACGTTCAAATGTGTACGGTGTTACATGGCGAAGCCTAGACCAGTTCAACCATACATGGCGGACTTACCTTCGGATCGTGTTATAAGCGAGAGAGCGTTTGTCGGTACGGCGACTGATTTTGGGGGCCCTTTCTATATAAAATCGAGCAATCTTCGAAATTCAAAAATTGAGAAATGTTTTCTCTGTATTTTTGTTTGTTTAAGTACTAAAGCGGTACATTTGGAAATTGTCTCTCAGTTGTCGGTTGAAGCTTTTGTTGCGACGTTTACGCGTTTCGTATCTCGGCGTGGACTTCCGCACCTATTGCGGTCGGATTGTGGAACGAATTATACGGGCACGAGCAAGTATTTAAAGGAGTTATACTCATTTATTCGGAACAATCAATCGGACATTGATCGGGAATGTATTAAGCGCGAAATAAGGTGGCTGTTCAACGCACCTTCGAGCCCCAACCACGGAGGCCTCTTTGAGGCCGCTATTAAATCGGCAAAGACTCATGCTAGGCGTGTACTCGGTGACGCTAGGCTTACGTTCGAGGAACTTACAACGTTTTTCACGAAGGTGGAAGCCGTGATGAATTCGCGTCCGTTGTGCCCTCTAAGTTCGGATCCGACGGATCTCAACGTTTTAACCCCGGGTCATTTTTTAATCGGCAAGCCTTTAGTGGCACTCCCTGAGTACTCATTTACAGACGTCAAGGAATCTCGTTTATCTCGGTTTCAACGAATACAAAAAATGACCCAACATTTCTGGAACCGGTGGAAAAATGAATATCTTCATACACTTCAGCAACGTTATAAATGGACCTCTCATACAGAATCTCCGCAATTAGACGATTTAGTTTTAATTAAGGAGGACAATTTGGCTTCATTGCATTGGAAACGCGGACGGATTATTAAACTTTTACCCGGTAAGGACGGAGTGGTACGCGTTGCAGAAGTTAAAACTCAAAATGGCGTCCTGTTGAGACCCATTTCTAAATTGTGTAGGCTACCTTTAGGAGATTAGGAACCAAGGCGGGCTTGGTTAGGCGGGGGGATGTTCAGGCATTGTAATCTCTTAATATGTAGGTAGACTGCAAAACCCAACGGCGGTCAAAAATACGCGGGTAGAAATGTATTCCCGCGTAGGCTTCATTTTGACACATTACCTTTCGGCTCGGTACGGGACGCTGACGCGTTCGGTGTGCGTCCATTGTTAAGATTAAGAAATTAGTGCTTCTAACGGACTAGATTTGTGCTTTCCGGTGTGCGACAGACTGTTTTAAGGTGTTTAAGTGCTGGCCAGCCAGAAGAGTTACGGACACAGCTGCTTCGAAGCCGGTTCAGCCCAGGATTGCCAGGTGAGTGGTTTATCTCATATTGAGCGAGTGCAATGCCTGTTCCTAGACTTTAAATTCGTTAGGGATTCCAGGACTACTACCACAGAGTTTATCGAAGGGTTCAGTTACGCGAACAGATATTTTAAATAAATAATAAATGCCCTTCTGGCACATGTGTAACTGTCTTTACACATTAGGCCCATCTGGCATGTATGAACACCTTTATTTTAAATTAATATTTACAAAATGGGTAGTTTGCACAAATGTAACTTTGACAGAGAAAAATTGTGTTTTTCTCAGTCAACCTTTGACAACGGTATCTGTAAAGGTACTGAAACGTCAGGGAGGCTCAAATAATTAATATACGCGATATAATCCGTTTAAATTGTTTTATTTAAATGTGTGACAGTCGCGGAAACCGAAGAAAATATTAATAGCCTAAGGTGCCAGTTGGGAATCCAGGGACTATTTGGTCATGTGTATCAGACATCAAAGGCCTGATATATTTTTCCATCGCAACAGTTGGAATCAGACCTCGGAATATATGCTCCAGTATATGGGGAAAGTATCGATACTTGAGTTTATCGACATAGGCGATCCCGAGCTATAAGGAATAAATGTCTTATACCTTTTCAGGCATGTATGTATGTAATATTCAAATGGTAGAAGGCAAACTCAAAGATCTAATCGAGTAAGGTGCACTACAGTAAAATCTTTTTGTGTTTGGTCAGCAAATCAGCAATAATCGCAATAACCTAAATTTGACCTGACGTTGAATTGGATTGTATTTTTTCATTTGACCGCCGTAGTGTACAAATCTGCATCACTTCAATATGATAATCTTATTTTCCTATTTATCATTGCCGGTTCTCTTTTAACCTGTTTTTCTTTATTCCGCATTCTATCTCTTTCAGGAATTGGCTCACCAAAGTCATATTTATCTACTATTCTAGGCAGATTATGGTAATAATCTGGAGAGCTCATTTTATAGAATTCCCTCTTAGGTATATCAGTACCTTTCATTGTAAACTTTTTAGTTAGTTTTCTGTTACCTTCGACAGTATCTAGTAAATTTTCTGTTTTCGCCTTAATATCTTCTGGTTTATTAGTGATTTCATCCGAATCATTAAAATACTCTGTGTTTGCTTTAATAGGCCCTGGTTCAACCTCTTTGGCATTTGACTCTAAATCGTCCGAATTATCAGGAAACTGTTGCTTTTTCAACGCTTTAGTTGGATCTTCTGGTTTATTACTGAATTCATTTGAATCAATAAAGTACTCTGTGTTTGCTTTAATAGGCCCTGGTTCAACTTGTTTGGCATCTGACTCTAAATCGTCAGAATTAACAGGAAACTGTTGCTTTTTCAATGCTTTAGTTGCAAACTGATGATCTTCTGAATTATCTTTAAATGGAACTTCTTCATTGGGCCATTTTTTATGCTTCAAAAATAACCTTTCATTACTAGTCGATTTATATTGTTTATGTTCGTCAGGCGCAGAAAATTTGTAATTAGATTTATTTCTTATATTAGACTTCTTATCCGGGATATCTGTATGTTGGTGGTAGACGTTGCGTTCGTGTTTAACATCAAATTTATGACCCAATGAATATTCATCGTGCTTGACATTTTCCTCCATTGATTGCTTATATGGCTTTCTATTGTGGTCGTGTTTATCTTTCTGTTCAATATTACTAGATTCCTTTTCATTTAGATTTTTGTTTTCAAATTTATTATTAGTTTTAAGATTCGCATTATCATGTGTTTGTTGCTGATAAGCTTTTGTTTCGTGACTGTCCTCGGATTTATAACTCAATGCATATTTGTCATACATATAATTTTCCTCCATCAATTGCTTGTGTGGCTTTTTCTTGTGGGTGTCTTTATCTTTCGGTTCAAGATCGTAAGATTTCTTTTCATTTTGATTTTGGTCTTTATTTTTTATTCCAAGGTTCTTATCACTGTCTTGTATTTGTTGGTACTGAATTTTTGTCTCATCACTTTCATCAGATTTATAATTCAACGCATGTTTTTCATAAATATCATTTTCCTCTATTAATTGGTTACGTGGCTTTTTATTGTGGATGTCTTTGACCTTTGGTTCAAGATTATAAGACTCCTTTTTGTTTTGATATGTGCCCTTCTCTTCGTTACTTGCCTTATTTATAAATGACGTATGTGCATCGTTCATGGAATCTCCATTTCTTGATGGTTTTTTATAAATATTTTTTTGCATGTCCTTCTCTTTAGGTTCCAGAATATGTTTATTAAGGGTAGTATATTCCTCCGCTTGTTGTTTATTATCTTTTATTATATCATGAAATTCTTTTTCAGATTCGAGCGAAAACTTGAAATCTTTTTTTGACAGTGTCCTAGTTTTTTCTTTACGAATATTATCATGTTTCGGTTCCAGAAAATCTTGCTGAAAGTTATCATATTCTACAACTTGTTGCTTTTTAGCTTTATTTGCACTACTGCCTTTATTTTTAGAATCAGATTGTAGAGATTCATAAGAATTCAGTCTTTCAAAAGATGTTTCCTTAGGTTTGTACTCTTGTTTTTCCTTCTGGCCTACCTTTTGAGGCCTAATATGGAAGTCGTGGTTTACAGGATTATTCAAACCTACAATTCCTTGTTGCGTAGTTTTCGTTTTATCAACATCATTCCATGAGTTACTAAATATATCATATTCTTCAGATACCTGTTTCTCAAGATTAAATTTTTCTTTTGCCTTTTTGTTATTATTTTTATCTGGTCGGTTAGTATAACCACTTTTAACATTTTTAATGGTAACTGGGTTTTGAGATGTTTCTGGGTTGTAATTCCAATCACCTAGTTTTGTTTCTGTGTAATCAAGTTTTTGAAATATACTGTAAGGGTCGTTTATATTCTGATCTATAATTTTATCAAACAATCCTGTAGGCTCCCTCTTTTCTTGTGAAAATATATTATCTCGCTCATTTAGCTTTGATTCAGCATTATTCTTTTCTTTATTGTTAGTATATGAATGATCAGCCATATTCTGCAATAGATCTTCTAACTCATCTCTTACGTATCGCGGTTCTAGTTTTGCATTCGCATTATTTGGTTTCCGCAATATATTCTTTTTAATATTATTATCTTCAATGTTATTCCTTTCATCATCACGATTTTTGACAGTCCTATATCTTCTATTGTAATCAATTGGTGAATAAGTGACATTTTTAATTAAAACGCTATGAGGCGCTCCGTATGCTTTAGCCAGTTTATCTTTTTCTGTATTTTCAATATCACTAAACTTTACTTCTACCTTCTCGTCGGTCGGTTGTGGCCGTGTATGGCTATGGCTAGATTCATATACGAGGCCTGTTAGTTGATTTGCTAGGTCTTGCGATAAAATAGTGTTAGCTAGATTTTTGAAATCATCGACATCTGCTGCGATCAGTACATAACCACGAACCAACACAATTGCGATTGCACCTGTAATAAATGAAATGAAAATATTGATAAGTGGATCAACTTTTTCTTGTTGTTATTCTGTTCCATGACTGAAAATAAATAAATAAATAAGAATGGGCTTATAACTGCTGCAATTACAAAGTTTTCGGTAAATATAATCACGGAGAATAATAGTTTTAAAGAGTGACCCAGGGGACCCGATTACAATTATATTATTTTGTCTATGTAAGTATGTTTCTTATCGTCTAGTACCTATTATTGGAGGTCGTATATGTATGTAGAAGAAGAAGGGGGAGGCCTTTGCCCAGCAGTGGGACATAATAGGCTCATAATAATAATAATAATATGTACTGGCTACATATTAAGTTTAATCGTATTACACGTGACATGCTTGTCATGGAATTAATACAAATTGTTCTTGTGACAGACTTCCTTGAAGTTGGACATAAGTTAATATTAAACCAAAATAAAGCACCACCAGCTCACTGCCACTCTAGCTGATGTTATTATAACATGTTTTTCCTTTACCTATAGCATGATATAAACTTAGTAGATCTTAATTTGGGACTAAGTTTTTTGGAGTAGTAGGACCTCGTGCAGGGTCCGTCCGGATTGTTACTACCGTCTTGCCTGCTAACCCACCGCCAAATAGCAATGTTCGCATTGTTGTGTTCCGGTGTGGGGGTAAGATAGCCGGTGAAATTACTAGCATAGAGGCATTCTATCTTCGTCCTCCGGGTAGGCAAGCACTTGTGACTCCTCTGGTGTTATTGCAGGTGTTTATGGGCGACGGATATCGCTTTCCATCAGGCGATACGTTTGCTCGTTTGCCCCCTATGACATAAAAAAAAAAGAAAAAAAAAAGAAAAAAAAAAAATTGTGTGAGTATGGATGCGAAGCGCCTGCCGTGGAACGCCAAACTTTTGTTGGTAAACAATTCTTTGTCCTCTCATCCTGCCGAAACGGCTGGACGGATTTTAACCAATTTTGATACTAGGATACCTGGACATCCAAAGATGGTAATAGAATACTCTTTAACCGACTACGCTCAAGAAAAAAGGTGTTAAGTGGACTAAGTTGCGGGCTCCTTTTATCTAAATAAAAAAAATCAATGTCCCGTTACTCACATATTGGTAATGCTTGTTGAATCAAAACCATGGCTCAGTTCCATTTACTATTGCCATAATTTTATTTACGATCCATAACTTTTGCCGAATTGAAATTTGACGGCTTAGAGTGATGGGTCCAATTCGATGCGGCACTGCTATATCCCCATCGTAGCAATATGCCTCATCATGGCCATAGAACGGATAGTCGACAATCGGGGTGTGGTCTGTTACTGGAGCTATAGATTAAAACATAAATTCGACTCTTTAAACGAAACAACATTTGTTTACCTAGTTTTAAAAATAAGCTGTAATATTTAATAACTTTTGAAATATTAATATTTAAGTACCTTGTAAAATATTTTATCTACACCCATCTTGTTAAATTCCTATAACAAGTTCGGATATTATAGGTAAGGACCTACATTACTTGGCAGCGACCAAAATCAGAGATGTAATTTCATAACACCACCGTAGCCACCGCGAGGTCACCATTACAGTATAAATTTTGAACAAAATTGATACTGTAATGGTGACCTCCCCCCGCCGCGCGATTCACCTCATGTGTTCCTCTGCTCCGCGAACTGACTGGCAGGACTGAGTGTTTCATATTTTCATAAAAGACAATCTGCGATAATGATTATGAATATGTGTGTAGATAGAGTATGTAGCGTATGCAACTGTAAGTACATAATTAGGTCTTAAAACACTCGTGATATATCCTATTATGAAACTCGCCTAAGGCTCGTTTCATAAAACCACACTCGTATTTTAAGATATCACAGTATGTAGCAGTTGCATAAACTACTATATTGGAAACACAATAATCTTTTGAATTATTCGAACGAAATGGATGGGGATATTGTACGTAAAAAAAAAAAAAAAAATTGGGGAGTCAAAATCACAATGTCAACTGACGAGAAACCAACGGTGCCATGTCAGTTGACACTGCCATGCTGGCCCGAGAGATGCTTCTTCACGCTTCGTTTGAAGGCTCCCAAATCATAAGAAGAGAGAAACACATGAGCCGGCAAGGGGTCCCATATTTTAATAGTTCGGCAGATGAAGGAATTGCCAAACTTCTTGGTACGTGTGGGAATATTCTCCACGGTGAGGCGATGACATCGCAAACCGGCACGTGTGGTTCTATGACGGAGAGGGGATGCAATACAATACTATACAAGTACTCTTTATTGCACACCTCATAAAACATACAGGAGCAATACAACATATGCAAGACATTACAATTAAAGGTAAACAACAGGCAGTCTTATCGCTAAAGAGCGATCTCTTCCAGACAACCTTTGGGTAGTGGAGAACTTGAAAAAAATAAAATTTTGTTATTAGGCGGTGCAAAAATCGGAAATTAATAATAATAATAACAAAATAATATGTCTTTCATAATGTATTTATATTTTGTAATTACTTTATTGTATTTTACTATTTATTTAAATTTATTGTTAAAAACCTAGCCTGAGATAGGAAAGGAATAAAGGAATAATAATAATAATATATACATAAAACAAATAAATACATAAATAATAATAAATAAATAAACAATAAATACATAATGATGAAATACATGGGGATGGTGGGATAACAGAAAATAGCTCTTCATATTATAAAGGCGAAAGTTTGTGAGTGTGTTTATGTTTGTTACTTCTTCACGCTCAAACGGCTGGACCAATTTTGATAATTTTTGGTATGAAGGTAGCTGACGCCCTGGAATACACAAATGGGCTTTTTATCCCGAAAAAATTTAGTGTTCCTGTGAGCCGGAGCGAGGCACTTATAGATTTTTTCACCTATTATGAATCCTATGACACCTGTCATCTCAGTACATTTTTCCGATTATAGGTTATAAAACGTACTGAGATGACAGGTGTCACAGAACTCTTCATAGGTGAAAAATGGTATAGTTGTATAATAAATTTGATTTAATGTTTTATAATCATTCATTTAATCAATGACTAGCATCAATAATATAAGTACATGTTACATTAATAACTTCGTCCAAAACATTATGTAGAACAATTTGTAACACTTTAGAGTGTACATGAACCTTAAAATAAGCATTTTAGCTCGTTCGAAATGAAAATCCTTACCTTGACTATGAGTCGCCTTCGTAGGTGATTATAAGTTTAACTTCCACATATTTTATGATTCCAATCCTTGCACTAGGTAGAACATATCCTGTAGTCTTTATTTTTCACTAGCAACGGCCTCTAAATATTCTATTTTCATTCAAATACTTATGCAAAATACCCTTGCTAAACATACATTGTCATTCCTTGTTTTTGCCTATCTTTCTCTCACTTTAGGTAATTCCGACACTCTTACGGATTGATACTATTATTCTATGCTAGCATACTACCACATTAAACCCCAAACTATTGTAATTTTTAATTAAATCAAGTAAAACTTGTTAATATAAATCCTATTTTCACTTGTAAACAATTCTGACAGTTCGTTCTGAATAACGTTTAGTTACCGCTTTAAACTGTTCCGACATGGTACGCGAAGCGTTCATGTCCGTCACAAATAATTTCTTTTCTTTATTATCTTAATCTCAATTATTGATGTTCAATGTTTTTGAGGAATTTCTAATTTAAATACGTAGTTATTCATAAAATACCTTAATAGAAAACGACTACAATAATGTTACAATTTTCGTAACCATGCAATAATAAGACACAGTCAGGAACGTTCAGAAGTATAGTTTAACGTTTCGTTCGTCACAGCCCTTAACAGATTTATAGTTTTGACGATGTTTTTATTTCAGAAAATTATTTAATATACATTTTTATGGTGTAAACAATTTCACATTTGTTTTGCTAAATTCTGTATATCTTTTGGATTAAATTGGTTCTGTTTAGTTTACTATTATTTCGAACGTCAAGTCTCGAATAGCTGGTTGTGTTGATGACTTCAGAACGTGTTAGATGAGTCCCGTTAGATTTCTTCTTCGATATTGCAAATTCATTCTGGAGATCGAACTGCATTGTTTCGGATATAGAAAGTCGTCTCGTAAAATAAAAAGTCATGGAGTTTCGTTGGTGCCTCTCGGGTATCCGTAAGTAATCTTCAAGTGGCTATAGTAGTGTTGTTTTTCTTCAACATGCTAAATAGTGTTTTTCGTTTTGTTGTAGGCACGATGCTTCGCTCTAAAACCTATGGCGGCTGACGCCATACTATAAAATATCCTTAAATAAAGTCTGAGGTGAGTGGTAATCATCGGTGTATAACCTTTTATTGTTTTGCTAGAATCAGTGTAATATTCTTCCAAATATTAACTGGAAATTCCGATACGTTTCAGCCACACCATTGCCTGTACCACGTGATGTCTGCCTACACCACTATCCTATTCTGTTCTTCTATTTGACCCAACAACGTTGGTAAGTGAACATATTTTCACATATTCTTTCTTAATAGTAGGGAATTCATCTTGATAATTTTGTTCATGTAATTTACTATGATTTTCTTTCTGATCATAGGGTCGCTAGCTCCGCTAGCTTCGCTAGCTCCGCTAGCTTCGCTAGCTTCGCTAGCCTCATTAGCCACACTTGCAAGCTCTTGCAAGCCTTGTTAGACTACATAGCAGGCCTCTGTCCTGTCTCGGTTGCCGGCTAGATTGCTGCGCTACCCGACATCGCCCCGCTCTCGGGAAACCTGTGGTCAACGTCTAGCTGACTCACTGGAGCGTCGATAGTTTGGAGCACTGGCGTCTACTAGCTCGGTGCAATAAGGTCCATGCCTACATAAGGCAATCTGTTACAAGGTACCTTACATTTTCTTTTTATTTTCATACTTTACTGCGTGAAGGTGTCCATCCGTCCTCGGTGGATCACCCATAATATTTTCATTTACAATTAATAGAACCTCCATCTTGAAACGGTGTATTTTAAATTTAAAAACGTGTTACTGTTGAAACACAAGGTTGACTATAACGATAAACCTAAAGTTTGTACCTAATACTTAAGCGTAAATTAAGTGCGTAGTGTTATACAATAAATATTATTGTATTTATCTTCATTGTTTAATTCAAGTATCCTCCATTACGTTTGACGGTGATAAAGCAATTGGCGCTCACGGTTTTTAAATTCACTTAGTTTCCAATTTATTGACTTTTTTAATTAACTTATAAATTTATTGCTTTATTTCTGCTCTGGCCTGGCCGTACTTCGACCCTGAGTAATTTCTTTCTCATTTTAACAACATTTCTGTAGCTAGCTAATGTCTTAAGAGTATTGTGGTAAGTTGAGTTAGTAGTGTAGTGGTGGGAGTTCTGGCTCATCTTACCTCAAAGCTTTCTTTTACCTAAGACTTCTTATTTTTTTTAAAGATATGTGGAAACACCCTTAAGGTGTAATCGGGCATAACCCATACCTTTTACAATTGGCTCCCAACTTCAGGGCCAGAGTTTTGGACGATACTTGAAATAAAAAAAAACTTTATATTTTTAAATTAATTATTTGTAAGAAACAAATAATCTCAGGCAGTGGTATTTGTTTTGGTGCGGTTTCGCTTTTATTTAAGGATATGTTTTGTGTTGTTTATATGTAAATGTCACTTCATTTACTCTCTTACTCTGAGCTTATAAACTCAGATCTTTTTGATGTTGTGTTCATACTTAAGTGGTCAACCAAATTGACCTGCTGAGGTTATAATTACCTTATATTTGTTTCTCAAACTTTACGTATGAGATTTATTAACTGTTTGTACTTATACTACTCTTATTCATAGTACCCTATACAAGGTACTCAACTTTATTCAAACTTCTTGTCTGTATCTTACTGACTTATTAAACTGTACTGAGCTTTGAAACTCAGCCTTCTTAAGCTTTACTACCTAAGTAAATCTATAAAAAGTTTCTTTTAGATAACTTTTTCTTATTGTACTTTTACAAATAATACCTACTAAGGAAAATATTGTAAGTAATAACTAATTACTTTCATTCTTACCTGATTTACATTCAAGATGGACTTTCTTAAAGCGGGATGTAAGATAACCCATTTATTAAAAGACGAGATTACTCACGAATTAACAATTCGAAAACTTTCGGTAAATCCGCTCTCTCGTCGTACCAGTTTATGTAAAGTGTTGAAGCAGACCGCCGATTTAGCTCGTAGGGGTAGCCTAAAGCTCGGTACTTTGATGGAAACCGATTCGTCAACAGAACTAGACACGTGTCAACGGAAAGCTGCGGATATTGAACGTGAACTGTCTGAAGATTTATCGCGTGCAGCTGTAGACCGGTTGAATTCTCGTTGTCGTTATTTAATATGTCGCCTCTCTAGGTTGCCTACGGAACAGGAAGCTGTTAATCTTCTCAAGGCGGAGCTGACTTCAAAACTTGATCGTATCAGATGTGACCCATCTGCTTCTTCTTCTGGATCTGATTCAGAATCAGTTCATTCTGAAAACCCTCCTAACATTGTTAGGGAAGTGGTATATAAACTTGACAAGTCTTTTAACATAAATTCCTTGAATTTGAAATATAGAGGGGACTCTTGCATTCGCTCTTTTATAACTCGTTTGGAAGAACTTCGCTGTGCTAGGAAGATTCCCGAGGATCGTATTTATCACGGATTTCCGGAAATTCTCGACGGTCCTGCATTGTCGTGGTTTCGCTCCAATCGTGGTCACTTGTCTTCGTACAAGGAGGTTTTAGATGCTCTCCAAGAGGATTTTGATATCCCGGACTTAGATCATATACTTCTAAACAAAATTAGGGATAGAACCCAATCTAAGAAAGAGACTATTGTTGTATTCGTTTCCACTATTCTCGGTATGTTTGAACGTTTACACCGTAAAATTTCAGATGATGATAAACTTGACATCCTTATGCGTAATATACGTCCTGAATACAGCAAAGAACTTGCCTTACATGATATAACTTCCATTCAACAGTTAAAAACTCTGTGCAAACGGATTGAGTTAGCTAAAGTTAAAGCAGATCAATTTCGCGAGCCTTCTACCTCTTCTTTTGACTCAAAGCAAACCTTTAAGCCTAATTATACTAAACCCTCTGGTTCGTATCAGAAACAAGTAAATCAAATTGCTGCTGTAGATTGTAAACAGCCATGTTTTAGATGCGGTTTAACTAATCACCCTACAAATCTTTGTAAGAAATCTAGAGACATTGTATGCTTTAAATGTGGGAAAAAAGGTGTTCGCACTCCCGACTGTCCTACTTGTAATCCTTCAAAAAACTAAATGGTTTTGTCTTTTCTGATAAAATATCTAGATCAAACACGACTCCCTCTCTTCCCGAAAAGACAATATTATTCGAACCTCCAAAGGGAGACACTAGACTGTACTTAGGTGTGGAAATTTTAGGACTTAATGTTAAGGGTTTATTAGACTGTGGTGCTTCTTGCTCCGTCTTAGGAAATGACAGTCACCTACTCTTTGCTTCTGTAGGAATACCCACTCTTCCTCATTCTCAACCACTTACTTTGCGAGTAGCAAATGGTCAAGAACTAATATGTACTGAATACATGGCCTTGCCCATAACCTACAAGGATAATGTTCAAATAGTAAACTTTAATATTCAACCAAAGATAACTACTCCTTTAATATTTGGTTTGAATTTCTGGAAAGCTTTTCAGTTAGCTCCTGAGCTTATTTCTTCTTTAGATACGATAGAAAATGTCACTAGTGTATCTTCTATGCCTAGTGAAACTGGATTAAAAGATTTTAAATCCTTGACTGTTGATCAACAGACTCAGATAGAAGATATTAAACTTTTATATAACCAAATAGACACTGATAAAGTAGGTCTCGGTAAAACTCATCTACTTGAACATGTCATTAATACGGGGGACTCTCCTCCTATTAAACAAAAGTATTACCGACTTAGTCCTAGTAAACAGGAAGCTTTGGAAAAAGAAGTTGATCGCATGTTAGAAGCAGGAATTGTAGAACCTTCTCATTCTCCGTGGAATTCTCCGGTAGTAATGGTTGAAAAACCGAACGGTGATTTACGGCTTTGCTTAGATAGTAGAAAGGTGAATTCAGTTTCTAAATCCGATGCCTATCCTTTGCCTTATGTAAATTATATCTTAGATAATTTACGAGATGCTAAATATCTGACTTCTCTCGATTTAAGCGCAGCATATCATCAAATTCCTCTAAGTAAAGACTCAAAAGAAAAAACTGCATTTACCGTGCCTGGACGCGGTTTGTTTCACTATAATCGGATGTGTTTTGGTTTGGTTGGAGCAAGTGCATCAATGCAACGCTTGATGGACCAACTTTTCACCGCCGAATTCGATAATAAAGTATTTTGCTATATAGATGATATTATAATTTGTACATCGGATTTTGATGAGCATGTGCGACTACTAAATGCTGTATTTGAAAAGCTCAAAGCTGCTAACCTTACTATTAACATGAAGAAATGTCTATTCTGTAGAACTGAATTAAAATATTTAGGTTATGTAGTAGACCGATTCGGTTTACGTACAGATCCTTCTAAAGTTGAAGTAATTCTCAATTTTCCTATACCTCAAGATGCCAAAGGTATCAAACGCTTTTTAGGCATGGCGGGATGGTACCGCCGCTTTATTAAAAATTTCTCGAAAATTGCACGTCCTTTGACGCGTTTAACTAGCAAAAAAGCTACTTTTGTTTGGTCTGACGAAGCCAACGAATCTTTTACTCTGCTTAAGGCTGCTCTTGTCTCGGCTCCTATACTGAGGTGCCCTGACTTCAATCAACCTTTCTATATACATACTGACGCCTCTTCGTTCGCCATAGGTGCTGTATTAACTCAACGGATTGACAACTGTGATCACCCGATTGCCTACTGTAGTCGTACACTTAGTACCACTGAAACACATTATTCAGCAACCGAACGCGAATTGTTAGCTGTAATCTACGCGTTAGAACAATACCGTGCCTATGTCGAAGGTAGAAAGTGTTTTATCATAAGTGACCATGCATCACTTAAGTGGTTCTCTAATCTTAAAAACCCGACCGGTCGTCTGAACCGATGGGCATGTCGACTTAGTCAATTTAACTTTGAACTAATACACCGTAAAGGTAAAGAACATATAATTCCAGATTGCCTCTCTCGCATTCAGGTTAATGCTATTGATGTACTCTCTACTCAAGATCCTTGGTATAAAGATTTGTTCCAGAAGGTATCTGATAAACCTTCTCTTTTTCCAAATTTCAAAATTGAAAATAATAAACTTTTCCGTTTCTCTAAAAATAAATATCACTTGACAGCTCAATTTGACTGGAAACTGGTAGTTCCATATGAGGATAGAAAAGAAATATTGCAGAAATATCACGATGATGTTACCGCTGGTCATTTTGGCGTAACTAAGACTCATCTAAGAATTGCCCATTTGTACTTTTGGCCTGCTCTCTTCCAAGATGTAAAAGATTACGTAGATCAGTGTGAAATTTGCAAAACTTATAAACCAGTTAATTTAGCTCGTCCGGGTCTTATGGGGAATCCGAAGCAGATATCTTCACCTGGTGAAGGTATATCCTGCGATATCCTAGGACCTTTCCCTCCCTCTTATCTAAGAAACCAATACCTTTTTGTAGTTTCAGACTATTTTAGTAAATATGTCACTCTATTTCCCTTGCGAAATGTAACCGCCAAGGCCATTACTAAATGTGTAGAGAAAGGAATCTTTTTAGTTCATGGTGTACCTAAATATCTCTGTGTAGATAACGGACCTCAGTTTACTTCTAAGGAATTCAGAGATCTGTGTTCTAAATACCATGTACCTCATCTTTTCTATAACCCTAGGTATCATCCTCAAGTTAACCAGACTGAAAGAGTAAATCGTGAATTGGTGAGAACCATTGCTTCATATGTGCGTTCTGATCATCGAAATTGGGATAAGAATGTAGCTGAGATTCAATGCGCTTTGAATACCGTTGTTCACGATGTAACTAAATTTACTCCCTACTTTTTAACTCATGGTCGCGAGATGATTATCGATGGTTCCTATTATAATGCCGATGTCCCTATCGACCGTAACGCCCTCACTCTAGATAATAGTTTTGCTTTTTCAGATAGCCTCAAAGAGTTACAAACAATTTTTCAAAAGGTGCGTCAATCTTTATTGTCTTCTCACTCTCGTAATGCTAGATATTACAATATGAGAAAACGGCCGATTCAACTCGAAGAAGGGCAAATCGTGTACAAGAAATGTTTTACTTTATCTAATGCTGCGAAACATTTTTCCTCTAAATTAGCTCCTCGCTATGAAAAATGCTTTATTCATAAAAAACTAAGTCCTTTAGTTTACTCTTTAAAATCCTTAGCGGGAAAACCTCTTGGTAATTTCCACATCAAGGATATAGTTCGTCCTGGCGAAGCACATGAATAAACGACATGTAATGGTTTTGCTCAGTTGATCGAACTCACTTTCTGTAAATTCTTAAACTTCTCTAAATAAAGGTTATGTTGTGCGCAGACTAACCTCAACTTTTCTTTGTCTATAACTCTATCGTTGCTGATCCTGGACCTAATAAAGTACTGTGATTCACTCGATTAAAACTCTACTAAAACTCTCTTAGCGTAGGTCGTGTGTTCCGCCTCGCGTCAAAAGGTTTACGGTTATCCTACTTTAAAAATCGCTAGTTCATGTTGGTACTGCCACATGACAATTCTATAGGTAAATTGTGTCTTGTCTAAAGCGCATTACCATTACTGACTAGTATCGGCTGTGTGTCACGCCTACTCAGCAGTAATTCTATAACTTTCAAGTCTTGTCACTGACAGTCTTTACTCAAAACCTAAGGATGTTGTCTTTCAACCTATGTTCAAAGTCCAACATTAACCAGGAATCCTTTACTGAAGGAAGTATTTATAAAGCTTACCTTTAGTCCTTAGCGTAAGATTAGTATAGGTGTTTTTCTCAGATATAATGAGGAAGACCTCTGAATACCTTAGTCTAAGAACTTATCTTAAGTCCCTCTTTGAACGCTATTGCTTTGGGAAGTACTTTCTAAGTGTACTTTTCCGGTAATACCCTAGAAGTGGTTAGAATACGTTAGATAGTTTGGTAGGTAAGAAGTAGCTAATTATAATCTTAGACTTAATTTTTAGTAAGGAACTTTTTGAATCCTGAATAAGTTTAGATAAGCTTTGGTTAGTTATATCGCACAGGGCCCGTGCATAAAATAAGTTGACACAGTACATAGGTTAGATAGATGGTATTGTCGAATACCCAGGTAGTTTAATTAGATACGTATGGTTTATTACCAAACGATAGTTTAATTAGGTACACACTTTGGATACATAGTCTTATACAGTTGTCTCTTGTTCTCCCTACAAAACTTTAACTTAAAACTTTAAACGTTTCATTAGTTTTTTTTTGGTATATCTTAAAAAAAAAAAAAAATTAAAAATTAAAATTTTTAATTTTTTTTTTAACCCAACTAAGGATGAACTGTAACACTTTAGAGTGTACATGAACCTTAAAATAAGCATTTTAGCTCGTTCGAAATGAAAATCCTTACCTTGACTATGAGTCGCCTTCGTAGGTGATTATAAGTTTAACTTCCACATATTTTATGATTCCAATCCTTGCACTAGGTAGAACATATCCTGTAGTCTTTATTTTTCACTAGCAACGGCCTCTAAATATTCTATTTTCATTCAAATACTTATGCAAAATACCCTTGCTAAACATACATTGTCATTCCTTGTTTTTGCCTATCTTTCTCTCACTTTAGGTAATTCCGACACTCTTACGGATTGATACTATTATTCTATGCTAGCATACTACCACATTAAACCCCAAACTATTGTAATTTTTAATTAAATCAAGTAAAACTTGTTAATATAAATCCTATTTTCACTTGTAAACAATTCTGACAGTTCGTTCTGAATAACGTTTAGTTACCGCTTTAAACTGTTCCGACATGGTACGCGAAGCGTTCATGTCCGTCACAAATAATTTCTTTTCTTTATTATCTTAATCTCAATTATTGATGTTCAATGTTTTTGAGGAATTTCTAATTTAAATACGTAGTTATTCATAAAATACCTTAATAGAAAACGACTACAATAATGTTACAATTTTCGTAACCATGCAATAATAAGACACAGTCAGGAACGTTCAGAAGTATAGTTTAACGTTTCGTTCGTCACAGCCCTTAACAGATTTATAGTTTTGACGATGTTTTTATTTCAGAAAATTATTTAATATACATTTTTATGGTGTAAACAATTTCACATTTGTTTTGCTAAATTCTGTATATCTTTTGGATTAAATTGGTTCTGTTTAGTTTACTATTATTTCGAACGTCAAGTCTCGAATAGCTGGTTGTGTTGATGACTTCAGAACGTGTTAGATGAGTCCCGTTAGATTTCTTCTTCGATATTGCAAATTCATTCTGGAGATCGAACTGCATTGTTTCGGATATAGAAAGTCGTCTCGTAAAATAAAAAGTCATGGAGTTTCGTTGGTGCCTCTCGGGTATCCGTAAGTAATCTTCAAGTGGCTATAGTAGTGTTGTTTTTCTTCAACATGCTAAATAGTGTTTTTCGTTTTGTTGTAGGCACGATGCTTCGCTCTAAAACCTATGGCGGCTGACGCCATACTATAAAATATCCTTAAATAAAGTCTGAGGTGAGTGGTAATCATCGGTGTATAACCTTTTATTGTTTTGCTAGAATCAGTGTAATATTCTTCCAAATATTAACTGGAAATTCCGATACGTTTCAGCCACACCATTGCCTGTACCACGTGATGTCTGCCTACACCACTATCCTATTCTGTTCTTCTATTTGACCCAACAACGTTGGTAAGTGAACATATTTTCACATATTCTTTCTTAATAGTAGGGAATTCATCTTGATAATTTTGTTCATGTAATTTACTATGATTTTCTTTCTGATCATAGGGTCGCTAGCTCCGCTAGCTTCGCTAGCTTCGCTAGCCTCATTAGCCACACTTGCAAGCTCTTGCAAGCCTTGTTAGACTACATAGCAGGCCTCTGTCCTGTCTCGGTTGCCGGCTAGATTGCTGCGCTACCCGACATCGCCCCGCTCTCGGGAAACCTGTGGTCAACGTCTAGCTGACTCACTGGAGCGTCGATAGTTTGGAGCACTGGCGTCTACTAGCTCGGTGCAATAAGGTCCATGCCTACATAAGGCAATCTGTTACAAGGTACCTTACATTTTCTTTTTATTTTCATACTTTACTGCGTGAAGGTGTCCATCCGTCCTCGGTGGATCACCCATAATATTTTCATTTACAATTAATAGAACCTCCATCTTGAAACGGTGTATTTTAAATTTAAAAACGTGTTACTGTTGAAACACAAGGTTGACTATAACGATAAACCTAAAGTTTGTACCTAATACTTAAGCGTAAATTAAGTGCGTAGTGTTATACAATAAATATTATTGTATTTATCTTCATTGTTTAATTCAAGTATCCTCCATTACGTTTGACGGTGATAAAGCAATTGGCGCTCACGGTTTTTAAATTCACTTAGTTTCCAATTTATTGACTTTTTTAATTAACTTATAAATTTATTGCTTTATTTCTGCTCTGGCCTGGCCGTACTTCGACCCTGAGTAATTTCTTTCTCATTTTAACAACATTTCTGTAGCTAGCTAATGTCTTAAGAGTATTGTGGTAAGTTGAGTTAGTAGTGTAGTGGTGGGAGTTCTGGCTCATCTTACCTCAAAGCTTTCTTTTACCTAAGACTTCTTATTTTTTTTAAAGATATGTGGAAACACCCTTAAGGTGTAATCGGGCATAACCCATACCTTTTACAAATTCTAACTGGTATTCACAATATTATAGATAACATGTTCAGCTTTCTTTTAAGGGGTCTTGGTCTCATTCGTGCTTCTGGTGAATCGCACTTTGCTCGGGTATATCTCTGAAAAAACAAAAAAATATTAATTAAGAGGCCTTATATCTTTTAAAAAAATTTTTTTGACGTGACAACGTCTAATAAATTGATGAACGCCGGCCGCGCATACGAAAAAAGATGACGTAATTGTAGCAATACTTTAAGATGACGTCATTGTAGCAATACTTTGTAGCGCCGTGGAAGGGAAGGGGAACCACGTGACTGACACAAGCCTACGTCATCATGCTGTTCACAGATTCTCAAACTTTAAAATGTGGGAAGAGGGAAGAGGGAAGAGGGAAGAGGGAAGAGGGAAGAGGGAAGAGGGAAGAGGGAAGAGGGAAGAGGGAAGAGGGAAGAGGGAAGAGGGAAGAGGGAAGAGGGAAGAGGGAAGAGGGAAGAGGGAAGAGGGAAGAGGGAAGAGGGAAGAGGGAAGAGGGAAGAGGGAAGAGGGAAGAGGGAAGAGGGAAGAGGGAAGAGGGAAGAGGGAAGAGGGAAGAGGGAAGAGGGAAGAGGGAAGAGGGAAGAGGGAAGAGGGAAGAGGGAAGAGGGAAGAGGGAAGAGGGAAGAGGGAAGAGGGAAGAGGGAAGAGGGAAGAGGGAAGAGGGAAGAGGGAAGAGGGAAGAGGGAAGAGGGAAGAGGGAAGAGGGAAGAGGGAAGAGGGAAGAGGGAAGAGGGAAGAGGGAAGAGGGAAGAGGGAAGAGGGAAGAGGGAAGAGGGAAGAGGGAAGAGGGGAGAGGGGAGAGGGGAGAGGGGAGAGGGGAGAGGGGAGAGGGGAGAGGGGAGAGGGAAGAGGGAGAGGGGAGAGGGGAGAGGGGAGAGGGGAGAGGGGAGAGGGGAGAGGGGAGAGGGGGAGGGGAGAGGGGAGAGGGGAGAGGGGAGAGGGGAGAGGGGAGAGGGGAGAGGGGAGAGGGGAGAGGGGAGAGGGGAGAGGGGAGAGGGGAGAGGGGAGAGGGGAGAGGGAAGAGGGAAGAGGGATTATAATTTTTTCTATATAAGCAAATTACGTTCTACGTTAAAAGGAACAACCATCGACTTGACTTTCGCAAGACACATTACAGCAGAAACACTTCCTTTCATTTCATATTTTTCCTATCATCGTCCTATCCTCAACAAAATCACTCAAATAGGAATTAGTTAAGTTTAAGTTTACATGTACAATGTTTTAGTAAACAAAATATATTTCTATAGTTAAAATTTGTGCAATTCATATTTTCATTCAATTCCTTGTTCCTATTGTGCAATTTAATAATATTCATATCAATAAATATTCTACCGAGAATAAGACGTTGTCACGTAAAATCTTCCTTCGCCCGTAAAACCAACTTTACAGGCAACCATTTTTTTTTCATATTATGACAAATATATTGATAATTTCAATCAAATTTTGGATGTGAATAATATTTTTCCCCGAGTTCTAGGTAGTAACATAGCTATTTCATGCTTTTATTGCGTGCAGTCGAAAATAAGTTGAAAAAACTCATTTTCCGCGTGAATCTTATAAATTTCGAGTAGTTTTTGAAACTAAAATTATTAATGCAAAATTCAAACTGTAGGTTTCAAATATATACCAATAAGTTCCAATAGCCTTGTTTTAGGTAGTAACATCAATAATATGTTAAGAAACATGTTTGATCATAGAGAAAAATTCCTAAAACACACTTTTATAAAAAAGGCCCCTTAACACACTTTTATAAAAAAATACCGGACAAGTGCGAGTCGGACTCGCCCACCGACGGTTCCCTACAAAATACCATTGCTTAATCTCTATGATTGATTACGTACTTCAAATAAAGAATATATTTTTATAATTTAATCACAAATGAATAGTTTTCAGATTTTTCCCTACACTTGTAGTAAGACGGTAGAATCTATTACATGCCTAATAGTTGTAGGTCAACCGAAAAAGGGTATAAATTTTGATTCCCTTGAGAGAGTCAAAATATCTGTTTTTGTACGGCACAAACGGCCGTATCTTCTTTAAACGTTAATTCAGAAGTTTATTTTTTCACAGCTTTAAGGGATTGTAGATTAGAGTATATGGATTTAATTCTAACTCGATACCTTTACGCGTTCCCGAGATAAAGGGTCAAGACCGACGGAAGGACGGACACGAAAGTGATCTTTTAAGGATTCCGTTTTTTAAAGCTTTTATTTAGCTTGCATGGTATGTTTAAAGTATGTATGTTCGGGTGAAATCTTGCAACTCAATTTTGAAGCAGATATCGTCAACCGATTAAGCTGAAATTTTGCATACCTACTTAACTTTGATGACAATACAATAATATGGTACCATGGGGCTGATCTGATGATGGAGCCGGAAGGTGGCCATAGAAACTCTATAATAGAAAAAAGCAATCCTACCGAGCTTGGGCTCTTTAGAATCGTCTCAGTGAGCATTTGATGGATATCCAAAGAAAAGTACAGTCGGCTATAAAAGCTTGCCACTAAAATGTCATTTTTGACAGAAACTTATTTCCTTTTGAGGTACGGAACCGAAAATAAAAGGATACTCGTATACCTACCGTAATTAAAGTATGACGCGGTTTACACACGTGAAATTGTCAGGAACGGTCCGACATGTTTCGAACTCGTACGGAGCTCTTCATCAGGGACACCCGTACACCGGCGCGGCAACTTTGTCACTGATTCTTTGATTTAAGCTCTGTGATAATCCGTGCTCCGTGAGTGTAAACCGCTTCATAAAATAATTAAATGTCTCACAAAAGTTTTTATAAGATTGTTTTTTTATTAAAGCAGTAACGTCTGCTAACGTAAACCAAATGTTTACAATGAAGCGAAAAATTTGACAGTTCAGGCAGGATTCCAATGCGTCTCCAACGGCTTTCCGGGCCAACACGGGCGCCCTACCAATTGGACCACCGAACCTGTTGCGAGAGCCATTGAATTTTTCAACCAGTTGCTTATACATGCTTTAGGGTGGCATCGTAGCGCTATCTACCGTAAAGATTCAGACTTTATAATCGGACTTTAAAAGTTTTTATAAGATTATACCTACCGTAGTTGTATGATCTGCCGAGGCGAGGAGTCAACTCCACAGTGCGTCCCAGTCGGGGGGAGAAGTACTTCGACCTGCCATCAGCCTGGGCGCCATCTTGTCGGTACCTACACAACCAAATATATGTTTTAGATGCTTAAAATAGGTATATATTGGGTTAAGTTCATATTAATGCAATAGTTAAGTATCCTTCAAGAATAAATTACTGACTGTAGTTCTTGAGTTTCTTTCGGCGTTTCTTCTGTTATAAATGAAAGATAGATCTATATCTGAATCCCTGACGGTTTTTAACCTATTTTTGCATTCCCTATCGTTTTTTGTCATAATGATCACTTGTCCTAATACTCATATGCCATAATTTTGGTTTCCCTAGTATCTTATTTCCTAATGTCACTAGCCATATTGATAATTTATCCTAATGTCATTTGTCATAATGATAATTTGTCCTAACACTCATATGCCCTAATTTATTTCAATTTCAATTTATTCAATTATAATTACACAGTATTACAGTGATACACCAAGGCACTGTGTAACAAGCACAGTCATAGAACTAAGTAACAATACAGAACATTGCACAACAGAAAGGAAAAATATTAATAAATAATTAAACATAATTCACAGCAGAAGGACGGTCATCCATCGCCTCACAGAACCTCATACATTCATCATATATTATCATCCAAGCACTTGCAAAAATATCACACTCTGGTGCTGCTACGAGAAGTTCGTTTAAATATTGCAAAGCACGTATGAGAGGAGACTTTTTGTACGACACCGTGCGCGCATTAGGAACTGCTAACAAGCCGCGGGAGCGCTTCCTAAAATTGAACTTATGCGCCATTGAAGGTACGTGAAGACGCACCAGTTGCGCCACTAATTCAGGACAATCTGACTCACCTCGCAGTATACGAACCGCCCCGGTCAGGAGACCATAATTACGCCTCACCTCTAGTGAATTCAAACCTAAAGTGCCGAGCAAAAATTTAGTCGGATAAAGAAGAGGATAATATCCATACGTCTTTTTATATAAGAATCGCAAAATGCTAATGTTTTATTCGCTCGGCTCGAGCACTATTGTGGTCGCAGTTCTAACCTAACTTAACCCATTGAACTTCTTTACTAGTAGCTTAGCTGTTTGGTGGTTGCAAAAGGGGCGGGGACTTTAAAAAACGAAAATTGATTTTACGGATTGCTAGGAATATAGCTAAAAATATTAGGGACATTGATAGTTAGGGATATTGATGTTTCGGACGATTGAGCTTTAGGACAATCATTAGGTTATAGAAAATATTTTTTATGGCAATTGATCGTTAGAGCTAATGACCATTAGGACAAAAGAGTCCGGGCAAGTGATTTTAGGACAAACGATGTTAGGACCCATAAAAGGTATAATTAAATTCAAACCAAGATCAAGAACAATGAGGTAAGCGCGCTACCAATATTAGTACGGCATCACCCCCTCCTAATAAAAAAATCAAGCTTTTTCTTAATTTCATCCATTCCCCATTGTGAAGAACAGTACGGTTAGATCAGGTTCAAAGCTTACACTTCGTCTGAGGCAGTGACGCCATCAGCCTGCCTCCCGAGCCGTGGTGTGAAATCTGCCTCGTAGCCTCGTTTCGCCTCGTACACGTCCTCGGAGCTTCTTCCAAGCTTCGGCGTGAATATCACCTTCTTGGTCACTGTACAATTAAAAACCTCGTGAAGTGCAATCTGCCGGATTTTTGGCTGTAGTAGGGGATTACAGATAATTCATGTGTACGCGGTAACATAATAGTTTACCGCCAATTAAACGAATAATGCTTGTTTAGCGCAACCTATATGTATAAATACAGATAACTTATTAATTAATTGGTTTTTATCTGGGTCACTGTCAGTTCAAAAAACAAAATTCGTCCCTTCGGTGGTCAAAAGTTAAGAGTTTGTATGAATCTAAGTTAAAATGTTGCTATTACATTGGGTTACAGAAGAGGGAACATTCTTTATTCTCACAGACATTTAATCAGAAAATAAGGCCCTGGAATCCTTAATTTCGCAAATGTCCACCGGAAAGACGCGCACCTAAATCTGAAAATGACCCATCTCTACTGAAGTTATACTGTTGTTTTATTCCCTTTTCCTAATATAATATGGCTGTGTGTGAAAATAGGCACGACGAAGGAGAAAAGGAAACCTCGTGATCATCATATGCCATATATTTATTACGCTTATATGACGGTTTACTAATGTTTCGCAGAATATTATTGTACTGAACGTCATGTTAATTTCGCATAATTGTTATTCTACGGACACTACGGACTTCTCTGAAGTTATATAAATAAACCTAAGCGGTTAGGTCTAAGGCCCTAATGTACTAGGATACATCAAAACATTATTAAATATATTTCCCGTTTCCCTAAGTAAGACCTTAAGTTCGATTAAACAATGTTCTGCCAGATGTAACCCGTCGTTAACACCGCCCACTAAAAGGTATATTATAAAAGAAAAATATAACAAGTTTGTTGAATGGGAACCTCCCTTAAATATTTACTTTATTTTATTTTTAGTATTTGTTGTTATAGCGGCAATAGAAATACATCATCTGTGAAAATTTCAACTGTCTAGCTATCACCGTTCTTGAGATACAGCCTGGTGACAGACGGACGGACGGACGGACGGACGGACAGCGAAGTCTCAATAATAGGGTGTTCGGTTGGCCGCCGCCGCGACTGATCGTCTCTCCTGATGATGAATCGCGTACCGTTTCGAAACATGTCGAGCGTTATTCTACTTCTACGACTTGAGTAAACCCGTTTAAGTATTTTAATAGGGTCCCGGTTTTACCCTTTGGGTACGGAACCCTAAAAACAGATCATGCACATACACAGATAAGTATCTATATATATAAATATAAACATACATAAACGTACATACAAAAGTATAATGTATAATATGTTTTTCAACAGTATCGTAGATTACCTTTTGCTTCAGGATCGTCCGCTTGTGAATCGTAGTAGGGCAGCTGTTCGTAGTAGTACTTCAGCGCGTCCGCGGCCTCCAGCATTCTCAGAAGGGAGTCTCTGTGATAAAAAGGTTTTAATTAATCCATACTAATATTATAAATGCGAAAGTCTGTCTGTCTGTCTGTTACCTCTTCACGCTTAAAAGCCGCTGAATCGATTTTGATGAAATTTGGCATGGAGATAGCTTGAGATCCGAGGAAGGACATAGGATAGTTTTCATCCTGGAAATTATCCCTAAAAAGATTGAAAAGTGAGTTAGTAATTCATGATGACATTGATGTCCCTGTCGGAAATGTAATGATTAGACCAAAAGCACAATTGCTCTTACATTTGCTTAGGCGCTTTAAATAATCCCTTTTATTAATTAAGGTGATTAGGTGGATATCTATCGTGTTGTACGAGGTTGCTTCCATACTTCCAAGTTCCACGCGGACGTAGTCGCGGGCAAAAGCTAGTCTGAAATAAATTGAAAGCGGGACAATAATCTACTAGTCTAGGCGTTTTCCTAGTTTCTGCCTCGCACAACTGCATTGTGGAAATGCCGTATTTACCCGGCCTAGGGGCCCAGCCAGTCTAGGGGCCACATCCAAAAGCAGGACACCATAATAATGTTCTCCATTATAGTGGAGGTGGTCCCAAATGCCGTGCCTAGGAGCCCTGGCCCTATAAGTCCGGGTCCACATTGTGGAATGAATTGTCGCTTGAGGTAGCTTTGTTGGAAAGAGACGCATCGATCTTGACATCTGAAGCCATATTAAACGTGCTGACTGAGAAGTTACATTCTATAGACATTGATTTAGCCATACGATTTTTAGAAGATCTTAATAACAAAATTGTAGGCAGGCGAAATGTTAATTTTATTTCCTTAACCAAATACCTGCACGATCCTGAGGCATATTCAAGTAGTAACAGAAATTGCAGTAAAACTGCTTTAACAAGCTTCACCGAAGGTCTTTATCTATATCAGACTTTTTCGGACCAAGTCAACAACAACCTCAACCGCCGATTGTCAAAGCAGCCAACCGGTCGTGAATGAATTGGTAGAAGAAGACACCAGCAGTTTGACTGTTAAAAAAAAACCGGCCAAGAGCATGTCGGGCCACGCTCAGTGTAGGGTTCCGTAGTTGCTCATCCTTCACAATAAACTGCTGTTTTAAGCCCGAGGTTTAAGTTAAGAAAGATTTTAAGCTCTTTAAAAAGGTCGTAAACGCCCCAGAAACTGTAATCACTTATTACCTTCTGGAAGTCAACTTACGTCCTTTTAAAGAAAAAATATGAAATTTGGCGATAACTCAAAAACGGCTCGACCGATTTTGTTCAATATAGTTTTCATTAAAAGTACTTATAAGGCTTCATTTATATGAATTTTTCCGAATTTTTTTGACCCGTGGTTGAAAAGTTAGAGGGGGGGGGACACTATTTTTTTTGTTTTTGGAGCGAATATTTACAAAACTGCTAACTTTATCAAAAAATAATGTTAAAAGACCCCCATTATTTTTACAAGACCTATTCAACGATACCCCACACACCAGTGTTGAAATGAAAAAAAAAAACACCCCCACTTTAGGTGTTCGAGAGGTACCCGAAAAACATAATTTTTTTGAATTTTTATTTTACCGTTCTATCGACGTTATACATACACATACTTATACTAAATTTCAGCTTTCTAGTACTAATGGTCACGGAGCTAAGCCACGGACGGACAGACGGACAGACGGACAGACGGACATGGCGAAACTATAAGGGTTCCTAGTTGACTACGGAACCCTAAAAAGCTATAAATAAAGTAGATATGAGTCCAGCTGAACATGTGTATCATGTTCAGCAGTCCAAGTCACGAAAAGTTTAATCAGGAAGATATTTAATGCCAGCATCTTGGGGTCATTTCCGCCTATGACCGACCTTGGGTCTAGGTTAGTTCAGGTTCTAGGTTTATAAGTCAATTATAACACAATGTAAATTTGAATATTTATGAGACTACAGGAAAACGTACTCCTAATCTTGAGACAATTTCTTACCAAAGACTCGAGAGTCGAGACAACTCGAGAAATTGGAGTGGAGAATCCTCAAAACTCGAGAAAAAAAATGAGGTGAGAAACCAGAAACCCTTAGTCGTGGCCTTTCTGAATAACTTTTTCGTCATTTTCCGCCAGCTTACTCTATCCTGGGCTGCATGGATGGCATCGTAAATAGAGGTCTTGAGGGTAGAGCGTATTTGGTCCGACCAGCGTGTTGGAGTTCGTGGCATTTCTTAGAAAAAATTGCGACATACCTGGTGCCGGGATAAGTCCATTTGCATAATAAAGCCAAAACTATCCACAGTGATGAAAGTTAAGTATTTTCAATAGGATTCAGTATTTATTTCGCAAGAAGAACGAAGGATTGAGCAGCATTCCGGTAAACAATGTTTTGAATTTTGATGATGACAAATCCTTGACTGACGTTTAATAATGCAAATATAAAGAATGCACATTATTGCCATATGAAAGCTGTTTGTAGCGCCACTATCCCGGGGCCGGCCGACGCCTGCTAGGCTATACGTTAAAATAACAGGCAGAGGTAAACAACAGACGGTCTTACAATCGTATTTGGTCCGACCAGCGTGTTGGAGTTCATGGCATCTCTTAGTAAAATGGCGACATACCTGGAGCCTGGGTAAGTCCGTTTGCCGCGGATGGGGGTGAACACCACCCGGGCGCGGCCGTTCCGTGCCGCTCGCTCCATGCTCTCTTCCTGTATTCAAATAAACAAGATTGAAATTTATTCATAAACATTAAAATGTAAAAAAAAATTAAAACTATAGGTACATAATAAAACTTAATTATAAGGAATCCCCCAGTACTGAGGCCGTCTGAGGCATCGTCCCCAGCACGCTCGCCGCGTGTCCCCTTTGAATCGCGAGGCTCAGTCTTTAAGCATTACCCTTGTGGCGCGGAGATAATCCCATTAGCGGGTTATACTCCCACACAAAGTCCGACTACTGGTAGTGAGGGCTAACCAGCCCTGATACAGTTCAAGTCAAGTCTTAAAAAAAAGTCTTTGAGCGAAAAAAGAGCCCGCTCTGATATTACCTGATATTCCGATAAGATTGAAATTGAATACTTCCTTACACCGCTGATACAAAGAATATTTCCTTGTTTTGAAGGAAGCGTAAATTTTTATACAGATCTTATTCTTAGGATTCCGTACCCAAAGGGTAAAAACGGGACCCTGTTACTAAGACACCGCTGTCCGTCCGTCTGTCTGTCAGTCGTCATAAAGACAGTTGACAATTTCAGGGATAATGTATGTAGGGGTATTGTAAAAACTAAAAATTGGGCAAGTGCGAGTCGGACTCGCGCACCGAGGGTTCTGTACAAACACTTTTCATCCTTAAGTGGTTAAGTTAAGTTTGCACCTGGTATGTATAGCGCCCCATACAAATGAGGTGCAAAGTTAACGCAACCAACCCATTTGTTGTATGGGAGCCCCCCTAAAAAATTTATTTTATTTTATTTTTAGTATTTGTTGTTATAGCGGCAATAGAAATACATCATCTATGAAAATTTCAACTGTCTAGCTATCACCGTTCTTGAGATACAGCCTGGTAACAGATGGACGGACGGACGGACGGACGGACGGACGGACGGACGGACGGACGGACAGCGAAGTCTCAGTAATAGGGTCCCGTTTTTACCCTTTGGGTACGGAACCCTAAAAAGGAATAATTAAGATACATATTCAAGGAGGGCTCCCGTACAACAAACGTGTTTTTTTGCCGTTTTTGCTCGATACTGTCACTAGGTTATCTCATGAACCGTGATAGTTAGACAGTTGTAATTTGTAGAATGATGTATTTTTGTGGCCGCTATACCAAAAAATACTAAAAACATAATAAAATAAGTTAAATATTTAAGGGGCTCCCATACAACAAACTGTGATCGGTGGCGTTAACTTTACACCTCATTTGTATCCGGCGCCATACATACCAGGTGCAAACTTAACTTAACCCGGCCAGTTAATAAATAAATAAATATCAGACAACCTCACACAAATCAATCTAGTCCCACAGTAAGCTCTAGTAGGCTTATGTTATGGACACTAGACGACGATAAACATACTTATACATATAGATAAATACATACTTAAATACAAATAACATCCATGACCCAGGCACAAATATTCGAGTTCATCACACAAATATTTTCCCTTGCCGGGATTCGAACCCAGGACCGTCGGCTCAGTAGGCAGCTGCTTAACCACTGCGCCAACCGGAAGTGTTTGTACGGAACCCTCGGTGCACGAGCCAGGCTCGCACTTGGTCGGCTTTTTAACAATTACAAACAATGAAACAGAAAAAAAATATATATTGTCACGCCTTTTGGGGTACAGGATGAAAATTACGAGTGGCATATTTTTTTGACAAATTTGATTTTACTTTAAATTAAATACTTATTTTGGAACTTACCTTAAAACTATCTCCTGTGACCATTAAAAATACATTAAGTATAACTAAAACTACTATCTTATCCATTTGGAAAACCATCCTGGACAACTGTTGTCTTCCTTCTGATCAAGGGTTGGTACGGGGCCCTTTTATATACAAACCAGGGCAAATTGTATGATAATGAAGAGGGGAAAACGGGGCTGAATGGATACGTTACATTTTTGTTTTTGTTTGTGTGAAACTTCATGAATAAGTGAATAGTGAGGATGTTTTTTCGATTAATAACATAAATGTGTAGGAAACTCAGTTCTTCCTGTAATTTCGTTTGATTGCCTGAGGGACCATTCATTGATTACGTTGTCCCTAGGGGGAGACGGAAAATTTGTAAAATATCCATATGGGGATTACTAACACTATGAGAATGGAAATAGACATCGACTTTAACTTCTAGACAGTTTTTGGGATTTTTTCTCTCCCTCTTACGGGGGAGAAAAATGTCTACCCCCCCATAGAATTTTGGTCGAATATTTCATTTCGCCGAGTTTTCGCTTCACATACTTTTATTCCCTTTTTCATAAACATGAAAATCCTGTGAACTAAAAATTCGGCAATATAATACTAAACATACTCGTAATTCTGCGAAAAGGCAGTGTGCCCTTTTATGGGGGACATTTTTACTCATACAGGTTAAAATTCAAAAATAATTTAAACCTAAAATTATCAATGCAGCAATTCACGTGACATTTAAATGGGTCATTGTCAGTTCAAAACACAAAATTTGCCCCTTCGGTGGTCAAAAGTTAAGAGCTTGTATGAATCTAGGCTATGTTGCTATTACATCGGATTATAGAAGAGGGAACGTTCTTTATTCTCACAGGCATTTAATCAGAAAATTAAGCCCTGGAATCCTTAATTTCGCAAATGTCCACCGGAAAGACGCGCACCTAAAATCTGACAATGACATGACCCAAATTATGCATGATATGACGACATTAGAATGTTGACGACGCATTTGGCTCGGTTTGTAGACACCTGCCTACTGAGACGGCGGTCCCGGGTTCGAATCCCGGCCGGGGCAAACATTTGCTCTTGGGTAATGGATGTTATCTATATATGTATTTATATATTATGTATATCGTCGTCTAGTACCCATAGTACAAGCTTTGCTTAGTTTGGGACTAGGTCGATTTGTGTATGATTGTCCCTTAATATATTTTTTTAATATATTTTTTTAATATTTAATATGTAGGATTTGCTTTAATATCAAACTAACTATCTGTATTGTTTTGATAACATTATTATGGCATTGTTTTACTTTTAAATTAAATAATGTAAATTGATTATATCGCGTAAATTATTATTTGAGCATCTTTAAATTGTTTTATTATTTTAAATGTGACGTTTCTATCCTCAAAGTAAAAATCTGGCTAACTATGTTCACGATGTCCCCAACCTCCTCTAAGTCAGCTGTCATTGGCAAATCGAGACAAATGTCCCCTTTATAAACAATTAGTGTGTGCCTTGTCAGTAGGATATATATGGAATTTAGCTTCTAGTATAAGAAGGTATTAAGGGATTCGTGTAGGACGAGACTAGCTACACGAATCCGATTGCGTCACCTCACAATACAAATACTCTTTTCGCAAATATGCAATGAAAATAATATCGTCATAACGTGCGTTGAAACAGGCTTCGAAGTGTCACGTTTTGGGCGGAACAATTCGAGAGAACTGTAAAGGAATTTCATACAAAATTAAGGCCTAGGCCGGGAAGTAATTTTTTTAAAAAATTATGGCGTCTGTGTTCATGAACGGGCTAAACAGCTGAATTATGTTTTTTTAGTGGTGTATTTTTTTATTTCGTTGCATATTATGTTAGAGAAAAGTCGTACATGCCTTAAACTTTAAAAGGTCTTGCCGGCTTCGTATCACTATCCGGCCTCCCTACCGTAGGCCGTCTATACCTACTCAGCCGGCAAGCCCTTATTCCCCGGCGTCTGCAGTAATGTACCTCAAACATGAAAAAGACAAAACAACATGAGATACATTAAAATAACAGGCAGAGGTAAACAACAGAGGTTCTCACTCCATACCTATATGACCTATATGACACTAATATTATAAAACCGAAAGTTTGTGTGTGTGTTTGTGTTTGTATGTTTGTTCCTTCTTCATGCTCAAACGGCTGGACCAATTTTGGTATGAAGGTAGCTGACACCCTGGATTAACATTATAGGCTACTTTTTATCCCGAAAATATATAATCTTCCCGTGGGATGAGCGGGTAACGTCGCGCGGCGCGGTAATTATAATTATAAATTCTGCATTTGTACTGAAATTCAGTTTTCTATGGATCATCATTTGATCATTACCCTCGGTGCGCGAGTCTCGCACTTGACAGCTTCTTTTTTCAAAATGGCGGATAGGCATATTGCCCAGCCCACAGAGACACTAGTAGTATACAGGGTGGAACAGATCGAGGGACTTTTAAGCAAACAGAGAATTCTTCAGGCTGAGTACTTAATTTTTTAACCAATGAACTATGTAAATATTTCTATCCATTTTTGAGACACGGTTTGTTAAACATTAGGGTAACAATCTGCACATATCAACCCTAGCATCTTTTGAACATCGCTTAAGTTAAAGACAGGTGTCAATTTAAAATATAAATAAATCCTTTGAATTAGTAGGGCTGGCACTGATATTGAAATATTTTTTTTTGATGATTTTTTTTTAGTTTTTAATCCAGCTTTACAATTATAATATGTCGATTGTAGATCACTCGGATGACATTATCCTGTCAGCCCAGTCTTTAAAAATATTCCACGCTGTATATACACTTTAATCCTTACGTCGTTTTTCCAGATAGATTCGCGTAGGTTGTACTGTTTGCTTAGGGCGGCAAATTGCAGTTCTTTTTATAGGAACAAAGGAAAAAAACTACGAATTTGCTCTAGTCTAGAGACGGCAGAATCCATTTAAGTGCGTAGTCTGTCCCAAAGTTCGGTCACTGGCACATTATTTTTAAATTTAGAACATGATTATAAGAAAAATTTATTGAATTCCATTTTTGAATGTTTGACAAATATTTTATAACTAAAAACAGTCATTCGCTGCAAATTCTCACGATGGAGTGGACATTGATAGAAAACCGAATAGTAGCATTGCACCGCTGTGGGCACTCGCCAAGTAAACGCTTAGGTTTGTGTACTATTGATAGGTACAATGAAAGTCTCTAGTGTTGAGGACAAGAATACAATTGGCCGGCCTCGCTCCGTACGAACACCAGTAGTGATCAAAGCGATCAAGGCGCGCAAATCAAGAAATCCTGTCCGAAAACAGAAGTTGATGGCTTTGCAGATGGGTGTCAGTAGAAACGTCAAAAAGGTTTTAAACGAAGATCTTAGTTTACGAGCATACAAAAAAAAGAGTGGGCACTTACTTAATGCCCGTCTAAAAACAATAAGGCTTACAAAATCCCGGAAGTTGTTAAAGCGGTACGCGAAAAATCAACACCGTGATACCTATCCTCTTTACAGACGAAAAGATTTTCGATATTGAAGAGAAGTACAATAAACAGAATGATAGAGTGTACGCTAGGAGTTGTGAAGAAGCAGGAAAAAAGTTCCGCTGGTGATGCAACATGGGCATCATCCATCATCAGTGATGGTGGTTATTACGGGCCAAAGAGGTTCATTTTTGCGAAAAAGTGGTCAAAATCAGTGCGAAAGTGTACCAAGAGACGGTTTTGGATAAGCTTGTCAAAGATCTGCCCAACACGCTATTTTCAGGATACAATTTTGTGTTATAGCAGGATTCTGCGCCAGCACACAAAGCCAAGACCATTCAAGCCTGGTTGACCGTCAAAAAATCGACTTTATAAAACACGAAGATTGGCCTTCCTCCAGTCCGGACCTTAAACTTTTGGACTATAAAATTTGGCAGGTCTTAGAGGGGAAGGTCTGTGCTAAACCCCATAAAAATTGGAGAGCCTGAAATCATCTTTAAGAAAAGCAGTCGCTGAAATCGACATGAAAATGGTGCGTGCTGCGACTGGCCGCGCCGATTAAGGGCCTGTATTAAAAAACCGGCCAAGTGCGAGTCGGACTCGCGCACCGAGGGTTCCGTACAAACACTTTCCATCCCTAAGTGGTTAAGTTAAGTTTGCACCTGGTATGTATAGCGCCCCATATAAATTAGGTGCAAAGTTAGGTATTAAAAAAAAAAATTATGGTTTTCGTAATTATTCCTTTATCTATGCTATAAGACGTTGCTTCGTACCAAATTTCAAGATTCTGAGTTCACGGGAAGCACCCTGTAGGTTTTGATTCCCTTGCAAGTGTCGAAAATTTGCGGCATAAACGGCTGTATCTTTTGATTGCGTTGGCTTAGAAGTTTGATTTTTTCACAGCTTCAAGGGACAGTAGACCTGAGTAATTGATATAAATTTCAGCTTCATACGTCCACGCGTTCCTGAGAAAAAGGGTCTTGACAGACGGACAGACGGACAACAAAGTGATCCTATAAGGGTTCCGTTTTTTCCTTTTGAGGTACGGAACCCTAAAAACAAGGGAGGTCATTTTGAACAATTTTATGTAATTTTACTTCTTTATTAAATGTAATTTAAATTGGTATATAATTTATTAAAAGCTGATTGTACTTTTGTTTTTATCATTATTTATTATTTATTTACATTACATACCTGTGAATGTCCCAGATCGCAAGTGTTATAGGGCCTTATCACACTTGCGATTTGCGAGCGTATTTTCTATACAAATAAGCGACGCGGCGAACACGCTGCGCGATCGCCTTCATACAAAATACGCTCGCAAATCGCAAGTGTGATAAGGCCCTTAGGGTTCCGTTCCTCAAAAGGAAAAAACGGAACCCTTATAGGATCACTTTGTTGTCCGTCTGTCTGTCCCCTTTTTCTCAGGAACGCGTTGAGGTATCTAGCTGAAATTGATATCAAATACTCAAATCTACTGTATCTTGGAGCTGTCAAAAAATCAAACTTCTAAGCCAACACAATCAAAAGATACAGCTCTTTATGCTGCAAATTTTCGACACTCGCAAGGGAATCGACACCTACAGGGTACTTCCAATGAACTCAGAACCTTGAAATTTGGTACGAAGCAACCTCTTATAGCACAGATAGAGGAAAACTTGCGAAAAGCATAAATTTATACCTTTTCATCACACTCGCTCGTAAACAAGGGTTCATATGCTAGAAAAGCGGTAAGTCGTAAATTACGCCCTAGGGCGGTGAGTAATTTTGGTATTGACTACTATTTATTACTTTTGCTTTATTTCCCCACAAGTGTGATGAAAAACGTCGTACGTAACTGGTGGTAAAGGAATTCCAAACTCATGTCATTAAAGCCCTCGCCTTCGGCTTCAGGCTTCTAATAGACACTCGTCTATAATTCCTCGTTTACCACCCTTGTTACGTAATGTACTATTACTTATATACCTACAGGTTTGTACGGAACACGGACACGCACTTGGCCGGGTTTTTTACGGATTTTACCGCCCGTGGTGTGTCTAAAGTTTTACGTCTTGCCTGGGCTAGGAAGTGAGATCTTCTCCCCAGAAAATACCACTTACGGCCCAGGGTGACGTAATAAATGCTACGGACAGCCTGTTGCCATTAAAATCTAAAAAAACGGGCCAAGTGCGAGTCTGACTCGCCCACCGAGGGTTCCGTGCAATGCGCCGCATACAAACTTAACGCAACCGAGTTCTCCAAATATGATGTTAGAAAAGGACTATATTTTTTATGATTTTATTATGAATGTATAGTTTTCAGATTTTTATAAGTATTTGTAGTATGTGACGATATTACTTGCCAAATTTCATAGTTCTAGGTCATCGGGCCTCTTATCATTTTGATTCCCTTGAGAGTGTCGAAATGTACGTTTTTTGCAACATAAACGGCCGTATCCTTTTTTCACGTTAACTTACTAGTTTTATTTTTTCACAGCTTCAAGGGACCATAGATTAAGTATAATTTTGGTTTAAATTTCAGCTCGATACCTCCACGCATTCTCGAGACAGACAGACAGACGGACGGACAATAAAGTGATCCTATAAGGGCTCCGGTTTTTCCGATTGAGGTACGGAACCCTAAAAATACCTAACAGTAGTAATGTAATAATAGTAAATAAGTAGACTCCTACATCGACGGAATCAGGAACCTATTACCCATTTAGTTGAAGGATGCTTTTCATTAGTCCAAGATGGCTGATTCTAAGTAGGCGTCTTGTACACTTGCAATTTAGGGCCGATACAGACAGACAACATTTGAATTGCAAACGCGTTGCAAAATGGCAATTAGTTTGCAGTTTTGATGCAGTTACACCGACTGTCAAAATTGCCATTTTGTAGTAAGAATCAGGGACCTAATTCGAGAATGCCGTTTGAGAGATCGCAAAACGTCAAAACGGTCGATTGCAAAAAAAATGTACATAGTTAAAAGCTTAGTTAACATAAAATACGATCGCTTCCTTTGTGTGACGAAAATTAGTCATACAAAATGTATGCGTAACTTTCGTCACACAAAGGAATCAATTAACATTTCTTTAATTAAAGCCCTTAACTATGTACATTTTTTTGCAATCGACCCAAAACTCTATTAGATAACAGTGATATCGCCTTTGACCTGTCATTAAAATGAGATCAGCTTCAAGTGACATATCCCATCTCAATTTTGGAAATACGAAGGCGATAATGACTGTCAAAAATGCTATTCATGCATATGAATTTCTGTTTTGAACGAAACGTAACTGACTAATTGCACGCACTACACGGTCAAGTTAAAGTATGCGCCTGTTATCCATGCCGTTACATACAAAGGAAACGCAAATTAGGCGCGACCGGATTGACGAAGTTGCGATGTCCTAGGGATATCGCCAGTTGTCAAGTAGGGATACGTCAAAAGTGACGGATGGCGATGTAATGGAGAGATCGCAATCATGTCTCTAAAATTGGTCGAATTACCCCCAGGTGACCCGTCTGCTCGTTTGCCCCTTATGACATTAAAAAAAAAAACACATCGTAAAAGTAGTAATATACTGCGAGATCTCCGAGACATGTGGCACGTCGAATTTGGCCGCAGTATTCTTCGCGATGACACCGTTTTGCTTTGAATGTAAAGGGAATAAGATAATTTCGTTTAGTTTAGTGGATGGCTGAATGCAGAAGTGAATTAGGCACTGCAGTATCTATACTAGGTATTGTAATTATTATAAGAGCCATTTTTATTTGTTGTAGGTACTTCCCACTTTTTTTATTTTGGATATTTTGGGAATTTTCATTTTCGATCTAATTTGAGATAAAAAAGTGTCTCAATATTTTTACGGTCCATTCCCTTACCATTTCCATACAACCTACTGAACCTACTACTTACGAATGTAATGGAAAACTAAAAATATATGAACATTTTGGGACACTTTTTCTCCTAATTAGATCGAAATAGCTCGTCATTGTGAGTAGAAAATACCTAGAATATTCAAAAAGAGGGGTTAACAACAACAAAACCGGCCAAGAGCATGTCGGGCCACGCTCAGTGTAGGGTTCCGTAGTTGCCAATCCTTCACAATAGACGAAAATTACGAGAAAGATTTAAATTACGAGAAAGATTGCAAGCTCTTTAAAAAGGTCGTAAACGCCAAAGTAAGAGTAATTACTTATTACCTTCTGGAAGTTCTCGATTATACGCGCCAGATTGAGCAAAATGTTTTAATACAATATGGCACTTAACTAATATGTGTAACGTTCGAAGTATAAGGACACCGCGCGGCACTTACGTCATTTTAAAGAAAATTATAAATTTTTTCGATAACCTAAAAACAGCTCGACCGATTTTATTCAATATAGTTTTCATTGAAAGTACTTATAAGGCCTCATTTTCATGAATGCTTCCATAATTTTTTGATTTGTGGTTGAAAAGTTAGAGGGGGGGGGACGCTATTTTTTTTATTTTCAGTGCGAATATTTACAAAACTGCTGACCTTATCAAAAAATTATGTTTGGAGACCCCTATTATTTTTAAAAGACCTATTCAACGACACCCCACACACTAGTGTTGAAAGGAAAAAAAAAGTCACCCCCACTTTAGGTGTACGGGAGGTACCCGAATGAAAGTTTTTTTTTTTTTAGTTTTTATTTTACCGTTTTGTTGGCGTTATACCTATGGACATACTCATACCAAATTTCAGCTTTCTAGTACAATGATCACGGAGCTAAGCTGCGGACGGACAGACAGACAGACAGACACACAGAGACGGACATGGCGAAACTATAATATAAGGGTTCCTAGTTGACTACGGAACCCTAAAAAAAATACTTAAAATTCTAAGATTATATAAACACAAGACTATAGGTACCGCTTAGCGGAACATTACGCTACGCTCCAAGACTCAGATAGTAGACCTCTACTATCTACCTACCTAGCTACCTAGCTCAGAAAGCGACCAGATTTGAAGTGGGCCTGGGCTGGTCACGTCTGTCGAATGCCGAATGAGCTGTGGGCCAAGATCGCCACAGATAGAAGCCCAGAAGCCAGAAACGGAGACGTGGCAGACCTCATCGGCGATGGCGGGGCGACTCCTTTATAAATCCATTGTATTCTGTTAGTGAGTACATGGACATGAAATTATAAAATGACATATGTTTATTTAGTTATTTTATGTTTTTTCTGACGATCCCATGGGAGATAAGTATATCTATTATAAGTTGTGCATGCTAGTTTTCCTATTCATAGAGACATTGCATTTTATGATTCTATTATTATTGCTGTAGTTATATTATGATGGTGTATTTGACAAAATTCAATGATTATTATCTAATTTTATGTTTCCTATTGACGATCATAATATCAAGATTCATGTAAATTAACTTAAGATAATTTATAATGTAATTTGTTATTATGAAATAAATAAATCTAAATCTAAATCTAAATCTAAAGGAATTGCCAGAAATAGCCCAAAACCGGGAACAAGGATAAATAGTGGGGAGGCCTTTGCGCAGCAGTGGGACATCGAGATTTTATTACTCCGGGAACAAGGATAAATAGTGGGGAGGCCTTTTGCGCAGCAGTGGGACATCGAGATTTTATTACTGTTATGCTGTATTTATAATTTATTTAAAGAAGGAATAAATCAATAATTTATGATTTACCTCCAAATGTTACCGATTACCTAGGTGTAGGTACCTTGAACATTAGACTCTCGTCGATCTTGCAACTTCAGTTCTTTGGCCATATCTCCCGAAATAATTCAGAACTCCATGGAAAGGTTGGTAGTCCAGGGCCAGATAGAAGGCAAGAGAGGACGAGACCGAACACCGACTCGCTGGACCAATCTTATCGAAAATACCACACAGAGCTCCATGCTGCAGTGCACCCGCTCCAGGCAACCGGGTGAAACAGCGATGCATTGCGAAAGCTGCTGTCTACCAGAGGAAATATGCGGACGAGAACCCAAATGTGGACACCATTGCCGTAACCACGACCCCTCTGCCAAGAATGAACGACTGATGATAACCTTGTTCACAAAAAGATCGGAACACTGAGTAATATTATAAGATTTATACGTTACTATCTGCGACGCGCGGTGTTACCAGCTCATCCCACGGGAACACTACATTTTTTCGGGATAAAAAGTAGCCTTTGTGTTAATCCAGGATGTCAGCTACCTTCTTATCAATATTTATCAAAATTGGTCCAGCCGTTTGAGCATGAAAAAGTAACAAACATACACATAAAGACACTCAAAAACGAAAATAATAATATTGCCTTTGCTATTCCGCGATATAATATCGTGCCAGTTAAATTTGTGCTAACCCGTTATACTTATTTGCGTATTTTTTCATGCATACATGCATTTAATGGTCCCACCCTCCCACCGCGATAAGAAAAATGAATACGCAAATAAATATAACAAACCACCACCAAAATAACAGAACTTACTCAATCTTATTTTGGTGGTGGTTTGTTATATTTATTTGCGTATTCATTTTTCTTATCGCGGTGGGAGGGTGGGACCATTAAATGCATGTATGCATGAAAAAATACGCAAATAAGTATAACGGGTTAGCACAAATTTAACTGGCACGATATTATATCGCGGAATAGCAAAGGCAATATTATTATTTTCATTAATATGGATTTCCGCAAAGTAACGCCTGATTCAATTAATTACACTCAAAAACGTTCGCCATTATAATATATTAGTGTGATGGTTATGGTCGCTAGCTCACTACTGTATGCCGCCATCCTTAATACATGGGACGCAAACAGTCCTTTTATTGCGTCGGTGTCGTGAGCACGAAGTGTAATTTAGTTCCAAAATGTGTGAGTATGATTTTTAGGGTTCCGTAGCCAAATGGCAAAAAACGGAACCCTTATAGATTCGTCATGTCTGTCTGTCTGTCTGTCTGTCTGTCCGTCTGTCCGTCCGTATGTCACAGCCATTTTTTTCCGAAACTATAAGAGCTATACTGTTGAAACTTGGTAGGTAGATGTATTCTGTGAACCGCATTAAGATTTTGATGCAAAAATAAAAAAATAGTAATAAATATTGGGGGCTCCCCATACTTAGAACTGAAACTCAAAATTTTTTTTTTCATCAAACACATACGTGTGTGGTATCTATGGATAGGTCTTCAAAAATGATATCGAGGTTTCTAATATATTTTTTTTCTAAACCGAATAGTTTGCGTGACAGATGCTTCCAAAGTGGAAAAAAGTTGGTCCCCCCCCCTCTAACTTCTAAAATAAGAAAATAAAAAATCTAAAAAAAACATATGATGTACATTACTATAAAAACTACCAGCGAAAATTGTTTTGAACGAGATCTAGTAAGTAGTTTTTTTTTAATAATTTAATACCTAACTTTGCACCTAATTTATATGGGGCGCTATACATACCAGGTGCAAACTTAACTTAACCACTTAGGGATGGAAAGTGTTTGTACGGAACCCTCGGTGCGCGAGTCCGACTCGCACTTGGCCGGTTTTATTAAAGCAGAAAGGTCTACTACCAAAGTCCAAATGATTATATTACAAGACTAGAAGCGGCGCAACTTTGTCCGCGTAAAACTTAGTTATTAACCGTAGTGAGATAAAAGGTATCCCATAGTAATATTTGGATGTGTAGCTATCACTGTACCAAAATTGGTTAAAATCTGTCCAGCCGTTTCGGTTTGATGAGCGAACGAAGAAATTTTTATGTAACCAATTTTGGTACAGGAATTGTTTGACATCCTGATATGAAATAATGAACTTTATTCTGTAAGTACTTAAGCCACAAGGGCACTTTTACACGTGTGAGTCTATCGGCCTTTCATTAGAGGACTACTGTTGAGAAGAAACGCCAAAAGAAACTGAATAGCCAGTATTTTGTTCAGAAGCCATACTTAAATATTACACTAATATGAACTTAACCTAATAATTATGTTCTTAAAAATCTGAGGAATTTAGGCACGTAGTCCTCAAAGAAAACATTATGGTTATAGGATACTCTTTACCCGACTACAATAAAGATGAAAGATATGTGAACGAATTTGCGGCCACTTTCTAATGACTTGATAAACATTATTAATTTTCTTAATACAGGGACAGTAGTTCTGCTGGGGATGATCGCTTCGACCACATGCTACCCGCTCGAGGACTTAGAACTAACTCAAATCCCGACAACCACAGACAACACAGAACAACATGAGAACACCATCGTTAACTATGTACAAAACTTCCAACTCGTCATGGCTAAGCTTGTAAGCGAGAAATACAGTAACTTAACAGGAGACGATATGAATAAAATCAAGAAGACTCTAGAGGAATTTTTGATGAACTTCGCAAAGGATTTGAAAGAAACGGTCGAACAGCAGCAAAATAATGTGACGTTTGAGACGTCAGATGAAATTCAAGATGGCCTCCCAGACTCTACGTTCATAGAAATACAGGATAGAATGAAATCGGAGTTTCCGGATATTAAAGACGATACTGCTAGGGTGATAGTTTTTAAATTAAGAAGGAATTTGTACGTTACTAGACAGAAGATTGATAGTATTGTGAAATCGACAGATAGGGAGTTTGAATATGCGGAAGCTTGAGTTTTTGTGTCTCATACGACCGTAACACTGGCTCCACAATATCGCGAAGTTGACCGAAGTATAAGTTGCAGCGAGGTAAAGCCTGACCACAAATATATGACCATGCGCCATATTATGGAATTTCACTGGAACTAATTTCTTACATGATGTAATGTCAATGTCATTCGTGGTGATTTCTTTAAAAGAAATATCCAAAAAATGCTGAAAAACATTCACAGTCGTGAACGTAATATTATAAATAAAGTGTACGCGTGTTTACTACACGAAAAACAGTCGGGAAAAGAGTGCATTCCATTAAATGATATTACGAGGTTAACCTAGTGGAACTGACAGGTATTTAAACTAATATCATTATAGTGCGGTTGTGATTGGTTGCAAAATTGTTGCCATATATCTTATAAATAGCGCCTTCTTGACAATCCTCATATATTTCTGGCCAGGCTTTATACGCAGTACCACACTATTATTGCGGCTCCACAGTACTCGCGAAGTTGACCGAAGTATGGGTTTCCGCAGCGAAGTGTCTCTCCACACTAACGCTCTCCACACACTACGGCTTCTTGTGGCCGCCACAGTACACTTGTCCCTTTCCTACGCTTGAAGTGAGAAAAAGAGAGATGTACTGTGGCGGCCACTAGAAGCCGTAGTGTGCGCCGGCTCTATCATATTCGCTCAACTTCGGGTGTAAAGCTGATGTTTAAAACCGGTTCCAGACCTTCCGATGTATAGTGTAATGTAATGTGTAGTGTAATAGATCCTAACAATTTTAAGAAACCGATCCCATCCTAATTATCGGATGAAATCGGATAATGTGTAGTGTGATCCTAAACAATTACACTACACTTTATCCGATTTCATCCGATAGTTAGGATCGGATCGGATAGGATCGAAAGTCTGGAACGGGTTTTATACTCCCAACCTTGGTCAACCTCGCGAGTAGCTGGGATTAAGGTTCACTTATTTTTGGCAACTAGTCGGGCTACTTTTTAGTGGGTTGATTCTCGGATTATAAATTAAATAAAAACATAAAAAAAATTAGGCTAAAGAGGTTCTAAGTTTTTTGAACACGCTTCTATTATTAGTTTAATCAAATTTGCAAGATTTTAAATAAGTTAGTTATATATATAATCGTATATGTAAAATCTTAAGCTACTTCTATTCTAACCCTCGAATATGGGTTTGTATGGGCAGTATCGAAAATTCCAAAATTTCCAATACTGTCCAATTCCGGAATTGCAAGTCCTAAAGAATATACCTATTATTAAACGCCTTTTATTAAGCATGCTGCACTCTCTAGCCATTTTGTATGCCCTTCGGCAAAACATGGCGTTCCGAATAATCATTCAATTCAATTTAATTTATTCAATTATAATTTACACAGTATTACAGTGATACACCAAGGCACTGTGTAACAAGTACAGTCATAGAACTAAGTAACAATACAGAACATTGCACAACAGAAAGGAAAAATATTAACAAATAATTAAACATAATTCACAGCAGAAGGACGGTCAACCATCGCCTCACAAAACCTCATACATTCATCATATATTATCATCCAAGCACTTGCAAAAATATCACACTCTGGTGCTGCTACAAGAAGTTCATTTAACACGTTCACTGCGGTACAGGGGCCTCCGAGCCCCGTACGACGTCGTTGTTCAGTGCGGGGGACAAAAAATAGTGTTTACTCGCTGGTGCGGAGCCTGTAACTTTGGTATTTTTTCGTCTACAATAGACACAAATATTATAATTATGATCCTTTTTTAAAGTATAATCAGGTGATATATAAAAGATAAACGGGGTTCGTGGACCACACGACAAAAATTGTCTTCCAGTGTGATACGGGGTACTGAGAACCCCGTGTAGATATTAGCTGACGGGGTAAGGAGGTAAGGAGCTCAGTTTCACTAGTGCAGTCATTACTGCAAGTCTTGTTATCGGTATCGGTAAATTGTATCGCAGATAAGATCATACGGAGAATTAAAAGAGGTGTCTCGCAAGAAATTTAAAAACCTGAGTGCGTATTTACATATAATAAAAACAAAAAACGCATAGACTACAGCGACCAAATGTCTGCTCATTATTCTACAATAAAGCGAGGTCTCAAATGGTTCTGTCAGGTTATTACGGAGCTTATATTTGGAACAGCGACGATCAACGCTTGGATTGTACACATAAAAAAATTACAAAAATGTAAAAAAAAAACATTTGTTGAGTATATAATTGATGCGTTCACTGGAGAAACGAGGCAAAATACTGGTCAGGATCCGAATCCAAAGAAAGAAGAACACATATTTCAAATTGGTGAAAAGAAAAAGAAGTATGTAAGCTGTTGTAAGTGTTGTATGTAAGAAGTTGAGAGAAACGATGAGCAGTCGAGAAGCTGATAATAAGGAAAAAAAGTGAAAACTATGTGAAGTTAGAACATTAAATACAGCTCAAATGTATGTGCAATATTTTGTATGTTAGTCAAGTTACTTAAAACTGTTCGACTTGTTTATTTTTTATATAGGTACAGTTTAAATCACGTTTAAAACATAATTATGATTAAAATGTATCGTTCGTTTTTATTCCCATCACTATCAACTTATCGACACACACAAAGTCTGTGCGGTCCGGGGTCCGCTAAACCCCGTACTCTGTTAATTCTAGTGCGATACGGGGATAATAGAACCCCGTTCTTTCTTTTTCTTCTAATTTAATAACCTTTCATCGTGTCTACGTGCGGAAGCAGGGTCACATAGGTCATATTATACTCTTGGAATTGATAAAAATAAATTTGTAAAAAAATATGATTTCAGGATTTTAGAGCAGTTTTAACTGACGGGGGAGTACGGGGCACTTCTATACCCGTAACGCATCACGGCGAAAACAACTACGGGGTCAATCAGGCCCCGTAACGCACTGAAATTCAGAACAGAGTTTTAGGTTGCCGCAGTGAACGTGTTAAATATTGCAAAGCACGTACGAGAGGCGACTGTTTGTACGACACCGTGCGCGCATTAGGTATTGCTAACAAGCCGCGGGAGCGCTTCCTAAAATTAAACTTATGCGCCATTGAAGGTACGTGAAGACGCACCAAATGCGCCACTAATTCAGGACAATCTGATTCACCTCGCAATATACGAACCGCCCCGGTCAGGAGACCATAACACCTATGTACCGACCTACCCATGTTTCACAAAATAAATGATTCTGAGTCTAATTATTGTATTAAGCGGTTTACACTCACGTGAAATTGTCAGGAATGGCCCGACATCAGTGACGAAGTTACCGCGCCGCTGTACGCGTAGCAGTCCCTTATGAAAAACCTAGTACGAGTTCGAAACATTGGAAATGTTATGCAATCTGATCAGATCGGTCAAATTTTAGATTATTAGGAAACTTCTGTAAAACGTGTGAAAAAAAACAAGCTAAATTTGCTTGTTTGCCGCCATAAAAGCGACCATATGGTCGCTTATATGGCGGCTCCACACTCCTCGCGAAGATGACTGAAGTTGGGTGAATATGATAGTGTGGAGGAGGGGCACTTTGCTGCAAAAACCCATACTTCGGCCAAGATCCGTCCCAACGTAGACGAGGACTGAAATTAAGAAAATGTATGCATTTCGACGATTCTATAATTACGACAAAAGGCTATTCTGAATTTCGAAAATCGACGTTTGCATTGCGCTGACTCGGTCATTTAATTACATTTTCACACCACATTCATATATTTATTAATTAATCATTATTTATAAGAATAATGCTGTTGTTGTTTCATTCACCGATAAATTACAAAAGTAACTACTAGTATTTGCATGTTTTACCATTTGCGACGAGTACAGTCCGACTTAAAAGAGTAGAAATTAAAAAGTGGCAATACTGTAGTGTCCTCCCTTTCTAATAAATGTAAGAAAACGGGGACGACACTATAGTATTGCCACTTTTTAGGGTTCCGTAGCCAAATGGCAAAAAACGGAACCCTTATAGATTCGTCATGTCTGTCTGTCTGTCTGTCTGTCCGTCTGTCCGTCCGTATGTCACAGCCATTTTTTTCCGAAACTATAAGAGCTATACTGTTGAAACTTGGTAGGTAGATGTATTCTGTGAACCGCATTAAGATTTTGATGCAAAAATAAAAAAAATAATAATAAATATTGGGGGCTCCCCATACTTAGAACTGAAACTCAAATTTTTTTTTTCATCTGACACATACCTGTGGGGTATCTGTGGATAGGTCTTCAAAAATGATATAGAGGTTTCTAAAATATTTTTTTTCTAAACCGAATAGTTTGCGTGACAGACGCTTCCAAAGTGGAAAAAAGTTGCCCCCCCCCCCCCCCCCCCCTCCCCCTCTAACTTCTAAAATAATAAAATGAAAAATGTAAAAAAAACATATGATGTACATTACTATAAAAACTACCAACGAAAATTGTTTTGAACGAGATCTAGTAAGTAGTTTTTTTTAATTATTTTAATACCTAACTTTGCACCTATTTTATATGGGGCGCTATACATACCAGGTGCAAACTTAACTTAACCACTTAGGGATGGGAAGTGTTTGTACGGAACCCTCGGTGCGCGAGTCCGACTCGCACTTGGCCGGTTTTTAATTTCTACTCTTTTTGGTGGGACTGTACACGGGTCTGATTCGTGGATTCGTACGACGCTAACTGGCAACATACACAACTCTATTGTCTATACATCGGTGACGTTTTCTTTTCTTGAATCTTGACAAATGACAGAAAAAAATTAAACATGCGAAAAGGCGGGAACAGTGGGCTTGAAACAGGTTGAAACTCTTAAAACCTTCTTAAAATGAAACAAACGACAATCTCTTCTTAGCGTCATGAAAAGTGCGAAAAATGAAAATATGTTTAGTGGAATTTCGTGTCAAAACTATGGCAGTGGTACTAGTGAGTTAACACGGCAATCACGGCAATGGCGTGGCAAAGAATTTGGCTGCTGAAGAGCATTATTTTATGCAGTTCTTGTCAACGGTGCCCTCAGCCTCGGGTCGTGTTGTAAGTAAGAGCCTCTTTTCACAGCATGTTTGTCATGATAGACTGCTAAATGAAATGAATGTACTGGATTTAATGACATAACTAGTGGCAATTATTTTTTATCAAATATTTGCATCTTCAGCACGTTAAGGCTCCTTCCGCTCAAAAATGCTGTTTTTTTAGACATGTTTCTCTATGATTAAAATTGTTTCTTAACATATTATCAATGTTACTACTTAGAATAGGGCCAATGCGATTTTATTGATATGTATATATTAGAAACCTACGGTTTGAGTTTTACGTTGGTAATTTTAGTGTCAAAAACTACTCGAATTTGACAAAATTCAAGCAAAAAAAATTGTATTTTTTTTTTTTTTTTTTTCGACTGAACGGAATGTAAGTTGTTACTTTCTAGAACTCGGGGGAAAAGTATTATGCATTTCACAAAGTTGGTTGAAATTATCAATTATTTATTTATTTCTAGCCTTTTCTCAGATACATATATATTATAGTTAATTTATACATATATTTTAATTTATTTTAATCTGTGTGCCCTTTGGCAAAGGGGCAAAGGCCAACACTTTCCAATCCTCTCTTTTCCTTGCCAGTCTAGTCCAGGTTTTGCCAGCTGTCTTAGTGAAATCATCTTCCCATCTCCTGAAAGGTTTTCCTTTCTTTCTCTTGCCTTCTCTCGGATACCATAGTGTTACTACTTTGTTCCTGTGTTTGTGAAATTATCAATATACAACCCGGTTACAATATCTGTGGACCTGGCGTCGATGACGTCACGTCGGCGCTCTGGTACGGTGCGCGACGCGACGGGGCGAGCGCCGGTAGGTACAAGGGTAGGGGAGGGGCTTTACATTCCAGCGAGCTCCACAGATATTGTAACCGTGTTGTATATTTATATTTATATTTATATTTATTTATGTATAATATTATATAATCATAATAATGAAAACATTAATTATTAAAAGGAAAAGGGCCTCAGTTGCGCAACTGTTTATCAAACAAAGTTTAAATGAACCATTGATAGAATGTTTTTATAAAAGAAAACTAACTAATACAGCTTGGTTGCAATTGGAACTACATAACACAATTTTTAAGACATTTTCTTACTAATCACACATAAATTGCTTGTGATAGGTACCTGAAATAATTTATTTGATTCAATGAATTTGCATATTCTTATACATCTGTGACGGGTAAGTTATAAACTATGTCATCATCATCATCTCAGCCATAGGATGTCCACTGCTGAACATAGGCCTCCCCTTTCCCATATACTATGTTTTCAGATATTATTATCAACTTTTGATATGAATTGAAAAACTATGCAAAACATGATAAAAAAAACTATCACAGATTGAACTAAGGTTTATAACCCTTATAAATTTTTTGATATAACACATAAAAACCTAATTGTTATGGTAATTGATTTGTGTTGTATTACTGTTTGTCTGTAACCTTTGATCCTGCACCGACTACATATTTCTGCTTAACCCAGTGGTTGACTGGTAGTGAATGCCTAAAGGCATTAAGTCCAGCATTTGTACTTCTTTTGTATTGTGCAATAAAGTTTAAATAAATAAATAAATAAAACCTGATAAAGACATAGTAATTAAGTACCGCTTGTGGAATTGATGATTACTTCAGCTTCAGTAATATATTATGCTTGGTAAGAAGAGCTGGGCCATTGGTCTATCTATCTATCAGCTACAGATATCTACTGCTGAACATAGGCCTCCCCCATAGCAGACCGCAACTCCTCCCCACTACTCCCCATTTCCCTCCAGAGGTCATCTGTTCATCTAGTCAGGGGTCGTCCCATGCTTAATCTTATCAGGACGGCAAACATTTTAACTCATTTCTTGCACTAGTTGAGAGTGTAGGCATCTAGGCATGCATGCTCAGTCTTAGGCCTTATTGCCCCTTTACGTCAGGTGCAACACATTATATAAATTTAAGCACAGCACAAGACAACAAAAAACGTTACCGTTAACTATCTTCTTGTTCAAAAAATGTACAATTAAACATAAACAATGAAATTGAAACATTTAAAGCTTAACTGAAATAAAATCCTTAAAGGAATAAATTCGCCTTTACTTTTTCTGTTAAAATTTATTAAATGTTTTGGGTACCATAAAATGTGCGATTACATGGCCTGTGAAATGATTTCTACAAATGTGTGGTTGTCTCTGTTATGATTGAAAAAAAAAATCGTCTTCATCCCTATTTTAGCTTATCCCATCAAGACATAGATGTGAAAAAATAAAAATTCGTAAACGGTATCGCTGATAAGATAAATGAGACTGAGCTGAGGTGGAACTATATAAATAAAACTGTTAAAAGTTATTTTGGAACAGAAACTTTATTACTTATTATTAATGAAAAACAATATTTTTAAGTTGTTATATTGCTCTAGAAATGAAGTACGACAAATAAGATATATAAAATACATAAATTTAAGGATTACAATCTAACACTCAAATTCTGGATCAAGTCCATGAACTTTTTTTATTATTTTATCATTGCTCAATATAGAATGAATTAAATAAATATAGTTATAAGAAATTCTTATTGCTATCAAATAGTTTCTCACGCAATTCATTGTTTAAAATAATTCGGATTCAGACGCCGAGAATGCGACGTACATTCCATGGCATGTCTGAAACGTTGTCGTAGCAGACGCAAATCTTGCCTTTGCCTCGTCCTGGCTTTACTGGTCTACCTGGCTGTCCGGGCTGACCTGGTTGCTGTGGCTGCTGTGGCTGCTGTGGTTGCTGTGGCTGCTGTGGTTGCTGCGGCTGTTGTGGGTTCTGTGGTTGCTGCGGCTGTTGAGGTTGCTGCGGCGGTTGTGGGTTCTGTGGTTGCTGTGGCTGTTGAGGTTGCTGCGGCTGTTGTGGGTTCTGTGGCTGCTGTGGTTGCTGCGGCTGTTGTGGGTTCTGTGGCTGCTGTGGTTGCTGCGGCTGTTGTGGGTTCTGCGGCTGTTGTGGTTGCTGTGGCTGCTGTGGTTGCTGCGGCTGTTGTGGGTTCTGTGGCTGCTGTGGTTGCTGCGGCTGTTGTGGGTTCTGTGGCTGCTGTGGTTGCTGCGGCTGTTGTGGGTTCTGCGGCTGTTGTGGTTGCTGTGGCTGCTGTGGTTGCTGCGGCTGTTGTGGGTTCTGTGGCTGCTGTGGTTGCTGCGGCTGTTGTGGGTTCTGTGGCTGCTGTGGCTGCTGCGGCTGTTGTGGGTTCTGTGGCTGCTGTGGCTGCTGCGGCTGTTGTGGGTTCTGTGGCTGCTGCGGCTGTTGTGGGTTCTGTGGCTGCTGTGGTTGCTGCGGCTGTTGTGGGTTCTGTGGCTGCTGTGGTTGCTGCGGCTGTTGTGGGTTCTGTGGCTGCTGTGGCTGCTGCGGCTGTTGTGGGTTCTGTGGTTGCTGCGGCTGTTGTGGTTGCTGTGGCTGCTGTGGCTGCTGCGGCTGTTGTGGGTTCTGTGGCTGCTGTGGCTGCTGCGGCTGTTGTGGGTTCTGTGGCTGCTGCGGCTGTTGTGGGTTCTGTGGCTGCTGTGGTTGCTGCGGCTGTTGTGGGTTCTGTGGTTGCTGTGGCTGCTGTGGTTGCTGCGGCTGTTGTGGGTTCTGTGGCTGCTGTGGTTGCTGCGGCTGTTGTGGGTTCTGTGGCTGCTGCGGCTGTTGTGGGTTCTGTGGCTGCTGTGGTTGCTGCGGCTGTTGTGGGTTCTGTGGCTGCTGTGGTTGCTGCGGCTGTTGTGGATTCTGCGGCTGTTGTGGTTGCTGTGGCTGCTGTGGTTGCTGCGGCTGTTGTGGGTTCTGTGGCTGCTGTGGTTGCTGCGGCTGTTGTGGGTTCTGTGGCTGCTGTGGTTGCTGCGGCTGTTGTGGGTTCTGTGGCTGCTGTGGTTGCTGCGGCTGTTGTGGGTTCTGTGGCTGCTGCGGCTGTTGTGGGTTCTGTGGTTGCTGTGGCTGCTGTGGTTGCTGCGGCTGTTGTGGGTTCTGTGGCTGCTGTGGTTGCTGCGGCTGTTGTGGGTTCTGTGGCTGCTGCGGCTGTTGTGGGTTCTGTGGCTGCTGTGGTTGCTGCGGCTGTTGTGGGTTCTGTGGCTGCTGCGGCTGTTGTGGGTTCTGTGGTTGCTGCGGCTGTTGTGGGTTCTGCGGCTGTTGTGGTTGTTGCGGCTGTTGTGGGTTCTGTGGCTGCTGTGGCTGCTGCGGCTGTTGTGGGTTCTGTGGCTGCTGTGGTTGCTGCGGCTGTTGTGGGTTCTGTGGCTGCTGTGGCTGCTGCGGCTGTTGTGGGTTCTGTGGCTGCTGCGGCTGTTGTGGGTTCTGTGGCTGTTGTGGTTGCTGCGGCTGTTGTGGTTGTTGCGGCTGTTGTGGGTTCTGTGGCTGTTGTGGTTGCTGCGGCTGTTGTGGTTGTTGCGGCTGTTGTGGGTTCTGTGGCTGCTGCGGCTGTTGTGGGTTCTGTGGCTGCTGTGGTTGCTGCGGCTGTTGTGGGTTCTGTGGCTGCTGTGGCTGCTGCGGCTGTTGTGGGTTCTGTGGCTGCTGCGGCTGTTGTGGGTTCTGTGGCTGCTGTGGCTGCTGCGGCTGTTGTGGGTTCTGTGGCTGCTGCGGCTGTTGTGGGTTCTGTGGCTGCTGTGGTTGCTGTGGCTGTTGTGGGTTATGTGGCTGCTGTGGTTGCTGCGGCTGTTGTGGGTTCTGTGGCTGCTGTGGTTGCTGCGGCTGTTGTGGTTGCTGTGGCTGCTGTGGTTGCTGCGGCTGTTGTGGGTTCTGTGGCTGCTGTGGCTGCTGCGGCTGTTGTGGGTTCTGTGGCTGCTGTGGCTGCTGCGGCTGTTGTGGGTTCTGTGGCTGCTGTGGTTGCTGCGGCTGTTGTGGTTGCTGTGGCTGCTGTGGTTGCTGCGGCTGTTGTGGGTTCTGTGGCTGCTGTGGTTGCTGCGGCTGTTGTGGGTTCTGTGGCTGCTGTGGTTGCTGCGGCTGTTGTGGGTTCTGTGGCTGCTGTGGTTGTTGCGGCTGTTGTGGTTGCTGTGGCTGCTGTGGCTGCTGCGGCTGTTGTGGGTTCTGTGGCTGCTGTGGTTGCTGCGGCTGTTGTGGGTTCTGTGGCTGCTGTGGTTGCTGCGGCTGTTGTGGTTGCTGTGGCTGCTGTGGTTGCTGCGGCTGTTGTGGGTTCTGTGGCTGCTGTGGTTGCTGCGGCTGTTGTGGTTGCTGTGGCTGCTGTGGTTGCTGCGGCTGTTGTGGGTTCTGTGGCTGCTGTGGTTGCTGCGGCTGTTGTGGGTTCTGTGGCTGCTGTGGTTGCTGCGGCTGTTGAGGGTTCTGTGGCTGCTGTGGTTGCTGCGGCTGTTGTGGGTTCTGTGGCTGCTGTGGTTGCTGCGGCTGTTGTGGGTTCTGTGGCTGCTGTGGTTGCTGCGGCTGTTGAGGGTTCTGTGGCTGCTGCGGCTGTTGTGGGTTCTGTGGGTTCTGTGGCTGCTGTGGCTGCTGCGGCTGTTGTGGGTTCTGTGGCTGCTGTGGCTGCTGCGGCTGTTGTGGGTTCTGCGGCTGTTGTGGTTGCTGTGGCTGCTGTGGTTGCTGCGGCTGCTGTGGGTTCTGCGGCTGTTGTGGTTGCTGTGGCTGCTGTGGTTGCTGCGGCTGTTGTGGGTTCTGTGGTTGCTGCGGCTGTTGTGGGTTCTGTGGCTGCTGCGGCTGTTGTGGGTTCTGTGGCTGCTGTGGCTGCTGCGGCTGTTGTGGGTTCTGTGGCTGCTGTGGCTGCTGCGGCTGTTGTGGGTTCTGCGGCTGTTGTGGTTGCTGTGGCTGCTGTGGTTGCTGCGGCTGTTGTGGGTTCTGTGGTTGCTGCGGCTGTTGTGGGTTCTGTGGCTGCTGTGGCTGTTGCGGCTGTTGTGGGTTCTGTGGCTGCTGTGGCTGCTGCGGCTGTTGTGGGTTCTGCGGCTGTTGTGGTTGTTGCGGCTGTTGTGGTTGCTGTGGCTGTTGTGGTGGCTGCGGCTGTTGTGGGTTCTGTGGCTGCTGTGGCTGCTGCGGCTGTTGTGGGTTCTGTGGCTGCTGTGGTTGCTGCGGCTGTTGTGGGTTCTGTGGTTGCTGCGGCTGTTGTGGTTGCTGTGGCTGCTGTGGTTGCTGCGGCTGTTGTGGGTTCTGTGGCTGCTGTGGCTGCTGCGGCTGTTGTGGGTTCTGTGGCTGCTGTGGTTGCTGCGGCTGTTGTGGGTTCTGTGGTTGCTGCGGCTGTTGTGGTTGCTGTGGCTGCTGTGGTTGCTGCGGCTGTTGTGGGTTCTGTGGCTGCTGTGGTTGCTGTGGCTGCTGTGGTTGCTGCGGCTGTTGTGGGTTCTGTGGCTGCTGTGGTTGCTGCGGCTGTTGTGGGTTCTGCGGCTGTTGTGGCTGCTGCGGCTGTTGTGGGTTCTGCGGCTGTTGTGGTTGCTGTGGCTGCTGTGGTTGCTGCGGCTGTTGTGGGTTCTGTGGTTGCTGCGGCTGTTGTGGGTTCTGTGGCTGCTGTGGCTGTTGCGGCTGTTGTGGGTTCTGTGGCTGCTGTGGCTGCTGCGGCTGTTGCGGGTTCTGCGGCTGTTGTGGTTGTTGCGGCTGTTGTGGTTGCTGTGGCTGTTGTGGTTGCTGCGGCTGTTGTGGGTTCTGTGGCTGCTGTGGCTGCTGCGGCTGTTGTGGGTTCTGTGGCTGCTGTGGTTGCTGCGGCTGTTGTGGGTTCTGTTGCTGCTGTGGCTGCTGCGGCTGTTGTGGGTTCTGTGGCTGCTGTGGCTGCTGCGGCTGTTGTGGGTTCTGCGGCTGTTGTGGTTGCTGTGGCTGCTGTGGTTGCTGCGGCTGTTGTGGGTTCTGTGGTTGCTGTGGCTGTTGTGGGTTCTGTGGCTGCTGTGGCTGTTGCGGCTGTTGTGGGTTCTGTGGCTGCTGTGGCTGCTGCGGCTGTTGTGGGTTCTGCGGCTGTTGTGGTTGTTGCGGCTGTTGTGGTAGCTGTGGCTGTTGTGGTTGCTGTGGCTGTTGTGGTTGCTGCGGCTGTTGTGGGTTCTGTGGCTGCTGTGGCTGCTGCGGCTGTTGTGGGTTCTGTGGTTGCTGCGGCTGTTGTGGGTTCTGTGGCTGCTGTGGTTGCTGCGGCTGTTGTGGGTTCTGTGGTTGCTGCGGCTGTTGTGGTTGCTGTGGCTGCTGTGGTTGCTGCGGCTGTTGTGGGTTCTGTGGCTGCTGTGGCTGCTGCGGCTGTTGTGGGTTCTGTGGCTGCTGTGGTTGCTGCGGCTGTTGTGGGTTCTGTGGTTGCTGCGGCTGTTGTGGTTGCTGTGGCTGCTGTGGTTGCTGCGGCTGTTGTGGGTTCTGTGGCTGCTGTGGTTGCTGTGGCTGCTGTGGTTGCTGCGGCTGTTGTGGGTTCTGCGGTTGCTGCGGCTGTTGTGGGTTCTGTGGCTGCTGTGGCTGTTGCGGCTGTTGTGGGTTCTGTGGCTGCTGTGGCTGCTGCGGCTGTTGTGGGTTCTGCGGCTGTTGTGGTTGTTGCGGCTGTTGTGGTTGCTGTGGCTGTTGTGGTTGCTGCGGCTGTTGTGGGTTCTGTGGCTGCTGTGGCTGCTGCGGCTGTTGTGGGTTCTGTGGCTGCTGTGGTTGCTGCGGCTGTTGTGGGTTCTGTGGTTGCTGCGGCTGTTGTGGTTGCTGTGGCTGTTGTGGTTGCTGTGGCTGCTGTGGTTGCTGCGGCTGTTGTGGTTGCTGTGGCTGTTGTGGTTGCTGTGGCTGTTGTGGGTTCTGTGGTTGCTGCGGCTGTTGTGGCTGCTGCGGCTGTTGTGGTTGCTGTGGCTGCTGTGGTTGCTGCGGCTGTTGTGGGTTCTGTGGTTGCTGCGGCTGTTGTGGGTTCTGTGGCTGCTGTGGCTGTTGCGGCTGTTGTGGGTTCTGTGGCTGCTGTGGCTGCTGCGGCTGTTGTGGGTTCTGCGGCTGTTGCGGCTGTTGTGGTTGCTGTGGCTGTTGTGGTTGCTGCGGCTGTTGTGGGTTCTGTGGCTGCTGTGGCTGCTGCGGCTGTTGTGGGTTCTGTGGCTGCTGTGGTTGCTGCGGCTGTTGTGGGTTCTGTGGTTGCTGCGGCTGTTGTGGTTGCTGTGGCTGCTGTGGTTGCTGCGGCTGTTGTGGGTTCTGTGGCTGCTGTGGTTGCTGTGGCTGCTGTGGTTGCTGCGGCTGTTGTGGGTTCTGTGGCTGCTGTGGCTGCTGCGGCTGTTGTGGGTTCTGTGGTTGCTGCGGTTGTTGTGGGTTCTGTGGCTGCTGTGGTTGCTGCGGCTGTTGTGGGTTCTGTGGCTGCTGTGGTTGCTGCGGCTGTTGTGGGTTCTGCGGCTGTTGTGGGTTCTGTGGTTGCTGCGGCTGTTGTGGTTGTTGTGGGTTCTGTGGCTGCTGTGGCTGCTGCGGCTGTTGTGGGTTCTGTGGTTGCTGCGGCTGTTGTGGGTTCTGTGGTTGCTGCGGCTGTTGTGGGTTCTGTGGCTGCTGTGGCTGTTGCGGCTGTTGTGGGTTCTGTGGCTGCTGTGGCTGCTGCGGCTGTTGTGGGTTCTGTGGCTGCTGCGGCTGTTGTGGGTTATGTGGTTGCTGCGGCTGTTGTGGGTTCTGTGGTTGCTGCGGCTGTTGTGGGTTCTGTGGCTGCTGTGGTTGCTGCGGCTGTTGTGGGTTCTGTGGCTGCTGTGGTTGTTGTGGGTTCTGTTGCTGCTGTGGTTGCTGTGGCTGTTGTGGGTTCTGTGGCTGCTGTGGTTGCTGCGGCTGTTGTGGGTTCTGTGGCTGTTGTGGCTGCTGCGGCTGTTGTGGATGCTGCGGCTGTCCTGGTTGCTGCGGCTGTTGTGGTTGTTGCGGCTGTTGTGGGTTCTGTGGCTGCTGTGGCTGCTGCGGCTGTTGTGGGTTCTGTGGCTGCTGTGGCTGCTGCGGCTGTTGTGGGTTCTGTGGCTGCTGTGGCTGCTGCGGCTGTTGTGGGTTCTGTGGCTGCTGTGGATGCTGCGGCTGTTGTTGGTTCTGTGGCTGCTGTGGTTGCTGCGGCTGTTGTTGGTTCTGTGGCTGCTGTGGCTGCTGCGGCTGTTGTGGGTTCTGTGGCTGCTGTGGCTGCTGCGGCTGTTGTGGGTTCTGTGGCTGCTGTGGATGCTGCGGCTGTTGTTGGTTCTGTGGCTGCTGCGGCTGTTGTGGCTGCTGCGGCTGTTGTGGATGCTGCGGCTGTTGTGGGTTCTGTGGCTGCTGTGGCTGCTGCGGCTGTTGTGGGTTCTGTGGCTGCTGTGGTTGCTGCGGCTGTTGTGGGTTCTGCGGCTGTTGTGGGTTCTGTGCCTGCTGTGGTTGCTGCGGCTGTTGTGGGTTCTGCGGCTGTTGTGGTTGCTGTGGCTGCTGTGGTTGCTGCGGCTGTTGTGGGTTCTGTGGCTGCTGTGGTTGCTGCGGCTGTTGTGGTTGCTGTGGCTGCTGTGGTTGCTGCGGCTGTTGTGGTTGTTGCGGCTGTTGTGGGTTCTGTGGCTGCTGTGGCTGCTGCGGCTTTTGTGGGTTCTGTGGCTGCTGTGGTTGCTGCGGCTGTTGTGGGTTCTGTGGTTGCTGTGGTTGCTGCGGTTGTTGTGGGTTCTGTTGCTGCTGTGGTTGCTGCGGCTGTTGTGGGTTCTGTGGCTGCTGTGGCTGCTGCGGCTTTTGTGGGTTCTGTGGCTGCTGTGGTTGCTGCGGCTGTTGTGGGTTCTGTGGTTGCTGTGGTTGCTGCGGTTGTTGTGGGTTCTGTTGCTGCTGTGGTTGCTGCGGCTGTTGTGGGTTCTGTGGCTGCTGTGGTTGTTGTGGGTTCTGTTGCTGCTGTGGTTGCTGTGGCTGTTGTGGGTTCTGTGGCTGCTGTGGTTGCTGCGGCTGTTGTGGGTTCTGTGGCTGTTGTGGCTGCTGTGGTTGCTGCGGCTGTTGTGGGTTCTGCGGCTGTTGTGGGTTCTGTGGTTGCTGCGGCTGTTGTGGTTGCTGCGGCTGTTGTGGTTGCTGTGGCTGCTGTGGTTGCTGCGGCTGTTGTGGGTTCTGTGGCTGCTGTGGTTGCTGCGGCTGTTGTGGGTTCTGTGGTTGCTGCGGCTGTTGTGGGTTCTGCGGCTGTTGTGGTTGCTGCGGCTGTTGTGGTTGCTGCGGCTGTTGTGGTTCCTGTGGCTGCTGTGGTTGTTGCGGCTGTTGTGGTTGCTGTGGCTGCTGTGGTTGCTGCGGCTGTTGTGGGTTCTGTGGCTGCTGTGGCTGCTGCGGCTGTTGTGGGTTCTGTGGCTGCTGTGGTTGCTGCGGCTGTTGTGGGTTCTGTGGTTGCTGCGGCTGTTGTGGGTTCTGCGGCTGTTGTGGTTGCTGCGGCTGTTGTGGTTGTTGCGGCTGTTGTGGGTTCTGTGGCTGCTGTGGTTGCTGCGGCTGTTGTGGGTTCTGTGGCTGCTGCGGCTGTTGTGGGTTCTTTGGTTGCTGCGGCTGTTGTGGGTTCTGTGGTTGCTGCGGCTGTTGTGGGTTCTGCGGCTGTTGTGGTTGCTGTGGCTGCTGTGGTTGCTGCGGCTGTTGTGGGTTCTGTGGCTGCTGTGGTTGCTGCGGCTGTTGTGGGTTCTGTGGCTGCTGTGGCTGTTGCGGCTGTTGTGGGTTCTGTGGCTGCTGTGGTTGCTGCGGCTGTTGTGGGTTCTGTGGCTGCTGTGGTTGCTGCGGCTGTTGTGGGTTCTGTGGCTGCTGTGGTTGCTGCGGCTGTTGTGGGTTCTGTGGCTGCTGTGGCTGTTGCGGCTGTTGTGGTTGCTGCGGCTGTTGTGGTTGTCGCGGCTGTTGTGGGTTCTGTGGCTGCTGTGGTTGCTGCGGCTGTTGTGGGTTCTGTGGCTGCTGTGGCTGCTGCGGCTGTTGTGGGTTCTGTGGCTGCTGTGGCTGCTGCGGCTGTTGTGGGTTCTGTGGCTGCTGCGGCTGTTGTGGGTTCTGCGGCTGTTGTGGTTGCTGCGGCTGTTGTGGGTTCTGTGGCTGCTGTGGCTGCTGTGGTTGCTGCGGCGGTTGTGGGTTCTGTGGTTGCTGCGGCTGTTGTGGGTTCTGTGGCTGCTGTGGCTGTTGCGGCTGTTGTGGGTTCTGTGGCTGCTGTGGCTGCTGCGGCTGTTGTGGGTTCTGCGGCTGTTGTGGTTGCTGCGGCTGTTGTGGTTGTTGCGGCTGTTGTGGTTGCTGTGGCTGTTGTGGTTGCTGCGGCTCTTGTGGGTTCTGTGGCTGCTGTGGCTGCTGCGGCTGTTGTGGGTTCTGTGGCTGCTGTGGTTGCTGTGGCTGTTGTGGGTTCTGTGGTTGCTGCGGCTGTTGTGGTTGCTGTGGCTGCTGTGGTTGCTGCGGCTGTTGTGGGTTCTGTGGTTGCTGCGGCTGTTGTGGTTGCTGTGGCTGCTGTGGTTGCTGCGGCTGTTGTGGGTTCTGTGGCTGCTGTGGTTGCTGCGGCTGTTGTGGGTTCTGTGGCTGCTGTGGTTGCTGCGGCTGTTGTGGTTGCTGCGGCTGTTGTGGTTGCTGCGGCTGTTGTGGGTTCTGCGGCTGTTGTGGTTGCTGTGGCTGCTGTGGTTGCTGCGGCTGTTGTGGGTTCTGTGGCTGCTGTGGCTGCTGCGGCTGTTGTGGGTTCTGTGGCTGCTGTGGCTGCTGTGGTTGCTGCGGTTTTTGTGGGTTCTGTGGTTGCTGCGGCTGTTGTGGGTTCTGTGGTTGCTGCGGCTGTTGTGGGTTCTGTGGTTGCTGCGGCTGTTGTGGGTTCTGTGGTTGCTGCGGTTGTTGTGGGTTCTGTGGCTGCTGTGGTTGCTGCGGCTGTTGTGGGTTCTGTGGCTGCTGTGGTTGCTGCGGCTGTTGTGGGTTCTGCGGCTGTTGTGGGTTCTGTGGTTGCTGCGGCTGTTGTGGTTGTTGCGGCTGTTGTGGGTTCTGTGGCTGCTGTGGTTGCTGTGGCTGTTGTGGGTTCTGTGGTTGCTGCGGCTGTTGTGGGTTCTGTGGCTGCTGTGGCTGTTGCGGCTGTTGTGGGTTCTGTGGCTGCTGTGGCTGCTGCGGCTGTTGTGGGTTCTGTGGCTGCTGCGGCTGTTGTGGGTTCTGTGCCTGCTGTGGCTGCTGTGGCTGTTGTGGGTTCTGTGGCTGCTGTGGTTGCTGCGGCTGTTGTGGGTTCTGTGCCTGCTGTGGTTGCTGCGGCTGTTGTGGGTTCTGTGGCTGCTGTGGCTGCTGCGGCTGTTGTGGGTTCTGTGCCTGCTGTGGTTGCTGCGGCTGTTGTGGGTTCTGTGGCTGCTGTGGCTGCTGCGGCTGTTGTGGGTTCTGTGCCTGCTGTGGCTGCTGCGGCTGTTGTGGGTTCTGTGCCTGCTGTGGTTGCTGCGGCTGTTGTGGGTTCTGTGGCTGCTGTGGCTGCTGCGGCTGTTGTGGGTTCTGTGGTTGCTGCGGCTGTTGTGGCTGCTGTGGCTGTTGTGGCTGCTGCGGCTGTTGTGGATGCTGCGGCTGTCCTGGTTGCTGCGGCTGTTGTGGTTGTTGCGGCTGTTGTGGGTTCTGTGGCTGCTGTGGCTGCTGCGGCTGTTGTGGGTTCTGTGGCTGCTGTGGTTGCTGCGGCTGTTGTGGGTTCTGTGCCTGCTGTGGCTGCTGTGGCTGTTGTGGGTTCTGTGGCTGCTGTGGCTGCTGCGGCTGTTGTGGGTTCTGTGGCTGCTGTGGTTGCTGCGGCTGTTGTGGGTTCTGTGCCTGTTGTGGCTGCTGCGGCTGTTGTGGTTGCTGCGGCTGTTGTGGGTTCTGTGGCTGCTGTGGCTGCTGCGGCTTTTGTGGGTTCTGTGGCTGCTGTGGTTGCTGCGGCTGTTGTGGGTTCTGTGGTTGCTGCGGTTGTTGTGGGTTCTGTTGCTGCTGTGGTTGCTGCGGCTGTTCTGGGTTCTGTGGCTGCTGTGGTTGTTGTGGGTTCTGTTGCTGCTGTGGTTGCTGTGGCTGTTGTGGGTTCTGTGGCTGCTGTGGTTGCTGCGGCTGTTGTGGGTTCTGTGGCTGTTGTGGCTGCTGTGGTTGCTGCGGCTGTTGTGGGTTCTGCGGCTTTTGTGGGTTCTGTGGTTGCTGCGGCTGTTTTGGTTGCTGCGGCTGTTGTGGTTGCTGTGGCTGCTGTGGTTGCTGCGGCTGTTGTGGGTTCTGTGGCTGCTGTGGTTGCTGCGGCTGTTGTGGGTTCTGTGGTTGCTGCGGCTGTTGTGGGTTCTGCGGCTGTTGTGGTTGCTGCGGCTGTTGTGGTTGCTGCGGCTGTTGTGGTTGCTGCGGCTGTTGTGGTTCCTGTGGCTGCTGTGGTTGTTGCGGCTGTTGTGGTTGCTGTGGCTGCTGTGGTTGCTGCGGCTGTTGTGGGTTCTGTGGCTGCTGTGGCTGCTGCGGCTGTTGTGGGTTCTGTGGTTGCTGCGGCTGTTGTGGGTTCTGTGGTTGCTGCGGCTGTTGTGGGTTCTGCGGCTGTTGTGGTTGCTGCGGCTGTTGTGGTTGTTGCGGCTGTTGTGGGTTCTGTGGCTGCTGTGGTTGCTGCGGCTGTTGTGGGTTCTGTGGCTGCTGCGGCTGTTGTGGGTTCTGTGGTTGCTGCGGCTGTTGTGGGTTCTGTGGTTGCTGCGGCTGTTGTGGGTTCTGCGGCTGTTGTGGTTGCTGTGGCTGCTGTGGTTGCTGCGGCTGTTGTGGGTTCTGTGGCTGCTGTGGTTGCTGCGGCTGTTGTGGGTTCTGTGGTTGCTGCGGTTGTTGTGGGTTCTGCGGCTGTTGTGGTTGCTGCGGCTGTTGTGGTTGTTGCGGCTGTTGTGGTTGCTGTGGCTGCTGTGGTTGCTGCGGCTGTTGTGGGTTCTGTGGCTGCTGTGGCTGCTGCGGCTGTTGTGGGTTCTGTGGCTGCTGCGGCTGTTGTGGGTTCTGCGGCTGTTGTGGTTGCTGCGGCTGTTGTGGGTTCTGTGGCTGCTGTGGCTGCTGCGGCTGTTGTGGGTTCTGTGGCTGTTGTGGTTGCTGCGGCTGTTGTGGTTGCTGTGGCTGCTGTGGTTGCTGCGGCTGTTGTGGGTTCTGTGGCTGCTGTGGTTGCTGCGGCTGTTGTGGGTTCTGTGGCTGTTGTGGTTGCTGCGGCTGTTGTGGGTTCTGTGGCTGCTGTGGTTGCTGCGGCTGTTGTGGGTTCTGTGGCTGCTGTGGTTGCTGCGGCTGTTGTGGGTTCTGTGGTTGCTGCGGCTGTTGTGGGTTCTGCGGCTGTTGTGGTTGCTGCGGCTGTTGTGGTTGTTTCGGCTGTTGTGGTTGCTGTGGCTGTTGTGGTTGCTGCGGCTTTTGTGGGTTCTGCGGTTGTTGTGGCTGCTGCGGCTGTTGTGGTTGCTGCGGCTGTCCTGGTTGCTGTGGCTGTTGTGGTTGCTGCGGCTGTTGAGGTTGCTGTGGCTGTTGTGGGTTCTGTGGTTGTTGTGGCTGCTGCGGCTGTTTTGGGTTCTGTGGTTGTTGTGGCTGCTGTGGCTGTTGTGGTTGTTGCGGCTGTTGTGGGTTCTGTGGCTGTTGTGGTTGCTGCGGCTGTTGTGGGTTCTGTGGCTGCTGTGGTTGCTGCGGCTGTTGTGGGTTCTGCGGCTGTTGTGGTTGCTGCGGCTGTTGTGGGTTCTGTGGCTGCTGTGGTTGCTGCGGCTGTTGTGGGTTCTGTGGCTGCTGCGGCTGTTGTGGGTTCTGTGGTTGCTGCGGCTGCTGTGGGGTCTGTGGTTGCTGCGGCTGTTGTGGGTTCTGTGGTTGCTGTGGCTGCTGTGGTTGCTGCGGCTGTTGTGGGTTCTGTGGCTGCTGCGGCTGTTGTGGGTTCTGTGGTTGCTGCGGCTGTTGTGGGTTCTGTGGTTGCTGCGGCTGTTGTGGGTTCTGCGGCTGTTGTGGTTGCTGTGGCTGCTGTGGTTGCTGCGGCTGTTGTGGGTTCTGTGGTTGCTGCGGCTGTTGTGGGTTCTGCGGCTGTTGTGGTTGCTGCGGCTGTTGTGGTGTTTGCGGCTGTTGTGGTTGCTGTGGCTGCTGTGGTTGCTGCGGCTGTTGTGGGTTCTGTGGCTGCTGTGGCTGCTGCGGCTGTTGTGGGTTCTGTGGCTGCTGTGGTTGCTGCGGCTGTTGTGGGTTCTCTGGCTGCTGCGGCTGTTGTGGGTTCTGTGGCTGCTGTGGTTGCTGCGGCTGTTGTGGGTTCTGTGGCTGCTGTGGTTGCTGCGGCTGTTGTGGGTTCTGTGGCTGCTGTGGTTGCTGCGGCTGTTGTGGGTTCTGTGGTTGCTGCGGCTGTTGTGGGTTCTGTGGTTGCTGCGGCTGTTGTGGGTTCTGCGGCTGTTGTGGTTGCTGCGGCTGTTGTGGTTGTTGCGGCTGTTGTGGGTTCTGTGGCTGCTGTGGTTGCTGCGGCTGTTGTGGGTTCTGTGGCTGCTGCGGCTGTTGTGGGTTCTGTGGTTGCTGCGGCTGTTGTGGGTTCTGCGGCTGTTGTGGTTGCTGTGGCTGCTGTGGTTGCTGCGGCTGTTGTGGGTTCTGTGGCTGCTGTGGTTGCTGCGGCTGTTGTGGGTTCTGTGGTTGCTGCGGCTGTTGTGGGTTCTGCGGCTGTTGTGGTTGCTGCGGCTGTTGTGGTTGTTGCGGCTGTTGTGGTTGCTGTGGCTGCTGTGGTTGCTGCGGCTGTTGTGGGTTCTGTGGCTGCTGTGGTTGCTGCGGCTGTTGTGGGTTCTGTGGTTGCTGCGGCTGTTGTGGGTTCTGCGGCTGTTGTGGTTGCTGCGGCTGTTGTGGTTGTTGCGGCTGTTGTGGTTGCTGTGGCTGTTGTGGTTGCTGCGGCTGTTGTGGGTTCTGCGGTTGTTGTGGCTGCTGCGGCTGTTGTGGTTGCTGCGGCTGTCCTGGTTGCTGTGGCTGTTGTGGTTGCTGCGGCTGTTGAGGTTGCTGTGGCTGTTGTGGGTTCTGTGGTTGTTGTGGCTGCTGCGGCTGTTTTGGGTTCTGTGGTTGTTGTGGCTGCTGTGGCTGTTGTGGTTGCTGCGGCTGTTGTGGGTTCTGTGGCTGTTGTGGTTGCTGCGGCTGTTGTGGGTTCTGTGGCTGCTGTGGTTGCTGCGGCTGTTGTGGGTTCTGCGGCTGTTGTGGTTGCTGCGGCTGTTGTGGGTTCTGTGGCTGCTGTGGTTGCTGCGGCTGTTGTGGGTTCTGTGGCTGTTGTGGTTGCTGCGGCTGTTGTGGTTGCTGCGGCTGTTGAGGTTGCTGCGGCTGTTGTGGGTTCTGTGGCTGCTGTGGATGCTGCGGCTGTTGTGGGTTCTGTGGCTGTTGTGGTTGCTGCGGCTGTTGTGGTTGTTGCGGCTGTTGTGGTTGCTGCGGCTGTTGTGGGTTCTGTGGCTGCTGTGGTTGCTGCGGCTGTTGTGGGTTCTGTGGCTGTTGTGGTTGCTGCGGCTGTTGTGGTTGCTGCGGCTGTTGTTGTTGCTGCGGCTGTTGAGGTTGCTGCGGCTGTTGTGGGTTCTGTGGTTGTTGTGGCTGCTGCGGCTGTTGTGGGTTCTGTGGTTGTTGCGGCTGCTGCGGCTGTTGTGGTTGCTGCGGCTGTTGTCCCGGAGGAAGCTGCGGTAACTGAGGCAGTTGCGGCAATTGTGGCAGCTGTGGAATTTGTGGCATTCGCGGATTTTGTGGGTGTTGTGGTTGCTGCGGCTGTTGAAGATTCTGCGGCTGTTGTGGTTGTTGTGGTCGTTGTTGTCCTTGAGGTCGTTGTTGTAACTGAGGTAGCTGCGGTATTTGGGGCAGCTGTGGTAGTTGTGGCAATTGTGGTATTCCTGGTTGTCCTTGAAGTCCCGTCTGTCCATGGCCTCCTTGATGTCCTGTGTAACAATTAAGGTATTTTTTTAAATTTAACTTGAGCCTTCTGAGATTTTATTTTATGAAAAAATAAATAATTAACCGGATTAGCTTTTTTTAGTTTTATTAGACTCAGTTGCGGATGGAAGGAAGGGCATCACTATGAATATCGCTTTTACCAGATTTTGTTTTTCTTTTTGCGTACTATTATCATATTCAAAATAAAAATGTTTATTCTGTAAGTAAGCCAGAAGGGCACTTTTACATGACTGAAACTGAATCTACTGGCATTTTATTAGAAGAGACCGCTGTCGAGAAGAAAGCCGAAAGAAACTCAATAGTTACAATTTTTTTCGTAGATTATACTTAAGAGTATTACAATTATATTATTACTTTGAAATTTATACACATACATATGTGATCAGTCTTGGGGCTGTTGATGGATAGTTATTTTATTACCTTTGCCGCCGTGATGTCCCGACTGCTTGTTTTTGTACCCTGGAATCATATCGTCAAATTTGTATTTCATCAAATACTTACTTTAAATATGTCCTCTCTTTTTTTTTGTGGAAACCATAATTTTATTAAACGACGTCTGGTGACATCCGTTGGTTATGATTTCCTCTCAGTCATCACGACGAAACGGTTGGACAAATTTCAAAAACATTTAGTACAAGTATAGCTGGACGTCGAAAGATCGTTAATGGATACGTTATACTTGTCTACTGTAAAGATAAAAATGGGCCATTTTTTGCATCTTTTTTTTTTTCGGTATTTTGGGTATTTTCTACTCAGAATCACGAGCTCTTTCGATCTAATTAGAAGAAAAAAGTCTCCCAATGTTTCTTCGTTCCATTCCGTTACCATTTCCATATAACCTACTCCAGCAGTAACGGAATGGAAAAACAAAAAATGTATGAATATCTTGGGACAGTTTTTTTCTCCTAATTAGATCGAAAGCGCTCGTGATTCTGAGTAGAAAATACCCAAAATATCGAAAATTAAAAAAAGAAAGTGGGGTGTTACAACTTTAGAAAAAATGGCCCAAATACGCAGATGAAGTTGAGGGGCACTTCCTAGTTTGAAATAAGAATTATTTACTTTATTATCCGCTTCCATTTGTCTCAAAGTGAGGAAGCCATCGCTTTACAGGAGTAAAATAATGACTCTCTGGGCTCCGTTTACAGGATAAGCTCTCATGGAATGCGGACAACTTAAAATAAAATACAACAGGCCAAAAGTATGGAAACAGGCTTAAATTACTATAGAAACCTGTGATTTCCTTACAAAATAAATTACAAAATCACTCAATAAAAATGATTATAAACATTTTCAGTCAATAATAACGCAAATTCTGCTTATGAAAATTGCCAGTGCACCATTTTGTAGAAAGGCAATAAAAAAACGACGACATGCACTTTGTCCCGGAGTTAGGTAAGTATAAGTATGTATATTTTTACAATATGCAGATGTTTTAATAGTGGATGTTCTATTTTTTTTCTTTTGGGGGTGGCCTAACGGTTACTAACATTTACACAAGGAATAATTATTGGAAACATTAAACATTCAAAGACTAAACTGTTTCCTTGGTCTGGGGTGTGTAACAATATATTATTTTCTAAGGTTACCGGGATTTTTTGAATGATCCCCGGTATTCCGGGTATTTGCCATACTGAAAATTCTGGGATTGGAAGTCCTATTCTTTTGGCATACTTACATTGTGCCATAGACCGCGGCACTAATTTCATCACGATGACTCCATCCTCTTCCTCAGTGATTATGTCGTATTCTTCGTTCGCTGCAAATTTGACATGAATACCAGGCTAAGTACGCTTGTACATACACCGATCCGTACTTAAAGACCTCCGGGAAAGTAAAATACGATAATATCATCATCATCATCATCATCATCATCATCATCCAATCCTAGCCGATTTCGGCCACGGCGACTGGACATACTAGCTAGTCAGAGCGTCGTTCACAGCGTGCCTCGCGAGGCCTTGTGGCATGTGCTAGCGAAGCTGGGGTGGACAGATAAATTTGTAAGGTTGATAATATATCACGGACACAGCCCCGGTTGGCATACGAATTGAGAAGTACCATTTTTTATTATCTGGGAATAATCTTACTAAATGTTTCTTGAGACATGTTTAAGGCTCCTTATCCATTTTCTATGATCAATCGTGTTTCTAAATTGGTTATCAATGTTACTACTTAGAACAGGGCTATTGCGATTTGTTGGTAAATATTTGAAACCTAGTTTTAATTTTTCATTGATAATTTTTGTTTCAAAAACTACTTGAAATTGACGAAATTCACGCAGAAAACTGGTTATTTCAACTCATTTTCGACTGCACGCAATGAAAGCATGATATAGCTACTTTAGGCTGCGTTTCCACCAGTGCAAGGATGCGTAGCGAGAACGACGAATATGATTTGTTTAACCAATAGAATCAATTGGGCTGAGCGAGGATGAGTAAGTAGTCATTGTCAGATTTAGGTCGTCTTTTCGGTGGACACGTACAAAGTTAAGGACTTTAGGCCTAGTTTTCCGATCAAAATTATATTACAGTACGATTAAAATCAGTTAACGATTCGGCTATTACCCCTCTCTCGCACGCTCTTATTAAAATCGCATAAGTACGAGCAAGATAGATATACAATCCGAATCGTTAACTGATTTTAATCGTATTGTAGCATAAACGCCGTTTTCCCTTTCTATGGGCCTGCGTGTTAAAAACGTAACTCCTATGCACATACGCTGTTAACTATTGGCCACCGAAGAGACAATTTTTGTTTTTTGAACTGACAATGACCCAAATGATGTTATTCCATTGGTTAACAAAAACACATCCCTTTGACCCTTTCTACGCATCCTCGCACAATTTTGGTGGAAACGCAGCCTTAATCTAGAATATGAAAAAAATACATTTTAAAATGTATAAGGTCTCCTAATTGATGTCAAAATCAGTGACAAAGCTACCGTGCGGCTGTACGGGTAGCATTTCCTGATGAAGAGCTCCATACGAGTTCGAAAATTGTCGGACCGTTCCTGACAGTTTCCTGTGAGTGTAAACTGCTTAATACTGTAATTTTTTCTGGGAATATTGCTCTTATACCGCAATAAACGATTAGATTTTGACAACCTGTGAAAACCTTCAGAACTTACGCTTTTCCTTCCCGTTTTGCAGTACAAGTCAAGTCAGTTGTGACGTCATCAGAAAATACTAAGCAGAAGCCTATAAAATATAATTGCCAAATGGATCAAAGTATTTATCTAAAATTGGCCTATATTTTCTCTTTATTTTTTAGGTACATCACAGTTTGTAAAGTCAGGCTCGGAGCCAAATTCAAAGTTTCTAATGACATACATATTATGTCCGTCATATTAAACGTATTTCCTCTGTGGGCGGATCCGGTATGCAAGCATCCTTAGTATACATATGTATGTGTATAATTGTTTTGAAGTGTGTTACTCGGAACTTTTTCCGATCGCTTTTTTTCTAAGGCCTAAGGACTAAAAAGTTCCGTTGTGCGACAAAAATTTACGACACAATAATGAACCTCGAAACAGTACCTTCAGGTACATTATTCGATGGTTAATTTGTAGTCGTACAATGGAAAAATTGATACAAATTTTAATTAAATGAGTTAAGGCAGCAAACTTTTTGGTATTCATCCATATACAGCCATTACATAGCTGTAATAAGCTGTAAAAGCTGTATTAAATGGTTAATTATACTGCTTAATTAATATATAAGGGCCACATAAATTTTGATGGCTATTTTAAACTCCGCAAATACAGCACGTCCATTAAATAGGTTTAAAAATAATTTTGGATTTGAAATTACGCAATTCAAGCTATTACTGTGTGCCATGCAAAAGTAGCCTTAAAAGCATACTTACAGAATAGTAGTACATTATTTCGGTGAATTTTTATTTATATATTTTTCATAGGTTAGAATATATGAAAAAGACAAATTTGTAAGTGTGAAATTATGTGGCACTTATATTCTTTTGAGGAGTATATGTGTATTGATAAGGTTGTGTGTTAGTATAGTTGCGTGCAAACTTCTTGAACAAAAATGGCGGATCTGCGCATGCTCATTTATTCGTAAATCGGCTGCTGCGCAGCCAAGGTTATGCTCAAGAAGTTTGCCGGCAGTATTTCCGTCGCCTTAGGCTGCTTTTCCAAAAGATTTGATCTACTAAAGCTGCTAGTACCACTGCTGCTGCCACTTGGTAAGAAAGGAAGTAGATAATCCACCAATAACATTCCTTAGGGTGAAGCCAGACCACCAGCCAGTAATTTGAGTCGCGTCGGTCGCACCATACGTATACGTACATCGTGTCACGTGATCACGTCACACTAAGTATTGCGCGACCGAATTTACGCGACTCAAATTATGCTCGTCTGACTTCACCCTAAGCGTTATTCGGCGTAGGGATCGGTATTAGTGGTATATTTACTTGTTTAGTTGTAGTGGAGAAGCAGAGCAGCTTTAATATAGAAAATCTATATCTTCCTTAGTTAACCACGATCTCGGAAACAGGACCAATTTGAAAATTGTACGCTGCTGCACAGGCAAAGCTCATGTATTGAATTTCTAGCCGAAATGGCAAAAGGCATTTGCCTATATTGACCGCTCGGCTCGTCGACGGAAAACTGTCCCACACGCCAAGCTGATAGCAGATAGTAAGCGAGATACAGGCCCAGCCTAGTTCGGGGCCTGCAAGATATGTCATTGTACCTTATTCTTGTTTTGCAAAAAAAAAAAGGTATGACGTTGTATAGCGGCAAATGACGTCGTGGCGTCTGGGGCACAGCTTTCTGTCGACGTGAGTTGCCGTCTTTGGCCCTCGAAAGGTAAAAAAAACTATGAGATATGTTTGGCTGTTGATGGAATAGCAGTGTTGCGAAAATGATCGTGCCGTATCTTAAGGGTCCTAATTTACGTACTGTCCGTGAAAGTGTTAACATATACTTAAGACGGCAGACTTAGTGTAATGTGTTATTGGTTTGTATTGTGTCTGATACTTACATGGTACGCTTATGTCGACCATCTTGTGTTGCGCTGTAAACATATGATGTATGTGAGTGTCTGTGTGTGTGAAAGGTATTCATATCAAATTTGACTCTAGTTTTGTGTATTTTACGGAACCCTTACCAACCACTAGGGGCACTGTACTTATTCATACAAATTGTTTACGCAAGTACGGTCATGTTACTCATGGTTACAGTAGTACCTCTGCTGTAGATTAGTACCTGAGTACAGACCTATCTGTACCTGCAAATTAGTATCAGGACTCCAGCGTTCACGTGGCTTACGAAATTTTTACTCATATTAAGCACTTTAGTCTGTCACGACTCATGTCAGGCTTTAAAATATCGAATATTTCATTGCACAAAAGAACAGACGGCTGAAACGTTCTTGAATTTTACCCCTTTTCTCTTTGGCCAGAAAAGTTTATCTGGGAATCAATTATTGGAAAAGTTCCAGGGTGTGTTTCTATATACTTACATAAGTCGACGACTGCTTCCTTTTCGACTTCTTCTTTCCCAACGCTGGTGATAATTTCAGATGATTCACTCTCTGGAAAATGTAATGAATTAATGATTTGTTAAGCCTAATATGTTCACTATCCACTGGTCAACGACCATGATAAGTGGCGCAATCTGTCCCGCGACAAAATATTGCCTTCCTTTCATTTCCTTTCTTTAATAATCTTTAATTTTTAACTGTCTTCAAAAAAAGAGTTGACTGTCAGTTCGTCAGGAATGTTGTTTTTATCAGGCGGGTGCGCAGGCCAAGACTCGATCGACTGTCGAGAAGGTTGTTAGCTAGGTATGTTTGGTGGTAATAGGACCAGTAGTTTCCAAGATATTCCGTTTTAATTGGAACAAGTGACCAGACCAATATTAAAGCTAAGAATTCCAAATTTTGTAGTTATGTTCAGTTTTAATAGCATTTTCTATATTACTCATTGAATGATGGTCTCGTGAGGACCAGCTACTTAGGTGTTTTAATTTTGTGTTTTAATAATAGATTTCCGCAAAGTAACGCTGATTCAATTAATTACTTGAGACTTGAGATGCTGACCCGCGTCAAAAGCGAATACATGGAAAGTTGTGCTAGCCCGTTAACCATTAAACGGCAACGCACTTGTGGCTCCTCAGGTGTTGAAGGTGTTTGCCCGTTTACTCCCTATGACATATATAAATAAAAAATAAAAAACCTGCTTACCCTCTCTGTTTTGGCTGGAACTTGAATGAGAAGATTCCCTCTGTTCGATGAATTCATTCCCGTCCACATTTTCAAACTCCCATTCGGAACTTTCTGCGAACAAAACAAATATAGAAGATTAGATAAATATACAAAAACTGTGATTGGTACAGTGATAATTCCTAATATATATTTTGTGGTCAACTAGCAGTTAGACATAATACAACAACACGAATTTACCTCTTTGATTTATAAATCTGAATCAGCTGCTATCGTACCTTCGTGATCCAAGTATAGAAAATACTAGCATTTACCTTTACTTCACTGTATTTATTAACATACGTAACTCTGAAATCCTTACAACGTGACATACTTCTAATATTATTTTAATCTAAAAGGTGCCGGCAACTACGTTCGAGTAAAAAAAATCCGTTGTCGGGTAAAAAGTATCCTATAAGCGTCTTTGAATGTCCAACTGTACCAAATTTGGTTTTAGAACGCTTTTCCTCCCATGCCAAAATGTTAACATTTTTACATTTTATATATGTGTTAATATATGTTGCTTATGCCAATAGTTGAAAAAAGAAAGGGCGAAAATAACGTTATCTGTCAGCGGGAAAATTGCTTTGACAGCGTCCACCATTACCCCTTTAGTGGTCGTTGGCGTGGTAGGCACGACAGAACACGACCACTTTAGTGGCTCTTGGCGTTCGAAGGGTTAAAATCCGTCCAGCTGTTTCATCGTGACGTGATGAAAGGACAAGGATTTCTGTACGGCCCATAAAAATCCTATATCGCGCTTAATATTAATATTTTTCCTAAAATAATGACACCTCCATAGAAAACTGATTTTCAATACAGTTTTAGAACTTTATAATAGTATAGATGTCTTACCAGATTTCTTTTGAGAACCAGCGCTCTTGGAAAGACTCGACTCTCGAACAATGATAGTTCCGTCGTGGGTAGCTTGATGACTGGAGTTTGATTCTGAAAAACAAGACTCATCGTCATCACTATAACCCTACTACTTCTATAATAAATAATAATAATAATCATTTATTTCATGTAACTTGGTAACACATGTCAGTAATTGCACATTAAGTATATTAGGGGGTAATATGCATCCTGTAACTGGCGGTCTAAATACTGGTGGAAAATAATCATATCAGGCACTGATTCAGAATAACGTAATATAGTATCTGTGCCTGAATTAGAATAACTTATTCTTACCGCTTTCCTCGGAGTTCTGGGAGCTTTGTTCACTGTCATGGCGATAGCTGGTGCGAATGCCGTGGGAGCCCCCACTGCCGCTAGAGCTGACGTCGCCGTCTGTGAACCAAACATGCTCACTATGAATAACGGTGCTTCAGTTCTAAGTGTATACGGCCTCAGTGGACGCTCGAGTTGAATGTGTTGAGTTGTAAAAAGCTTCTCGCCAAATAAAAATACCGCTCAATAAAACGAAGTGCATTAAGGAGACTACTGAAGGAGAAAGAGAGTGCGCTGGCGAATGGCGCCGCCGGACAATGTCACTTCAGCACAAGGTAGGCTTTCATCGTCGGCAACCCTTTCAAACACATGGGACCTTCTGTTCCCATATAACTCCGTAAGATTGTTCCTTTATTTAAAATGCATTCATTTTAAATTTAAATTCAAAATATTTTTCTCAGGCATTAAAGGCCGTTTGATAACTTACAATCTAACATACAAAACAAATATAACAATAAAAACTTAAAAAGTAGGTCACGTTTTTACTTTCATTTGCAGTAACATGACATGGTTCGCCGGAACATGATACCTTTCGGCCAAAATTCTTCTTCGGTGAAGATCGCTATCTTGTCAGTTGGAACCCTTAACACATAAGAGTAAACTGATGTTGTTGCGAAACTCCAACTACACGATCCACAGGAGGTGACCGTTCTTAACAAATGCAATCGATGTCGGCGCTCTGAGTGAATACTGTCCAGTTTTATTTGCCCCTAACCCGGTTTAAACTGTACATTAAGAACACATTTTGTCCAACGAAGTCAAGTGCATAAGATGATATGATAACCCATCTTATGCTTTTAAAGTGAGGTGTTTCTCACCTGTGTTAAATTGACGTATTTTGTTTTTACCGTAACGAACTATTGACCTGGTGCAGTGTGTTAGGGCATCGTAAATTGTTCCGACTTTCTGCTTGTTGTTACCAAACGTGGTTGACTTAGAAATTACTTAGTCTGGAAGTAGTGGTAGTGAACTTACCTATGGGACAAAATACCAAAGAGAGTAGAAACATTTTATGCTACATGGTTGGATCCAAGCTTTTGAACCCACGCATTTGGCTCTCAAGGAGGATAAAACGCTACGGAAAATTATCTCTTTTGACCTTCGCAAAAACAGGAAGGCGGGGCTAACAACACAGGGAGACACTTAGGAAGCTTTTATTGCTCTGGACCAATTCGGATGACTTACCAAGGCATGAGCAATTGGCTTTTGCTCGACACCACTTCTTTTTAATTTTAGTACGAATTTCTGCTTTAATAAAATGTTCATAATTCACCCAGCACTATGATGTCTTTTGATAATGATAAGTTAATAAATGATGATCAGATGATTTATCAGTGATAGTACTTACAGCTTTGTTGAGAACTATGAGAACTCTGTCCGCTGTTTTGACTGGAACTGCTGTGAGTGCTCATTTGTGAACTGTCGTCTTCACACTCCGAAGAACTTTCGCTTGCTGTAACCACCACACATGTCTCACCAGATGCCTTACATCCTTACATGAGTCAAGGAAATAGAAACACGCTCTTTTTACAACCACATTGAGAGTTTCTTTTTATCTTTTCTCTTACCCCTATAATACTGTATCTTTATTACAGTCTAATGTCGTATTATATAAATCCCTGGCACTAGTTTTCTTTCGGGGTGCGCTCTTGACATGAATTCTAAATTTTGACTGTTTGGGGCGGCTCTAGAGAAAGAGAGTAATTGTAGTCAAGATCATCTCGCTTGCGCTGGGTCTATTTTCAATCCATAGCATATTTCACCCTTCCCTTTGGCATGCCTAAACATAATCCCAAATTTGACAATTCGGGACAGATTCAAGGAGGGTCTAGCAAGTCATATTTTTTGGCCTCTTGACTTAAAGGTTCGGTCCGCCTTTTGTGGTTTCTTTTTTGATAACAGAATGCAAACGAGCTGGCATAAAAGGCAAGCGTTTACAGTCGTCCGTGGACTATATGTGAAAAGTCTACCATGTAAACCCCTTAATCCGCGCGATAAGATGACCATAGGACTTACAGGTTTCCTGGGAGCTATGCGAGCTCTGTTCGTTGCTTTGACCGGAACTAGAGTGGCTGCTGAGGTGGGCGCCACCGTCTCCAATCTCCGAAAACGAACTCTCGCTAGCTGTAATCACCACACATTATCTCGTCAAATGTATAGACAAACACAACTATTGTTTCAACTTGTTTGTCTAAGTGTGTATGTGTGTGTATGTGTGGATGTGGACTGTCTGTTGTCTGTCGCGTTTTCGCCTTTCGGAAACGGGAGTACGCTCTTGACCTGGAAGATCCCAAGTTTCGTAGGTCAAATGCGGCTTCAGAAGTTATTGGAGTCATATCCCGTCTTAGGCTAGATCTGTGTCGAATAAGTGATTTTTTTGGTTATTTTTTCTCTCCCTATACTCAGACGTCTGTGTGACCTTCAACTCTTCATGTTCGTATTTCATTGCTGGTGTTTTCATGTGTCTGTGTGTTTTGTTTCATTTCGGTGTACAATAAAGGAGCCATCAATCACATCGCTGCTCAAAAGACATGGAGGCACCGTAAATAAATGTTGTAATTTTTTTTTACATTTGAGCACGTTTACGGAGCTTCAACATCATTACGCAGATGCCACGAGTTTGCACGACAGCGGCAGCGGTATAGATACCTGTCTAGCTCACTCGTATGGCCGCTGCACTCGGATCTCGCTCAACCGCTCGCCGCGCCGCTGGTCGCACAAAGTCGTGGCATCTCCGTTAGAGAAGCGATGTGAAGCTCATTAAAGCATATTCTACAGTATAACACTTACAGCTTTGCTGAGAACTATGCGAACTCTGTTCGCTGCTTTGACTTGAACTGCTGTGAGCACTGATCTTGGTGTCGTCGTCTCCATTCTCCGAAAATGAGCTCTCGCTGGCTGTAACCACCACACATGATATCTCATCAGATATGCACAACTATTACTTCAACATTTGTGTGTGTGTGAGTGTGTAGGTGTTTGGTGTCTGTCGCCTTTCCGACTTTCGATATAGTCTCTCGACCTGATGATCCCAAATTTGGCAGATCGGGGTCGTGTCTAAAGGTTATTGGACTCATATCACGATCCTCTCCTGGGCTGGGCTATGCCGAACTACTTACACATGTTTTGGTTATTTGTTCTCTTCCTTGACTCTAAACTCGTATTTGAGTTAATGTGTAACATTTTGTATTTGTGTTTCTTGTGTGTTTGCTGTTTTATTTTGGCGTGCAATAGCATATTGTAAAGGACTTACAGATTTGTTGAGATCCTTGTGCGCTCTGTTCACTGGTTTGACTGGAACTGCTGTGAGCGCTAATCTGGCTGATACCCCCGTCTCCATTCTCCGAAGACGAGCTCTCGCTGGCTGTAACCACCACACATGAGATCGCATCAGAGGTACACAGCTATTAATTCAACATGTGCGCCTGTGTGTGTATATGTGTGTGTGTCGTCTGTCGCGGTTCCGTATTTAGGGATGCTGATACCTGATGATCCCAAATTTGGCAGGTCGGGGCCGAGTCTAAAGGCGCGCTCTCGCTTGCTGTAACCACCACACATGGTCTCACCAGAGGTATTAAGATGTCGTATCTGTGTGTGTATGTGCGGGTTGTTTAAAATGTGTGTGTGTGTGTTTGTGCCTGTGGCTTCGTAGCCCTCAAACGGAACAGCCGTGGGAGTGTGTCTTGACCGTTGGAAAACGGTTTTACGCACTTTAAATTACGACTATATTTTTTATGGTTTCATTACAAATGTATAGGTAGGTTACAGATTTTTCCCTGTACTTGTATAGGACAGTATTACTGGGTACTTCTCGTTGACTTAGAGAATCATGAAATTTGGCAAGAATCAACATCATGTTATGTATAGCACAAGTAAATGAAAATGTCAGAAAACCGCAAGTTTGTAGTTGCATTGCAAGAAAATATACCTTTTTGTGTTTGCAAACTTATTATGCAGTTGCAATTAAACTAAACGCGACCTATGTTGTATGTATGGGGACAGCAGTTTTGCAACGGCAAAGTTAAATTGGTCTCTTAGTACATTTTATATTTATGTTAGCGCAGTAGTAGTTCAGCTGGTTACTGAGCCAACGGTTCTGGGTTTGAATCCCGGATAGGGTAAATATTTGTATGATGAATTCGAATATAATTGTGCCTGGGTCATGGGTGTTCTATGTTTTTAAGTATGTATATATATATATCGTCTTCTAAGTACCTATAACACAAGCCTCCTTGAATATAATTTGGGACTAGACCGATTTGTGTGAAGTTGTCTGATATTTATACATATAACTATAGTAAGGCAACTGGATTTTTTTTAATTTATGACAGACAAGGTATACTTACATTCGGAAGATGAAGAAGACGACGAAGAACTTTGAGACGAGGAACTTTCGGAGTATGCTGGTGGAAAAGAATGAATGATGAATAAAACACTTTTCATTAAAAAATACCGTTTCTTTTTTGAAATTCGTAGGCAATGTTTTAGCCTCCAAGTTAACGCAGGAAAAAGAGCACAGTTTACACTCAAGAAATTGGTGTACCATTTTTGAACCTTAATACACATGAAGTCGAAAAGTGTTAGACCAATTTATTGGTATACTGTACACTGTAAAGGCACGGAAATTAGAAAAGTGTTTCGTGTGATGAGTAGTGTATGAATGTGTGTTATGTGAGATGTGAGTGTTAGCTTAGGCGTAACCCATACAGAAAAGATGTAGGACGGGGACGCGTCGCAGACGACAATATACCACTGCCCAGCTATCCTTACCGTCCGTTTATGTTAACGCCTGGATTGCGCCTGCAGCACCTCTAGCATAACTGTCATACGCGACTATTTCTCGTGCGAGATAATTACCGGTCTCTTTCTGTGCAGTAATGAGAGAGAGTGACCGGTAGCGCTATGTCGCGCGACAAGAGTCGCGAATCACAGTTGTGCTAGACGGACAGGCCTAGCATATCTTGCCGCGACTTCGCTTGTCGCGCGACTTAGCGTCACCCGTCTTGCTCGCACGGTATTGACAGGAAAGTGACAGGTAGTTTTTGCCGCGCGACACAGCGTGTCACAGTTATGCTAGTTGCTGGTAACTATGGCGTCGCATATAAATGTGGTTCAAACTTTACGTAGTCAGATTTCAGATTTCGGGTTGAAATAATCATGGTTTCGTATCGTTTTCATTGCGATTGATTAAGCTTTGGAGGTGGAAGCAGTCGATAATGAAACCTCGATTTGTATGTAAAAAGTACCAGTGATTATCGTAATGAATATTTATATAGAAGTGTCGAAAAGCAAAACAGACAGAAGAGACGGGACGAGGACAAGTCGCCGTCGCGTTTTCTTCTATCTTTCTTGAGAATTCATTAAAGGGCCGCCGCGACTCTCTCTACGTTTTTCTGTGTGGCTTGCGCCTAAAGTAATGTATGTAGTGAACGTGGGTTACCTTGCGTGTTGTGTGTTACCTTCATTTCTGTCCGTATTAGTGTGTATGAGTATTACCTTGTCTTGTGCGCAAAGTGCATAGTCTATAGTTTTATTGTCACTGCAAAATGCGAACTGCTTTTTTTTATTTCAACTGTAAAATCTTGATTTGTAAACATAAACCACATAGTACATCATACTGTCCGCACTTCGCAGCGGGATGCGGCACCTGTTTGAGAACTAGAGTTAGGACATTTGGTATCTATGGTCGTCATATACTTTAAGACCGATAGTAACTGAAAAAAAATACAATGAGAGACTCCATGGATTTAGAACCACGGTATGCTACCAAATTAGTACATTTAGTGATAGCCGTGCCGTCACGAGCGCCCAATCCCGAACTTTGATGCACTTTATCTTTAATAATATGAAAACTATCGTGAGCCATCTTTAACGATTATAAAAACGGTTTGAACTCACGTACGAATTGTCAGGGATGGCCAGATGTGTTTCGAACTCATATGGAGCTCTTCATCAGGGACTCACGGCCCACGGTGAATTTTGCGATCTGCACTGAGCTAGCGCAGTAGCCCTGGCCATTACATCAGTGACAGGTTTGTGGCCTAACGGAGGTACTTTCATACGATGTTAAATTCGCCGCTCGCGCTCCGTCAGAGGCCTGTGTGAAGACACGTGGTCTCCAATGAAGCCGACGTGCCGAATCGCCCAATCACAAAAGAAAACGGTGCTGAGATACAGATTTCAACTCAGGTGATTGGTCTATTTCGCACTCGGCTCCACTCTGCTGTAGTAGAGACGCTTTCTTATGAGTGAGAACAGGGTTAACTTACATTCCCCGCTCCAAGTTTCCTTTGGCGCAGCTTGAGCACTCAGGATCTGTAAAAACGTACAAAATTATAGAACAATCAGCCAAGAATGTCTACCACTTTTGGACTTTAACCTTTTGAGCGCCAAAGACGGCAATTCATGTCGACGGAAAGCTGTGCCCCAGACGCCTCGAAATCATTTGTCGCCGTAGGCTAGACTCATGTTAAATTGTATCCAAAAATAGGAAACCTAAATATATAAGATCAAAACTCAAAGCAAAAGGCCACCTTCCACCAGGCAACGCATTAATTTTTTTTATGTGCTTTGATCTTGTGGTTTAAAAATTGAGGTGTGTACCCACATTAAAAAATTAGACATTACACGTTTCATAAATTTATCTGGGGTAGGGTGGTTAGTGCCCCCGCCAAGTCGAACAAACGCGCTTATATTTTACAGTTCATAAAAAGTAAAAGATGACTGAAATCTGTATTTTGAAATGGTTAAAACGCTGTCCGCCATTCTTGCCCATGATAGTGACATCACCGGTCCCGTAAAGAAAACTGAAAGGCCACTCGACGACGAAATTTGAACGTCGAATAGTACCGTCCCTTTCGATATTCTATCAAAGTATATTTGAGTGAGCGGGACGGCACTTCCTCCAAAGGTCTTGTAATGTATGGAAGTAAACTACTTTGGCAACGCTCAACCTCTAACTTATCAACCACGGGTCAAAAAATTATGGAAAAATTCATAAAAATGAGACCTAATTATAAGTACTTTCAATGAAAACTATTGAATAAAATCGGTCACACATATAAGTTAAGTGTCTAACTGCATTAAGACATTCCGCTCCATCTGGCGCGTATAATCGATAACTTCCAGAAGGTAATAAGTAATTACAGTTACTTTGGCGTTTACGACCTTTTTATAGAGCTTGAAATCTTTCCCGTAATTTAAACCTCTGCTTAAAACCAATGTTTTAAGCCCGTCTATTGTGAAGGATGGGCAAACTAAAGGAACCCTACACTGAGCGTGGCCCGACATGCTCTTGGCCGGTTTTTTAAATCCTAAATTGGGGCATTTTCGAAAATGTAAAAATGTGGATATTTAATTTTTTATCCTTTACGATTATATCGGAAAAAGTCCTGATCTAAAAAAGTGTTGTCAATTAAATATTATCAAATTAAATAATATAAAAAATACTTACACTGAGCGCCAACACCAGGAGACCGACAGATTGCCAACGCATCGTGCAGGCTTTGAAAGTGGAACACTTAACCAGAGAAGTCAAGTAGACTATGATTTCCACTGAAAAATCAGCGCTTATATACTCCTAATACCCGTAAGCAAATAATTGAAGCGATAAATCTTATCCATTTTTCTATTTGTTTGTATATGCAACACACAAACAGTGCATAATAAGTATTCTGCAACTGTTTATACGCCTTTTGTACTTGCTTGGTCATAAATCCTGGCTCATACTGTTTGTTTGTATACGTGCATCATAATTGTACGTTCACCTGTTTAAACCCTGTAATATCCAATGGATTTACCCCTTTCGAAATTAATTTATAGAAAACTTAATCAAAAAAGAGGAGCAGAAAATATAATTTTGCGTTTTTTTATTTGGTACAGCTCCGACATTTACAAACCAATTCAATCCAGACACCCATTTCACTCGAGATATTTTGGCGCTCGAGCGGAATGAGAGCGTCAATAGGTTGAGAGTGAAATTGGTCTTATGCCGAGTTGAACATATCACTTTTCATTTCGAATATGAGGAAAGTTTTATGTCTAATTCTTTCGCCGTTCAGGCATGCCGTCTCTGGAATTCACTCCCTCTCTCTATCAGACAAGCCCCAAGCAAGGTAGCTTTCAAGTGTATGCTGCGTAAGCATCTGCTGGAACAAGAGCTCGAATAGTTCATCCACCATCCCATGTTGTAGACTTTCGTATATATTTATATATATATTATATTATGTATATATCTGTATATTTATTATATTATAGTGTGTAAATGTAGGTATATGTATTTTTGTATAAACAGTAATATAATATTTTGTATTTACTTGTACTCTAGATCCTCTCTGTACCATCAGATTTCTGATTTGCACCCACTTCTAGTATCTCTGTTTGGCCCTATGGTTGACTGGTAGAGAATGCCATTTGGCATTAAGCCCGCCATTTGTATTGACTTTTGTTTTGTGCAATAAAGTTTAAATAAATAAAAATAAATAAATAAATAAAAGTAATCAAAATTTATACTTTATAGAAGAAAAACACATTTAAAAAAAAAATACTTACTACACTACACGCGTAACAAATATAGTTTTGAAATAAAGTTTTTTGAATTCTTTGTGTACTTCTATGGAATAAGGTTCTTTTTTATGCAATATTAGTTACTTTAAAAACTAACATTTTTGAATTACGAATCATCACAGCAACCAGATTGCTGATTAAAAATTAGTAACATGAATACGAATCCTGCAGGTTCGAATCCTGTCTGAACCATTAAATTTTTCAATTTTTTGCTTCATTGTAAACATGAATACGTTTTCCTAGTATTTATTTTTTAGGGTTCCGTACCCAAAAGGTAAAAACGGGACCCTATTACTGAGACTTCGCTGTCCGTCCGTCCGTCCGTCCGTCCGTCCGTCTGTCACCAGGCTGTATCTAAAGAACGGTGATAGCTAGACAGTTGAAATTTTTACAGATGATGTATTTCTATTGCCGCTATAACAACAAATACTAAAAACAAAATAAAATAAATATTTAAGGGGGGCTCCCATACAACAAACTTGTTATAGATTATATATATGTATAGGTACGGAACCCTTCATGCGCGAGTCGGACTTTTTAATATTTTAACTACATTACAATTTATTTATTGGGTTTTGATGAAATAATGGCATTAGCTTAAATACCTGTCAGTTCCACTATGTTAACCTCGTAATATCATTTAATGGAAAATGGAATGCACTCTTTCCCTGACTGTTTTTCGTGTAGTAAACACGTGTATTTACGATCTTACGTTCACGACTGTTGACCCTTTACTGCATACGAAGCCATTTATGGCCGTTTAAATTTATGACTTTATATGACAGCGTGTCAAAATTGAAAGTTGAAAAAATATTAAGGTAAGTCATGCTGTAGAGGGTTGTTTTCGGCATGAAATCATTGCTTTAAAGGGTGAGTACTATTAAATTGTCGCCATTTGACTTTAGTTTACAAAATGAAATAATATTGTAAAAACTCAAAATGCTTTATTTACAAGAAAGGGCATGATAAAATAAATCAGTTAACCCGATTTTATGGTTTCTCCAGGTTAAGACGAGAGAATTCTCGGACTTTACTCTTGACGCGTTTCATAGAATTTTGCACGGATTCATTCTTGATCAGTTTAGTACATTTTATCCATTTCCTTTTGAAATCGGGTAATGATGTAGCCGGATGGCATGTTTTCCGCAATTTTGTTTTAATATTGGCCCAGTATTTTTCAATTAGCCGCAGTTCTGGGCAATTTGGCGGATTCATATTTTTCGGTACCACATCGACAGAATTCTGTTTATACCAGTTCAAAGTGCCAGCTGAATAATGACAACTTGCTAAATCTGGCCAGAACAATGTCGAAACAGTGTGTCTTCTTATGAGTGGTAACAACCTTTTTTTTAAGCATTCGGATTTATAAATATCCGTCTTAATAGTGCCAGTGGTTACAAAAGGCGAACTTCTCATGCCGCACTGGCATATTGCTTGCCACACGAGGTACTTTTTGGCGAATTTCTCCACTTGAATCACTCTTTCTGATTCATGCAGACTTGAGATGTCGCGAGAAGAAAAGTATTGGTTTCCTGGTATTGATTTGAAATCAGCCTTGACGTATGTTTCGTCATCAATAATTAAGCAACCTGTTTTTTGAACCAACAGGGTGTACAATAATCTAGACCGTCTCACTGCTCGATTATATTGGTCTAACGTTCTTTTCGGGGCTTTCTGCTTTTTATAAGTAGATATAACGCTCTTTTTTTATTTTTTGTACATTTGTCTGACTTGTACCAACTTTTTTGGACACATCTCGGGAAGATATAGCCGGATTCTGATCAAACAGCTTACACACCTTTGACTCCAGTTTTTTGTTCCGTTTTCTTGTTGGATGACCCTGTCGCTGTTTTCTCTCAACAGTCCCACCTTGTTTTAGTTTTTTGAGAGTCCTTTGCACTGTTCTTCGACTTGTATTGCACGATTTTGCAAGCTCCGAAGCGGATACATTAGGATTTATAGAAAATTCTCGCAAAATTAATTCACGAACGCTTTTTTCTTTTGATGACATCTTGACACATAAAAACAAAATAACGTTTTTTTTAAGACTAAAACATACAAATACATTAAATTTTAAATCTGATAAGTTTAACCAAAGAAGGTTGCGAATCCAGAGAAAAAAAACGAAAAATGTTGGCGACAATTTAATAGTACTCACCCTTTATTACTTATATTATTATCATCTATGACTGTACATACACAAACTGCATGCATATAGCGTCCTGAAAAGGTGCAATGTCAATGAAGTTTGACCACGAGGAAGCAGAATTCCTCGTAAACCAGTTGGACAAAATAGTTTGACTACGTGAAAGGACCCCTCAGAAGTGATGTATATATCTTATATGAGAATAAATGTCGTTAAACCTAATTAAACACAGTGATAGCTAGACGGTTGAAATTTTCACTGATGATGTATTTCTATTGCCGCTATACAACAAACGGAATTGGTTGCGTTAACTTTGCACCTCATTTGTATGGGGCGCTATGCGCAAATGGCGCTCAATGGCAGTGTCTTAGACGTCAGGTCTCCCGGTCACAATACACCTCCCTCCGCGGAACAAATTGATGAATATACTAGGAACCAGTTCAGAGACGGTTTCTGGGGAGGAGAAGAAATAATCTTAGCCGCTACCGGGTGCTTCACGGTAAATATCTATGTATATATTAACCAGCAGCGACCACTACAATATAGGGCCCCCATATACGAATACCACAAAATGGCAAATCTTCACCTCTTCTACGGAAACCATCACTATGACTCCGTCCACTTCAACAGCCCTGACATCGAAACATCATTCATCCAACAATCTATCGCTGAACAAACCACGACGGATGATAAAACCAGCTATCCCTTATTCAACTCCCAACGGAGTATAAACGAAGACTTCATACAACCTACTGACGCCTCTTCATCCTCCAGCCAGGCACATAATTCAAAAGAGTACTCACCAATAATCGCGCTGAACCCCTCCTACGATCAAAACGACTATGTCGACATGACCGGCTCACGGTTACTAAGAGCCACCCCTACTGCTCCCCAAACGCTGACCACACAACCCTGCACGGAAATCTCAGTAGCTACTTGGAACGTAAGAGGCTGCGCCCCGCTACAAGATAAAACAAAAATTGACAGCGAACTCTCGAAGCGGAATATCACAATAGCGGGCTTACAAGAAACCCATCTAGCAAGCGGAGAGCTCACCACCAACAACTATCGCTGGCTTTTAAACGGGGGCCGGAACGCAAAAGAGAAAAGGGTAGCCATTCTAATAATTTTCCAATCTATCCAAGGAATCTTCACTCAGTCCGTTAGCACTGACCACAAGCTAGTATGGGGCATCGTCTGAAATTCCAGTTGGGACCACCCCATCACCCGCAGATCCAATAGCAATGTCCCGAGAGAAGGACCCAAGAATAAACGACCGTTTAACGCCAAAGCAATTAATTACGAAGCTACAAAGTTCAGCCGTAGTAGAAGAGTTTCAAAAGGAAGTGAATCGTCTTCTAACTACCTGGGACATGAAATCACAAGGTCAGCGTGAGTCTGATAAGAATCCTACGTGGAGCGAACTTAATGAGATTCTCAGACAGGCATCTCATACGATTCCAACAAAGGCCATAGTGCGGTCACGGGACAGTAGATTAGCGCTCGCCTTGCTTCAACAATCACTGTTTTTGAAGAATAAATTTCCAGGAAACCCGAACTACGATACCAGGGTCAAAGCAGCGCGCAAGAGACTCCGTGACGCCCAAGAACAGGACTCCCATAAAGAGTGTACGCTCTTCTTTCGTAATCTCAGTAAAGCACACCGGGCAATGAGAATGAAGATCACCTACAGGTACCTAAGAAGATTCATAACTGCATCTGCACAAAGATCTTCACCAAAGCATTACATCCCAATGTCAAACTGGGTAAGAGAGTTGAAAAAAAGCGAAGGCAAACTACCTGAAACATTCACAGGCCAGAAGGATGAAGTGCCTACCGAAGATAGGCCCGACACGGACACGATAAAGAGCATCATTAGGCGAATGAAGAACGGTACAGTTCCTGGCACAGACCAAATTGCGCCGGAGCTGTACAAGGCAGCACCACCAGAGTTTATCGCAAGGGTCGCAAACGTAATGCAAGAAGCCTGGGCGAAAAATAAAATCCCAGAAGAATGGCTGCTGTCCAAACAAGTGCCAATACCTAAGAAATCATCGCCAAAAAATGTAGACGAGTATAGGAGGATATCTATCTGCAACGTTGGTTATCGTATCTATGCCAACATCCTCCTTGAAAAAAATTAGACAAGGAAATTGAGGCACTAGGTAACTACCAAGCGGCTTTTTTAAATAATAGATCCACCGATGACCACCTGTTTACCCTGCGAAGAGTCCTGGATACCAATTGGAGGGAGGGAAGGAGACTTTTCGTAGTGGCCCTTGATATTGAAAAGGCTTTCGACAATGTAGATCTTGGGGCCTTAAGGGATATCCTTCTCAGCAGGACAAATGCCCCCCTGACAAACAGAATAGTGGCTGCGTGTATGAGAGAACGAACGTTTATTAATTATTACCTGGTGCGGCCAAAACTCCGCGATAATCAACAAGGGCAAAGGGGTTAAACAAGGCTGTCCACTATCACCACGCTTATTTACGATCCTCATAGATGATGTCCTGAGAACTCTGGAGGAAGAGGATGAGGCTGTTATTCTAAACCAGGATAAAGAAATCACTCTTCCACTAATCCTTTCCTTCGCGGACAATCTAATTATGATAGGTGACTGCATAACGACGCTTGACCGTCTTGTAACAAAACTGAAAGAACTGCTAACCACAATAGGACTCACCATTAACGGAACAAAAACCAAGCTTATTGTGAGGGACCCCTTCGGTCCACCCGTTGCCGAACAGCAGCAGAGAATCCTTGGTGGCGTACCAATAAAGCCAATCGAGACCATAAGGTACCTGGGCTCGTACATTACTGCAACGCACAACAGAAGAGCATCTATCAAGACAAGATGCGTAAAAGCGCTCCGTAACGCCAAAATCCTGACAAAATTCATACAGAAGTACAAAATCGAGTGGAAAATCGCAAGATTAATGTACAAGATGGTTATCGCACCCTCCATGACATACGGCCTGAATGTCTCGGCCCTTACAGAAGCGAATAGATCTCGGCTCAGGAAATATGAAAGGCACATAGTAAAAGAAATGTTGGGTGCATCATAGGACCCTCCCAAAGGAAAGATCCATCAAATACTGGAAGGGAAAACCATCACAAAAACCATCAAAGTGCGCAGAATATCCTACTATAGACATTTAACTAGACGTCCGAAACCACACCGCTACACGCTGCACTGGACTACTTGGAGTCAAAGCGGAAGATTGGCAGACCGATCTTTACCTGGACTGACTCACTAAATCACGACATCACCCGGTACACGAACCGGAACCGAGCCTATTGGGAGCGCATTGCAAGGAATCGCGGCCTCGTCAAGAAGAAAAAATATACAAGACTGTGGAAACGGACACGGAATCAGAAGAAGAAGGAACTAGCGTACAAGAAATAATGGCTCAACAAGACCAGCCTCTACAAGAAAATATTCATCGTGCCGACAGGGCACTGTAATCGCAGTCAAACATCCTTTCTATATTTATTTACACACGTATCTGTCTATTTTCCTTTCTGGCTCGATGCTAGTATTCTTGTCAGATCTCTCCCATCGGTCCTCATCCCGACTGCAAAGGGACCCACACTCCCAACCTGTAACTTCTGGCTCCCCGGTGCCTCGGATAGGAGGGCCAGTTGATCTTGCCGGAGCGGCAGAAGGCGGAGGGGAACCCGGGACGACCCGGATGCGTGCCCTGCCACTGAACCGAAGGCTCCGGCCAGGGAATGTTAAGGTTTCCATACTACCCTGAACGACCTTTGGTACGGTGTCAGTATGCGCTTCTGCTTCTGAGCCTTCTCGCAGAGCTTCTCTATCCCTCCTTCCCTTGCATGATCAACGCCTCCGCGTCCTTGCAGCAGAACTGCTGGCTGGGTGTAGTCACCGAAACGAAACGAGACAAAACGATAATTTCCACCAACTTTTTAATGTCAATCTTTTCGCTGAGGTTTAGATAGTAACATAAGGTCAACCGGGGTAATGGCGTCACCGTTTTTTTTAAAATATTTTATACTCTCATTTAACCCCAAGTTATGAAATATTTAATTAGTGTATAGAAATATTCTTACGCGCTGTGCTTCCTGTGGCTTTTTTCCAAGAAAATTCGCGTAGTAACGTTTTTGGTTTGCGATAATTAAACGATATACAGATGTTTTAAAAAAAAAACGGAAATTTAGACGCATTTGTCTCAGTTGGGATAATTGAGTCTTTTTTAAGCCATTCACGATCAATTACGAAGAGGCTTTCAAAAATTCATGAAACATGTTTGCAATACAGTATTCTAGAAGATACAGCTAAATACAAGGGATCAAAACAGTTACTAACGACCTCAGATAGAAAATAGTATAATTTGGGTAAACGCGTCTACAATATGTGGACACATTTATCCAAACCTAATTTCCAGATGTTGTAAACCTTTTAGTCGGTCAAAAGTCTAAGATCTAGAAATGTTCCGAGAGCTTTAATTTTTATCTTTGTCACTGACCTATTTAATGAGTGAAATTAAATAGTGGAGATTTTATCCAGATGAAGAGTTTTGTTAAAGATATTTAAGGTCAATACTTTCTTCTATGTACTTACCCATATTTTACATTATTTAAAACAAAATAAAATTTGTTTTGAAGTTTCGTCTAAGTAGTTACATGTAAGTAAAACAATTTAAGAATATAAGCGTTTCTTAAATAACTGTATACTATCTCGAAAACAAAAAGTTTTTGTAGAATAACCCCTTTATTCATAAAACTTTACGAACCTGAATTAGTTAAGTTATGTTTTATCCCTTTCTTATACAATATGCTGTGTAACTAATTTGAATAAATAAAAAATAATAATAATAATAATAAAAGTCCAGCCGACAGATAAAAAAACAAACGATGCATGGCTAATGCAGGGTTGTAATGCACTTATGAATAAATACGCTATACGTATTTAGTATTTAATAAATATTAAAACTTTATAATTATAATACATACTTGTACAAGATATTATTAAGTTATTTTATAAAGGATATAATATTTATTTCAAAAAAGGAAAAACAAAGAAACAGTAAATAAAAAGCTTAATTACTACTAACAGCTATGTACGAAAAACCTAAAATTAAAACAAATTCAAAAAATTACTCCCCTGCGGCATGGTACCGAAAATGCTGGCAGCATTTCCTCGCTGAACAGCTATGCTGATACGTTGAGCGAGGAAGCTGCCAGCTCTTCGGTCCCCAGTGGTCTCTGCAAGCCTTTTGGACAATTCTTTGGAAAGCTTGCGGGCACTGGGACCCCATGGACCTAGGGTCTCGACTCCAAACGGTACAAAATTGTATTCGGGGCCGAGACCCCTATATTTGGTGCTTTTCAGTTTCTCGGCCGCTTCAGCAGCTGCACCCGCTCTGCCAGATGTTCCGTGAAGGTGGGACAGCGCCAGTGTGTCTACACAAGTGGCATCCCACACAAGCACACGTCCCAGCCTCCACGGAACTAGGGACATCCCATCCGGTCTCTTGCCATCGTCCCTGGCGATACCCGATGGCTAGCGGCGGATAATGTCGTTAAGAGTGGCATGTCTCGAGAAGCGGCCTGCACTTTTCTGGCAAGAGAGGCCATGGTGTCCCAGTGTATCGACCGCGCTGCCGCAGGAACATCTATGAGGCGCACAGATTGGCACTCCGAGTCGCAGGCAGGTGGATATGCGGAGGGTTTCTGGCTCTAGAAACGTACCAGTATTGGCAGAGGGGAATGCGTGCAGCCAGTGGCCCGCTTCTTTCGTGCCCGCTGCCAAAATTCTGGCACGTTCAGAGCCCGTACTGCGACTTAGGAGGGAGTCATACGTTAATTTTGATAAGATGTCGTCCCAGGACCTTTGTGATTTTAAATTTTCTGGGTAGTCCTCTCCCGGGCAGGCAATGGACCAAGCTCTTTTGGCCTCCGTTAAGCCCGTAGTCTCATAGTTTAAGGCAGAGTAGGCCCTCAGAATTTTGCCTATGAGAACTGCCGAGCTGTGGGCAGAGGACAGAAAAGCTGGTGCGGAAATGGAGGAAATTTTGCGGATCCCTATCCCACCAAAGCGAATGGGAAGGGATGCTTGGGTCCAGGATTCTTCGCTGAGCTGAATATTTAAAATAGATTCCAGGTTAGCTTTGATTAAGTCATCTAATTGGGTTAGTAAAATTTGGAAATTAGTGAATGGGCAGCAGCGAAGTACATACGAGAATTTTGGGACAAATAGGCAGAATTTAAGGAGAGTAATTGCAAAATGAGGACTAATTTCGAGAAGATAATTTTCGTATTTTTTGAATTTAGAAATACATTCTGAAATAAAGCCCGGAAAAGATTCTTCGAAAATAGGGGCCCCTAGGAGGCTGAGGGAATAACTGTCTACTATTTTTATGTTCGGTGTTAGAACATCAAATTTGGATTTCACTTGTAGAATATTTAAGTTAGGGTTTTGTATAATAAGTTCACACTTGCTAAAGTTAAGCTCTAAACCGATTGATTGAAATTCAGTTTTGATGGACGAAAGGTCAGACAATAAGGTATCTAGGTCGCCTCCTAGGGTCCCGTCGTCCAGGTACCAAACGTTAAATTTTGATTTTAAATTTTATTATATTTATTTTATTATATTCGAAATTATATGTTTCTTGATATGTTTGCACTGCAATCTTCGCACTCGTCTTGAGGATAATGTTCATATATTGTAATGTGTAAAGGTGTAACACGATTGACAACAAAATAAATAATTATCTAAGAGGGTTCTTGCATACTGAGTGTCCATATTTATTTACTACGAAATGATTTAGTAAATTTGGCATTGTGAAGCTACCGCAACCAACTCATTTATATGCCTTTATGAAAGGTGTATCTTGCCACGGCCATATAAGATTTTGATTAATGTAATTTTAAAAATCCATTTTTGTCAGATACTTATCGACATCCATAAAAGTAAGAACTACCATTGTAGTTTATGTGGTCAGTACCTGAAATACAATTAAGTACTTGTTCATGATCAGATGGCCGATGGGGCCAAAAAGTGCTCGAGTGGAGACCTCGGACCAGCAAGCGCAGCGTAGGACGTCCACCTACAAGATGGACAGATGACCTTATAAATGTCGCCGGAAGGCACTGGATGCAGGTCGCTTCCAACCGGTATATATGGAAGTCCAAAGGGGAGGCCTATGGTCAGCAGTGGACGTCCTATGGCTGAGATGATGATGATGATGATGACTTGTTCATGATATGTTATAAGAATATTTACAAGTAAATAATTTACAAGTATTATGAATAAAAATTATCGTTGTTTGGTCATTTAACTCGTATGGACCGCTAGTGTAGCAAATTAAAAATAATTCATAACAGTCGGTGTTGAGAATCGATAGTTTTATCCACTGGCCACACAATCAGTTAGTTCATTTGTCCTTCGTGGCGCTTCGAGCGCACGGGCGGTCGCGGGCAGACGCGTGCCGGCGCCATTGCTGCATGTTGCGATTAACGTAACGGGTCTTGAACATTATAACCTCCGTGGTTTTCGGGCGATTTTTGGAAGTCTTACACTTTAACGGAAAGTGTTGAGATACGGCACAATTCCTTGTACGGTGGGCTGCTTCGGGCGCCCCAAGGATAGTTATTTAGAGTGATATAAGGACTGCTACTGTGCGAACTGTTATTCGGTGTGTTTGCGGACGAGATCGGAGCGGCGGCGGCGCAGACCGGCACGTCGTTTATTGCCGCAAGTAACACACATACTCGTACACTTTACACAAAACAGAAACACATACTTGCGGCCGGGAAGAGATTCGGCTGAAATCCAGGTTAGCAACATAGATTAAGTTAGGTTAAGTACATAGGGCGCGTAGCGCGTTCCATTGTTTCGCGCTAGGCAAGATTGCTTTAATAGTTTCCCATCACATGGGCCCGTGGGAGGTTCAATTTGTGTCTGGCGGAAACAAATTTTGGTAGCAAAAGCGTGGTTCATATCCACAGAAAAGATATTCGATTCATTTACGTAGAAATAAAGTAATTTAGTTGCATCGAAATCATAATTGAAATTTGACGGTGGATTGCGCTTGTTTCGCATTCCAATCTATTAACGTTAAGTTGTATTTGCGTAATTAAGAGTAACTAAATTATAAGAATATTAGTTATTACTTTCAATTGAAATGTTAGTTGAGTGAATAAAGTAAATATAGTTGCGTTTCGATACGGAGAAACGTATTAATAAGTAATTAATAATTGGGGTTCCGCTGAACTGTTATTCACTCAAAATACATTTAATTTAAATACATTTAGTGTTGTTTTCCTTTGCGTAATATTGGTGTTGGGTGAATAACTTTGAAGTTGTCGCGTTTGTTACGAAAAAGAAAAACGGATTGTTATTGTCGAAAATCGGGGTTCCACGTACAAAATTATTCACCCAAATTAATTAATTTGTTTTCGGGCTATATTATTTTATTGATCCGTGTTATTGAGGTTGGTACCATGGCTCCCTCAGTAGTTAAAACGATCGCGTCAAGGGTCGAATCGGAATTAAGATGGTTTTCATTAGTCGTTACGTTAATTGGTCGTACGGATCGCGAGGACGCATTATTGTCACGCGCGCGACAGGTAGATGAAAGATATGACGCGGTATTGAAATTGCATGCCGAATATTTGGCCCGTATTGACGAAGAGGAGACCGGGGAAAGTCGGACCCAGGCTGTTGAAGTGGTGCAACGCAATGTAGACCAGTGCGGTGATATGGTGATGAGTATCATCCAAGCGGCAGCGGATATCGAGCGCGCCCGAAAAGGGGATGTTGGGGTAAGGCGTGCAACCAGTGGTGTGGCACTAATGGCGCCGTTGCCACCAGTGAATGTCCCGGAATTTTGTGGTGAATATGCCGACTGGCCGAGGTTTCGCGACATTTTTAACAGCGTGGTGCACTCGCGCACGGATTTGTCCCCCGCGTATAAAATGGCGCAGTTGATGGGGAGATTACGCGGTGAGCCTCACGATATTTTGACCCACCTGGAGATCACGGATTCCAGTTACGAGACGGCATGGGGCCTATTAATTGACCGATATGATAATCGGCGATTAATTATTGATGGGCTCATCGAAAAAATATTTAGTATATCGAAGGTCACTAATGCACATGAAATAAGGTCGAAAATCCTTAATCCCGTCACGGTGGCGGTGAATACGCTGGAGCGACTCAAGTTGTCACTAGGGGATAACAAGTATATTATAGTGAACCGGGTTTTGCGCAAGTTACCTAGTGAGGTGGTGGCGCGGTTTGAGCAGTCACATGGGGGTGATTCGTCGAGTCACCTCCCAACATTTGACGAATTGAGGGCGTTCCTGGAGGGTGAGTGCAGGCGGGCGGATTGCCAAGGGGCAACCACGCCGCAACCCCCCCCGTCACCCCGGCGTACGGTTGGGCCCAAACCGGTGGAGCCCCGTCGGGGAGGACAGCGGTACAACGCCCTCCAATCGGAGGTGTGCCCCTTCTGCCGGAAGGGGGGACACGCGATCACCGCGTGCGCGGATTTTGGAGCACAGCGGGTGCAGAGGCGCAGGGGGGTGGTCAAGCAGCGAAACTTGTGCTTCCGCTGCCTAGGCGCACACTATGTGCGTGAATGCAGTAAGACCACCAACTGCCGAGTATGCGGAGGAGCCCATCATGAACTTCTCTGCCTGGCTGAGAGTGGGGAGCGGTACGGGGCCTCATCGGGAGGTCATCCCCCCTCTCCTAAGCCAGCCTTGGGTGGACGGTCGCCCCCCCACCGGGGAGGGGGGTCACCCAGAGACCAGCGGTCGCCCCCCTCCCGGGGTGGGGGGTCACCGGGGGCTCCGGAGTACCGCCGGATGCCGCAGTCTCCTCCGCGGGGGGGGGATCGGCGCCGAGATTCGGGCGGGTGCCCGGAGATGACCCATGGGGAATCGGGTTACGCGACTTACTCGGCCGCGCTGGGGGGCAGGGTGCCGCCCCCGAGTAGTCGCTTCTCTCCACCCCTCGCAGAGCGCCCACGCTTGATGGCGCGTCCGCCGCAGATGGGACGGATGCCGATGGGCTATTACCAGCCGGCGCGCATGGCACCGATGGGTCGAGGGGTGTACTACCCGGGGTGGGACCCATACCTGGGCCAGGGGCCCTCTCCCCCTCCGGCGGAAAGGGAGGGAGGTTCCCCCTGCTAGCAATTAGCAGTCTGTTCATCCGTAGTGCCCACCCCACCAGTGACAGTATTATTACCGACGGCCGTGATTACTGTCAGGGGTACGGATGGACGGCCAGTGCCAGTGAGGTCACTCCTGGATTCGGGGGCACAAGGTTGTATCGTGTCCAGCCGCCTAGTGGCCAGGCTGGGCCTCAGGTTGGAGCCATCACGGGATGGCGCAATAGGTATAGGTGGCAATCAGGTGCCTCACATCAGGGGTCAGACGGACCTCCTGTTTGAGATGGGTGACTCGGCATCGATCACGCGGGTGAAGGCCACGGCTATTGTTTTAGATGAAGTGGTCGGGGTTCTTCCTTCGGTACGGTTACCGCCGGCGGTAAAGGAGCTGACCAATGGATTGGAGTTGGCCGACCCTCACTTCGCGATTCCCGGACGGGTGGACGTCTTACTTGGAACTGACGTCCTCGGGAAGCTGCTGCGGAGCGGTAAGCGGGAGCTGCAACCAAACGGGTTGGTGGCCGTGTGTACCGCAGGTGGGTACGCATTATTGGGCCCAGTACGGGGACCACAGGACGCAACGGATTATAGCAACATATACTACGGCAGCGTGTTATCGGAGGTCCTGCAAAGGTTCTGGGCAACAGAAGAGCCACCCACAGCTCCCAGGACAAACCCACTGGACGAGGAGTGCGAGACATTTTATCAGTGCAACACGGTGCGCCTCCCGTCGGGCAGATTTATGACACGGCTGCCATTTCTATCGACGCGACCTCCACTGGGGAGCTCCAGGGGCCTGGCTGAGAAACGGATGATGGCCATGGAAAGGCGCATGAAACGGGACTCCAACTTTCGGCGAAAGTATGTTGAGTTCATGCGTGAATATTTGGCTTTGGGTCACATGTCAGTATCCAGGGTAGACTGGCGTTGTGAGGAGCACTACGTATTGCCTCATCATGCAGTCCTGAAGACACCTGACTCCAAGATCAGGGTCGTGTTCGACGGGAGCGCGGCGACATCGAACGGGGTGTCCCTGAATCAATGCCTGCACGCTGGTCCAAAGTTGACCAGAGACATTGCAGACATTCTAACGGACTTCAGGAGACACCAAGTTGTCTTCGTTACGGATGTGAGGATGATGTTTCGCCAAACGGAGATCCATGCGGATGACCGTCGGTTCCAGCTGATATTGTGGCGAGAGACCCCAGAAGAACCGATGATCACGTATGAGCTGAACACGAACACGTACGGATTAAAGCCCAGCCCGTATATAGCGATGCGGACGCTACGAGAGCTGGCTGACCAGGAACGGCTGCGCTTCCCTCGCGCAGCTGCAGTCATCGACCGGGATGTCTACGTGGATGACATTTGTACGGGCACGGACAGCATTGAGCAGGCGCTCATCCTAAGGGATGAATTGGTGGCGCTCATGGCCTCCGGTGGCTATGAACTCAGGAAGTGGCTGTCAAACTGCCCAGAGGTGCTGGCAGGACTACCAGCTGAGCACCAACAAGACTCGGATAATCCTCATGCGTTGGCAATTTTGGGGGTCCAGTACCGACCGACTCAGGATGTCTTCACATACAATTGTGAGGCCGAATTGCTGTCGAAGACCTGGACCAAGCGATCAGTCCTTTCGACTATCGCACGAACGTTTGATCCAAACGGTTGGATCTCTCCGGTCACGTTCATGGCAAAGTTCTTCATGCAGAAGCTTTGGTTGGCCCAACTAGGCTGGGATGAGCAGCTCACGGACGAGCTGCTGCACGAGTGGACGGCATTCGTGACCACACTGCCGCATATTAAAGAAATTGAGATCCCGCGCAAACTGCTCCCTCAGCTGGGAGCCAGGGTGACCCTGCATGGGTTCTGCGATGCGTCTGAGAAAGGGTACGCGGCCGCGGTCTACCTGAGAACAGGTGAGACTGCTGGCGAGGGTGTTGTACGCTTGGTCATGGCCAAGAGCAAGGTTGCGCCTGTTCGGACCCGGTGGACGATTCCGAAGATGGAATTGGCGGGTGCCGCGCTCCTGACCCGTCTCCTGAACCATGTGGCGCAGAACTTGCGTGGCACGGTGGATCTGAATGACACGGTTTACGCATGGACGGACAGCCAGATCGTGTTGTGCTGGCTGCAGGCTTCGGTCCATACGCTTGAGGTATTTGTGGCCAACCGAGTGTCACAGATAAATAACTCGGAGACTCCTCTGGTCTGGAGACATGTTCCAGGTGAAGTTAACCCGGCAGACTGCTCGAGTCGCGGCTGCCCGGCGCCTGCTCTGGTTGAGCATTCTCTCTGGTGGGGGCCTCAATGGCTGGAGCGGCCACATACGGAGTGGCCTTTCAATGACTGCGGACGCCAGCCACTACCCCCTGACCAGGGTCTGAGAGTCAATGTGACTACAGTGGAGTCTGTGGCAGTGGACCACACTCTTTTGGAACGGTATAGCTCACTAGGGAAGCTACTTCGAGTCACGGGATGGATAATGCGGTTTTTCCATAATTGTCGAAGCCCTGCTGCACAGCGCAACCTGTCACCTGTAATGGGACCTGAGGAGCAGCAAAGGGCTCTCTCACGTTGGGTGGGGGTCATTCAGGGGAATGAGTTCCAGGATGAACTTAGGATTTTGCGGACTGGCGTGGGCAGAATGAAGAAGAGCCTTGTCCGCCTCAACCCGTTTATTGATGAGCACGGAATGCTCCGGGTGGGAGGCCGACTACGGAATGCCGAATTGCCCTATTCAGCGCGGCATCCTTTAATTCTTCCCAAGAAGGGAGCTCTGGTGGAGCTGTTGGTTTGGGACCGTCACATCAGGAATTCACATGCAGGCTGCAACACTCTGCTGGGCATTTTGCAGCGGGAGTTCTGGATTTTGTCGGCACGGAGAGTGATACGGAGCGTTGTGTTTCGTTGCTTGCCTTGTTATCGGCTCAAGGCAGCCACAATGCAGCCACAAATGGGAGATCTCCCGCCCGACCGAGTTACGGAAGCTCGGCCGTTTGCTGGTGTGGGGACAGACTTCGCGGGGCCTTTCATGGTCAAGACATCACGCCTTCGCAATGCGAAGTCGGTTAAGGCATATTTGTGCGTCTTCGTGTGTCTGGCGACCAAGGCCGTTCATTTGGAAATGGTAGCTGATCTCTCTACAGAGGCCTTTCTGGCAGCGCTGGACCGATTCGTTTCTCGACGGGGGATACCGGCCTTGATACGATCGGATTGTGGTACCAACTTCAAGGGCGCCGATCGTTGTTTAAAGGAAATTGTATTATTTTTAAGTCAAAATGAGCGAGAGATCGGCACGGCCATCGCCAGTCGGGGCATTTCGTGGTATTTCAGTCCACCTGGATGCCCCCACTGGGGTGGAATATTTGAGGCAGTGGTTAAGTCTGCCAAGACTCATTTGTATCGGGTCATCGGCTCAACGATCCTCTCTTTCGAGGAATTGTCAACGGTGTTTTGCAAAATTGAGGCAGTTTTAAATTCGCGCCCCTTGTGTCCGTTGAGCGCTGACCCGAATGACCTGGAGGCCATTACCCCAGGTCATTTTTTGATTGGCCAACCACTTAACGCCTTGCCGGAGTATCCGTATACAGATATTAAGCTGTATAGGTTGTCACGGTATCAGATGCTGCAGCAAATGACTCAAAATTTTTGGAAGCGATGGTCGCTTGAGTATTTGCACATTCTTCAGCAACGCGTTAAGTGGACGGACAGGACGACCCCACCGTGCGTTGGAGACCTCGTACTGGTTAAGGATGCTAACCTATCACCGTTGTGTTGGCGACGGGGGCGCATCGTTAACTTGATAGCGGGCAAGGATGGGTCTCCACGGATCGCAGATGTACAAGTGAGGGACTCGATCCTTAGACGGGCGGTTTCAACAATATCCCGACTACCGGGAGTTTGAGCGGACCGACGACGGGTCGGTCCGGGGCGGGTGATTGTTGAGAATCGATAGTTTTATCCACTGGCCACACAATCAGTTAGTTCATTTGTCCTTCGTGGCGCTTCGAGCGCACGGGCGGTCGCGGGCAGACGCGTGCCGGCGCCATTGCTGCATGTTGCGATTAACGTAACGGGTCTTGAACATTATAACCTCCGTGGTTTTCGGGCGATTTTTGGAAGTCTTACACTTTAACGGAAAGTGTTGAGATACGGCACAATTCCTTGTACGGTGGGCTGCTTCGGGCGCCCCAAGGATAGTTATTTAGAGTGATATAAGGACTGCTACTGTGCGAACTGTTATTCGGTGTGGTGTTCGGTGTGTTTGCGGACGAGATCGGAGCGGCGGCGGCGCAGACCGGCACGTCGTTTATTGCCGCAAGTAACACACATACTCGTACACTTTACACAAAACAGAAACACATACTTGCGGCCGGGAAGAGATTCGGCTGAAATCCAGGTTAGCAACATAGATTAAGTTAGGTTAAGTACATAAAGCGCGTAGCGCGTTCCATTGTTTCGCGCTAGGCAAGATTGCTTTGATAGTTTCCCATCACATGGGCCCGTGGGAGGTTCAATTTGTGTCTGGCGGAAACAGTCGGTCTTGTTAGTATAACGGATATATTATTCTAGTATTATTTACGCAATAAGTCCGACAAAATATCGATATGGCGTTATTAATAACTAGCGATCGGCCCCGAAAAATATAATTATTTACATAATTTGATGTATATGTATTAACCATAGCTACCCCTACCTTACGTTTGACTTTTTTCAATTATTGTAAAAATTAGGTGCGAAAAACTGATTTCATAAAAATTTTTTAATGCTCTTAACTTATAATAATTAAAAGTTCGATCAATATACGAAGGGGCACAGCTGTGGCTGATATACAACAAATTGTTTCAAAATATCGGCAGACAGCGGATGCCTTCAAAGTTCAAAGTTCAAAGTGCTTTATTTGTAAACATAGGTCACACTGAATAATACAGAGGTGTTCGATACAATATAATGGTCCACTATGTTTTGCCAGTTGGCGTACAAACTAAGGAGGCTTCTTAAATACTAAGCAAATTAATAATTGATACATGAAATGAGGGTTTGCAATGGTATGTCAAATATATAAAAAAATAATAATTATAATTATGTAGATAAAGTGTCAATATTTAAATAATCGGAAATTGAATAAAAGCATTTATCTAACAGTAGTTTTATTATGTTGCGTTTAAATTGAGGCATGTCTAATTGTTTTAATTTCAGTGGTAATTTGTTGTACACCCTAATTATGAGCGAAATGGCACTTTTTCTCATTAACGCTGTTTTTGAAAAAATTATGCGGCTCGTTTGTGTAATTTTGTGTGTCTATAAAGATTAAAATAAATAAATCAATAGAAATACTTAAATATATTTCTTTCTTTCTTTTCAGACAACCTCACACAAATCGATCTAGTCCCAAATTAAGCTCAAGAAGGCTTGTGTTATGGGTACTAGACGACGATATACATACTTATATAGATACATATATACTTTAAATACATAGAACAACCATGACCCAAGCACAAATATTCGAGTTCATCACACAAATATTTGCCCTGGCCGGGATTCGAACCCAGGACTGCCTGCTCAGTAGGCAGGTCTCTACAAACTGAGCTAACCGCGTCATCAAATATAGATATAACATGAACACTCTTAATACAAATATGTAACCTTTGCCCGCAAGTTCGTCTGCATATTAATGATTTCCGTGATAAAAACTATTCCACTTTCTTCTGTGGGACTTACTATCTCAATCACAAAGTTTTTAAGCTTGAATAAATAACAGGATAGACGTTTCGTATTACATTAGTGCAAAATTAAATGAATATTTGTGAATTTTGGAGTTTAAGCTATTTTTAAATAAGTAATTTTGTTAGAATACAGAGTGCCTACCGCGGACCACGAAGGAACTCTTGCGTCTTTGTCGAACTTACGTAAGTACGAAATCACATTTGCGGCAGAGAGGCAAATCTTTGTTCACGATTTGCAGCAGGCCCTCTGGCGTAGATTTAAAAAAGAAAAAAAGAATTGGGAGTTTATCAGTAGACGAAATTCCGACTAGGTTCTTACTTATACTTTGACACTAAAACTACATAAAATGCATTAATTCTGGTAAAAATAAGCTCGAAAATGTTCTATATACTGTTAAAACCAAGTATCAAGAAAAAGGTAGTCGACACCTGACATTGGGACAAATGCGATACACAGATTAACTCAAAGTATGAGACGCATTTTGCCAAATTTAAAAAATAACCTCCAAGAATTTGACATCGATTTTTTTATCCCAAACCCAAAGCATTATCAACAAAAATAGTGGTTCGAACATATCGTCTTACTAATAGTAGTCACATTTATTACAAATAATTATCAAATATCTAAAGAAAAACAGGGACGTAAACAGATTTTGTTGACTTACCTCATGCAACGTGTAGATCTAGCATGACACTAAATTTCAAAATGGTCGACCTCTTGAACACGATACGCCAAAGCGCCCTCTATGTTACGTGTTGCCCTCCAAGTAGTTTATTCCTATATCACTAGATGGCAGAAGTTGTAGTAACTAACGTCGTTTTAAAAGTAACTGAAATAGACGCAATAATCCCAAAGTGGCAATTACCCCGGTTGACCTTAGCTATTTCATATTACTTTCATTGCGTGCAGTCGGAAATAAGTAGAAAAAAAAACAGTCTTCTGCGTGAATTTTGTCAATTTCGAGTAGTTTAAAAAAATATTTATCAATGAAAAATGATAACAGTAGATTTCAAATATATACCAATATAAATCAAAATAGCTCTGTTCTAAATAGTAACATTGATAATATGTTGAGAAACACGTTCGATCATAGAGAAAATAGCCTAAAACAATCAGCATTTTTGAACGGAAAAGGAGCCTTAAGAGCCCACCCATGCACAATTCGTCAGGTGAATGACCCTAGATCTCAACATCCCTAGTGATTAAAAATCTGTCCCTTGGATATAAGAAACTTAAACAGTTTTTCTTCAATCTTGTCAACGTGAAAACACGATTGGTAATCATTTTCTCGATGCTTTTATCTCTCAAACATAACCCTTTTTTTTAGATATTTTCGGTTGGATCTTCAAAACCCTTCCGTTTTTAACAATGCTTTTTAGCTTAATAGATGCACAATTATAAGTTCTCAAAAACTATAAAACTATTTTCAATATAAAACGCACACGCTTATGACACAACTCAAAAAACATGATTACCGCGCTTCCGAGCACACACTTCCATCTCGCTCACGCTTACGCTCAGTGAAAGAGAGCTAGCCAACGCGTTGGCGCCCTCTTAAGCATTTTTTTGTTAGCCGGGATAAGATAGTCATGCACGAAATGAACTTTTTTCAGACTTCGCAAAAGTGCCCATCATGCAAAAATATATTAAAAACAAACCTTGGTATAGTCTGCCCGGTAGAGAAAAAAATTGGGCAAGTGCGAGTCCGACTCGCGCATGAAGGGTTCCGTACCCTAATCTATAACAAGTTTGTTGTATGGCGGCGCCCCCCTTAAGTATTTGTTGTTATAGCGGCAATAGAAATACATCATCTGAAAATTTCGACTGTCTAGCTATCACCGTTCTTGAGATACAGCCTGGTGACAGACGGACGGACGGACGGACAGCGAAGTCTCAGTAATAGGGTCCCGTTTTTACTCTTTGGGTACGGAACCCTAAAAAACAATAAAACTTGAATTTTATTTAATAAGGATAAGTCGTAATAAGAAGAAGAGAAATTCGACCTAAACACAGTCCCGATAAAGCTTTAAATCCTCTTAATGTTAATCAAACAGTAGATATCTTCATATCTGCAAAGTGTTGTCAAAACTGTAATAAATAAATATCAGTCAACCTCACACAAATCAACCCAGTCCCAAATTAAATAAGTGAGTACAATAATGCAACATAAATAATTTTATGATAAATTACATTAAAAGGTTGAATCAAAATTTTTGGGTTGTTTACTCTGTCCCCGGTTGTCCAAGTGACATCTTCATACTGTTTCATAGAAAAATGCTTTGAGTAAAGGAAAAATGCTTAGGTTGTCCGAGGGACAAATTTTACGTAACCATAGCAACAAGGTGCACTTAAGGGCCTTATCACACTTGCGATTTGCGAGCGTATTTTCTATACAAATAAGCGACGCGGCGAACACGCTGCGCGATCGCCTTCATACAAAATACGCTCGCAAATCGCAAGTGTGATAAGGCTCTAAAAGTCGATTCACCCGAAAAACATACGTATGTTATTTTCATTTAATTAATCATAGTTCATAGTACACGCAATTATACACTGTCAACGCCTTTGACGAATTCATTGTGATTCGCGATTATATAATCCCAAAAAAGTAGTGTCAAAAGTACTTACGCGGACATAAAACGTTTTGAAATCAATAAAACTGAACGTATAACACGTCATACTTTACAAGATTCTTTAAAATAATTATTTCCGAAATAAAAATTCGCCCTGGAACTGATTGAGTTACGTGTGTAATGTGAAAGAGAGTCACATTACACACGTAACTCAATCAGTTTCAGGGCGAATTTTTATTTCGTTATCGGTTACTTTTTTTCTCAGATTTTAATCAAATTTGGTGGGTTGGTAAAGTTGCTTATTTTGAACAACATAAGCCCAATTTCACCGTATTGTCCCACAAAATTTTCCATTAAGTTAGAGTTAGTTCATATTTTGTAATAAAATTAAGTACAAAATGAGGAGCTCGAAATGAAAAATACATAAATCGAGAACAAAATGAAAACTGGCCCATGGGCCAATTTCTCTAATACATTTTGTGTGACTCAATAGAGGAAAAAGTTGTAAGAAACATCGTGAAAATGAGCTTAACATGGTCAGAAGAAGCAACTTTACCAACTCACCAAATATTTTTGAAACCAGAGAAAAAAAAAGAAATCGACAACAAAATAAAAATTGGCCCTTCAATGGAATACTCCTCAGTTGTCAATTCCCGATTGCAACCCTAGCCTACAATGTTTGACATTCCATTTTCAATGTTAGTTATGCCATTTGACATTAAACTTAACTAGGTACATAGAATTGCGTTAGATTTTTGTGTATAAACGAAATCATTTACCTACGCTCATTTTACTGCATAAATTATTTTTATGGCTTTTTACTCTAAAGCCGCCGGACATCTCGCCTGATGACAACCAAAAGTTACTAAAATTCCTGTCACTGCTCTTTAAAACCTCGTATCTCGTCAGTAAATCGATACTGAGATACGAGATTTGTTTCCAGTACTAAGGAATTTGTTGTTTTATGAGCCTTGGTAGTCAACAGACGAATTGTAATCTATGTGAACGATATTACATGAAATTAAAACAGATAGGATTTAATTCATTATTCTCTTTATTTTTTTTTTATTTTTTTTTCATTGCTCAATATTGATATATAATTATAGATAGTTCATAATAAAACTAATTATACATTTCCCGCGTTAGTCGTTGAATATTTGGCTCTATCTTCTGCTTTCTTCGGTGGATGAGTCAATTAATATTGAATTCCAGCAAGTCGGCGTACATTCCACGGAATATCTGCTACGTCATCGTAGCACACGCAAATCTTGCCCTTCCCGTGTGGCCTGCCTGGTCTACCTGGCTTTCCTAACTGACCAGGCTGTCCTGGTTGTGGTTGGCCACCAGATTGCTGCGGCTGTTGTGGTTGCTGCGGCTGTCCTGGTTGCTGCGGCTGTCCTGGTTGCTGTGGCTGTTGTGGTTGCTGCGGCTGCCCTGGTTGCTGCGGCTGTTGTGGTTGCTGCGGCTGTTGTGGGTGCTGCGGCTGTTGTGGTTGCTGTGGCTGTCCTGGTTGCTGTGGCTGTTGTGGTTGCTGCGGCTGTTGTGGTTGCTGCGGCTGTCCTGGTTGCTGCCGCTGCTGTGGTTGCTGCGGCTGTTGTGGTTGCTGCGGCTGTCCTGGTTGCTGCGGCTGTTGTGGTTGCTGCGGCTGTTGTGGTTGCTGTGGCTGTTGTGGTTGCTGTGGCTGTCCTGGTTGCTGCGGCTGTTGTGGTTGCTGTGGCTGTTGTGGTTGCTGCGGTTGTTGTGGTTGCTGCGGCTGTTGTGGTTGCTGCGGCTGTCCTGGTTGCTGCGGCTGTTGTGGTTGCTGCGGCTGTTGTGGTTGCTGTGGCTGTCCTGGTTGCTGTGGCTGTCCTGGTTGCTGTGGCTGTTGTGGTTGCTGCGGTGGTTGTGGTTGCTGCGGCTGTTGTGGTTGCTGCGGCTGTCCTGGTTGCTGCGGCTGTTGTGGTTGCTGTGGCTGTTGTGGTTGCTGTGGCTGTCCTGGTTGCTGCGGCTGTCCTGGTTGCTGCGGCTGTTGTGGTTGCTGCGGCTGTTGTGGTTGCTGCGGCTGTTGTGGGTGCTGCGGCTGTTGTGGTTGCTGTGGCTGTCCTGGTTGCTGCGGCTGTTGTGGTTGCTGCGGCTGTTGTGGTTGCTGCGGCTGTCCTGGTTGCTGCGGCTGCTGTGGTTGCTGCGGCTGTTGTGGTTGCTGCGGCTGTCCTGGTTGCTGCGGCTGTTGTGGTTGCTGCGGCTGTTGTGGTTGCTGTGGCTGTTGTGGTTGCTGTGGCTGTCCTGGTTGCTGCGGCTGTTGTGGTTGCTGTGGCTGTTGTGGTTGCTGCGGTTGTTGTGGTTGCTGCGGCTGTTGTGGTTGCTGCGGCTGTCCTGGTTGCTGCGGCTGTTGTGGTTGCTGTGGCTGTCCTGGTTGCTGCGGCTGTTGTGGTTGCTGCGGCTGTCCTGGTTGCTGCGGCTGTTGTGGTTGCTGTGGCTGTCCTGGTTGCTGCGGCTGTTGTGGTTGCTGCGGCTGTTGTGGTTGCTGCGGCTGTCCTGGTTGCTGCGGCTGTTGTGGTTGCTGCGGCTGTTGTGGTTGCTGCGGCTGTCCTGGTTGCTGCGGCTGTTGTGGTTGCTGCGGCTGTTGTGGTTGCTGTGGCTGTTGTGGTTGCTGTGGCTGTCCTGGTTGCTGCGGCTGTTGTGGTTGCTGTGGCTGTTGTGGTTGCTGCGGTTGTTGTGGTTGCTGCGGCTGTTGTGGTTGCTGCGGCTGTCCTGGTTGCTGCGGCTGTTGTGGTTGCTGCGGCTGTTGTGGTTGCTGTGGCTGTCCTGGTTGCTGTGGCTGTCCTGGTTGCTGTGGCTGTTGTGGTTGCTGCGGTTGTTGTGGTTGCTGCGGCTGTTGTGGTTGCTGCGGCTGTCCTGGTTGCTGCGGCTGTTGTGGTTGCTGTGGCTGTTGTGGTTGCTGTGGCTGTCCTGGTTGCTGCGGCTGTCCTGGTTGCTGCGGCTGTCCTGGTTGCTGCGGCTGTTGTGGTTGCTGCGGCTGTTGTGGTTGCTGTGGCTGTCCTGGTTGCTGCGGCTGTTGTGGTTGCTGCGGCTGTCCTGGTTGCTGCGGCTGTTGTGGTTGCTGTGGCTGTCCTGGTTGCTGCGGCTGTTGTGGCTGCTGCGGCTGTCCTGGTTGCTGCGGCTGTCCTGGTTGCTGCGGCTTTTGTGGTTGCTGTGGCTGTTGTGGTTGCTGCGGCTGTTGTGGTTGCTGTGGCTGTTGTGGTTGCTGTGGCTGTCCTGGTTGCTGCGGCTGTTGTGGCTGCTGCGGCTGTCCTGGTTGCTGCGGCTGTCCTGGTTGCTGCGGCTGTTGTGGTTGCTGTGGCTGTTGTGGTTGCTGTGGCTGTCCTGGTTGCTGCGGCTGTCCTGGTTGCTGCGGCTGTCCTTGTTGCTGCGGCTGTCCTGGTTGCTGCGGCTGTTGTGGTTGCTGCGGCTGTTGTGGTTGCTGCGGCTGTTGTGGTTTCTGTGGCTGTCCTGGTTGCTGCGGCTGTTGTGGTTGCTGCGGCTGTCCTGGTTGCTGTGGCTGTTGTGGTTGCTGCGGCTGCCCTGGTTGCTGCGGCTGTTGTGGTTGCTGCGGCTGTTGTGGTTGCTGCGGCTGTTGTGGTTGCTGCGGCTGTCCTGGTTGCTGCGGCTGTCCTGGTTGCTGCGGCTGTTGTGGTTGCTGTGGCTGTTGTGGTTGCTGCGGCTGTCCTGGTTGCTGCGGCTGTTGTGGTTGCTGTGGCTGTTGTGGTTGCTGCGGCTGTTGTGGTTGCTGCGGCTGTTGTGGCTGCTGCGGCTGTCCTGGTTGCTGCGGCTGTCCTGGTTGCTGCGGCTGTTGTGGTTGCTGCGGCTGTTGTGGTTGCTGCGGCTGTTGTGGTTTCTGTGGCTGTCCTGGTTGCTGCGGCTGTTGTGGTTGCTGCGGCTGTCCTGGTTGCTGTGGCTGTTGTGGTTGCTGCGGCTGCCCTGGTTGCTGCGGCTGTTGTGGTTGCTGCGGCTGTTGTGGTTGCTGCGGCTGTTGTGGTTGCTGCGGCTGTCCTGGTTGCTGCGGCTGTCCTGGTTGCTGCGGCTGTTGTGGTTGCTGTGGCTGTTGTGGTTGCTGCGGCTGTCCTGGTTGCTGCGGCTGTTGTGGTTGCTGTGGCTGTTGTGGTTGCTGCGGCTGTTGTGGTTGCTGCGGCTGTTGTGGCTGCTGCGGCTGTCCTGGTTGCTGCGGCTGTCCTGGTTGCTGCGGCTGTTGTGGTTGCTGTGGCTGTTGTGGTTGCTGCGGCTGTTGTGGTTGCTGCGGCTGCCCTGGTTGCTGCGGCTGTTGTGGTTGCTGCGGCTGTTGTGGTTGCTGCGGCTGTTGTGGTTGCTGCGGCTGTCCTGGTTGCTGCGGCTGTCCTGGTTGCTGCGGCTGTTGTGGTTGCTGTGGCTGTTGTGGTTGCTGTGGCTGTCCTGGTTGCTGCGGCTGTTGTGGCTGCTGCGGCTGTCCTGGTTGCTGCGGCTGTCCTGGTTGCTGCGGCTGTTGTGGTTGCTGTGGCTGTTGTGGTTGCTGCGGCTGTCCTGGTTGCTGCGGCTGTTGTGGTTGCTGTGGCTGTTGTGGTTGCTGCGGCTGTTGTGGTTGCTGCGGCTGTCCTGGTTGCTGCGGCTGTTGTGGTTGCTGCGGCTGCCCTGGTTGCTGCGGCTGTTGTGGTTGCTGCGGCTGTTGTGGTTGCTGTGGCTGTCCTGGTTGCTGCGGCTGTCCTGGTTGCTGCGGCTGTCCTTGTTGCTGCGGCTGTCCTGGTTGCTGCGGCTGTTGTGGTTGCTGCGGCTGTTGTGGTTGCTGCGGCTGTTGTGGTTTCTGTGGCTGTCCTGGTTGCTGCGGCTGTTGTGGTTGCTGCGGCTGTCCTGGTTGCTGTGGCTGTTGTGGTTGCTGCGGCTGCCCTGGTTGCTGCGGCTGTTGTGGTTGCTGCGGCTGTTGTGGTTGCTGCGGCTGTTGTGGTTGCTGCGGCTGTCCTGGTTGCTGCGGCTGTCCTGGTTGCTGCGGCTGTTGTGGTTGCTGTGGCTGTTGTGGTTGCTGCGGCTGTCCTGGTTGCTGCGGCTGTTGTGGTTGCTGTGGCTGTTGTGGTTGCTGCGGCTGTTGTGGTTGCTGTGGATGTTGTGGTTGTTGCGGCTGTCCTGGTTGCTGCGGCTGTTGTGGTTGTTGCGGCTGTTGTGGTTGCTGCGGCTGTCCTGGTTGCTGCGGCTGTTGTGGTTGCTGTGGCTGTTGTGGTTGCTGCGGCTGTTGTGGTTGCTGCGGCTGTTGTGGTTGCTGCGGCTGTCCTGGTTGCTGCGGCTGTCCTGGTTGCTGCGGCTGTTGTGGTTGCTGTGGCTGTTGTGGTTGCTGTGGCTGTCCTGGTTGCTGCGGCTGTTGTGGCTGCTGCGGCTGTCCTGGTTGCTGCGGCTGTCCTGGTTGCTGCGGCTGTTGTGGTTGCTGTGGCTGTTGTGGTTGCTGCGGCTGTCCTGGTTGCTGCGGCTGTTGTGGTTGCTGTGGCTGTTGTGGTTGCTGCGGCTGTTGTGGTTGCTGCGGCTGTCCTGGTTGCTGCGGCTGTTGTGGTTGCTGCGGCTGCCCTGGTTGCTGCGGCTGTTGTGGTTGCTGCGGCTGTTGTGGTTGCTGTGGCTGTCCTGGTTGCTGCGGCTGTCCTGGTTGCTGCGGCTGTCCTTGTTGCTGCGGCTGTCCTGGTTGCTGCGGCTGTTGTGGTTGCTGCGGCTGTTGTGGTTGCTGCGGCTGTTGTGGTTTCTGTGGCTGTCCTGGTTGCTGCGGCTGTTGTGGTTGCTGCGGCTGTCCTGGTTGCTGTGGCTGTTGTGGTTGCTGCGGCTGCCCTGGTTGCTGCGGCTGTTGTGGTTGCTGCGGCTGTTGTGGTTGCTGCGGCTGTTGTGGTTGCTGCGGCTGTCCTGGTTGCTGCGGCTGTCCTGGTTGCTGCGGCTGTTGTGGTTGCTGTGGCTGTTGTGGTTGCTGCGGCTGTCCTGGTTGCTGCGGCTGTTGTGGTTGCTGTGGCTGTTGTGGTTGCTGCGGCTGTTGTGGTTGCTGTGGATGTTGTGGTTGTTGCGGCTGTCCTGGTTGCTGCGGCTGTTGTGGTTGTTGCGGCTGTCCTGGTTGCTGCGGCTGTCCTGGTTGCTGCGGCTGTTGTGGTTGCTGTGGCTGTTGTGGTTGCTGCGGCTGTTGTGGTTGCTGCGGCTGTTGTGGCTGCTGCGGCTGTTGTGGTTGCTGCGGCTGTTGTGGTTTCTGTGGCTGTCCTGGTTGCTGCGGCTGTTGTGGTTGCTGCGGCTGTCCTGGTTGCTGTGGCTGTTGTGGTTGCTGCGGCTGCCCTGGTTGCTGCGGCTGTTGTGGTTGCTGCGGCTGTTGTGGTTGCTGCGGCTGTTGTGGTTGCTGCGGCTGTCCTGGTTGCTGCGGCTGTCCTGGTTGCTGCGGCTGTTGTGGTTGCTGTGGCTGTTGTGGTTGCTGCGGCTGTCCTGGTTGCTGCGGCTGTTGTGGTTGCTGTGGCTGTTGTGGTTGCTGCGGCTGTTGTGGTTGCTGCGGCTGTTGTGGCTGCTGCGGCTGTCCTGGTTGCTGCGGCTGTCCTGGTTGCTGCGGCTGTTGTGGTTGCTGCGGCTGTTGTGGTTGCTGCGGCTGTTGTGGTTTCTGTGGCTGTCCTGGTTGCTGCGGCTGTTGTGGTTGCTGCGGCTGTCCTGGTTGCTGTGGCTGTTGTGGTTGCTGCGGCTGCCCTGGTTGCTGCGGCTGTTGTGGTTGCTGCGGCTGTTGTGGTTGCTGCGGCTGTTGTGGTTGCTGCGGCTGTCCTGGTTGCTGCGGCTGTCCTGGTTGCTGCGGCTGTTGTGGTTGCTGTGGCTGTTGTGGTTGCTGCGGCTGTCCTGGTTGCTGCGGCTGTTGTGGTTGCTGTGGCTGTTGTGGTTGCTGCGGCTGTTGTGGTTGCTGCGGCTGTTGTGGCTGCTGCGGCTGTCCTGGTTGCTGCGGCTGTCCTGGTTGCTGCGGCTGTTGTGGTTGCTGTGGCTGTTGTGGTTGCTGCGGCTGTTGTGGTTGCTGCGGCTGCCCTGGTTGCTGCGGCTGTTGTGGTTGCTGCGGCTGTTGTGGTTGCTGCGGCTGTTGTGGTTGCTGCGGCTGTCCTGGTTGCTGCGGCTGTCCTGGTTGCTGCGGCTGTTGTGGTTGCTGTGGCTGTTGTGGTTGCTGTGGCTGTCCTGGTTGCTGCGGCTGTTGTGGCTGCTGCGGCTGTCCTGGTTGCTGCGGCTGTCCTGGTTGCTGCGGCTGTTGTGGTTGCTGTGGCTGTTGTGGTTGCTGCGGCTGTCCTGGTTGCTGCGGCTGTTGTGGTTGCTGTGGCTGTTGTGGTTGCTGCGGCTGTTGTGGTTGCTGCGGCTGTCCTGGTTGCTGCGGCTGTTGTGGTTGCTGCGGCTGCCCTGGTTGCTGCGGCTGTTGTGGTTGCTGCGGCTGTTGTGGTTGCTGTGGCTGTCCTGGTTGCTGCGGCTGTCCTGGTTGCTGCGGCTGTCCTTGTTGCTGCGGCTGTCCTGGTTGCTGCGGCTGTTGTGGTTGCTGCGGCTGTTGTGGTTGCTGCGGCTGTTGTGGTTTCTGTGGCTGTCCTGGTTGCTGCGGCTGTTGTGGTTGCTGCGGCTGTCCTGGTTGCTGTGGCTGTTGTGGTTGCTGCGGCTGCCCTGGTTGCTGCGGCTGTTGTGGTTGCTGCGGCTGTTGTGGTTGCTGCGGCTGTTGTGGTTGCTGCGGCTGTCCTGGTTGCTGCGGCTGTCCTGGTTGCTGCGGCTGTTGTGGTTGCTGTGGCTGTTGTGGTTGCTGCGGCTGTCCTGGTTGCTGCGGCTGTTGTGGTTGCTGTGGCTGTTGTGGTTGCTGCGGCTGTTGTGGTTGCTGTGGATGTTGTGGTTGTTGCGGCTGTCCTGGTTGCTGCGGCTGTTGTGGTTGTTGCGGCTGTCCTGGTTGCTGCGGCTGTCCTGGTTGCTGCGGCTGTTGTGGTTGTTGCGGCTGTCCTGGTTGCTGCGGCTGTTGTGGTTGCTGCGGCTGTTGTGGTTGCTGCGGCTGTCCTGGTTGCTGCGGCTGTTGTGGTTGCTGTGGCTGTCCTGGTTGCTGTGGCTGTCCTGGTTGCTGTGGCTGTTGTGGTTGCTGCGGCTGTCCTGGTTGCTGCGGCTGTTGTGGTTGCTGCGGCTGTTGTGGTTGCTGTGGCTGTCCTGGTTGCTGTGGCTGTCCTGGTTGCTGTGGCTGTTGTGGTTGCTGCGGTTGTTGTGGTTGCTGCGGCTGTTGTGGTTGCTGCGGCTGTCCTGGTTGCTGCGGCTGTTGTGGTTGCTGTGGCTGTTGTGGTTGCTGTGGCTGTCCTGGTTGCTGCGGCTGTTGTGGTTGCTGCGGCTGTCCTGGTTGCTGCGGCTGTTGTGGTTGCTGTGGCTGTCCTGGTTGCTGCGGCTGTTGTGGCTGCTGCGGCTGTCCTGGTTGCTGCGGCTGTCCTGGTTGCTGCGGCTGTTGTGGTTGCTGTGGCTGTTGTGGTTGCTGCGGCTGTTGTGGTTGCTGCGGCTGTTGTGGTTGCTGTGGATGTTGTGGTTGTTGCGGCTGTCCTGGTTGCTGCGGCTGTTGTGGTTGTTGCGGCTGTCCTGGTTGCTGCGGCTGTCCTGGTTGCTGCGGCTGTTGTGGTTGTTGCGGCTGTCCTGGTTGCTGCGGCTGTTGTGGTTGCTGCGGCTGTTGTGGTTGCTGCGGCTGTTGTGGTTGCTGTGGATGTTGTGGTTGTTGCGGCTGTCCTGGTTGCTGCGGCTGTTGTGGTTGCTGCGGCTGTTGTGGTTGCTGCGGCTGTCCTGGTTGCTGCGGCTGTTGTGGTTGCTGTGGCTGTTGTGGTTGCTGCGGCTGTTGTGGTTGCTGCGGCTGTTGTGGTTGCTGTGGCTGTCCTGGTTGCTGTGGCTGTCCTGGTTGCTGTGGCTGTCCTGGTTGCTGCGGCTGTTGTGGTTGCTGCGGCTGTTGTGGTTGCTGCGGGTGTTGTGGTTGCTGTGGCTGTTGTGGTTGTTGCGGCTGTCCTGGTTGCTGCGGCTGTTGTGGTTGTTGCGGCTGTCCTGGTTGCTGCGGCTGTTGTGGTTGCTGCGGCTGTTGTGGTTGCTGCGGCTGTCCTGGTTGCTGCGGCTGTTGTGGCTGCTGCGGCTGTCCTGGTTGCTGTGGCTGTTGTGGTTGCTGCGGCTGCCCTGGTTGCTGCGGCTGTTGTGGTTGCTGCGGCTGTTGTGGTTGCTGCGGCTGTTGTGGTTGCTGCGGCTGTCCTGGTTGCTGCGGCTGTCCTGGTTGCTGCGGCTGTTGTGGTTGCTGTGGCTGTTGTGGTTGCTGCGGCTGTCCTGGTTGCTGCGGCTGTTGTGGTTGCTGTGGCTGTTGTGGTTGCTGCGGCTGTTGTGGTTGCTGTGGATGTTGTGGTTGTTGCGGCTGTCCTGGTTGCTGCGGCTGTTGTGGTTGTTGCGGCTGTCCTGGTTGCTGCGGCTGTTGTGGTTGCTGTGGCTGTTGTGGTTGCTGTGGCTGTCCTGGTTGCTGCGGCTGTTGTGGTTGCTGCGGCTGTCCTGGTTGCTGCGGCTGTTGTGGTTGCTGCGGCTGTTGTGGTTGCTGCGGCTGTTGTGGTTGCTGTGGATGTTGTGGTTGTTGCGGCTGTCCTGGTTGCTGCGGCTGTTGTGGTTGCTGCGGCTGTTGTGGTTGCTGCGGCTGTCCTGGTTGCTGCGGCTGTTGTGGTTGCTGTGGCTGTTGTGGTTGCTGCGGCTGTTGTGGTTGCTGCGGCTGTTGTGGTTGCTGTGGCCGTCCTGGTTGCTGTGGCTGGCCTGGTTGCTGCGGCTGTTGTGGTTGCTGCGGCTGTTGTGGTTGCTGCGGGTGTTGTGGTTGCTGTGGCTGTTGTGGTTGTTGCGGCTGTCCTGGTTGCTGCGGCTGTTGTGGTTGTTGCGGCTGTCCTGGTTGCTGCGGCTGTTGTGGTTGCTGCGGCTGTTGTGGTTGCTGCGGCTGTCCTGGTTGCTGCGGCTGTTGTGGTTGCTGCGGCTGTCCTGGTTGCTGCGGCTGTTGTGGTTGCTGTGGCTGTTGTGGTTGCTGCGGCTGTCCTGGTTGCTGCGGCTGTTGTGGTTGCTGTGGCTGTCCTGGTTGCTGCGGCTGTTGTGGTTGCTGCGGCTGTTGTGGTTGCTGCGGCTGTCCTGGTTGCTGCGGCTGTTGTGGTTGTTGTGGCTGTTGTGGTTGCTGTGGCTGTCCTGGTTGCTGCGGCTGTTGTGGTTGCTGTGGCTGTCCTGGTTGCTGCGGCTGTTGTGGTTGCTGCGGCTGTCCTGGTTGCTGCGGCTGTTGTGGTTGCTGCGGCTGTCCTGGTTGCTGCGGCTGTTGTGGTTGCTGCGGCTGTCCTGGTTGCTGCGGCTGTTGTGGTTGCTGTGGCTGTTGTGGTTGCTGCGGCTGTTGTGGTTGCTGTGGCTGTTGTGGTTGCTGTGGCTGTCCTGGTTGCTGCGGCTGTTGTGGCTGCTGCGGCTGTCCTGGTTGCTGCGGCTGTCCTGGTTGCTGCGGCTGTTGTGGTTGCTGTGGCTGTTGTGGTTGCTGCGGCTGTTGTGGTTGCTGCGGCTGTCCTGGTTGCTGTGGCTGTTGTGGTTGCTGCGGCTGTTGTGGTTGCTGTGGATGTTGTGGTTGTTGCGGCTGTCCTGGTTGCTGCGGCTGTTGTGGTTGTTGCGGCTGTCCTGGTTGCTGCGGCTGTCCTGGTTGCTGCGGCTGTTGTGGTTGTTGCGGCTGTCCTGGTTGCTGCGGCTGTTGTGGTTGCTGCGGCTGTTGTGGTTGCTGCGGCTGTTGTGGTTGCTGTGGATGTTGTGGTTGTTGCAGCTGTCCTGGTTGCTGCGGCTGTTGTGGTTGCTGCGGCTGTTGTGGTTGCTGCGGCTGTCCTGGTTGATGCGGCTGTTGTGGTTGCTGTGGCTGTTGTGGTTGCTGCGGCTGTTGTGGTTGCTGCGGCTGTTGTGGTTGCTGTGGCTGTCCTGGTTGCTGTGGCTGTCCTGGTTGCTGCGGCTGTTGTGGTTGCTGCGGCTGTTGTGGTTGCTGCGGGTGTTGTGGTTGCTGTGGCTGTTGTGGTTGTTGCGGCTGTCCTGGTTGCTGCGGCTGTTGTGGTTTTTGCGGCTGTCCTGGTTGCTGCGGCTGTTGTGGTTGCTGCGGCTGTTGTGGTTGCTGCGGCTGTCCTGGTTGCTGCGGCTGTTGTGGTTGCTGCGGCTGTCCTGGTTGCTGCGGCTGTTGTGGTTGCTGTGGCTGTTGTGGTTGCTGCGGCTGTTGTGGTTGCTGTTGCTGTCCTGGTTGCTGCGGCTGTTGTGGTTGCTGCGGCTGTTGTGGTTGCTGCGGCTGTCCTGGTTGCTGCGGCTGTTGTGGTTGCTGTGGCTGTTGTGGTTGCTCTGGCTGTCCTGGTTGCTGCGGCTGTTGTGGTTGCTGCGGCTGTTGTGGTTGCTGTGGCTGCCCTGGTTGCTGCGGCTGTTGTGGTTGCTGCGGCTGTCCTGGTTGCTGCGGCTGTTGTGGTTGCTGTGGCTGTTGTGGTTGCTGCGGCTGTCCTGGTTGCTGCGGCTGTCCTGGTTGCTGTGGCTGTTGTGGTTGCTGCGGCTGCCCTGGTTGCTGCGGCTGTTGTGGTTGCTGCGGCTGTTGTGGTTGCTGCGGCTGTTGTGGTTGCTGTGGCTGTCCTGGTTGCTGCGGCTGTTGTGGTTGTTGCGGCTGTCCTGGTTGCTGCGGCTGTTGTGGTTGCTGCGGCTGTTGTGGTTGCTGCGGCTGTTGTGGTTGCTGTGGCTGTCCTGGTTGCTGTGGCTGTCCTGGTTGCTGCGGCTGTTGTGGTTGCTGCGGCTGTTGTGGTTGCTGCGGTTGTTGTGGTTGCTGCGGCTGTTGTGGTTTCTGTGGCTGTCCTGGTTGCTGCGGCTGTTGTGGTTGTTGCGGCTGTCCTGGTTGCTGCGGCTGTTGTGGTTGCTGCGGCTGTTGTGGTTGCTGCGGCTGTCCTGGTTGCTGCGGCTGTTGTGGTTGCTGTGGCTGTTGTGGTTGCTGCGGCTGTTGTGGTTGCTGCGGCTGTTGTGGTTGCTGTGGCTGTCCTGGTTGCTGCGGCTGTTGTGGTTGCTGCGGCTGTCCTGGTTGCTGCGGCTGTTGTGGTTGCTGTGGCTGTTGTGGTTGCTCTGGCTGTCCTGGTTGCTGCGGCTGTTGTGGTTGCTGCGGCTGTTGTGGTTGCTGTGGCTGCCCTGGTTGCTGCGGCTGTTGTGGTTGCTGCGGCTGTCCTGGTTGCTGCGGCTGTTGTGGTTGCTGTGGCTGTTGTGGTTGCTGCGGCTGTCCTGGTTGCTGCGGCTGTCCTGGTTGCTGTGGCTGTTGTGGTTGCTGCGGCTGCCCTGGTTGCTGCGGCTGTTGTGGTTGCTGCGGCTGTTGTGGTTGCTGCGGCTGTTGTGGTTGCTGTGGCTGTCCTGGTTGCTGCGGCTGTTGTGGTTGCTGCGGCTGTTGTGGTTGCTGCGGCTGTTGTGGTTGCTGTGGCTGTCCTGGTTGCTGCGGCTGTCCTGGTTGCTGCGGCTGTCCTGGTTGCTGCGGCTGTTGTGGTTGCTGCGGCTGTTGTGGTTGCTGCGGCTGTCCTGGTTGCTGCGGCTGTCCTGGTTGCTGCGGCTGCCCTGGTTGCTGCGGCTGTCCTGGTTGCTGCGGCTGTTGTGGTTGCTGCGGCTGTTGTGGTTGCTGTGGCTGTCCTGGTTGCTGCGGCTGTCCTGGTTGCTGCGGCTGTCCTGGTTGCTGCGGCTGTTGTGGTTGCTGCGGCTGTTGTGGTTGCTGTGGCTGTCCTGGTTGCTGCGGCTGTCCTGGTTGCTGCGGCTGTCCTGGTTGCTGCGGCTGTTGTGGTTGCTGTGGCTGTTGTGGTTGCTGCGGCTGTCCTGGTTGCTGCGGCTGTCCTGGTTGCTGCGGCTGTCCTGGTTGCTTTGGCTGTCCTGGTTGCTGCGGCTGTTGCGGTTGCTGTGGCTGTTGTGGGTTGCCTGGTTGTCCTGGCTGCCCTGGTTGGCCTGGTTGTCCTGGCTGCCCTTGTTGTCCAGGTTTGTCTTTGCCTACTGAGCCGTCTATATCAGAAAAAGGAACAAAATTGCATGTCTTAAATTGTTGCGTATTCTCTTTGTAGGGACTTTTTTAAGGGTTCCAACTTATGTTAAATAGGTATGCTGCTGTCATAACGAAAAAGGGCGCATTTAACATTTTTGACAAAAATGAGTTCTATACATATTCGGAACCAGAAAAAAAAACGGATCTACCAGTATTTTTAAATTTGACTATAAATAAACAGAACTTAAAGACTAAAAATAAGTTTTATTAGCCACAATACAACGTGTCCCAAAATTTAATTAAGTGGGCACCGGAGGATGAATCTGGTCATGATTACTCGAGAAAAAAGAAAAGAAAAAGAAATATCTCAATCCCCTTTGAAATTATATAAAACAAATTAAATTCTTCGAAAATCGTCACCCCTAATGGTATTTTTATCGACCATGTTTAAAATTTTTGGAATATTTCTGTATTTTTTTTATCGGCAACCTAAGTAGCACTGCTATCCACCACAGCCCTTAAAAGTATCAGAATACATGTAGTTTTAACACAAATAATTATTAAAATTATTTTTACCCCAAAAAGTTTGAAAGATTTTTCTTTCAGTCCACTTTCACTCATCATGGTGCATAAAAAAGTACTGACACTAGTATGGCAAGTGTTTTAAAAAGTTGACGCAACTAACCAAGATTCCAAAATGGTAGGATACTCTAGGAAAACTACATAAACTGTTCATGAAATGAATGTACTTTTTATGCGAAAAATGAATTATAATCCTGGCTGAAACACAGTCTAATCATACGATCTGCGTTTCATTACCGTTCATGAACTTTCACTGTGATCCCTTTTTTAAATTTCATTTTCTTACCAGCTCAAAACGATGAGTAAACTATGGACAAGTTGTTAAAAAATATCAGATTTTTATTGTTTTTCCACCTACATTTTTGCAAAGGTTACTAACTTTTAATAACATTTTAAGCTTCAGTATACATAAGTATACAAAATGAATAAATACATAAATGAAGCATTGGAAAGAAATCTGTACAACTACGGATTTTTCAAGCGACGATCTACGGAATTCTACAGACAATTTCGTCTCAGCCTACAGATTTTCATAAATGTCATCTGGCAACACTGTTCTTACCTTTACCGGAATGGTGACTCCATGATGAGTGCTTGCTGTTTGATGAGTGGTTGGTGCTTGATGCGGTGTGTTTGGATTGTTTCTTGTGTGCGTACCCTGTCATAAAAATATAATGCGCTCTATTAAAAGGAAGCCGTCAATGTTCAACATTCCTACGGAGCGCTAAAAACGCTCCATACAAGTGGCCTACATTTGTCTTCATTTGTGGATTGGGTACTAACATTTTAATAGAGACAATAAGTAATTTGCCATTTTCACTGTGAGAAAGTGAGTTTAAGTTCAAGGATGTCATACAATTATTGTTATGTTAGATTCTGAAAACAATTTCAAAATTTCATTTGTCTGTGTACCTATGCTCTATAACCGCGAGTTCAGGGTGTTTCCCGAAATCACTCCTGTTGCGCGGAGATAATCCATCCCATTAGCGAGCTATACTCCCACTCACAGTCCGACTCACCGGTAGTGAACAGCCTTGATACAGTTCAAGACATTAAAAAAAAAACAAAAAAAGGTTTGCTTCGGCTGTCGCATCACAACAATGTGTCAGGAATATTCGCAGATGCATAATAGCAGAGTGCGATGCAGCCGCCTCAGACGTCTGAGGGTAGTGGCTAAGAGTTGGGACAGTGGCCTTATCAGGTCAGAACCTGGGCATCTCTTCATTCAACACATTCACTGTCCCAGTTTGACATGTGAACCTTATGTCTCTGTAATAGAGGCTTGCCGTGAGCCCACATATGGGACACGGATAGTGAACGCGTTAAGTACCAACATAGTTATTAGTGTCTGTAATACTAACAAAATATGGATTTTGCTGTCCGACTTAAATGTATTCCTTTATGATGTACAAGAATATACTGTATAATAACGCTGAACTGTCCCTATTCTCCACCTTTTAGATGCCAATCATGGATATTATCTATACTATTATAAAATTCTAGATTTGTAATTAAAATTAATTTTCTTTGGAGAGGGGTCATGATTTCAGGAAAAATGCGCGATTCTTCATTTGTTTTGTATGAAACACGCTTTTATTGCTGTGTTCTGTGTCTGCTCTTCAAGGCACAAAGAAGCTCAGATACGATGGCGTTATCTTGTGTTGTTTAGGGACATGGTTACCTTCAGAGGCCTTATTCCTTTTAATTTTTTTTTTTTTTTCATTTTATGACAAATATATTGATAATTTCAACCAACTTTTTGATTTGAATAACACTTTTCGCCGAGTTCTAGGTAGTAACATAACTATTTCATGCTTTCATTGCGTGCAGTCGAAAATAAGTTGAAAAAACTAATTTTCCGCGTGAATTTTGTGAATTTCGAGTAGTTTTTGAAACAAAAATGATCAATGAAAAATTCAAACTGTAGGTTTGTTATGTTAAGTTAAGAAACATGTTAGATCATAGAGAAAATGTCTACAACAATCAACATTTCAAAAGGAATAAGGCCTCTTCAATCTTTATCATGAGATCAGCTCCAAGATACGACATTTACTGTGTTTCCTAAATTATCATTTTATTACTATAGGCCCTGTGCACTGAAGGCCTTTTCAACCCACATATCTCCGCAATTTTGAAAAAAATAACGGCGGGACGATACGGATATCAGACATGTGAATGTGAATGAATTTTTAGCCTGGATGGAATGGAAACGCTTCTCTCCCTCGGGTAGAAAACGAATTGAAAAAGAGGGCATTTTATACTTACATTCAGCCTTAGAACGTGGCACTAACTTCAACACGACGATTCCATCTTCTTCCTCGGTAACGATGTCGTATTCTTCGCCGACTGCAAATTTGATATGAATACCATGTTAAGGCCGCCTAGACATGACGCCCGATCGAATCCCGAGTCTAAATAAATCTAAAGTATTTCTAGTAAGATGTCACTGACTGACTTATACCTACATAGTTAACTGTGAGTCTGAGGCATATTACTTGTCGTAAAAGTTGCATATTTGACATGTTTCGAATCGGCACGCGTACCATTATCAGGAGCTGCGATCAGTCGAGGCGGTGATTCAACGCGCAGGCAGGCGCTGTGGGTTTTCGAATGGCCGCCGCCGCGACTGATCGTAGCGCCTGATAATGAAACGCTTCGAAACATGTCAAGCGTTTTTCGACGACGCGAATAAACCCGTTTCGTTTTTATTTTAATACGGAAAATTATTAATTTTTTGTATGTATATAACGGCTTAATTTTTTTAAACGGATTTCGTCTATATTTGGCACACATGCAGTATCCGTAGATGGATATTTGGATATGGGATACATTTTACTCGACTAGGGCTAAGCAAAAAAGAAAGCAGTGACCAAACTTTATTCAGTGTGTAACAGATTTATGAAATCATGGAAATTCGTTATTTAGGGGCTTTCGTCAAACCTTTGCTGAGGTCTTTTAGAGCCCATTTCTACGAAAAATATTGTAGTTAATTTTTCGATTTCCGTAGATTTGGATATTTTGCTTATTAACATCGTTATATATTATAAATAGTTAATAAATACATATGTCAGCAGCACTCGGAATTTGGCCTTTGCGTTTTCATATACCTACCTACCTACATATCTACAATGTCCATACTTGGAAAACATTGAAGTGAAATCGGGCGTAGATGACTATGATTTCATACAAATTAAATAAATGTACATTTTTTATCGGGTTTTCATCGGGCGTTATGATTAGGTCGCTCTTGTGTATGTTAAATGTGTTTGACTCTACCTATTCATTTAATTTCTTAGTTTATGATATATTGGTTTGTGCTACTTACTTTTTGGCATTTTTATGTCGATGAAGTGGTTGTTGGCTGTAAAAATATTTTTAGCTGAAGTGTGTGTTTGTAAGGTATTCATATCAAATTTGGCATTTTAATCTCATTGTGGTTAATTCGGAGCTTAGATCAGGTGAACATTTACGTGAATATAATCTTTTACTTTACCACAGACTTTCTCCTTATTTGAGTTTTTTTTTTAAATTCTGTGAGTTCTAGTTGTCACCTGACTTATGCTCCATTACAACAATAATCAGGAAACAGCAAATATCACAGAGATTCTTTGTTGAACCTACCTTGGTCCCCGGTTTTTGCACTAGGTTTTCCTCCGCTGGTGATAATCTCTGATGTTTCTTCCATCTCTGAAAATGTAATTGAAAGCTTAAGTATCAATAAGGCTACGCACCGCGCTAAAAAGCCAGTGCACACCAGGGTGTCCGTCGGCGCCTTCCACTCTTATCCGCGCGCTACGAAGGCGTTCATTAGCTACTCGCAGTGGAGCACTCGTGTAAAGATGTGTCTCCCGATGCGTATGGGAAATGTTCTCAACTTTTCTTGATTTCAATCAAATTTGTTCAATCTTTGGATAATTTGGGCGGACAATGTACTGACAATGCTGTTCTTGATCCATGTACCTATTTTATTTTTAGGTGTGGCAATAAATGTTTTTTTCTTTTTTTGTTCAGTACGTCTAGCATAACTGTGAAACGTGACTCTTTCTAGCGCGACAAATACTATCTGTCACTTTCCTTTTGATACCGTGCGAGCATGACAGGAGATGCTGAGTCGCAGGACAAACAAAGTTGGTGCATGTATGATATCCCTGATGGTTTATTATCGTTGTCGAGTTGGAATGACATTTCAGAGTTTGTCGCACAACTTACCGTCACTGGAGCTGGCTTGGGAAGATTCGTACTTCGAACTTTTCTCGATGATTTCATCGCCATCATTATTTTGGAAGTCCCATTGACCTTCAAACAAGGAATAGCATTTAATACAACGTTTACGCTCAATTATCTAAATCTACCATTTTTAACACTGATAGTTTCATCATAACACAATTTTTACCCAACTTAGGCGAAGCAAAAAGGAGTATGTAGGTATGTTCATCTGTTCCTTCACAACTCCGAAACTACTTATTTCATTTACGGGTTGGTGCTCCTTTACCAAATCCGAGTCCTTGCTACAGAGGGCTAGCCAGAATGTTATTTAAAATTCAGTAACGATATTAGTATAGTCTGTCCGATCTCTAAGATCAAACAAAGTCACATCTAAATTTAAGGTCGTTTTTCACTTGTGCAAGTTTGACATAATTAGATCTTAGAATTCCGGATAGTCTATAGCTAACTTTAGAGGCGTAAACTTACTTGGAGCGTCGTTTAAAGAAAGCCATTTATACGATCGAAATGGCTGCCATTATAAAGCTTCGACTTTAGCCCATATAAAAAAAAACTTAAGAAGGAATCTGTTCCATTAGTAGAAACAACCCACATTGAAATATTATTACGAGAATAGAAGTAAAACACCATAAATAAATATCGTACAACCTCACACAAATCAATCTAGTCCCAAATTAAGCTCAAGAAGGCTTGTGTTATGGGTAATAGGCGATATACGTACTTATACAGATAAATATATACTTAAATACATAGAACAACCATGACCCAAGCACAAATATTCGAGTTCATCACACAAATATTTGCCCTGGCCGGGATTCGAACCCGGGACCGCCGGCTCAGTAGGCAGGTGTCTACAAACCGAGCCAAACGCGTCCCCACCATGTGTCACCATGTTCTTTATTATTAAGAAACTCATTCAGTTTGGGTTACCTTGTTGCTTTTTCTGCTGCTTTGCTGCTGCGGCTGACTTCTTATTCTTTTTGGTCACGATCTGGCTTCCTCCCTCGCTCTGAGTCACTAGTTGGTCTATAAAATTACGATTCGTTAATTGGATACCTAAAGATGTGCCGTTCTGGAGACCATTCTTTCCTCATATAAATAGGGAATCATTCTCGAAAACGAAACATCTCTATGCATACCTCAAAAAAGAAATAAGGAAGACGGAAATCAAAGTAAGCGTGCTTGAAAGCTGCTATGACTAGTCTCTTCTAATAGAAGGGTTATGATCTAAAAGGGTACACTGTTACTAAGTCTCCGTTGTCTGTTTTCCGTTGGTACCTCTTAAGTATGGAACCTAAAAGTAGACTAGTGTTATCACCATACACATGAGTGAATTATTAGATATGGTAGTTTAATGTAACTGGTGGTACTCTGCCGTGATTTATTAAAAGGCGGCCTTATAGCATACACTGTCTCTGTAGACAATGCGTTTTAGTGAATGACGGCAGTACTGCAAATTGATCTTACCGAAGTCATATGAGCTGTCTGCACTTTGAAAGCTTTTCGAATCGGAGCTCTGTTCAGAGCTTCTGCTTCCAGAGCCGTCTTTACTGAAAGAGCTGCTTTCCATTGCTGTAAACAACATAAATTGTCTTTTATCATTTAGAATAACGTACGACGGGCATTGAGCTGGAACGTTACTCAAGGTTGAATGTGAAATGATGTTGTGATCATATTTCGCTGAAAGATATCAGACGCTCAAGGGCTTCCCAAAAACGTCGCATACGCGCTCATAAAGATTAAAGAGATCCAAAGAGAAACTTGAAAGTCAAGACGAACGCATCATATGCAACTAGAATAATTTGAGAGTAGTTTGTTAAAATTGTTAGAACTGCCTAATGTAATAGAATATGTACAATTATGGTGCTAGAGCGTAAGGGGTTGAAATTGTGCTAAATATTGTTCTTTGGCGGTCTACAGGCTAACGCCTTTCTGATATATCATCATCATAAACTTAAGAGCTAGGCTCTTGTCGGTGGAGCAATTTCCAATTTTCTCTATCTTGAGCTCTCTCCTTGACGGCCTGGTACGACACGACGTTCACCTTTTCCTTTATTTGGTCCATATAAGCTCTTCTTGGTCTTCCTCTTTTCCTCCTTCCTTCAACTTTGCCTTCTATAATAGTTTTTAGATATTCGTCGTGTCGTAACAGGTGTCCCATCATTTTCCCTCTGCGATTTTCGATAGTTTTTAAAAGACACCTGTCCTCATTCACCATGTTGAGCACCTCCTCGTTTGACCTCTTCTCAGTCCAGCTAACCTTCTCCATTCGTCGCCAGCACCACATTTCAAAGGCCTCCAGTCTTTCTCTATCTCTTTGTGTCATTGTCCACGTTTCGCTTCCGTACAATGCTATGCTCCAGATGTACACTTTTATGAGCTTTTTCCGTATATGACGGGCTATTCTGGATTTAAAAAGACATTTCTTTGCATTGAAAGCTTGTTTTGCCATTGCTATCCTGGTGATTATGTCTGGTGTGCATCTGGAGTCATCTGTTATAATACTACCAAGGTACCTGAATTTTGTGACCCGTTCTATTGTTACATTATTAATCGAAATTGGTCTGCTATATGTGACGAATTTTGAGGTTACGAGTGTTTTGGTTTTATTCATGTTAAATGTTAGCCCAAAGTTTTGAAAAACTGTATTCATATCTATAATTAGTTGTTGCAATTCTTCAGATGTGTTAGCCAATGCGGCGATATGGTCAGCGAAGCGAATAAATTGTATTTTATACCCATTGAATGTAACCCCCCCTTTTCCAGACTCTACAAGTTTTCTAATGGCGCATTCTATAAAAATGTTAAAAATAAGTGGTGAAAGTGGACAACCCTGTCTAACACCTTGTCGTATTTCTGCTTTTCTGTGCTCTTCTCCTATTTCTATTGTGGTGTATTGATTTTTATAGAGTTCATAAATTATTTTTCTGTCCCTGTAATCTAGTCCGGCTTCTTTCAAGACTGCCATCATTGATTTCCAATTTACTTTATCAAACGCCTTTTCCAAGTCAATAAAAGTTATGTGTGTATCTTGGTGTAATTCCATCCTTCTATCTATTACCATTCTTAGTGCTAAAATTGCTTCTCTAGTTCCTCTATTTCTTCTAAATCCATATTGGTCTGGACCTAAATATTCTTCAGTTAATGGTCTAATTCTGTTCTGTATAATCTTGAGTAAAATTTTGCTCGCCTGTGATATTAAACTTAGTGTTCTAAATTCTTCGCATTTCAACGTATTTGTTTTTTTAGGTAACATTACTGTCTTAGAGATCTGAAAATCTGTAGGGATGGTGCCATTGTCGTACATTTGTGTAGTAATGTTGTAAATTTCATCTCTAAGTGTATCGCAATTTGCATACTTTATAAACTCTATATAAATCCTGTCATTTCCAGCAGCTTTACCGGTTTGCAGACTTTTCAAAGCAAGATCAAATTCCTCTCTTAGTATACTAGGGCCCATGGCGTTCAATTCAATCTCTTCCTCCTTTTCTATGTCAGAATTAGATAATCCTTCCCCATCATATAACTTCTCAATATATCTTTTCCAACGTTCAGCAACCTCACTATTGTCTAACAGTATCTTCCGTTGTTCATCTAATATAGCAGTGCTTCTGGTTTTGTGTTTATTCTCTAATTTGCGTATGATGTTGTAGGCTTGATCCATTTTCCCTTTTTTAATAAAGTGTTCTATATTACTGCAGTTATTTTCCATATCTTGTTCTTTAGCTTCTCTGCATTTAGTTGTGATTCTATTTGTCAGTTTTTTGTATTTAATTACACTTTCACTATCTGTTTTATTTCTTAATTCTCGTCTCTGTATCATTAAGTCTGTAATATCAGTAGTCAGCCATTCTTTTCGTTTTACAATCTTTTCTTTTTCTAAGCATTCTTCTGCAGTATCTCTTAGCATATCCCTTATATTATTATATTTTGTCTCTAAATTAATTACATCTGTGTTGTTAATTTTGTTCTTATATTCTTCTAATTTTTTACCTATCTTATTGCTATATTGCACTCTAGTATCACTATTTATATCTTTAAGCCTAATGAGATCAATCGTCTTTGGTTTCTTTTTCTTTTTCTTATTTGCCACTTCAAACTTGAGTGTACTTATCAAAAGGTTGTGATCGGTGTTTAAATCAGCTCCTGGTAAAGTTTTACAGTTTTGAACTCTGTTTTTATATTTAATTCTGCTCATAATATAATCTATTTGGTATCTTCCAATGTCTCCGGGCATTTTCCATGTATAAAGTCTGCGGTTTGGTTGTTGGAACATTGTATTATTAATACATAAGCTATGTTCTTTACAAAATTGTACTAGACGGTCTCCCCTATTATTTCTTTTTCCCAGTCCAAAATTTCCCACCATCTCTTCTTCTTTTCCTTTTCCTACTACAGCATTAAAATCTCCCATCACTATTAGACTATCCTTTGCTTGCACTGATTCTATAATTGTATCCAGGTTATTGTACATCTCTTCTATTTCATCATCAGAGTGGCTGCCAGTTGGCATATAGATTTGTATTATAATAAGATCTGTTGGTTGCGACTTGATTTTTATTGTTGTGATCCTGTCATATAGAGGGTCCTTTTAAAATCTGCATCTACTCACAATTACAATAAGCTTTTAGTACGAGACCAACATCGTAATGTTAAGAATAACTGGAGTTAGCCGCAAGTTTTGTATGGAGAAGTAATTTTTTTGTAATTTTTCGATGTTGGTCATATACTAAAAGTTGTACCTAAGTAAAATTGTTAGTAGCCTCGGATATTTTAAAAGAAAAGACCTTCGTTCCGTTATACCCAGTATGTACAACGCAGATGGCCATACATAGTATAAAACAAAGTCGCTTCCGTCTGTATGTCCCTATGTATGCTCAGATCTTTAAAACTACGCAACGGATTTTGATGCAGTTTTTCATTATAGATAGAGTGATTCAAGGGGAAGGTTTATATGTATAATATATCAGCATTGCACCCGTGCGAAGCTGGGCGGGTCGCTAGTAGTTATTATAAATCAAACGCTTTAGGTAATAAGTATATAGGTCTTACAGCTTTGTTGAGCTGATTTCGCGCTTTCCTGCTTTGCGGCTGTTTTTTTGGAAATCTTGGTCTGTTTGCCACCTTTGCCGCCAGACGTAATGCTCTGGAATGCTGTAAATATCAATGGATTACTATTTACCCTTAATACACAATACACATTGTTTTCTTCGACTAAAACTATGACTAGCGACTTGATCTCGGCTATTAGCCAGGAAAGCATATCATGTACCCAGAAGAGATTAAGCTTTTGGATCAAAATAAGATCATGAGTGATCATTCATGGTCGTACAGGTGATACAGAGAACTCTTTTAGCTTCGAATAGACACTCCCAAAACAATAATACCTAACAAGAGACATAGCTGACGATGTTCTTCTTAAAATTACGAATTGTATTGTACTTACCCCAAATGCAATAAAGTATGATGACAGATAAAATTATACATCATCAAAAATAGTTAAATATGTAACGAAACAAAAAAGAAACATCTAAAAAGGAGACTTCAACAGTACACAAGTATAATGACTTTTTTACAATCCAAAAGCAAATTTGAAATATTTTTCAGTTTCCTCACAATTCAACAAAACAGTCATCATAAAACAACCACCTAAACCCCACGGATCGAGTGTCCCGAGGTACTGCCTTGGGCTTGCACCTTTAACTTTTATCCGTACTAGTTAACCGGTTAGAGATATCGGTTACTTCTTTTTAACGTCGACTTTTGTGTGAGTAAACTCTGATGTTATGAAATAATTAAGTTTAGGACACAAGGACACCGAGTGGGTCCCACAAAACAGCATCCGGTGCCGTGGTGGACCTCGTAGGAGATGGCGAGACGAACTTGACGCCTTTCACCGAGACTGGTGGGAGATTGCTCGGGAGAGGGACGCGTGGAAGAATGAGACGGAGGCCTTTGCCCAGCAGTGGGACAATATAGGCTCTTAGATAATAATAATAATAGGACACAAGGGCACTTTTACATGTCTGAGTCTACCGGCATTTCACAAGAGGAGACCACTCTGTAGAGAAGAAACGCCGAAAGAAACTAAACAGTCAGTATTTTTTTCAGAAACTTACGTAACTATTACAGTAATATGAACGTAACTTAATTTGTACCAATCTTAAGAATTGAGGCGTATCTATATGTAGTCCTAGAAGAAAACATATTAAAAGCGTATTTTAAGATATAAATAAGGAAAAATTTAAGAATAAAATGGAAACTACAAGAAAGTATGTCGGCTTATCACAATGTATGTACGTTTGATATGCTTTCTTATTAGAACTGTGTCCCTTAAACTAGTCAGGTACGGTTAAGGAGTTAAAAGGAAAGACCCAGTATATTATACAAGGCAAGATGTCCGTAGATTAAGTAATAATTATTATAAATCAAAGAGTCTTACAGCTTTCTTGGGCTGAATTCTCGTTTTCCGACTGTGAGGCGGTCTTTTTGGAAGTCTTGATGTGCTTGCCACCTTTTCCGCCAGACGAGACGTCCTGGAATACTGTAAATATAATAGGGATTACTATTTGCTCGTTGTTTACACTGATTTCTTCGACTAAAACTATGACTAACGACTTAACCTCCCTAGGAAAGCATTTAATGTACCTAGAAGAGATTACGATTTTGGAGCCAAAAAAGAGCTGAAGCTCTTTGTATACGGGTCACGTACCGTACTGGCAGAATGTATGTCAGAAGTGTGTATCACCTATCTGTCTTTAATATGTTGTCTGACACTTATTTATTACTTCGCAAATTACTCAAGTTCTTATCTCACCACCTACTATTTTCTGCTTAATTTTGTTTTATCCGCTACCCAAAGGTTGTCTGGAAAAGATCGCTCTTTAGCGATAAAACCGCCTATTGTTTACCATTGTTTCATTTAAGATTTCTCATGTAATATTTTTCTTGTTGGTGTGCAATAAAGTACCTATTGTTGTATTGTATTGTATGTTAGATGCAGCATAAATTGTGGGGAGTCGGAATTTCTCGAAAATTGAGTCTTGAATTTCTGGGCAACATCAATCGTGTGGTATCATTCTTGCACAAATCGACCTACGAGTAGTTCCAAACTATGCAATGCTTGTATTATGGGTACTAGACGACGATATACATAATATACCAATACATATATGAATAATCCCCATGACCCAGAAACAAATATTCGAGTTAATTTCACAAATGTTTGTCCTTGCCGGGATTCGAACCCAGGACCGTTGGCTCAAACCGCGTCGTCAAATATAAAAACAGTTTATATTTAGGTAGGTAAGGTACTCACAGCTTTCTTCACTGCTCTCCGAACTAGAAGCGCTGCTCTGGGAAGCGGATGACTGATCCTTAGTAAAGCTGCTAAATCCGCCATCATCAGACTTAGTCACTTCACTGGCTGCAAGCACACAGGCAAGACTTTAGTAATAGTATATTACTGCAAACGCCGGGAAAGAAGGGCTTGCCGGGTGAGTAGGGACGGCCGACGTAGGGAGGCCGGATAGTGATACGAAGCCGGCAAGCCCTTTTCACGGCTAAGGCATGTATAGTGCTTTTCTCAAACAAATGCTATAAAATAAAAAAATACACCACTCAAAAAAAAAAATCTGCTGTTTAGCCCGTTCATGAACACAGACGCCATGTTTAAAAAAAACATCCCGGCCCAGGCCTTCAATGTTGTATGAAATTCCTTTACAGTTCCGAGTTGCTCCGCCTGAAACGTGATACTTCGAAGCATATGTTATAACGTGCGTTATGACGATATTTCATTGCATGTTTGAGAAAATTCTACTTAATAATCTATATAGCATTATAAAATCCTAAAATTGTGTCAGGATGGCGGGTGCACATCAACGAATGGAGCTGCGGTATACGTCGCGAGTTAGTGCTAGATGTGCGCCAAAATTGGAGCAATGTGCTCTTTAAGCTCCAGAGATATTTAAAAAATAAAGGGTGCCCGCCAACCTAACGTCAGGATGGCGTCACATTTAGCACATTGCTAGCACTAACTCCTGACGTATACCGCAGCTCCATTCGTTGATGTACACCCGCCATCCTGACACTCACCTAAAATTGAATATAAAATCAATTTGCAGCGCTACGATGCCGTAAGGCATGTAGAAATGAAGCAACTGGTTGAAAAATTCGATGCTTTGGCCAGTGGCTTTGATAGCATAATTGGTAATGCACCCGCCTGGCCTGGAAATCCGTGGGGACGTGGGTTCAAATCCCGCTCAACGCATATTTTTTTTAATAATTTCGCTTCTATGTAAACAAATCAGTTTTCTATGAAAAGGGGTCTGTTGAGGGTATTTTTTTTTATTTCAGCTCTCGTATTTCAGCCATTTGCAACAAAAATCGAAATATATCTACAATTATAGAACTTTAAGAGAATCTGTTGAGAAATGCGGCTGCAAGGAAGAACAACCGAAAATCCAGACAAACGGATATACGAAAGCAATGTTGCCCAAGCCGAAACGGAGGTGCTTCTCTCCCTCGGTAAATAAAGTAATAATAAAATGAGAATATGTGTACTTACATTCGCTAGATTTTACAGCTGATTGTTCGGATTTCGAGGCCTTATGTGATTTGATAGATGCTGGTGGAACAGAATGATTTTAATATTAATTAAGCACTTTTCATAAACAATTGATATCTAATCATTGATACAAAGTTCAAAGCTCAAAGGAAAATTGAAATGAGTTACCATGGTGGAAGAGCCGGGAATCGAACCCGGTACCTGTGGATTGCCGGTCCAGCGCGTTAACTTCCGCCACCCTAACTTAACCTTTCGAATTTTACCTTATGCTTTGTGTGTCGATCTTTGCATTGTTTATATGAAAGGCGACACTTTAGCAGTTGATATCTGTCTTTCAAATTATAATTTACACTGTCACGGACAGTACGTCGAGAGACGTAAATTAGGATCTATCACGAGGATCCTAATTTCGTGATACGCCACCACATCTGTGGACGGCGACTTATATCTTCGCAACTGCCACTGCGTCTACAGCTGAACATATTTCATAGTTTTTGGTGTCCACTTCTTTTATGTAAACATTTCACCGAATGCTTCAGTTCATAGAATTTTCATTTCATAGACAATTTTTTCCTCAGAAGTCATACATTTTTCAGAAATCTTGAAAATGTCAACCTATAAATTAGGTTAGGTTTGTGTTGACATTCCAAAATATTCTATGGTGTCAGAAAAAACGCTTTCGATGAAATTAAATTTCTATGAAATGAAAATTCGATGAAACGTTTCTCTATAAAACAAGGGTAAACCCATAGTTTTTATAAAAAGTCAAATTCCTTGTGCCGATTTTGGCTAGAACTTTTTATGAGATTGCTGCAGCCTTAGAATTCATTCTAGGCGTATTTAGGTGAGCTGATCAGTCGTGGCGGCGGCCAACCGAACACTGACCACCGAATAATCGGCTCGTCTGATGATGAATCGCGTACCGATTCGAAACATGTCGAGCGATATTCGAATTCTTCGACGCGGATTAACAAAGAGGAGTTGTGAAATTCCTCAAATTTATAAACACTTTTGGACTACACAAAAACGCAGCCTGTTTGCATATTTTTTCCGCTCTGCATCAGTGAACAGGCAGCCCCAATATATGGGCATGCTCATGCATTCCTACTCTTGAGCGAAAAGAATGTTATTTATCATTCGATACTTACTACTAACTACTGGCGCTGCGACAACTGGTATCTTTGGTGCTGCTTGCGCACTCAGGATCTGCAAAAAATATATAATGATTACTCAAAACCCTGATTGGCAGTTCTCCAAAGATATCTCTGGGTAAGCCGCGGCAGAATTGGCTTACTTATTCTCTAAGAACAATAGACAAAACATTCAAAAATGTTTTGAGTTGTTCAATTTCAAGGTTTATCTTATGAGATGACTGGGGCAGACAGACCAAGAAAAAAGTTAAACACAATATAGGCATTTTATCGGATATGAAAGTCGATGTGACAATTGACTGCAGGTGGAGTTAGATAGAGTGGAGTAGGTATTTTAATACCCCATCAGCTACACTACAGTACAGGGTATAGGCGACCGAGAGGAAGAAGCCTATTGTGGTGGACAGACCAGCTCCGTGATAGCACTAAATCGAAAGTCCACGATGCATTACACAGCGCCGAAGACCGCCATAAGTGGAAAGCGATCGTCCACTAAATAATTCGTAGAGGTCATGACCCTCAGCAATAAGGAACACGACACAAGGAGGAAGAGCTACGCTACAGGAGTAGGTGACTCTTTTAACTGACTTAAAAAGGTGGTTCTATATTTCACTGTATCAATTTTTTTTTTATATCTGGTTCATCAGGTCTATAGGTATTCAGCGAGGCAAATGGTAATGCTACCGGCATTATGGGCACTTTAAGGACCCTGCTCTGAGGCTTCATAGTTTAAGTTCTTTTTTTTTTAAGCGTATTAGTATATTTTACACAGACTTTGGGTGGGATAACAAATACACCAGGAATAGTGAAAAAATTAAAAACTTGTAAAAAGGTAAGAAAAAAGTACTTACACTGAGCGCAAACACCAAGAGTCCAAGAGACAGCCAACGCATTTTGCAGTCTTTTAAAGTACTTGACTATAAGACTACAGGAGTCAAATTGACTATGATTACCTCTGAAAAATCCTCCTCTTATATACCAGTAATATCAACGTGTGCAAATAATTGCAGAGCAATAAATAATATCAATTTTAGGCAGCATGTATTTATTGCAGAAAAGCAAAATTTGCGAACAAAAGATATTTTCAACTGTTTAAATTTCTTTTGTTCTTGCTCGGCCATAAATTTAATTCGCTCGTGACGTCTGTTTGGTGAACAGAATTCGCGAAATTCAGTACCTACTCGCTTTTTTAGGGGATTTGGGACTCACATGACTTGAGTCTAAACATACAGTAGCCAGCCTTATGGGCATAGGGACTACTGGATTGTAGCGATCTGGAGGACCACTTTTTTCCCCTTAGTGTTGGAATGACTTTTGGCCACGTGTTAAGCACTGCTTTTTACTTAGCCTACGAGTAAACAAACATTCCCTTGCCCTTATCCTGTTTATTTGGGGTTGGCGCAGCATGTTTTCTTCCTCCATTCCTCCCGATTACTCGTAGTCATGTCGTTTATTTCCTTCTTATTCATAATCATCTCTCACAGAATCCATCCATCTTTTCTGTGGTAGTCCTCTACTTCTGTATCCGTCCACATTCATGCTTAACGGTTTTCTGGTTACATGGATTTCCTCTCTTCGCGTCACGTACCCATACCATGATAGTACGTTAGAAATTAGTAAAGCTTTTAATTTATTTGTAGACTACGAGAAAATAAAAATAATTAAAAAGTTAAGAACTGAGCCTGATCAGATCGGCCAACATTTATGGCTGATCTGATCAGGTTGATTATTTTCTTATTAATTAATAATTAGCCGTATGTATCGAGTACTATAAATCGCTGTAAACTAGTACATTGTTGGCCACTGACAAGTGTTTTTTTCATATGCATAGAAATTATTATATGGTTTCCATTTAAACTCCAAGAACTAAAACGACCTCTTTAGCCGCGCTTCGCAAAGCTAAAGTAACGCGCTTTTCGAGCAGGAGAAGGGAAAAGTTTAACAAGACCTGTCCCAATTCGGACCACACGTTTATATTTGCTGAATTTGTTTGATTGGTGCCTGATGCTTGTCGGTTATTCAATGTTTGACACCAACTTCAAATGGTCATTACGATTATACTCAATATAAGAAATTGTATGTTCGTTACGCTTTAAACACATATTACTTATACTTCTGAGCATTCAAACATCCGCATATACTACAGAAATGTTGGCGAAGCCGGACCAGAAACGCTTCGCTCGGTCAAAAGGCACATGATCCTACAGTCCTCGAAAAATAAAAAGCCAGATCTGCCCCAGCTAATAGGACAGACCAGCCAGTTTGGCCGGACATTTGGGTAAAAAGACGCTACATTATTGAGGACTTGTTGTCTCACGAAACTCTCGGCGCCTGCTCGTTTGCGAAATATAAAAAGCCTTACAAGCTGGACACCGTTTATTTTGGCCGGACACGCAATCAAAAAGCCTAACTGTGTCCGGCTGTATCCGGACGCCTGGCAACGCTAGGCCCTGCTTGTCCGAGGAGTAATTTTAACGTCTCTTCACCGGCTGGTACTTACCTCCACTAGCATGTGACTGCTGGTAGCTTGAATAATTAAAGATCATGAATCTATTATATGTAATACAACAACGTAATAATACCAAATTTCTAAACACCAGTCGCCAAATGGCGATCAAACGTCCCAAACCTTTTTTTTACTTACGTACTGGTTATTTACGTACGTATCGTACGTTACGTAAGTATCTGATTAAGTATGTAAATAGTGATTCAATGAAGGCGCAAAATTCTACTTTTACACAGGCAGGAGGGACTCCATCGCTAATTGTGGTATCCCGTGTTGGCATCAGGGATGGGCATTGGTGACCACCACCGTCATCATCATTATCATCACCGTCAACATCGCCACCATCATCATCATTACCAGCATCATAATCATAACAATTTCCATCTGTATGTTTTAGGTCATGTAGTTTGATTCTATATCGCGTAGAAGGCAAATGTATTTATCGCGGTGGCCGTCCCCGCCGGCTGAGACGACGGTGTACACGTAGTGTTCCTGTTTTGTCTTTTCATCTTTTGTCTGTCGTCTATTGCCAATTCATATGCAAAATATAACTAGAGTAGGTGGCGCTTCACCTACGTATTAGGAATAAAGCTAAGCCAATATTGACACAGCTAACTACGTAGTGTTTTTGTCGTGAATTTACTCAGTTGTGTCGAAGCTATGCGGTACGGCGGAGTGTGTACCATGGGACTCGCGTTATGGCCGATTGTAAGTAGTTTTCTTTAATATTCCATTCTCCTTCCGTTAAACGTTTCCAATGAGTTCTCACCATTACCTATTTTAGCGATATGCTTTATCCGAAGTAATGTGTGCTGCTCTGTGGCGGCGCCACAATAATGAAAAGCAATGCATTATATGGTGGATTGATGTACGTTGAACGTACCCCATGTACGTATCATGATTTTGGCTGTACCTGTACCAAGGAACGAAATAATGGACATTGATCGTGGCGGCGCTGGGGAGCATACTCTGCAGCGGCGCCATCCACCGAGAACTCATAGATAGAAATGATATTAGCTATTATTTTCTTCTGGAAATTTATGTACTAGTGCTATTTATTGTCTACCTATTGATAAAAATCATTATTAATAATAAGTGTTTTTTTTTTGATTCCGAGTTCTAACCTATCACTTCGATAAACTTTTAAACATTCTGCCGTTTAATTTTCTTATAAAACAGTAGGGACCAAGGAATACTAACTCGAACAGCCAATTGGAATTAATTAAATTTAATTCAATCACGAATTAATAATGTCAATTTTCAATACGTACAGAATAATTAGCACTAGTACATCAATTTCCATAAGAAAATAATAGCTAATGTCATTTCTATCTATGAGCTCTCTGTGGCGCCGCTGCAGAGTATGCTCCCCAGCGGCGCCACAATCAATGTCCATTATGTCGTTCCCTGGTACAGGTACAGCCAAAATTATGATATGTACACGGTGTACGTTCAATGTACATCATTTCACCATATAAATCATTGATTTTCATTATGGTGGCGCCGCCACAGAGCAGTACACGAAGTAATCGCAAATCGCAAACGTCCATAAGCGGCGGTAACGGCTTAACATCAGGCGGGTTGCATGCTTGTTTGTCAAAGTCGTAGTATAAAAAATTATTTTAGACATTTTCTTTCAGTTAGTGTTTTTTTTGGATAAAATTGAATTGCCAGGCACGAGTGGTAAATTAAATATTGCTATAAGCAGCGTATTTTTTACTTTTCTGCGTACGAAAAAAGGGAGGTGTTATGAGTTTGAAATGATGTGTACACACACTCGCTTTTTCATATTATGACAAATATATTGATAACTAGCTGTGGCCCACGGTGTTACCTGCTCATTCCACAGGAACACTAAAATTATCCTATGTCCTTCCCCGGGACTCAAACTATCTCCATACCAAATTACATCTAAATCGCTTCAGCGGCTTAAGAGTGAAGAGGTAACAGACAGACAGACACATTTTTTGTAGTGAATATTACTTTTCCCCGAGTTCTAGGTAGTAACATAGCTATTTCATGCTTTTTTTGCTTGCAGTCGAAAATAAGTTTTGCGCCGCGTGAATTTTGAGTAGTTTTTGAAACAGAAAATAATCAATGAAAAATTCAAACTGTAGGTTTCAAATATGTATCAATAAATCCCAATAGCCCTGTTCTAGGTAGTAACATCAATTTTTAAAAGGAATAAGGCCTCTTAATCGTTAGAAGTACTCATATGTATAAATTCGTAGTTGATTGTGGAGATTTCTAGAAGATTTTTTCGCTTTTGATCTTCGAAATGTCATTGAAACCTATTGCGCTATGTATGGGGTAAATTAAATCATGAATTAAAGTAATGAAACATGACTGTAATGTCTCATTACTTTTATAGTGAGTAACATCACATTTTTTAGGGTTCCGTAGTCAACTAGGAACCCTTATAGTTTCGCCATGTCCGTCTGTCCGTCCGTCCGCGGCTTAGCTCCGTGATCATTAGTACTAGAAAGCTGAAATTTGGTATGAGTATGTATTTTTTTTGATAAAATCAGCAGTTTTGTAAATATTCGCTCCGAAAATAAAAAAAAATTGCGCCAAAAAAAAAATTGATTTTCAGCCACGGGTTAAAAAATTATGGAAATAATCATGACAATTAGTACTTTCAATGAAAACTATATTGAACAAAATCGGTCGAGCCGTTTTTGAGTTATCACAAAATTTCACAATTTTCTTTAAACGGACGTAAGTTGACTTCCAGAATAAGTAATTACAGTTACTTTGACGCTTACGATCTTTTTATAGAGCTTGAAATCTTTCTTGTAACTTAAAACCTGTTTTAAGCCCGTCTATTGTGAAGGATGAGCTACTACGGAACCCTACACTGAGTGTGGCCCGACATGCTCTTGGCCGGTTTTCTTTTTTATATTAGATCAAAGCAAAAAATAAAAAATAGTGCGTGGAGTCCCTCCGCGCGGAAGAAGTGAAACTTCATAATGTAGAAATGAAAATAGGAAGGGAGAAATTGATTTTTAGTGAACTCATATTGTTTCCTTAAGACAAACTTCTTCACTCTCGCTCTGTCTCTTTCCATTCCCCCTCCCCAGGAGCGTTGAACGTTTTACGCAACAGTGCTTTCCTACCCCCTCCACGGTAGCGTTAAACGTTCAACGCAACCGTTAAACGTTTAACGCAACCTTGTTGGAAGTCGCATTAGAAGTTTCACTTCAAAAATTGAAATGCGTAACTTATCCGGGTATCGAACCCTGTACATCTGGATTACCGGTCCCACTTGTTAACCTCTCCACCACCCTAACGCCAGATAACCTTTCGAATTTTTCCTTATGCTTTGTGTGTCGATCTTTGCATTGTTTATTTATATCGTGAACTATTATTTATGTTATTTGTTTGTTTCAGATATTGAGCTTTGCTCTGGCGCTGCCTAGCCAAGGTGTTCTACTTGTAAATATTAATTTTAAAAGATTAACAAATTTCCAAGTTGAGAAAGTTAACCATAACGTTATTTTTTATACCTCAAAATAAAATACGGGACCCTTATAGCATCACATTGTTGCCAACCGTCCGTTCGTCTGCTTGTCTGTCTGTTAAGACCCTTTATCTAGGATACGCGTGGAGGTATCGTGTTGAAATTAAAACCATATATAATCAGGTCTAGAGTCCCTTGAAGCTGTGAAAAATCAAACTTCTAAGTAAACGTAAAAAAAAGATACCGCCGTTTTAGCCGAAAAAACGTATATTTCGACACTCTCAAGGGAATCAAAATTTATAAGTTACTTTCCGTTGACCTAGAACTATGAAATTCGGCAAGTAATACCGTCTTAGTATAGGGAAAAACCTGAAAACCATACATTTTTAATTAAATCGTAAATAATATAGTCTCTATTCAAAGTACGTAAAACAGTGTGCCAACGGTAAAGTTAAGTTTGTCACTCGGTACAGTTGTATCTTTTCGTTGGATCAATATGTAGTGCTTTAATAGTTCGTATGGAACCCTCGGCGCGTCAGTCCGACTCGGACTTGACCGGCCTTTCTTTATTATTTCTCCGATAACGCTGTCAATTTTAAAACCATAGATTTTGTTGAATTACTGCAAGGTACCCGCAACTTCGCACGCGTAGTTTTTTTTTTATACTGTAATAGGGGAAGGGGGGGGGGGGAGTGTCCTTTAACCATCTTTGGATGTCCAGCTATCCCCGTACCAAAATTGGTAAAAAGTTATCCAGCCGTTTCGTTGTGATGAGACGACAAAGGAAATGATGCCCAACGGATGGCGCCGGGCGCCCATACAAGACAAAATACGCTCCTGCATCACGCTATTAAGATTTTACCTGAAATCATGACCTCTCCCTAAAAAACTGATTTTAATATTAATCTAGAATTTCATTAAACTCCGTAATTTCGCCTGGGATACCTAGTCATCATCGTCTATTTTTATAAAAGTTGAAAATACCCTCTAGTTTTAAGACTACTAAAAACTAAAACTACTAAATAGAAAGTGCATCTCGCATCAATTGCGAGTCGGACTCGCGAACCGAAGGTTTCGTCCAACTAAATATTTCTTAACTTTTTTGTTTTCTGTAATTGTTGTTATAGCGGCAACAGAAATACATCATCTGTGAAAATCTCAACTATCGCGGTTCATGAGATACACCCTGGTGATAAACGGATAGAAAGCGGAGGCTTAATAATAGGGTCCCGTTTTGCCCTTTAGGTACGGAACCCTACTTAGGCGGGAATTACAACTTATAGGCGATGATAGGTATCCCAGGTGAAGTCACGGGGCTTAGATAGATAGCATTCATTCAATAAAAATACAAAGATTGTGTTTGAAATAAAACTTAAGGTACACAAAGAATAATAAGTCACTTCAACCTAATTATTATATCTATAAATCACAAAAATATTCATCCACACTATAAGTTTACGGTAGTTTTATGGTATAGAAGACCTACTGGTTTATATATTCTGTATCATATGGTCTTACTTTATTTTCCAGACCCGCCCGCGCCTCCTCGACCCAGTTGCATTCGTATGACTCCAGAAAAAGAACAGCAAATTGACCTAATCGTCGAGAAACTTGGCGACTTCCTGAACCACCTTACTATCGAGCATGAACATTTCGATATTCGTCTCATAAAACTGTCAATAGAGCAGCACTCTGAAGATGAAGTGGAAGAGAAAGAGACAGTCCTTCAACTCTCTGTCAACGACTGCGAACTGACAGACGACGAATTAGAAGAAATCGATCATCATAGGGAAAAGACTAAACAACACGAACTGGAAAGAGAAAAAGAAAAACAGGCTAAAGATCAAAAAGAGAAATTAAACAAAGAACAGAAAATTACAACTGATAAAAAATCGGTTCATAATAACACAGATGCAAATGCTACAAAGGACTGTGATAATGAAGATTTGCAGCCTAAAAAGAACGTCGAAGTTATGTATTTACATTTGGACGAAAATGGTGAGAAGCTTGACGAAGCTTTGGGCAAGAAACGTCCTAAGCTCATTTACGTACAAGAAGACAAAGGCCAGATTGACTATTGGTATGCGAAAACTCTTAGAAGATAAGAACATTCGCCGAATCAATTAATATATAATGTTTCAGTTGTTCAGCGTCCCAACTTGCTTTACAAGATTGTTTGACTACAAAATAAAAAATATTTGCATTTGCTTAAAGTTTATACTAGTTAACTGGTTTGTGTTTAATATATTACTTTGACTATAACCTTTAATCCTGCACCGACTACATATTTCAGTTTAAAGTTTAAACCAGTGGGCGCGCGACTGGTAGAGAATACCTTAAGGCCGTTTGTAAATTTTAGTACCTATTGTACAATAAAGTTTAAATAACTATATATATATCTAAACGGACGTGACGCTTTGCTTCTGGAACTCACAATTATTACCTAACTATAACATGTATTTTGTAACTCAAATGTACTTAACACGGTCACGGAGATATGACCATTTTGACAGTTACATACTGCGGCACAGACCACTCGTACAAAAAAATTTTGTTCTAGCTAAAAACGCCACAACGCATTTGCATTTATATAATAAATAACCAAAAATAAACTTTTAAAACACCCCCGACACAAGTAGCTGGTCATCACGAGACCCTCATTCAATGAGTGGTATAGAAAATGCTACTGAACTGAAACTGAACATAAATACTAAATTTGAAATTCTTAGCTTCAATATTGGCTGAGACCTTGTCACTTGTTCCAATTAAAGCTGAATATTTTGGAAACTTCTGGTCCCATTTCCACCAAACTTAGCTCAGAGCCATCTCAACGGACAAGTCTTTCCATTAAAAAAAACACACACGAATTGGTCCATTCGTTTGGGAGCAACGATGCCACAGACAGAAACACAAATATAAAGAAACTTATAACACCCCTCTTTGGGTCCTAATGTACGTTTCTCAACGTACTGTCCGTGAAAGTTAATACTGAAACTTATAAGGTCAAACATTATTATATGTATATTTTACCGTAGAGAATAGTAAACAGCCCCGTAAATTGACACTGATAGATGGATGAGTTAAACTAAATGTGCAATAAGTAAACTGTACCTATACCTGTAACCATTTTTGCATCCAGGATACCGTTTAGCTCATAGAATTACTATAAAGTTCAAGTTAAATTTTATTGAAAAAATCTGATTTACTTATTTGAATGTAAAATGTAATTGTTTTCCAAAGTAAATGTATCTATATAAATGAGTTTAAAATTAACACGCCTCCAAAGTGTAATTTTATGTAATTTGATTGTAATCATACTGTTACTGTAGATTCATTCAGTGAAAAATACAGTAAACATCTTTGTAATTTTTAAACGCATGGAATACTGTAGGCTGATTCATTTCCATATTAAGTGTTAGCTTCGTTAGTTTCATCAGCCATTTATTAAATTTTTATGGGTCTATGAGTACTATCGCTTTGATTGTACCGTGACAGACAGCAGTTTGTTTATTTTTTTTATTTTTACAAGAAACTTTATATAACCTAATATACAATGTTTATCAAAAATTATCGTTTTATTTCTAAATCACAACCTCACACAAATCGATCTAGTCCCACAGTTAGCTCTAGTAGGCTTGTGTTATGGACACTGGACGACGATAAACAGACTTATATAAATAAATATATACTTTGATAACATCCATGACGAACGCACAAATATTCGAGTTCATCACACAAATATTTGCCCTTGCTGGGATTCGAACTTAGGACCGCCGGCTCAGTATGTAGTTGCTGTCATGGTATTTGAGAACTTGGCAATACCGGCACGCGGATGGTCACTAATTCGATGGTCTGACCAAGTGAAAGAGGCCACCTCATCATTAAAATTCTACCAGCCAGCCTATTAACTCCGTCCAGAAGCGCAGGATTCTCGTGGTGTCTCCGCAGGCTTCTCGAAGTGACCTCGGTGCTTTGAGGATTTGAGCCCGTTGTTTTGCTACGGCGACGCATTCCAGGATCATGTGGGTAGCTGTATCTTCGGCCGATAGGCCTCCCCTACACAGGAGGCTATAGTCATTTGAAGAAGGAGTATCTGAGAGAACAATTTATTCAGTAACACAGTTATTACACTTTTATAATAAACTGAAACTATAAAACTAAAATTAATAATAAGTAAAACTAATTATAAAACTAAAAGGGTTCTGTGAACCGTTCCGGAAGATACCTGGTTCAAAGGTCCCTAGAATACTAGAGGATTTGCCGCACTGTATCGTCAGGGAGATCCTTTGAGAGCGGGGGTCCACGCCTCGGTCCCTCAGCCTTCGCGCCAGCGCGACAAATTCCTTAGTCTCGGCGCACCATGGCCCACCGGTCTCTACGGCAACCGGGATGAACTCATACACCGGATCCAGGTTGCTGCACTTCACGCGCTTTAGTTTAGCGGTGGTTTCGGCAGCCCCAACGGCACGTGTCTTATCAGTCAGGTGAGAGGGAGGAAAGGTGCTGACGCAGGTTGCGTCTCATATAAGTATAACAATAATCCATCAATATCTTAGAAACATGTTTCGTAATTGGTTAAGTTTTGGAGGAGGAAACACATGAGAATAAAACCTCGATTCGTTTGTATAAATGAGTAGTGGCATTTCCTCTAAAGATGACATTGTCTCCACCCAGGTGTCATCTATCTACGAGTATAATAAACGGAAAAGTCCTGACTGACTGACATATCAACGCAAAGCCGAAAATACTGAACCTAGAAACTTGAATTTTCTAGAATAGATCAAGTAGGTATACGGTGCAAGCAAGGAATAAGAAGGGATATTTTAAAATACAACCCCTAAGGGGATCAAATTGGGGATGATAGGTAGTTTGTATCGAAATTGTGTAATTTTTAGGGTTCCGTACCCAAAGGGTAAAAACGGGACCCTATTACTGAGACTTCGCTGTCCGTCCGTCCGTCCGTCTGTCACCAGGCTGTATCTCAAGAACAGTGATAGCTAGACACTTGAAATTTTCACAGATGATGTATTTCTATTGCCGCTATAACAACAAATACTAAAAATGAAATAAAATAAATATTTAAGGGGGGCTCCCATACAACAAACTTGTTATACCTATATATACATATATATAGGTACGGAACCCTTCATGCGCGAGTCGGACTCGCACTTGCCCAATTTTTAAGTAAGAGGTACACATCTTTGTGTAAGTATACATTTTCCATCTAAAAACACGAAATCTTCAGGAGATCAAATCTTGAGATCCTTTGAGTAAGAGGTGTATGATTTAATATTATTATGTGTGTTGACTCGTCTTCCAATATACCTCTATAACATTTTTCTTTCGAGAGTTTTTTAAAAAGTGCGTCACTATGTTTTTCAATACGTATTACATATTTGCTCAGTGCATTGTGCGGGGTATAATAGTTATTTGTTCAATAAGCACCTATAAGCACTATTAATCAATTTATCCTTTGTTGCAAACTACACGGTTGTAATGGAACAGATGAGTAAATAGGAGTTCATTGGATAATGGCTTGGAGCCTCATTCGACTGACATTGATAAATAGCTATTTGAACGATTTATCGGTATATTATTCAATAACACACAGGTGAGACCAAAAGTCAAAAGAAATATATGTATGTATTTATCGACCTAGCGACCTAGTCCCAAACTACTTAATAGGTCGAACAAAATAAGCCGAATATGGGCAATCAGGGGAAATAATTCGTGTAGTTTTGAAAATTGGTACACTTATACCTTCCGGTGTCTAGATGAACATACTAGTGCTAAAAGTCCTCGAGGGTGAGGGTGTACTAAGGGTGTAGGGGGGTTCGAAGGTACCTTTTTTCTGATTTTTGCTCATAACTCGAATATTTATAGAAATAGCATTATGATTACTTGGGACAAAAGTTTCTGAATAAAATTTCCTACTGGTCATAATTAATTTTTACTCTATGATCAATACTTTGGGAGCTACAGGGTGTGTAAGTTAACGAAAATATTAAAAAGTAGTTGTTCAAGAAAACGTAGTTTTTTCGTAATTGTTCATCATAACACTTGTGTTGTACAGTTAAGAAATTCCCGTCACCAGCAAATTCCCATCTGGGAATATTCCAAGAAAATTCCCATTGTTCCCGGGAATATACGAGCTTGGTGGATCCATGCCTTTGGTATTTAGTTTTTAGCGAATTAATTGAACACAAACAAACCGTTTTCGCTTTTTGACTCATCCCGAATCACCACTTATAGTGAGTATCATAAAATTGTCATGATGATGGAACCTGGAAGCCTGTAATGGATCGGATCTCAGGATACGTTCAACGTAGACATGTGCAGTTTTCGCATTTTAATTCATCTTGATGAGCAGTTAGAGCTGGTATCACAAAATAAACCTGATGATCGACCCTGAAAGCCCATAATGGATCTCAGGATCCATTCAACGTAGACATGTGCTGTTTTCGTATTTATGCTTATCTTGATGAGCGTTAGAACCTGTATCATAAAATTTACTTGATGATGGACCCTGGAAGTGCCTATTGGATCTCAGGTTTCATTCAACATAGTTAGAATAGAATAGAATACTCTTTTCACTTCTCATGCTCTAAAAGTTCGACTTTATGCTGTGCGTAGGCGACATAAAGTCGCTTTTTATGCTCTAGAGCATAAAGTAAAATCTTCGTCGAAGACCAAGGCGATCGGTCCAACAGCCACACGAAAAAATAAAACTTTATAGAATAAACTCTTATTTTTTTTTTCGTTTCGTTAGTATTCTAAGACCAAGGCAAAAATACCAACAGCCAAAGTACACAGAAAAATTCTTGAAATAAACTTGTAATTTTTACTTACTATCGTTTATTACTTTTTTAATTTATTTTTATTTTAGTAAATCAATACTACAACAATAATTTATCGTAGATATAAATGTTTTTAAATTTTAATTAAATTTGTTTTGAAGTATATTATTTACATGATGTAGTTTAATGTTCTCGCAATCGAAGTGAAAAGTAGAGTGTGCAACTCGTCCATAAAACGCATTTTACACTCGACTTTATATTCATCCTCGCTCGCAAGCTCGCTCGGATGGATAAACGTCTCGTATAAAATGGTGCGTTTTATGCACTTGTTGTACAATCTACTATTTCACTTCTCCTGCTCAAAAAGTATGTCGTTTTAAGTTCGCAAAGCGGGGCTAAAATAGTACATTTAGCCCCTAGGGTTTAAAAGGAAACCATATAATCCCATACAAATTTCTATGACACTGAAAAAAAAATCTTGTTACTGGCCAGCTACATACTATTTACAAATAGAATAAACCAACGTGCAACCTGATCAGATTGACCCAATTAAAAAAATTAACCAAAAAGTTTTTATTTACAATGTACTGGAATATTAACTGAAATTTTATTTTAGCACGTTTTATAATCAACGAAAAGAAATTTAATATTAAACATTATATCTTGGCTAAGAATATTAAGTGATAAAAAAAATAGTACTTTTAATTTTTCTTAAAATAAATAAGTAATATTAATTTTTAAGTTTTTTATTTTTTTCTGTCGAAGTGAAAAGCAGAGTGTTTAACACGGGGCTACAAGCCATTATGACACTCAGATATATTTGGCCTCGCTCACTTCGTTCTCTCGTCCAAATAATTACCTCGTGTCATAATGGCTTGTTTTAGCCCCTTGTCAAACAATCTACTATTATTGCACACCTCAAGAAGAAAGAAATACAAATACAGATGACACTTAACATTACAATAGAGGCAAACAATAGGCGATAGTTATATGCAGTTGTCACATTTCTACTCACATTGATGAGCAATTAGAGCTGGAAGTGCGTTATGGATGGGTACTGTGGGAGGTGTAACTCTGGTAGAAGGTGCAAACACAAGAAAGAACTTGGATTATAATTTATTTAGCGTTCAGCCACGATACAGAGCTTAAGCATGAATGCCCGGCTCTCTTGGTGAGTGACAGAGACGGCCATAATTCTTGTTGGATCGTGTATTGTCCACAATCTATGATCGTCTGTAGGCTACTTAAGTGAATGCAATTTTTATCTATGGAATGTATAATCTGTGTCTCTTCCCTCTTCTAAGATGTCAGCCATAGCGACAAGTAGCTTTCTAGATAGCTTTAGTAATTTTATACTTTTAACCCTTTGACAAAATGTAAGTGCCTCGTTATTCTGAGTAATAAATGATTTACTTCAATGCTGCATAAAGGTGCGTTATAATTTCCAATCTACCAGCCTCGCCCTCCGCCTCCAGAGCAGTCTTGTGTCGTGCGGTACAAGTGCACACTGCAATCCATGGTCTCCACAACAGGTTTGGCCCCAGTGAATCGAGAAACATCCGGCGCTTGTAAGATCGGCGCGACCAGATTTTATGCGCACAGCATTCTGCTAACATGTCATCGGCCGACAATTCTAATATTGAGGTTAGACCGGAATTGGAACGTTCTACAATGACTACGAATTCCTCGGCGGTGTTGTTGGGCGGAGCAGGCGCAGTGGAGAAGCTCGAGGGGGCTGGTAATTATCATAATTGGAAATTCGCATTGAAGATGACACTTAAGTTGGAAGGTCTTTGGGATCTCATCGAGAGAGACGAGTTGACTGAACTCACGGGCTCGGATGTCGTGCGCGATCAACGCGCGCTGGCTCGCCTGTGTCTAAGTTTGAAGCCGGGGCTATACCAATATGTTCGGGAGGCTGCAACAGCTAGACAAGCGTGGAGGAAGCTGTCTGATGTATTCGAGGACCGTGGTCTATACCGACGCGTTCTTCTTTTAAGACAACTCCATCGTATAGAGTTCAACGACTTCAACTCAATGTCTGCTTATATAGAGAAAGTAATGTCACTTGTACATCAACTATCGGATATCGGAAAAACTGTGGAAGATGAAGAAATTGCTGAAATTTTGCTGAGTGGTCTACCTCAGGAGTACGACCCTCTGGTGTCAAATTTGGAGACTCTTTGTCTTTCGTCGAAGCTTTCTAGTGAACTAGTCAGAACCAGACTACTCCAGGAGGCACAACGGAAAGATGACTCGAATGGTAACTCATCAACTTCAACGACAGCCTTTGTCAGTAAGAAACAAGTACTGTGCCGTTATTGTGGTAAACCTGGACACTTTAAAGCCAAATGTTTCAAGCTGAAGCGCGATCAGTTGAAGAAGAAGGAGAGTAAGGAGCCGCCCGTTACTGCTTACCTGGCTCATGGTGTCACTGAAGTATATCTGGATAGTGGATCTTCAAATCATCTAGTGAACAACAAGAATTTGCTGTCAAAAGTAAAGGACACTAGTGTGCAAGTGATAACTGCAGCCAATAATCAGCATATGACCAGTACATGTTCAGGGGAAATGCAGATTATTTTTAATGAACAGGTTAGAACACTTAAAAATGTTATGTTTGTCCCCAATTTATCAGTCAATCTCTTATCAGTCTCTAAATTGTGTCAAAGTGGTTTTGTTGTTGAATTTAATGAGAATGGTTGTTTTTTATATGATGATAGGAGTTGTAAAAGTTCTGGCAATTATTTTGCAAAAGCTTATTGCTCTAATGGCATTTATAAATTAGATGGTCATGTATGTGAGAGTAACTCGCTCAATAAGATGCACTCTTTGATCCTGCAAGAGAGGCAGGATTCACCGAGCGCAGCAGTCGCTGCCTCTGCCATGTCCAATTTGGATTTGTGGCATCGACGGCTTGGTCACTTAAGCATCGCAGGTATGACTAGGTTAAGAAAGCATGTGTGTGGTGTCGTGTTTCAGGGTGAAGCTCATGACAAGTGTGAGGCTTGTCTTAAGGGGAAGGCATCGGCCGTGCCTGTCCCTGATGCGAGCTCAAGCAGGACAACACAGCCGCTACAGCTCATACACAGTGATGTGTGTGGACCGCTGCCGGAGGCTAGCTGGGGTGGAGCGAGATACTTAGTCGCGTTTACGGACGACTTTACAAGAAAAAGTTTTGGATATCTAATGAAGAATAAATCTCAGGTAATGAGCTATTTTATTCTATTTAAAGCCTTAGTAGAGAAACAACTCAATTTGCCTATTAAATGCTTACGTACGGATAATGGTATGGAATATTGTAACTTAAAGTTTACTAGATATTTGCAAAAAGAAGGCATTATCCATCAGACCACTGTTCCTTATTCTCCATTTCAAAACGGGGTTTCTGAGAGATTTAACAGAACAATTTTTGAAAAAGTGCGTTGCATGCTACAGCATTCGTCGTTGGATAAGCGCTTTTGGGGTGAGGCCGCTATGACGGCTATATATTTGAAGAATAGGTCACCCACAGCGGCTTTGTCTGGACTGATTCCTGAAGAGGTTTGGTCAGGGTCAAAGGTTGACCTCCGCCATCTCAGGATTTTTGGCTGCGCTGCTTATTCGCTTGTTCCCAAAAATAAACGGGATAAGCTAGACGCTAAGGGGAAGGAATTTATATTTGTGGGGTATTCTGAGACTTCAAAAGGGTATCGTCTTGCTGATCCCTTGTGCCCTACAAAGGTCATTGTTTCACGTAATGTAGCATTTATTGAAAACAAGTTTAGGCATTCCTATCAGAAACCATCTCAGGCTGACATCGAGGCACTAAATGTTTTTAATTTTGACTGTGATATACAACAGAACTGTGATAAAAACATTAATTTATTGAATTTTAATAATGATGAATTAAATGTCAGTAATAATAATAATGATGAATCTAATAATGAAAATAATGATTTTAATAGTGATAATATCTCAATTTCAGATGGAGTGTACTGTACGGGGAGCGAGGATGAGTCCGACTTAGACTCTGCTCGTTTGTCTGCAGGCGAGACAGGTGACGAGCCTGTACCTACGCCGTGTGGAACTGCAGCTGGAGACGGTGCTGCGACTGGTCTGGCAGAGACTACAGCTCGGGATGAGACTGGTGCTGCAGAGACTGTCGCTTCGCACACTGGCCGGCCTATCCGCTCTACACGTAATGTACCACCTCAGAGATTTTCACAGTATCATATGTCTGACATAAGTTTCTTAGTTTATGAGAACGCTCTCATCTCTGAACCACTCACTTACGATGAGGCGATGAATTCTTCAAACAGCAAAGAATGGCAGGAAGCCATGAAGTGTGAGTACGACGCTCTTGTAGCTAACAAAGTGTGGGAATTGGTAGACAGGCCATTAGATAGAAATATAATTAAGTGTAAATGGGTTTACAAAGTAAAGTATGATGCATCTGGTAAATTTGATCGCTTTAAAGCTTGTTTAGTTGCCAGAGGTTTTACACAGTGTCATGGTATAGACTACTTTCTTACATTCTCACCAGTAGTACGTCACTCAACTATGCGAATTCTGTTCTCAATTGCTAATCAATTTGATTTAAGTATAGATCATTTAGATGTAGCTACAGCGTTTTTGAATGGCGATCTAAATGAGACAATATTTATGGAACAAAACCTTTAGGTAAATTGAAGCATGAGCGTTTTGTCACAGCTATGAATTTAGTTCCATTTGTATGAATGCAATGTAGAGTCACATATGTAATAATATAGAGTTTATATTTTATGTCTGTGATAATTTAATTTAATTGTTTTGCATTTGTTTGCATGTACATTGTGCACAATAAGGGGAAGTGTTGGATCGTGTATTGTCCACAATCTATGATCGTCTGTAGGCTACTTAAGTGAATGCAATTTTTATCTATGGAATGTATAATCTGTGTCTCTTCCCTCTTCTAAGATGTCAGCCATAGCGACAAGTAGCTTTCTAGATAGCTTTAGTAATTTTATACTTTTAACCCTTTGACAAAATGTAAGTGCCTCGTTATTCTGAGTAATAAATGATTTACTTCAATGCTGCATAAAGGTGCGTTATAATTTCCAATCTACCAGCCTCGCCCTCCGCCTCCAGAGCAGTCTTGTGTCGTGCGGTACAAGTGCACACTGCAATCCATGGTCTCCACAACAATTCTAAATATTTAAATATACTTTTAATATAAAATCTAGTTGCCAGTTCTGCTGTCAATAACCAAATAGAACCTTACAGTACACTACAAAACTCCGACATTTTATATGTCCGAATGCATCACTATTCCGAGTTTTCATAATTCCGAAAACCATGTTCTGGTGAAGTATATTGACTTTTTTTGGGATAATATATAACCCTAACCTAACCTAATTAAATTGTGTCACATACCATCCACAGCAAATATCATCGTTTGGCGTGATAGCGCTTTCGGTATTATGAAAATTCGGCATTATGATGGATTCGGATAAATGAAACTTCGGAAGTTTTAGGTGTTCCCCAACCCTGGAACTGAAACTCTCAGATTATTAACAGGTATAATCACGGGACATAACAGCCTTAACAGGCACCTACACATTATGGGTGTAGCAAGTGATCCATACTGCTCGCATTGTGGCCAGGAGGAGACAAGTAAGCATGTTTTTATTTTATTTTTATTTATTGGACCTTCAACAATAAGTATACACTTTTACACTTTTTTTATACAATTACAGATTTAAAACTAAGTATCTTATAATTAAAATAAATTGTTACTTGCTCTTTATTGTAACTTTAACTAAACTTATATTATAAAATACACTTAAATTAAAATTTTGTAGGCAAAATACAAAACATTTCCTTAACGAGAGCAGCCTTTATGCAAGAGATTGATGAGAAGTTGAGATCAATACAGTGCTGCAACTCCCTATATTATATAGAAAACATGCGCGAGAGCGGACAGTGTCGTTTGAGATTGGTGCGACAATTAGTTGAGCCAAAGAGTCTTAAGTTACCTGGCCTAGGCATTTTAGACGGAACATGAAAATTTATTTTTAGCAGTAAATCAGGACAGTTTAGACTACCGGTGACAATTCTTTTTAGGAAAATTAAATCCATCATACGCCTTCTTGCCGACAGCGATCCTATTTTAAAAGATTTGAGACGTGCGTGATAACTTTTAAGTTCCTTATTTTTCTTATAACTGTATGTTAAACTTGATATAAATCTTTTCTGGACTTTTTCAATTCTATTTATGTTAACATTATAACACGGGGACCAAACTACGCTGCAATATTCTAAATTACTCCTAACCAATGCATTATACATAGGTAATAATTTTCGTGTCAGTTTTCCTAAAATTCTTGCACTCTCTTAATACAAAACCTAACAGTCGCGAAGCTTTTAAGACAATCTCATCAATGTGTTCATTGAATTTTAGCTTACTATCGAAAATAACTACAAGGTCCCTTATGCTCATGACCTCCTCAAGCGTTTCATTATTCAAACCGTCGTATGGTTTAGCAGAGTGTGGCATGTATGCGATAGTAGGTACGCTATAGCATCTTCAGAAAAGATAAACTAGAAGAGGAAGAGCTGAGGGACATTAATCTTAAAGATGTCCTTTCCTTCTGCAGGAGAACAAGAAGATTCGAGGAAGAATGGCTCCAATTGGGAATTGGGCTGAATGAACGCAATCAAGCGATCGACAGCCCGCCTGTTTCCGACCGGGCGTCCCTACACCAAATCATCATCATCATCATCAACCCTGGAAGTGCGTTATGGATCTCTGCATTTGTTCAACGTAGGCATTTGCAGTCTTCGCATTTCAACTCAACTCGATGAGCAATTGGAGCGGGTATCATCAAATTGTCCTGATGATGGACCCTGAAAGTCCGTACCATCCACACTTTTGTACGCAATAATAGGCACGCGTGGTTCTTAATTAAAAATCACGAACGCTGTTATTATAAGGTTACTCTATGTAAGGAAAATATTTCATGAAATGTATGTTTTCAGAGATAATTTATAATCATAAAAAGTATCCTATAACCATCTTTGGATGTTCAGCTATTCCTGTACCAAAATTGGTTAATTTTTGTCCAGCCGTTTCGGCGCGATGAGAGGACAAAGGAAATTATGAAAACAGATGGCGCCAGGTTGGCATGGCGCGCCCATACGAAACAAATGACGATCCTGCATTACACTATTAATATTTTTCCTGAAATCATGACCTCCCTCCATAGAAAACTTGTTTTCAATATAAATCTAGATGTTTATAATAGTATAGATGTATTTTTGTGTCTGTCTATTCGATGATTCTTAGCAGGTAAGGACGGATGGGACTTGTATACATTTTGAATTTAGGTTACGCTACTTCTCCAAAGAATCTAGTTACGGATATTAATCCCTAAAAGAACTCTGACCCTAGACGCCATAGCAGCCGCCAGCTACTTATACTCGTATGTTATGAATGAATGAAATGAAAACATTTACCTACTTCAGGCAACCGTGGCCCAGAGATACACGAACATACATATCAAATACAAAACAATAAAAACATAATTAACTAAACTAGGTCGGGAGCATTTGACTTCCCCGAATTTCATTTGTCATAAATGTATCACTTGCCATAATTTTCATTTGCCATAAACTTATTATTTCATAAATCATAAACTCTTCGGGATTTCGTTAATACTATTCATGGAGAAATCATTAGGTTAGGTAAGGTTTGTTTTATGAAAATCCCGAAAAGTTTCAGCTTACAGAGACGAATAGATTTATGGCAAATGAATATTATGGCAAGTGATTTGGCAATATGAAATTCGGGTAAACGATAGAGAACCAACTAGGTCACATTTTTCAACAGCGATGTGTTACGCGTGTTCGTGGTGTCAGGTAGCCGTCCACGGAAACGCCGGAACATGACCTTCGGCCAAAACTCTTCTTTTGTGAAGATCGCGAGTTGGTCCGTCGGAACTCTCCGCACTTAAAACTCACGTCGTGACTAGACCTCAATTTTACGACCCTCAGGTTGACACCGGACTTATCCCATTCAATTTTTTTTACATACCTATAGGTATAAGAACCGACTTCAAACTAAACTGAAAAGCGGCGGGTTCGGCGGTGGAAACAGCCGCTAAGATGGAACACGCCAAGTACGCAGCCTTGGAGAGAAAATAAAGAAATAAGTTTATTTAGCATAATATAGACATAAACATGACTAACGCGTAATACTTATATCGTCGGCCGTAGGTTCAATTGGGGTAAGGGACAAAATACGCAAAATGAGTTGAATATACAGTTTTGTTCAGAATTTTCCGCTCTATCGAATGGTGTATATAAAAAAAATCTAGATTGAAAAAAGTGTTCCTTACACTACTGATTTTTATGGGTTCAAAATCAAATCTGACCCACAAAAACCATGTATCTGTTTTTTATTTTAATAAAGCAACATCAAATAGGGTAACCACTGCCACCAATCCACTTTGAATAAAGTAAAGGTCTTTCCAATTAAGGAATTACCTGAATTTACATGACTTATTTTTGAAGACAATCTTATGAAACTGGCTTTTACACTAATGCTTTTTTTTGCTCATGAATAAATAACACCCATACCTTAAAATGATTGCACGAGCTTTGAAAAAAATGCTCCCTACCCCAATTTGCCATCTTATATTTTTAACAGTGTGAACCTTACACCAATTTACTTAAGACGATATTTAGGTTTGATCCAATTTATGTTTAGACTCCGTGTCCGTAACGCTAATTTTCTCGTGAGAATCAATGAATTATCCCTGTTACCTTTATATACAAACACATCTAACTTCATAATATGTAGATTAAATTTATGCTACAAAGGTCGTCACTCAGCTTAATGTCATGACGTAAGAGATACCCGTTTCATGACGCTGATTTTCAGTGACAATGCTTAGGAAACAGCTGGATCACGGGATAATGAGGCTCGCGATCTTTTTAAGGATTCAAGGCAACGATCCTCGCTCTGGCCCATGGTTGGTTCAGCAAGTCTCCATTGCTATTCAGCGGGGCAATGCTGCGAGCATAATGGGGACTTTTGGACCGAATATGGCACTGGGAGGGGATTCAATAGATTAATTAAGTTTTGACGAGGCGTGTCGCGGATTCAATTTGATTCTGACGAAGCTTGTTGCGGATATTCTTTGTGGATTGCATGCATTATTTTTAAATTGACGAAGCATGTGGTGCATTTTCTTTTCTGTTCATAGGTTTTATCAATAAAATAATAATTTCCAACTGATAAGCCAAAAATAACCCGTTCATGTGCGGATTACATTTGAATCACCTTTTGAAGTCAGTGCCAAACCTCACGTAAACTTCGTACCTTTGAAGTCATATATTTAAAAAAAAAAATTTTTTTTTTTTCATTTTTTTCTTTGTTTCATGACATATTGAGCTAATTTTATTCATATAAATACAGTATGTTGTATAATTCAACATCAGTCTACACCCGTATTATGGCGAAGCCTCAATTTTGCACCTTTTATTCCAAAATAGGAAAAGTGCAGAGATATATATTTGCTAACTATATTTTATAGGCGCATCGAAGGTGCAACTTCGTCCATCCCCATGCGAATGTTTCTCTCCCAGCATTCCCGATCTTGAAATTCATTGTATGTTTACAACTGCATGTAACACCGTGATAGTCTAGAGATGTTCTAATCTGGTTAGATTGGCAACAATATAGACCATTTGAGAAAATATATGATCATCCAAACGGAGATGTACATTGATTGTCCTTAAGCTACAGTTACACATGCTGATCACTAGCACGAAATACTCATAAACACGCTTTTTAGCATACTAAATATTCTAGTGCATGTAACTGTAGCTTTATACTAATTTGACCAGATTGGCGAATATTTTTGAGAGTTACGCACTTGTCTATTACCGTATACGATATCGAAAAAAATTACAAATCTATTCAGAAATAACAAGTATTGGTTTTGGAATAGACTAGGTGCCTAACGGAACTAGACGTAGTTTGTAAAAAGATTCATACGTATTTGAATGAAATTAGAAATTTTGGAGCCAAATAGTGGCTCTGTGAACTATTTTTTTTTATAATAGCCTTTATTTTCAAACATACATTACAATTCCACTATTTCCCATGTTTTAAATTTTGTTGTCTGTTTGCCCTTCGGCAAAGGCCTCCTTCAGCCTCCTCCACTCATTGCGATCTTGTGCAACACCATGTGTGGTGGCTCTGTGAACTGTAAAAACGAAAAGGGCCCAATTAATCTGTTACTTGTTGCCATGGTGATGTCCCCTGATGGGTCACTATCTTTAAAACTACGATTTTCGGCGGCAATACTTACTGAACCAACTGTATAAATAAATCCATATCCATACTTAATATTATAAATGCGAAAGTGTGTCTGTCTGTCTGTCTGTCTGTTACCTTTTCACGCTTAAACCGCTGAACCGATTTAGATGAAATTTGGTATGGAGATAGTTTAAGACCCGGGAAAGGACATAGGATACTTTTCATCCCGAATAAATATAGTGTTCCCGTGGGATGAGCGGGTAACACCGCGGGGCTCAGCTAGTCATAAATAAATAAATATCGGACAACCTCACACAAATCGATCTAGTCCCAAATTAAGCTCAAGAAGGCTTGTGTTATGGGTATTAGACGACGATATACGTACTTATATAGATAAATATATACTTACATACATAGAACAACCATGACCCAAGCACAAATATTCGAGTTCATCACACAAATATTTGCCCTGGCCGGGTTTCGAACCCGGGACCGCCGGCTCAGTAGGCAGGTGTCTACATACCGAGCCAAACGCGTCGTCGAAGTATAATTGCAGCAGTTATAAGTCCATTCTTATTTAGACTATCTCTTGAAAATACCCATATTATAAATTATCAACACTTTTCTTAAAAGTTTTATCACCTTGCCCCCTGGGTGACGGGACTGAATAACAAAAAGAAAAAGTTGATCCACCCAAATAAGTTACTGCCAAGAACTTCATTTTTGTGACCAGCTTTTATACTACGTACTTATCTTTAAATTAAACTTCCATCATCTAAAGACCCCAAACAAATGTTTACAATGAAGCGAAAAACATTCATTGTTAACATTTGGTTTACGTTAGCAGACGTTACTGCTTTAATAAAAACTAAATTCGGGTGTAGCACATCATTACAACAAATTTGAGACGATGGTGCCGACGATAAAGTCTAAATCTTTACGGTAGATGGCGCTACGATGCCACCCTAAGGCATGTTGAAGCAACTGGTTGAAAGATTCAATGGCTCTGACATCCGGTTCGTGGTCCAGTTGGTAGGACGCCCGTGTTGGCCCGGAAACCCGTTGGAAACGCAGGGTCGAATCCTGTTCGAACCATTAAATTTTTCGCTTCATTGTAAACATTTGGTTTACGTTAGCAGACGTTACTGCTTTAATAAAAAATAATGGGCTCCATCATCAGACCAAGCCCCATGGTACCATATTATTGTATTGTCATCAAAATTATGTAGGTATGCAACATTTCAGGCTAATCGGTTGAAGACATCTGCTTCAAAATTTGAGTTGCAAGATTCCACCCATACCCTAACTTTTATATAGGATACATTTATTGTACGCAACTAGGGTGAAGCGAAAAATTGTATTTAACGCTATCGTTGCAGTTGCACAATGACGGTTCTAAATAGTCGAGTATTGCGTTTACTCGGCAAGCCTCGTGGCCTAAGTAAGGTTCGAGATTTTTAGACCTAATTTCAAGACGCAAATACATCTTTTTTTACTTTAATCGTATAGTATAGAATTATAGAGTATAACATTTTGGTACAGGATTAAAAGTGCGTTGTAGTGATTTTGTCTTTGAAATTATAACTGACGGATTAAAGTACGCGAGTTCGCGAGTATAAAAAACGGGAGTTAGTTACCATGCTTTTATCCTCGTCCGCGAACGACATTGCAACTACTAGTTTTAAATAAGGTTATTAAACCGGGCATGAATGAAATGGTGGTTGCCACCGTGTGCCATTCACTTTAAAAAGTTACGTATTGGCGCGGAACTCTAGAACTAATACGGTGAATAGAGACTAAAGTACTATGTGTGACCTTACAAACGGTCCGGTAGTTTTGAATTTTTGATATGTTGTCTAGGATGGTTAGTCAGTGCTTAAAATGCAAAATGCACAATTCCCCCCCCCTCCGCGCCCGCCGCCATTTTGAAAAAACCGGCACTCTCTTCATATTTTTGCTCATATCTTCCTTTAGGAGCATTTAAGCTAGAAGAAAGCTTCGACAATGTTATAGAGAGTTAAATTTACTATATTCTCCATTTTACATTTTTTTTCTAGGACAGATAGTTACGGAGATATCCACATTTAAAAAAACGTAAAAAATCGCTATTTCCTACTGAAAAACAAACTTCTGGATTATATCTTCGTTTAGGAGCATTTTAGCTACAACAAAGCTTGGGCAATGTTGTAGAGAATTAAATTTACTATAATTTACACTTCAAATTTTGTTTCAAGGACGGTTAGTTACGGAGATATCACATTTAAAAAACGGGAAAAGTCGAATTTTCCGAAAATTTCTCAAAATTCTTGGTTTAGAACGCTTTCATTCAGTTATGGACTAGTCTGGGACAAATTAAAACATGTAGGAAATATAATTACTTATAAAACTCATGTCCATTTTTACAAACATTTTCGGAAAACGTGACTTTATTTTTTACATATCTCCGTAATTATCTGTCCTAGAAACAAAATTTGAATTGTAAATTATAGTAAATTTAATTCTCTACAAAATTGCCCAAGCACTGTTCTAGCTAAAATGCTCCTAAACGAAGATATAATCCAGAAGTTTGTTTTTGAGTTGGAAATTGCAATTTTTTAAGTTTTTTTAAATGTGCATATCTCCGTAACTATCTGTCCTAGAAACAAAATATAAAATGGAAAATGTAGTAAATTTAACTCTCTATAATATTGTCGAAGCTTTCTTCTAGCTAAAATGCTCCTAAAGAAAGATATGAGCAAAAATATGAAGAGAGTGCCGGTTTTTTCAATATGGCGGCGGGCGCGAAGGGGGTGGAATTGTGCATTTTGCATTTTAAGCACTTACTAACCATCCTAGACAACATATCAAAAATTCAAAACTACCGGACCGTTTGTAAGGTCAAAATCCTTTATTCACTGAATTATCAACTAGGTCACAGCCGTTTATTGAACTTTACATGTAATATGTATATTATGTAAATACTTTGGATAAAAATTGTATCAATAGTAATATATTGATCAAATGGCAACTAACTCCATTTGACTACGTTTAACTTTTTTCCTGATAAATTCAAATATATGTAGGTACTTATAAAACATTGTGGGTACCTATTCTAAGAAATACCCATTAATTTTACACTTATTACGTTCATAACTTCAATTAAATTAGTAACAAATGTAAAAATAAGTCTCTATCAAAAATTTCATTTTTGTGACAAGCTTTTATAGCCGACTGTACTTTTCTTTGAACATCCATCAATTGCTCACTGAGACGATTCTAAAGAGCCCAAACTCGATATGATTGCTTAATTTATAACGGAGTTCCTATGGCCACCTTCCAGCTCCATCATTAGATCAGCTCCACGTTATCATAATATTGCATTGTCACGCGATTTCCATATTCGTGCAAAATTTCAGCTCAATTGGAAACCGGAAAATAAATAACTTGCAAAATTCCATTACAACGGGACAGGTTCAAAGCTTGTAACAATTATAAGAGGCCTTATTCCTTTTAAAATGCTGATTGTTTTAGATATTTTTCTCTATGATCAAACATGTTTCTTAACATATTATTGATGTTACTACCTAGAACAGGGCTATTGGGATTTATTGGTACCTCTATATATTTGAAACCTACAGCTTGAATTTTTCATTGATAATTTTTGTTTTAAAAACTACTCGAAATGGACAAAGTTCACGCGGAAAATTTGTTTTTTTTTTTACTTATTTTCGACTGCACGCAATAATAAAGCATGAAATAGCTATGTTACAACCCAGAACTCGGGGAAAAGTATTAATCACTTCAAAAAGTTGGTTGGAATTATCAATATACAAATACAAATACAAGTACTCTTTATTGCACACCTCATAAAATATACAGGAGAAATATAATGCAAAACATTACAATTAAGAGGTAAACAACAGGCGCAATATATTTGTCATAATATGAAAAAAACATTAAAAGGAATAATGCCTCTTAAAAATCAGCCTTCATTTGACTTTAATTAGTCTGAAATCGAATATATCATTACCCGGGTAGCAAACAGACTGTTTAAAAGATTATACAGCCATTATAACTCTATATATTTTTTGAGACATGAACTGTATCAGGTTTAAACTTTTAACGGTTGCGTTAAACGTTTAACGCTACCGTGGAGGGGGTAGGGAAGCACTGTTGCGTTAAACGTTCAACGCTCCTGGGGAGGGGTAATAGAAAGAGGCAGAGCGAGAGTGAAGAAGTTTGTCTTAAAGAAACAATATGAGTTCACTAAAAATCAATTTCTACGCTTCCTATTTTCATTTCCACATTACGAAGTTTCACTTTTTCCGCGCGGAGGAGTTTTATTTCTTTGTTTGTCGCTATTTATGTACTTAATTATGTTTTATTCCCGATTTTTTTTCTTTCTTTAAATGTTCTTGTACCTACCGGTGCAGAGGCAGACCAAAACGGAGATGGCGGGATGACCTGTACGCATTTGAGAACGTTTGGGATAAACTTGCTCTTCAGCGAGACGACTGGCGAGAAAGAGAGGAGGCCTTTGCCCAGCAGCGGGACACACATACACAGGCTAAATAAAAAAGAAATGTTTTTCTTTTTTTCTTTAAATAATGAACAACTTGCCAGGGGCGCCTCTAAGGTTGGCCCTGTGTTTGCTATTTGGATAGCTGTTATGATCAGAATGGGTGTTATTTGGTGTTATGCAACTTTATTCTTACCACCAATGAGTGGCGCCACCATCAATGCATTTTGTATATAAAATATCAATTCAAATTTTCGCCACTGTCGCAGATAAATTAGTTTCAAACCTTCATAGTATCCAAAGGGCGTATGTCCTTTGGAATTGTTAGCACATGAGATGATTATTATTCGGAGTAAGTATAATAAAGTAATATGCTAATATAATAATGGTAGCCAATATCAAGGACGACTGGATATTTTTTCTGTGTTGTTTCGGATTTCCCGTAATACCATAGGGTTTTATTTAAAGTGTTAAACGTATAGAGTTTTTAGGGTTCCGTTAGTCCTAATCCTAACAAGGAACCCATATAATATGGTTTCACCGTGCGGGGTCGGTCCGTTCGGAGATTAGCTTAGAGACAGTACTAGAACTAGAAAACGGTATTATGTACTAGCGTCCGCCCGCGACTTGGTGTGTGAATGCTCGTTTTTAGAGCGCCAAAGACGGCAAATTCAGAAGGCAATAACCTTCTGAATAGGCATCGGACTTCTGATTTATTTATTTATATATTTGATTGGGTTTGGGCTGTACATATATGTTGGGGAGGCTTCGTGGTGAAATGCTCGCGATCCCATGACGCCCCCAAACAGCAGGTGCGGGATATGCTGGAGTGTTTTTAGTGGGTCTGCTCCTCCCCTCCCCTCCCTCTCGTTAGGAGAGATCGTGAGGTGGGAGTCCCACATGACCCCCAAACGGCCTCCCTGCCGGGGTACGCGTAAACATTTTCACTCCGAACATACTCGTATGTTATCCAACAAAAGGCATTAAAAATGTTAATCAACATGACTGCTCCAGCAGGCAAAATACATCTAATTGAAGAAGCATCAGCAGACATACATCATGATGAGTTTATCACGGTTCATGTTGACAGACGAACAGACAGACAGACACGCGGAAAGCGGAGTTTTAGTAATAGGGTCCCGTTTTATACCACTTGGGTACGGAACACTAAAAAAAATAAAAATCAAAAGCTTCTACAGCTGCTTCTCGAGTTTTCCTGGTAAATGGACAGACGGATAGATAGACAGCGTAAGACGCTTTAGTTTAATGATTTCAGTGTTGTCTTCTTTCATTATTTCTTTATGGGTACACCTTATCCATATTAATATCTACAAGACTCGACTACATGACATTAATGACGTAAAAATAGCTCGCCCACGCCGAGGTCAGGTTATAAGTTTAACATGTCTATCTGTGTATGTGTCTGTCCGTGGCATCATATCATATCAATTTGAGTGAGGTTTTTTTTATCGAAAGAAATTGTCCGTCGAGATGGTTCTTAGTCTTAGCTATGTTTGGTGGAAATAGGACCAGTAGTTTCCAAAATATTCCACTTTAATTGGAACAAGTGACACGATCTCAGCCTATTTTGAAGCTAAGTATTTCAAATTTTGTAGTTATGTTCAGTTTTAGTAGCATTTTCTATATCACTCATTGAATGAGGTTCTCTTGATGGCCAGCTACTTGTGTTGAAGGCGTTTTAAATTATTAATTTGGGTTTAATATTCAGGGTAGGGTATTGAAATTTTCAGGGTAGCTACCTGATAGATAGAGCAAGTTTTTAAAAGCCAAACGGTAATTTTTTTTATGTGATTTTATCTTTTTAAAGCCCCTTGAAGTTGTGAACATACTGGGTAATTTTATCTTTCTTGGCATTTTTTTTTATTCCATTCAAAGATCTAACGATAGTAAATGTTACCATACTGAATTGGCCTATCTATCAGCTTAGCACACAAAAAAAATCAAGTATCTGCCGCAATAATTCACGTCACCATAAATAAAAATCTCATCGTACTCGGCGATAGGTGAAAAATTAAAAAAAAAGTTATAACTCCGAAAATACGAAAAATCGCGGAACATACATGGGGGTGATTTAGATAGCCCTCTAGGTCCTCTACCTCCCAGCTTCAGTATATCACTACTTCTTGGGACACCCTGTAATATAAATTTGTTGTATAATAAATTTTAACAGTTGAAAATATCTTCTGCGCATAAAATAATGCCTTGTATGCTTTATGAGGTGTGCAATAAAGAGTACCTACTTTTCATAGTAATGTATTGTACTTATTGCTTAAAATTTATATTATTTATTGCTCTGCAATTATTTGCACGCGTTAATATTGGTGATTGGTGGCAAGGTGGCATATAAAAGGAGAATTTATCATATTTGTATTCAAGTACTTTAAAAGACTGCAAAATGCGTTGGCTGTTTCTTGGCCTCTTGGTGTGTGCGCTCAGTGTAGGTAAGTAACATTTTATTTCTTAATTTTTAGGGTTCCGTACCCAAAGGGTAAAAACGGGACCCTATTACTGAGACTTCGCTGTCCGTCCGTCCGTCCGTCCGTCCGTCCGTCCGTCCGTCCGTCCGTCTGTCACCAGGCTGTATCTCAAGAACGGTGATAGCTAGACAGTTGAAATTTTCACAGATGATGTATTTCTATTGCCGCTATAACAACAAATACTAAAAATAAAATAAAATAAATATTTAAGGGGGGCTCCCATACAACAAACGGGTTGGTTGCGTTAACTTTGCACCTCATTTGTATGGGGCGCTATACATACCAGGTGCAAACTTAACTTAACCACTTAATGATGAAAAGTGTTTGTACGGAACCCTTGGTGCGCGAGTCCGACTCGCACTTGCCCAATTTTTTATGAGTTTTTAATTATTTTTTTATACTCGCGTACCTACTCTGTAATTTGTCAATTATAATTTCAAATCACAACAACGCACTTCTTAAACCTACTAGGTACTACTGAACTTTAATATTCATAATCATTAAGACATCTCTCTTTTCAACGCAAATGTATTTAAAAAAGAGATCATCAGCAAATTTTATAACAAAAAAACTCGCTACTGTTCCCTGATTGGTTGAAATTATATGCCAAGAAATTAACCAATCACAAGGTACCCGCCATGACCATTGCCATCATGGTTTTTAGGGTTCCGTACCCAAAGGGTAAAAACGGGACCCTATTACTGAGACTTCGCTGTCCGTCCGTCCGTCCGTCCGTCCGTCCGTCTGTCACCAGGCTGTATCTCAAGAACGGTGATAGCTAGACAGTTGAAATTTTCACAGATGATGTATTTCTATTGCCGCTATAACAACAAATACTAAAAATAAAATAAAATTAATATTTAAGGGGGGCTCCCATACAACAAATGGGCTGGTTGCGTTAACTTTGCACCTAATTTGTATGGGGCGCTATACATACCAGGTGCAAACTTAACTTAACCACTTAAGGATGAAAAGTGTTTGTACGGAACCCTCGGTGAGCGAGTCCGACTCGCACTTGCCCAATTTTTTTAATAGGTTACGCGTGGTAAAATAAGTGACAAAGCACCTGTCACTCACACTCGCATTTTGTCAAAACGTGACGGATGCTTTGTCACTTATAATTATCGCGTGATGAAAGCAACTATCATAGGCCCGCTGATCTCAAACTACGCGCAACTATCAAAGACATTGAAAATCGGTTCACGGTTCTCGGAGATATCGAGTAACAAACATACAAAAAAAAAATTAGTTCGAATAGAGAACCTCCTCCTTTTTTTGAAGTCGGTTAAAAATGTAATCACTAGGTACTTAGTATTAAACAAAGTCGCTTCCTGTATGTCTGTCTGTCTGCCCCTATGTATGCTTAGATCTTTAAACCTACGCAACAGATTTTGATGCGGTTTTTTTAAATGAATAGCGTCGGGGATAGTGCAATACCGCGTCAATAACAGCTGTAGATAAAGTTCTCATTTCCATAAAATACTTAGCATTTGTTTGAATATTGATTCGTATCTACACTTGTTACTTACGCGGTATTGCACTATCCCCGACGAATTAGTGATTCAAGAGGAAGTTTTATATGTAAAATAAGTACGTGCATAATTGATCAGCATTGCACCCGTGCGAAGCCGGGGCGGGCCGCTAGTTTAGAAATAAAGCGCACTATCGCCAGAACTGCTGCCGCCTACTTTTTTTTGTCCGCCCGCCTCCTAAGACGGCTCAAACAAAAATTTTAAATTTTGCCAAATATTTAGAAAATCTCAAAGAAACCGATCCTTTTTTTTTTCGCTTCATTGTAAACAGTTACCGACTGATTTTGGGAATTCAAATTGCACTTGTAGTCCTCCGGCATACCTACCTACGCTCGTTTTGTCATAGTGCATCCGCGCATAAATTATACCAATCGTTTCTGCAAAACTATAGGCGAATGTCTCAATTTCATTCTGCCTCAGTTTGTAGTCTGCCTACTGAGCCGGCGATCCCGGGTTCGAATCCCGGCCAGGCCAAATATTTGCGTAATGAACTCGAATATTTGTGCTTGGGTCATTGTTCTATGTATTTAAGTATATATTTATCTATATAAGTCTGTATATCGTCGTCTAGTACCCATAACACAAGCCATCTTGAGCCTAATTTGGGACTAGATCGGTTTGTGTGTCTGATGTTGTTGTCTGATATGTATTTATTTATTTATTTATTTATTTGTTGAAATGAGATGAAATGAGATGGAATAAGATGAAATAAGATCAAATGAGATGAAATGAAATGAACTTGAACTTTATTTTATTTGTCACGTTCCTACATTTAGGGTACCTAAGTATTACGAAAATCCACCGAATCACGGCATGCAAACAATAATCTTAGGTCTATTTACTTATAATCTAGATACTCCTGGACTCCTGGAATGCTATAAAAACACTTAGTGAGCCATTTTTGAAGAGACTTTTTAATTTAAACATAGGTACTTAAATGGTAAGTCCTTAATGGTATCTGGAAGTCTTTTGAACAATTTAATGCACATAATGTAAGTTGTTAGCAACAAGTGACAATTTATTTGAAGGAACTCGGTTTATTACGATATTGTGACAAATATATTGATTATTTCAACCAAAGTTTTGAAGTGAATAGTACTTTTCCCTGAGTTCTAGGTAGTAACATAGCTATTTCATGCTTTCATTGCGTGCAGTTGAAAATAAGTTTAAAAAACTATAAATTTGACAATTTCGAGTAGTTTTCGGAACAAAAATTATCAATGAAAACTGTAGGTTTCAAATATAAACCAATAAACTCCATTCCAATTGGGCCATTTATGAATGAATTCATCCATGCATTTCTGCAGTTCATTGTTTTTTTTTTTTTTATGTCATAGGGGGCAAACGAGCAAACGTATCGCCTGATGGAAAGCGATTACAGTCACCCATAAACACCTGCAACACCAGAGGAGTCACAAGTGCTTGCCTACCCGGAGGACGAAGATAGAATGCCTCTATGCTAGTAATTTCACCGGCTATCTTACCCCCACACCGGAACACAACAATGCGAACATTGCTGTTTGGCGGTGGGTTAGTAGGCAAGACGGTAGTAACAATCCGGACGGACCCTGCACGAGGCCCTACTACTCCAAAATTGTACCTTCATATTAAATTTACAGGCGGTGAAGAGTTCGCAGTCATTCTTGGCACGCGAGGTGAACCGATCGTCCTAAAAGAAGTAAGTATGAAACCCTCTTACTAGGGTTCCGTACCCAAAGGGTAAAAACGGGACCCTATTTAAGACTCCACTGTCTGTCCCTCCGCCTGTCTGTCTGTCGCGGCTGTATACAGTGTGGCCCATTTAAATCGGTCAGTATAGGAAAGTTTGAAACTATAAAGACATACGAAGATCTGTTCTTATGCACCATGACAACGATTTTAATAACAAGAAAAAAAACCGGCCAAGTGCGAGTTGGACTCGCGCATCGAGGGTTCCGTACAAACACTTTCCATCCCTAAGTGGTTAAGTTAAGTTTGCACCTGGTATGTATAGCGCCCCATATAAATTAGGTGCAAAGTTAGGTATTAAAATATGAAAAAAAAACTACTTACTAGATCTCGTTCAAAACAATTTTCGTTGGTAGTTTTTATAGTCATATCATATCATATGTTTTTTTTAGATTTTACATTTTCTTATTTTAGAAGTTAGAGGGGGGGGACCAACTTTTTTCCACTTTGGAAGCGTCTGTCACGCAAATTATTCGGCTTAGAAAAAAATTATTTTAGAAATCTCGATATCATTTTTGAAGACCTATACCCTAACCTAACCTAACCTATACCCATAGATACCCCACACGTATGTGTATGATGAAAAAAAAATTGCGTTTCAGTTCTATGTATACCCTAGTAGCATTTCTGGTTGGCATCCATTGGCCAACCGTGGGGAATACGTTGGGATTTTGTCGTTAGATTGCCTTCGTAAAACCAATATTGGCCCAATACAGTAAAATATTATAATAACATCCAACCATTTACCAACGTTGGGCCTATACCACTGCTGCCAACCGTTAGGCAATAACTATTGGCATTTCTGCAGTGTATTTATCGTAGGGCCTATTAGGTATCAACTAACATTGGCCCAATACAGTAAATTATTATCATTATATCCAACCATTTACCAACGTTGGGCCTATACTAGTGTATTTATAGTAGGCCCTATTAGCACCTATTAGGTATCAACTAACATTGGCCCAAGACCGTAAGATATTATCATTTCGCCCAAGCATTTACCAGCGTTGGGCCAATGCAACAGTTTAGACAACGATCATTAGTTATATTTATTAAGAAAATGTTTTTTTTTTAATTAGTCTTATATACCTAATACCAAATTTCTTTCATTATTTAATGCAATAAGTACAGTAGGTAAATAAATGTGTGCGCGCCTTTGAGTATTATACGACAATCACACTTTCCTAATTATAGTCACTGAAGAGAGGGATGCAGCAATATGTAAAATAAATAAATAAATATTAAGGCACAATCATACACAAATCGACCTAGTCCCAAACTAAGCAAAGCTTGTACTATGGGTACTAGACGACGATATACATAATATATAAATACATATATAGATAACATCCATGACCCAAGAACAAATATTATGCACAAATATTTGCCCCGGCCGGGATTCGAACCCGGGACCGCCGACTCAGTAGGCAGGTGTCTACCAACCGAGCCAAACGCGTCGTCAAAATATGTGAGACATGTATGGAGATAACTCTTTAGGAAAGTGTAATAGCCGCATTAAGATGCACGACGCGGTTATGAACGCAGAACAGGAGAAGAGAGAGACGCAGTAGCAAGGGCCGAGAGCGGCGGTGGGGTGGCGGCCATTTTGTGATGGCGTGGCGCTCGCTCGCGCCCGCGCGACTCAGTGTTGCCGTTTAGTTCCGTTTGTTCCGTTTTTCGGAATTTTTGACACCCTCGCGGAACTAGAAAGGAACTGGTTTTAAGACAATTTTTTGTAACTTTTATGGTCCCGGTTTTAAAAATAATATATTATGCGAAAATAAATTTTAAAGGCATTTTAAAAATATATTAAAAAAGGAGCTATTTTTCTATTAATGGCTTATTCTCTGTAAGCTCGTATTGGTCCCATACAAATGCTGTCCCGGCATGTTTTTTTACCTATTTCCAAAAATCTAAATTCTATTTTGAAGAAAATTAACTATTATTTTAGTTAAGAAAATTAACTATTATTTTAGTAAGGAGGCCCACTGAAATTATACGTATTTTCAAAGTTATTAACGATTTTCCAAAAAATCGTAACAGGGGACTGTTTCTGGCGTGAGGGGACTGTTTTAAACGGGACAGGGGGCTGTTCGTGAGAAAGGGGACTTTTGCACTTAGATAAAAGTAATTTTACGTTAATCAATCATTTATTTTTACTATGGCATATTTGCATATCAATAATCAACAAAAGTTTCTTTAAGAAAATATCAACAGAAAACATAACTTTCTTTAAACATTCATAACAAAAAATTCTTTCCACTTCCTTAAGACAGTTCTATGTTCACGAGGTGTCATATCCTTAACTAACTTCCGCAAAGCCGTTTATTTCTTCTTTTGGTATTTTAAATTCTCCTTACCTCTCATTTCATCCCTCTTTTGAGGGTAATTTTTTCTTTTTTGGTATCTTAGTCGCTCTGCTTCTCTCTTTTTTCTGTAGCAATTCCTCTCGGAATAACTTTTTCTTTTTAGGAGCCATATCATGTGTGTTTGATCAGCCTGTACAAAATAATTGAGTTTATAAAAGAAGTAATGCCAAGCAATGACACTTTGATTATTCTAGATTACATTTATATCACAGAATAGCGGATAAATTGACTTAGACAATACATATACATAATAACCAATACGCAAAATCTACAGTCCCGTGCAGTGAAGAACAGTCCCCTGCTTCATTTTCTGGTAGGGGACTGTGTATTTCGGTCAAATTTCACAATATTTGCAAAACTGATGTAAAATAGTTTTTTCAAATCCTACCGATCACTTTAGACATAAATAAAAGACCAATTATTTATTATTAAACATAATTAAATTAATTAACGTAAATGTTATTACTTACCAGAGGACTGTGTGCGGTAGCGGTAAAAACGCGTGTTTACCGCACAAATGACGCTCTGACACTAAACAAAATAGCGTCTCACTGCCGCATTCGGCATGGTTGCCAGCATCGCAGTATAATCGCACTCCGTTTCACTTTAAAAGAATGTTTGTAACCATAATGGTTTTGTTTTATTATTGATTATTTTTTTAGCAGGGGACTGTATACAAATTCTAAGGAAAAATTTACAGGACTACTGAATAAATGCAAACTGTAATTAAAGTTTGTTTTACGACAATAACATAATGTACTTAATTGTTTTACTGTATGATATTCATTGCCAATTGCATTAAGTTTTAATAACTTTTTTGTAAATTTCCCTTTTAGGTGGGAATACAGTGATGGGGACAGCCAGGGGACTGTATTTTTAGAGCTTCTATCACGTCTAGAAAAAACGCTGAAAATAGTTATAGTGCTATAAATAATGGACCATAAAGTTTCGGGGTTAAAGTTACATAAGACGTGCTTTTTCTTTAAATAATTATATCACGTTTTGAAATAATCGGTCGGGACAGCCGATTACGACCTTACAGAGAATCGCCCTAATAGTAATGAAAAACATTTTACGATTTCAAAAAGAGGAAGGTTTCAAGTTGTATTTTTATTTAAATCTATATTCACCGATTTCTCTGTCAATTGGGATACATCTAAAAAGAAAGACACCATTTGTTAAAAAATTATTATGAATAACTTCACAGCTCGTATCGTCACAATCGAATTGTTTATTTTGATTATATGAGCCCAGAAATGGTTGTTGAATTCACATAGAAGGTAAAAAAATGGTAAACATATACCTAGTTGTCGATAACTTTTAAAAATTTTCAAAAATCATTTTTTATCATAAGTGTGTCTTTCAGAGGTGTCGATAACTTTTCAATTTTTTTTTATCGAAAGAGTGTCTTTCAGAGGTGGCCTCCTGTTCGCCAAATCAGGATCTGATAATGGAATCCCTGGGAAATCGAGAGCAACCCTTAAATTTGATAATCACGTATTTTTGTTTTGTCTCGTATATTTAATAAAGCTATTCATACTATTTGAGTATAACAGTCATCCTACATCTCATGTTGATGACCTGGAGATAGAAATTACTAATCCTGAAACTCGTCCTAACCGTTAACATATGGACTCGATATCAGATTTCCATTTCTTTTGAGGCGATTAGAAAGAAGAAAGAAAGGTTTATTTTGCTGCAATTAGGATTACATACTATAAACATGAAAAAAAAAATCATAAGTATTGTGCGAAAAAGGCGTCCACTCAGCAAATTGCCAAACCACGGGGTGATTTGACGTCTGGTATTATGTGGATCCACATGTTGAGCGAAACAGGACTGCACGTTATACACTCATATTCCCATTGATCCAAAACTAAGTGAACAAACAGATTATAATACATTTATGTTATTACGATAAGTAGGCAATTAATGTTCATCTCACAAAACCGTGACTAAAACTAACACATTGAAACTTTACAAAACCAACGCGCTACTCGGCTCAGATCTTAATTTAGTTTGGAGACATCTTCCGTGTCATCTGGCTTGAGAAATTTGTAGGTCATCAGCGTACAAATGACATTTACAGTTTCTGACACTGTCAATGATATCAGCACTGTATAAAATAAAAATTATAGGACCAAGAATAGATCCTTGAGTTGCTCCTCTAGTGACAGGTTGAGTGACAGAAACTGTAAAAGTACTGTCAGAATTGCTCAGTTCAACACGTTGAGTGCGTCCGCTTAAAAAATAGCTAGCAAACCATTTTTACACTACTAGGCTCAAAACCGTAATAGGACAGCTTGGAAAGTAACAAAGTATGATCTATAGTATCAAAAGCGCGTGAGAAATCGAGTAACGCTATAATAGTTAGCGGTTAGTAGTATGGTTCAATACCAGGCAGCTGCAATGGCGAGATTCATAGAACATCTGCAAAATTTGTCGGCGCATATACCTATCATTGGTTTTCAATGCCACGTGTAACATACACTTTGGAGGTTATCCTCAACATCAGTTTCGACGACTCTCAGTGGTGTCAAGCGTGTGCGTGTGGATTGAGTGAGCACCTTTCAAAAATGAAAAAAAATGTGCTGATCATTTAGTAAAAGTTCTAAAACAATTGTAAAACTAATTGATGAATTTGTAAAACGATAAATAAAAAAATTACATTCATTAACGTGTGCTCACTCAGTTCTCACAAACTACCAACGAAATCTGTGAATGTATTTATTTAACATATAATATTTATATCCTAATTTTTAGTAAAAACTATGCTTAAGGTAGGTAATAATTTGTAGATCCACTGGTTACGTATTTAAAGTTTTACAAATAATTTCGTATGCTCACTCAATCCGCACACTTTCGTAAACCCAATTTCTGATAGAAAAACTGCAGATTGAAACTTCTATATATGTGTATAGTTTAGTAAAACTCATAAGGGAATTTGTAAAATACAAAAAAAAACCGCTAACGTGGCAGATTTTTGGATAATAAATGTTTGTAAGTGCTCACTCAGTCCACACATTATTCGTAAGTTAAAAATGTAAATATCTTAATATTTGTAGTATCTAGGAAACTATAAAGTAGTTCCACTTTTAGTATTTTTTTTTTACTAATTATCCACCATCTAAAATTTCATATTCGTTGTCTGCTTTTAAAGATATTCAAATTTAATTTTAAAATACAATCTAAGATACAGTCCACATTTTAGATCACACAGTCCACTTCTTAAAATACAATCTAAAATGTGGACTGTATCTCAGATTGTATTTTAAAATTAAATTTGAATATCTTTAAAAGCCAAGGGTCTGACACGCTTTGATAGATAAAGATAGCCTTATTGCGATTCCTAAAAGAAGAAATAGAAAAGAGTGCCATGTTTTGTCTTTATCAGCGACCGAGCATTTTTTCATGGTCGGGTTATTGGCACACTTCAAATTCGAAGCAAAACAATCAGGTAGTATCAAAAGCGGTATAAAAATAGAAGATTTTGTGTATGAAATAATTATTATTACCAGATAATTGACATATTAACGGATGTGGAGTGTTTGTGTGTAGCCTCAAAAATGGTGGGGTGTTCAGTGTTTGGTTAGAAAAGCAACAGTTAACGAAAATAAGCTGATTTTACATTTCATGCGTAAGTACAAGTTTCTTTGTGTTTTGATCACCTATTTCTTTCTCAAATCTCACAAGAATCAAGTTACAAAGTTAAATCATTAGTTATATCATGAAAAAACATGATAAAATAGGAAAAATCTGTAAATTATTAACTGAGCATTTTGACCTGTAAATATTGCAAGTCGGTCAAATTGCGTAGCATAAATCTACGATAGAAGCCAGCTAACATAGACGTCTAAATAAATCAGTCGGTTTATAATCCAATTTGAGGATGCCTAGATATAAAATAAAAATTACCCCCATATTTGGGGAATCTATAGCAAATTGATATTTTCTGTCATGAGAGACTGGCAATCGACAATTTAAGGTTCTAGATTTGATTCTATTCAAATCTAGTGACAGATATCAGATTGAATGTTGATTTTGATTTACTCCGTTGACAGCTGCTGAAACGTAAACATCGTATTGTAGTTGACATGTCTATTGTATTTTAGAATATTATTATATTAATGTGTTGTGCGTGAGATTAAACAGTTAAAATTGCCAAGGCCCTTTGATTCAACCTTTAAAATTTTCAGTTCTCCGATTCCGAAAGAGAAAGAACCGTGTAAAAAATGAATAGCAAGGCCTGAGAAAAATTTGATTGTCGCAACTAGTATTGGTGATATCCTATCTACTTATGTCGTTTACAATTTTACTATATAATTTTGCTTTGTTACAGAATGTCCCAATAAGGCGGTGCGTCCATGAACGTGGACTGTCACGATGGATTAAAAGTATCCTGAGTAGAATAGAAGAAAAAGAAGAAGTTTCACCATATTTTTTTAGTACTGGCCAGAAAAATTCTACAGTACTCAAGAGCAAATCAAAAATTTTGTTTAGAAACAATTGTTGTAAATACATATTATTTAAAGTTTAAACTAATTTCATTATTTTTATTATCAGAGAACCCAAGTATATTATTTTTAATTGATTATACGGACTAGTTTTGAAAATACTAAATATAAAGGTGAAAGCAGCGTCGTCTAAGACTCAAATCAATCAGCACTCAAATGACGACACCTTGTGGAAAATTGACAGTCGTAGCCACAGATATGTGGTCGTAGCCTATAAAAGAACAGCGCTACAATTTTTATACTAAATCCGCCTTAGTAATAGTCCGACTTATGATTTACTGCGCTGTGACCAATTACCTTTCGCCTATGGTCTTTTAAAATGAGGAACAAATAGATTTTTAATCGTTAATTGGAATATTTTCAAAAATATACAAAATTTTAAAGTCTCTAGTTCAAAAAATAAAGTTTCTCCTATATAAATATTAACCCCCTTAGGGGTAGAATTTTCTAAAACGCTGAAAGCACTTTCTGTGTTTTTTAATAAGTAAAGTCTCTAGCTAAAAAAAAAACAGTTTCCCCCATACACACTTTTGCTCCCCTATTTAACCCTCTTAGGGGAGGTATTTTCAAAAATCCCTTCTTACCCCTAGCCCACGTTATAAAAGTAACCTACTGTGCAAAAATCAACTCTAACATTAGTAGTTTTATGAGATTTAAGTCAAGTGGATTTTGATGTTGGTTACTGTAATTCAACAAATAATAAATAATAATAAATATTGAAGTGCTGCTTCCATACAACAAACGTGTTTTTTTTTGCCATTTTATACGTATGGTACCGAACTTCGTACGCTAGTTCGACTCGCTCTTGGCCTCTTTTTAGTTTTTTTTTTCGGCTAAATTGTTCTAATTACGCGGAATCATTAGAGATGGGCGGTGGGTAAATACCCAAGGTGTTTATCGGGTATTTACCCGGTATTTACCCAATCTACCGGGTATTTACCCGTTTCTACCCGATTTGGTGGGTATAAACTATTTGTACTATATTTTTTGAAAATATTAAATTAGGGGTGTGTAGAAATGTTGCAAAATAGCTATTATCACCACTAACGTCATCTTTGTATGAGGTATTAGGCTGTATGCTTGTCTGTATGCCTATTGTCAAATCTTGTTAGTTCAATTTCACTCTTCCCGGTACTTGATTGAGAAATCGATTGAGAAAGAAAGAAAAATCTCAATTATTTAACAGAATCCCATCGTGTTCGGGTTTTCGGAATGTCTTGACAAGTACCTCTGTTCTAGGATAGTCTCCAGGGTCTAGGAATGTGCGGTAGGGAAATACCTTACATACCTAAAGTTACGGTATTTACTCAATTTACCAGGTACTTACCTGTTTATATCTGTGGATATAATTTAATAGGAAAACGGGAATACGGTAGCTATAATTAATAAAAAAATATGTAAGAATATGACCGAGTTATTATCAGCCGTTCGATAGTACGTGTCATCACACACTTTCCATTCTGGAGTGTGGGGGTGCTTTTTCTGTTTGTTACACAATGAAACTACATCTATCGCAGCCCGTAATGACTCAAAATATATCTCAATCCCTTTAGAAATTATTAAAAAAAAATGAAATTCTTAAAATATCGACACCCCTAATGGTATTTTTAACGACCATGTCTAGAATTTTTGGAATATTTCAGATATTTTTTTTGTATCGGCAACCTAAGTAGCACTGCTAGCCACCACAGCCCTTAAAAATATCAGAATACATGTAGTTTTAACACAAAAAATAATCAAATTTATTTTTACCCCAAAAATTTTGAATGAATTTTTCTTTTAGTCCACTTTGACTCATCATGGTACATAAAAAAAGTATTGACACTACTATGGCAAGTGTTTTAAAAAGTTGACGCAACTAACCAAGATTCCAAAATGGTAGGATACTCTAGGAAAACTAGCGCCGAAAAAAAACAGCTATTTTTAAACAAGAACCGACAAGTCATTATTGATTGTGCAAGAGTTATATAAACTTGTTTTAAGATCACTTTGGGACATGAAGAATATGTTATTTTTGTATAGTATGCTATACTGAAATGCATTACATATTGATAAACAACAGCAAATTATACAAATACATATTTTTTCAGGCCACTTAACTTTTTTATTTTTTGTCTATAGATTCAGAGCTCCAAAACTGTACGATTTTGCTTTTTTGTATGTTATTTATTCTATATTTTTGTAAAACGTTGTAAATTATCTCCCATCATATTAAAAATAATAGACTTCTTCTAAGTGATATCGAAAACGCTGATGTATCTGATATTGAAAGCGTTTGCTGTAATCTTTCTCTTTTTTCTATAAATGGTAATATTACACGTTTCTCTCGAACTTCTCTTCGGCTCTGACTTTATAGAAATTGAATGATAGTTTAATTATTTACATCTGAACTTCTCTACGGGTATTACTCTTTACTTCCAAACAGAGATATTTATGTTTAACTTCGTATAAAATATAAAATCAGTACTTCAGAACTATTACGAATTTTAACATTTGTTGTAAAAGTGGTCAGTTTGCGCAACCTCTAAACGTCCTCAAATTTTCTTGAAATTTGGAACAAATATTTACTTTATTATAGAGACTCGATCCCCAAGCAGTCATAAAAAATACACAGTTTATTTTTTCCATACAAAGATGAAACACCCTACTACTTAGGTTGCCGATACAAAAAAAATATCTGAAATATTCCAAATATTAAAGACATTTCATTTTTTTTTAATAATTTCTAAAGGGATTGAGATATTTTTTTTTCTTTTTTTTTATCGAGGTATCATAACCAGATCCGTCCTCTGGTGCCCGCTTATCGTTGAATTTTGGGACACGTTGTATATAGAAGAACCGACTTCAAAAAGAACTGATAAGCCAAAAATAGCCCGTTCATGTACAGATAACATTTGAAACACTTTTTGAAGTCGGTGCCAAACCACTCAATTATTAGTATGAAAAAACCGGCCAAGAGCATGTCGGGCCACGCTCAGTGTATGGTTCCGTAGTTGCCCATCCTTCACAATAGACGGGCTTAAAACAGCAGTTTTAATCCCGAGGTTTAAATTACGAGAAAGATTTCAAGCTCTATAAAAAGGTCGTAAACGCCAAAGTAACTGTAATTACTTATTACCTTCTGGAAGTTATCGATTATACGCGCCAGATTGAGCGAAATGTTTTTATACAGTATGGCACTTAACTAACATGTGTAACGTTCGAAGTATAAGGCACTTACCTACGTAATTTTAAAGAAAATTATGAATTTTTGCGATAACTCAAAAACGGCTCGACAGATTTTATTCAATATAGTTTTCGTTGAAAGTGCTTATTAGGCCTAGTTTTTATGAATTTTTCCATAATTTTTTGACCCGTTGTTGAAAAGTTAGGGGGGGGGGGACGCAATTTTTTGGATTTCTGGAGCGAATATTTACCAAACTGCTGACTTTAACAAAAAATTATGTTTGAAGACCCCTTTTATTTTTGAAAGACCTATTTAACGACACCCCACACACTATAGTGTTGAAACGAAAAAATAAAAATCACCCCCACTTTTGGTGTGCGGTGTGTGGTAGGTAAGCGAAAAAAAGTTTTTTTTTTTAGTTTTTTTTACCGTTTCGTCGGCGTGATACACATACTCATACCAAATTTCAACTTTCTAGTACTAATGATCACGGAGCTAAGCCGCGGACGGACGGATGGACGGACGAACGGACGGACATGGCGAAACTATAAGGGTTCCTAGTTGACTACGGAACCCTAAAAAGATGCCGCGCATAAAGCCTTTAATGATTACCGTTTGGTATATTTATAAATTATACTTTACGTGAGGTTTGTCTGTATATGAACAGGATTTTTTTTTTTCAGTTTTTTTTGAAGTCGGTTCTTGTTTTAGTTAACTATCAAACACAAATTAAAAAGTTGTTCAAGATAAGTTGTGCAAGATTATAAAGGTGTTCATGAACAACTTTATAATCGCGGACAACCACATATGCTGGTTCAACTGTGAGAACCTCTTTTTTGAAGTTGGTTAAAATAATAAAACAAAAAAAAACAAACGCGAGATAATCGCGGACAAACATACATACATACATACTTACAGGTCAAACTGAGAACCTCCTTTTTGAACTCGATAAAAAAAACTAGCGAGGTAATTTTTAAGTGAAGTGACCTGGCAACACTTCCCAAGCCTTGCCAAGCATTCCGCTTCGCGGTCCGCCCGCCATTTTGTTTACTTACAAACGTTTCGCGACTTCGAGTGATCGTGCGTGTTACTGTTAAATACAAGTATTTAAGTATTTGATATTTTCAAGTAAGTAAGCAATGTATAAAGTAATCGAGTTCGAGGACAATGCTTTAGGCATAATAAGAAACACTTGGTTGACGCCACGAAAGAAAGAGTGTTTGTGGCCGCCGCATAAAGTAGGCTATAAATTTAATAAATGCTTGTTATTACAAGACCTACCTGAAGAAAATTGGCCGCTGTATACCATTAAGCGTGTTATGTATGAAACAGGTAAGTAGTTATCCTTGATTATTTAGTTAGGCGGGGTCCTAAGGCTTGTATAAAGACAGGCCACGCCAGGCGTCAGGCCCGTCAATGTCATAAGTGTGCAATAAAGAGGATTTGTATGGTAGTTGTATTAACATTAAAGCGTACTTGCTGGTAGGTAGAAATTTCTCAGCTTTTGTGCGAATCACGAAAAATTTTGGTGGTTAGTGGTTATATGTATTTAGTTAGATAAGTACCACTAAGTTGGTTGGGGTAAGGTATTTGTAGTATACCTATGTGGTAGTATCTATACATAAATAGACATACGCTGTTTGGAACTATTTAAATTTATTTTATAAAATATATGAAACATAATAAAACTCAAATCTTCATAATCCCATTAATTATTTCATCACAGTGTATTCTGTAGGTTTGGTAAATAGTATCTACCTTAATAATAAAGTATTATTTTATAGATGACTTATCTAAAGCCAGACTAAAATGTAAAAAGGCTGAAAGTGAATCCGAATTGGCTTCGACTGATGTAGAAGCAGAAAAAAGGCCAAGGAAGAGGAAAATTCGTCCCCTACAAATCGATAGCGATGACTGTGAAGAAAGTGATGAATGTCAAATCAATTATCCATCTCCGCAGAAAATAATTTCACCGCTGCCATTACGTCCTATTACTTCATCACCAAAACTTTTAGAAGATTTCAATGTTGGTAAGTACCAAGTACCTAAACGAGTTCCTCTTGGAATTTATTTGTTATGTAATTATCTAAATAATAATATTGCCCATTTTACAGATTCTCCGATATCTTCAAATAACCCAACACCAACGAATGAAAAACTAACACCTACAACATTGCGGTCAAAATCAAAACTTACCCAAAAAACTTTCTTGGAAAAAATAAACTCCTCTTTAGGTGAGTATTAGTTTCAAGAATACATTTTCTTTTTACATCTTTACTCTTAAAAAAAATGTTTTAAATGGTACGGTCGAACTTTTAAAATGATGATATGACTATTTTCTTCGGGTGGAATCTTTAAACTTAATTTTCAAGATATCTTCAACCGATTGAGCTGAAATTTTGCATGTACCTACTTATCTTTGATGACAATAGAATTATATTTTTATTATTTAGATTCATCTCAGTGAGCAACTAATCGATGTTCAAAGAGAAGTTCAGTCGCATATAAGCTTAAGCTTGTCCTAATAATTAAAATTTTGACAGAATCTTATAATTATCATAATACTTCATAATATTGCTCATCTTACAGATTCTCCAGTATCTTCAAATAACCCAACACCAGGGAATGAGAAAACCACACCTACAACATTGCGGTCAAAACTTACCCAAAAAACATTCTTGGAAAAAATAAACTCTTCTTTTGGCAAGTATTAAACAAACACATGCTTTATTTTTACTTTGAAGTCATAGTTTCTTGTCTCTTAAGATTTTTTTTTAAATGGTCTGATGGAGCTGTGAAGAACTTTTGGAACTGGTTGGATATTAATATACATATTTAGGGTAATCTAAAAATAAGATATGCTAGTTTTTTTACAAGCTTTTATTTTACTTGCAATGTAAATATGTTTGTTATTATGTTTGTTCGGGTGGAATCTTGCCACTAGATTTTGAAGCAGAACTTTCAACTGATTGAGCTGAAGTTTTGCATGCCTACTTAAATTTTATGATAATACAATAATGTGGTAAGTAAAGCAATCTTGCCGAATTTTGGGTCTAGAATCATTTTAGTAAGCAATTAATGGTTGTTCAAAAAAAAGAACAGTCGGCTATAAAAGCTTGTCACAAAAATTCAAGTGTTCAGTGTAATTATCATAATAATAACATTGCTTATTTTCAGATTCTCCGTTATCTTCAAATAACCCAACTACGACTTATGAAGAATCCACACCAACGACATTGCGATCAAAACATGCACAAAAAACAGGAAATCGTGTCATGGATCAATCAATCATCGAAAAAATTAATTCTTCTTTAGGTAAAAATTTAAAGAATACATAGTTATTTTTTACAACTTTACAAATCAAGTCATATATTTTCTTGTCCCTTAGGAAACATAGTTTGTAATGGTCTGGTGATACTTAAAACAATGAGATGACTATGGATGGATAATTAACAGGCATCGGATATTCGGATGCTTTTATACCTAAAAATTTAATATCTGATTATTTGGTGAAGTGAATCATTTGTAAAATGACTTTTTGTAAAATGATCAATTGGCGAAACGTTTTTTTGTAAAGCGTTGTTTGTAAAATGTAATTTTGTAAAATGACTTTTGGTCAAACGATAGGACACCAATTAATTGTACTTATATATTTTATTTATATGGTTTTGGAATCTACTATTGTAATAAGAAAAATTGATTATATTATTATTTTTTAAGATGTCATTGCTGAATGCCTTGGACACATGAAAAGCGAAATTGTGGAAATGAAGCAAACTCAAAATGATATTTTATTGAAAATATCATCCTCTTCAACTGCAGTAGCCGCTTTACCGATAGAGATAGACATGCCATTGAACTCATTTGACGATCTAATAAATACTGAAAATTGGCTTCAAGAAGAGGACCACAAAGAACAATTGGTAAATATATTATTTTATTAGAGATATACAAGCTTTACAAGCAAGCAAGACTACTGGGCACACTGATGATATATAGTCTACTTACTAGTATGTAGTGTTATAATACTACTATGTAAAATTTAATAATATCGCAAACAGTATACATATTTTTTGCTTTTATTAAAAACTAGCTCTGCTGTCCCAAATAAGAAAATATATCCCATTTTGGTGCAGTCGAGTCGTCCGGTAGTTATACGTGTAATTAATTTTTATATTGATACTAGCGACTCGTTCTGGCTTCGCACGGGTGCAATGCTAATAAATTATGCATGTATTATACATATAAACCATCCTCTTGTATCACTCTTTCTATTAAAAAAACTGCATCAAAATCCGTTGCGTAGTTTTAAAGATCTAAGCATACATAGGGACAGACAGACAGGAACCGACTTTGTTTTATACTATGTAGTGATACTTAGATTGCTTATTGACTTTAAGAGTTATTTACTTATGTTGCAGATACATAATTTGAGCTATATTGGTGGCAAGGGAACTGGCACAATTACCAGAAGAGTTCTGGAACGTGTTTTCACCAACTCTTTGGCAATTCAGTGTAACTGGACTGGAAAGAATAATAAGTTCTGTTTGAAAAATTTACATCTGATTAAAGTCATTATAGGTATGTATGAAAATTACACACATCCATACTAATGTTATATTCAGATTAATGTTCTCATAGATATATTTTTTATTAAGAATTGAAAAATAAAGTATCTATATATCAAAACCATAAAATACAAGCAAATACAAAGGAAATAATGTTTTTATAATATAAATTTGTATTTTATCGTAAATAAATTATTATATGGTAGAGGTATATATTATAGTAGTTTATGTGACTGTACATAATGAAGGGTGAAACACGAGTGTGTTAAAGCCTAATTATGTACAGTTACATACACTACTTTATATTCTACACACATATCACAAGCCTCCATGATGCATTCAGGAGTCGCACATTATGACCACCATAAAAATACTGTTTCGTTAGAACAAATTTCATATATCATATCAGTATCAGGAGGCGTCGCCGAAATATCTATATCATTTTGATCGCTCATTTTATGGTTTAAATTCAACAAATCGATGAATTTTATGTAACAAAACAAATTTTAACCTGTAATGGCGGTAATGAAGTTTTCTGGCAGCTGTCAAAAATTATCCAAATCGATGTTATTATTTAACAATAATAACATTTTTAAAGATAAGAAATTTACTATAACAAAACAGTCTATTTTTATGGTGGTCATAATGTACGGTATTTGAACGCATCATGGAGGGTTTATGATATTTGGATAGATAAAAAAAAACGACTATGGTATTCTAAATCAATTTCTAAAGTACAATTATGTTTACAGCTGCAGTGCGCAGAAACAGGGTGGCAGAGACAGCAACGGAATCTGAAATCACAGGTGTCATAACAAGCTGGTTTAGGTTTGCCAGAGACCGAAATGGCGGACGAGAGAACAGACGAACAAGATCAGATTAATAACAGGAGCTCTCCACGACTATATTCTGGACTATCTGCAAGAACAAAGAGGCGTCATCGAAATGCAATAAAAACTGAATTAAGAGGTAAATTAAGGATAGACGATAAAAGTAATGTTACTTGTAATAATCCAGAAACTAATCTATCTTTCTTAAATAAATGTCATAATAATAGTATATCAGAAGATTATAGTGATGATTTAGATTCTGAAAAAAACACTTTCACGCATAATATTTATACATCTGGTAGAATTGAAAATTCAGATTTTAAGGATACTGATCTTACCAAATCTCTTATTTCATGGTCTCAGGAGCATAACATTACCCACTCTGCAGTAGATGGTTTATTAAAGATTTTAAAACCACTACATCCGCTTTTACCTAAAGATTCGCGGACTTTATTACGTACACCAAGGGACATTAGCGTTATAGAATGTGGGGGAGGTTCATACATTTATTTTGGACTTTTAGCCCATATAATAGAGAGAGCTTCGTGTGGCTTGATTCGTCAAAATTATCCTATAATTGATAGAAAAATGCGTCAAATGAATGCTGATTAACTTTTATCTGTAACCCTTAACATAGATGGCTTGCCAGTACATTCTAGTACAAATAAGTCATTCTGGCCCATTTTATGTGTGTTAGACCAGAGTATCAATACAAAACCCTTTATTGTTGGACTTTACTATGGCGAAACAAAGCCACAAGAAGTAAATAATTATCTAAAACCCTTTGTGGATGAATGTCTTGATTTGGAAAAAAATGGTATTACATTAAATGGACAAAAATATGCTTTTCGAGTTAGCTGCATTGTTGCTGATGCACCAGCAAGAGCCTTTATTAAGTGTATAAAATCTCACAATTCTCTGTATGGCTGTGAGAAATGTACCCAAGAAGGTATTTATATCGGTAGGACTACATGGCAATATGAATCGAACTTAAATCTTAGAACTGATCATGCCTTTCACAACCAACTGTATGAAGACCACCAATTAACAAAAACTGTACTTACAAATCTTGAAATTGGATTAGTGACTCAAGTACCTTTAGACTACATGCATTTAGTATGCTTAGGAGTAGTGAAAAAGTTGATCCGTGTTTGGATTGAAAAAGGACCGAAAAAATGTAAGTTGAGTGCACTTAAAGTGAGTCAAATATCGGAGAGATTGTTACAAATTGGTAAAAATAATTACCCGACTGAGTTTTCAAGGCGGCCTCGGCCTATACATTTATTTAAATATTGGAAGGCCACAGAACTAAGATCTTTCCTTTTATACCTCGGCCCCGTAGTTTTATATAACATCATATCAAAAAAAAATTATGAACACTTTGTAACCCTGCATTGTTCAGTTTATATATTATGTGGTGATTTAAGTGCTGAATCTGAATGGCGAGAGTATGCAAAGAACTTATTACATATTTTTGTTCGTAATATACCAATTCTGTATACGAAAGAACTTCTTGTGTACAATTTTCACAATCTTTTACATCTTACAACAGATGTTGAAAACTTTGGAAAGCTAGACAACTTTTCCGCGTTTCCTTTTGAAAACTATATGACTAAAATTAAACAAATGGTTCGATCGCACAACCACCCATTAGAACAAGTAGCCAAAAGAATGGGTGAATTAAAATATGTAAGTGAAAAGTCTCAATTATCAACCATAGTTACAAAGAAGAATGTAATACGTAAGATAATTTTAGATAATAATTGCAATGTAAGTATTAATTCGTGCTTTAATACCAAAGATGGTGATATTGTTAGGATAAAAACTATTGACAAGATTTCTGATAGCCCCTTATTTAAATTGGGTTGTGATTGTTTTGTAGATAAGACTGACTATTACAAAGTACCTATAGAAAGTAGTCGCCTAGGTATATATAAGGTTACTCGTTCTAAAAAAGTTTATATCTGTTCAACCGTTTTGGATAAAAAATGTTTACTTCTTCCAAATTTTAATGAGAATGAAACATTTGTATGTTTACCATTTGTTAATATGACGCTAAGTCATTAAATAGATTAAGTTGTATATGTATTATGGCGTACTTGAGCAAAAATAACGCCCCTGAGGCAAAATTATTTAATTTTGTTGAAAAGGGCAAATTCCTAAAAAGTTAAAATTCTTACAGTAGTAGAGTTGTTAGTCCGCTGTTTTCTAACATAATTGTGCGCATCGGGTTACAAGCATGAAATTTCTACCACAGATAGAGTGTTTCACGGTGATTATTTTCAGATGTGGAGGGAAGTCAGATTCGTCCCCTGTGAGGCGGGAGAGTGGAGTGAATAGGGCCAAGTATCCCTCTTTTCTTTCTTTATTGCTGGTCAGTTAAGTCTACCAGGACGTGTTTGGTATCGTTTCCATGTAAAACAAATATCAGTTTTTTTTTTAATGTTATTTTTGTATAGTTCTATATAAAAATATGGGTGTATGGCCGAAAAGGTAAAAATCACAAGTTTTTTTATTCAGTGAGGTAAATTAGTTCAAATTATTATTATTATTTTAAAAAGTTCATTTAATCTAGTTTCTAAAAATATATGCATGTTGGGCACTTCTTGTGGGGGATATAAATTAGAATAGTGCAGTTTACGTGAAAAGACCCAGGATACAAATTAGCAGTTTATTATTAATCAAGTTGTTTACAACACGTACTGTTCAAAGAGTATTTTAGAACTGACATTGTAGTCAACACAAACAAACGTTGCTAATACAAATTTAAACTAGCAACCTGTTCTAGATTTACTTTGACAAAGTTCTAGGCCAGTATATCATACACAATAGGTTTTATGCCCAATATCACAATTAATAATTTCAATACGCCCCCTTAATGTGCATATTCAAAAAGACATAAAACAAAAACACATACAAAATCAAAGTTGTATCAAAGAACACAATATTAATTAACAAGGTAAACAATTAGCTAACAATGCCTAAACTACTCATGCACCTATAATGCTTCAATTTAGGCAAAGCCTTTGTTAATATATCTGCGAGCATCGAATCTGTGGGCAAGTACTTCAGCTCGATACTTTTGTTGTTCTTTAATACACTTCTTATGAAATGATACCTGATATCTATGTGTTTACTCCGAGAATGGTACATTGGATCACCAGCAAGACACAGCGCCCCTTGATTATCTACATGTAAGGTCAATTGTGCAAACTTACTTAACCCGATTTCAGTCATCAAGCTGTTCAGATATATCGCTTCTTTCATCGAGGACGACAAGCTCACATACTCAGCTTCACACGTGGATGTTGCTACACATTTTTGCTTTTGGGACTTCCACGACACGCATCCGCCTCCAAACATAAAAACATAACCAGAGTAAGAACGTCTATCTACAAGACACGCGCCCCAGTCACTGTCTGAGTAACCTTTTAGTGAATTACCTGTTTTCGTAAACACAAGTCCATGCATTTTTGTGTGCTTCAAGTAACGCAGTACGCGCTTTGCAGCATTCCAGCACTGTTTAGTTGGACTATCTAGGAATTGACTCAACTTTGCTACGCTGTTCGTAATGTCGGGTCTCGTTCCCGTCGACAAATACATAAGTGAACCAATTAATTCACGATATGGATATCGTTCACACTCATCACAAATCTCGTTAGATTTTAATAATTGGTTCTTCACTTCCATTGGCGTACATACTGAATTGCACTTATTCATGTTAAATTTATTTAAAATATCGTCAATATATTTTTGTTGTGACAATTTAAAGCCATTGTCAATTCTGTCAATTTCAATTCCGAGCATATATTTCGCAACGCCATAATCTTTCAATTCAAATTCAGCGGCCAGTTCTCTCTTGAAGCTTTCGATACAACCTCTTTTCTGTGATGCGACCAATATATCGTCAACATAAACTAATACAAAGAGTTTTGTATCGTGGTCAATGTCTTTAAAATAAAGACAAGGCTCATTTGATGATGCGGCCAATCCCATTAGTCTCAGTTGCTCATCCAGTCTGATGTTCCACTGACGACCGGCTTGTTTGAGCCCGTATAGCGACCTCTTGAGTAGACATACTTCGCCCCCAGCCTTCAAGTCAATCAACATCTTACTGGCTCGTTCATGTATAGGTGAACCCCTCAGTTCGGTCCGTATAAGATCCTGTAAACATTCTTCTAAAAGCTCGGGTACTTTCATGTATATATTCTCCTCTAATAAACCATTTAAATAGGCGGTATTAATATCCAACTGATGAATTTCAAGATCAAGTTCTGCTGCTAATGCAACTAACAATCTTATTGTATCAAGCCTCGCAACAGGTGCGAAGGTATTCTGGTAATCAATACCATAGCGTTGGCTAAAACCTTTCGCCACCAGCCTCGCCTTCTTCTTCTCAGTCTTATCAACGTTGAGTTTCGTTGTTAATATGTATCGACAGCCTACAACGTTCTTGCCCATTGGTTTAGGTACTATATCGAAAGTATCATTTTTAATTAGACTACGGACCTCCGAAATAATTGCATCTTTCCATCCTTTGCTTTCGTTTCCGGATAGAGCCTGCTTTAAAGTCACTTCAGTAACTCCAGCAAAATCTTGACAATCCGCGTATTCCTCTGTGGACTCCATGCCTTCTTCCAATGGAACTTCCGACGCCACGCGTTCTTCCATAGGAGTCTGTGGTTCCACGTCAACCATGCGATATATTTTTCTGGGCCGTCCAACATGACCTTTCTCCAATCTCGGTCGGCCTGGACCTCTCTTCATTGCCCTCTCCCCATCAGCATGTACATAATCTTGTTGATGGACATGCACATGGTGCGACGGACCAGCGACGACTTCCGATTCTGAATCATATATCGGTTGGTGAGAATCACCAGAAGGTATTCTCTCACCCTCCCCAAGATCTCTATTCTCTTCTTCATGCTCAGAAATATGCTCAATGCGTTCGTCCTCAAGGTCAGGAATAAGTACGCTTGGATTTTCTTCCGGCCTTTTGGGGTGAAACTCAAAGTCAACCGTTAATGGTTGCTTCTGATTAATAAACGGTCTTTCTTTTTGTATTTCAAAGGGATCTTTGTCAATATTCCCTGTTTCATTCTCTTGACACTTATTTTCGTAGAATTTCACATCTCGTGAAACGATAAATTTTCTCTGCGTTGGCATCCATATTTTGTAACCTTTCCTATCGCTAGGGTAACCCACAAAGATACCTTCTTTGCTGCGTGGATCGAACTTGTCCTTCCCAATTGTTTTGTCCAAAACATAAACTTTAGATCCAAATTGGTGTAAGTAATTTAGATTTACCGGTCGTTCACTCCACTTCTCAAAAGGTATTCCACCATCGAGACTTTTAGTTGGACAACGATTTCTCAGATGACATGCTGTTAATACGGCATCGCCCCAGAAACCAGGAGAAAGTCCTGACGAAATAATCATGCATCTCGCCATCTCCACCAACGTTCTATTCATCCTTTCAGCAACTGCGTTTTGCTGTGGTGTACCAGGAATGGTTAATCTCCTCGCTATCCCCTCGTTTTTTAGGAATTCTTCAAAATCTCGGTTACAATACTCGCCTCCATTATCGCTCTGTAGAAACTTGATCTTCCGTCCCGTGAAATTTTCGACGTGCTTCTTGTATATTTTGAAAGTTCTGAAAACTTCACTTTTCTTATTTAACAAATATACTTCGCACCATCTTGTATGATCGTCAATGAACGTGACGAAGAATTTCGCTCCATTTATTGCCGTATGCTGCATGGGACCGACCACGTCAGAATGAACAATTTTTAATGTCTCTTCACATGGTCCATTCGTTCTATAAAACGGTAACATACTCATTTTTCCACGCGCACAAATATCACAATCATACAATTCGGCTACATCTGACATTTTATAATCCATACCAGATTTGTTTAAAAGTTTGACGAGATCTTTCGCATTTAAATGTCCTAACCGTTCATGCCACAAGCGTACATCAACCTTTCTTTCCGAAATCGCTGACACAGTACCACACTGTTCCTCCAAGTAATATAAATTACCTATACGATTTGCGGTCAGTTTAGTGTTATCATAACTATCTTTTACACTAGCTACGTCACCCTTAAACGTGACACTAAACCCTTGATCCGTAATTCTTGCAACTGAAATCAGGTTACACCGCAAATCCGGAACAAATAAAGTGTTTGGCAATTGAACCACGGTTTTAGAACCATTATTACATGTTAATAATCTCACTGTACCCTTACCTTGTACATTTGTGCTCGAGTTTGTCGCTAAATTTAGCTTACCAGACAAAGGTAACAATGTATTTCCAAATTTTCTTTCATCATTGCACAAATGTGACGTACACCCACTGTCGATGATCCAACTTCCATTCTCGTTGTAAACAGCCTTATCATCTGAAATACAATTGAATGTTACAAAATTGGTATCTACAGTTACTATATCACTACTATTATTTGACACGCACTTTGCACTATCCACACGTTGTTCCTTATTCTTCTTTAAACATTCAGAGGCTCTATGACCGTACTGATGACATTTAAAACATTTGAACGTGAATTTCGAATTCCCTTGCTCTGTACCACTCTTCTTAGACTTAAAATACGTATTTCCTTTCATAAAGAGTGCCTTATCATCACCTTCTCTCTCGTCTCTAGAATGTTGTTCTTCCAGTATTTTAATTTTGAGTGTCTCCGGATCTGGTAATATGTCTCTAGATTCTATGGCACATCTAAAGTTATTAAAACTTGCCGGTAAACTGTACAGAAGCATAATCGAAATCAGATCATTATGCATTTCGATATCCATGTCTGCTAATTGACTCCTCACATCGAAAAAACGTAATACATGTTCTCTTATGTCACCACCTTCCTCCAATTTATGAAGCAATAACTGTTTGAGCAATGTCGCCTTCTTTGCGGGTCCTTTTGACGCGTGAATGGCCTTTAATTTCAACCATACATCTCGCGATGTTTTACACCCTCGTAGATGTCGTAATTCACTCGGACTTATAGATAGAATGAGGTCTGACTTAGCTTTGGCATCCGCAGTCTCCCAAAGTTTCGCCTCTCCAGGCTCCGCAGGTTTTTCAATACTGCCATCAACGTATCCCCAGGCGTCTTTCTTTATTAATATTGCTTCGACTTGGATTCTCCAGGTCTCATAGTTATTCTGGTCGAGTTGCTCAATTTTCACAGTACTCATACTTACGATTAATAATTTGTCCTTTTGCACTAAATACGATCCTGGATCGTCAAGGCGCCCATAACCACTGTGGGGGATATAAATTAGAATAGTGCAGTTTACGTGAAAAGACCCAGGATACAAATTAGCAGTTTATTATTAATCAAGTTGTTTACAACACGTACTGTTCAAAGAGTATTTTAGAACTGACATTGTAGTCAACACAAACAAACGTTGCTAATACAAATTTAAACTAGCAACCTGTTCTAGATTTACTTTGACAAAGTTCTAGGCCAGTATATCATACACAATAGGTTTTATGCCCAATATCACAATTAATAATTTCAATACTTCTCATATAAACAGTAGCTTAAAATATATCTTTACGTCGGCGTAACCAAAGTAAATCTCCAAACGCATCCTATTTCGCTTCATTAAATACATTAAATAATGATTATTAACATGCATTTACGTATAATATTTACTAGATACGTCCTAGAAAACCGAATTAATGCAATTAAAACAAAATATTTTTTTGCTAATGTATCACGAGCACACGGGCTAATCTCAACATCAACAATTTATTTAAGTTACTGTTTGTATGAAGAGTGCCCAATATGTATATGTTTTTAGACACCAGATTAAATTTTCTATTTTGCAATATTTTTGTTAGTTGTAGATATTCAGGAAATATAACTAATTTATCGCCCTGAATAAAAAAAACTTGTTGTGATTTTTACAATTTCGGAAATACAACCAAGTTTTTATATGGTACTATGAATAAATAACATAAAAAATTAATTCCTGATATCTGTTTTACACGAAAACGATACCACACACGTCCTAGTAGCGTTATCTGATCAGTAATATAAAAAGAAAAAGAGGACTCCTTTGTCCTATTCACCCCGCTTTCCCGCCGCACAGGGGACGAATCTGACTTCCCTCTACATCTGAAAATAGCCACCGCAGAATACTCTATCTGTGGTAGAAATGCCGTGGTTGTATCCCGATATACACAATTTCGCGACTTACCAAAATGTACTAGAACACGCAGGCTCAGCTTAACATCAACATTTTTTTCAAGGTATTTTTTGTATCAGATGTACCCAGTATGTATACATTTTTAAAAACAAGATTTAATTTGCTGTTTAGTTATATTTTTTTAAATTGTAAATATTCAGGATAGATTACTAATTTATCGTTCTGAATAAAAATAACTTGTTGTGATTTTTACCTTTTCGGCAATAAACTTAAATTTTAATATGAAACTATTCTTAAATAACAAAATAAAATAATAGCTGATATCTATTTTACACGAAAATGATGTCGCAAAAGCCCTAATAGCCTTTACTGATCAGTAATAAAAAAAAGAAAAAGAGCAGTACTTGGACCTCTTCACCCCGCTCTCCCACCACACAGGGGACGAATCTGACTTCCCTCCACATCTGAAAATAATAATCGTGGAACGTTCTATGTGTGGTAAAAATTTCATGCTTGTAACCCGATGCGCACAATTTCGCGGCTTAGCAACTCTACTACAGTCTATTTGTCCTTGTTTGTCCAATTTAGTAAGCACGATTCTCAGTATGTCTTTTTAGTCAAAAAGTGCTATCATACATGGCATTATTAGGTTATGAGTCATAACCCAACGCCATTAATAGGGTCCAAAGAGTGCGTCTCCATTGAAGCGAGGCGGAATGGAGACGTGCGGAATAGACCAATCCTCTCGGGTTGAAATCCGTATCTCGCTTCGTTTCACTTTTATGATTGGTAGATTCCGCTCCACTTTAGTGGAGACGCACCCTAACTTATGACCCTATGAAGCTAACATATGCACATAAATACTATCGCGTAGTCAGAAATTTGATATCCTCGGTTTGGAAAACAATATTTTTCTACAAATCAGTCATCTGAAAGAGCATTCTTTCCCTCTCATAATTCGTATTTCGTTCAACGGTCTTTATCTTTGTGGCTGAAATTAGGTGTATGTATAATAATTATATTTGCTGTTTATTGTATGTTTATCACGTATGTATTATTATCCTTTTTCGCTATTGCACGCCCTTTAACACATTACATTTTCAAGTTCTCTGCTACCCAAAGATTGTCTGGACGTGATCGCTCTTTAGCGATAAAACCGCCTGATATTTACCTTTAATGGTAATTTCGTGCTTTGGTTCTTGGGTTAGTTTTGTTTTATGAAGTGTGCAATAAAGAGTACCTGCCTGTATTGCATTGTCTCGGTTCCTAAGTAACAGAATTTAGTATGGAAATGAACATTTTCAAAATGTTAATTTTATTAAAACTTTCGTGAGACATATTTAATTATAGTATTAAGCGGTTTACATTCACGTGAAATTGTCAGGAACGGCCCGACATGTTTCGAACTCGTATGGACCGCCGCTTAATACAATAATTTTCAAAATGAATGATACTTATCAAATTTCTGACTTCACCATAGTATTTCCATGCATATGTTAGGTTAATTCGCCTTTATAGGGTCATAAGTTCATAACCTAAGACTCTCTATTAAGGTTGATTAGTTGATTACTTATTATAGTCTTTATTACAAATCTTTTTTACGTCACCTAAGGCTGTAAGTGGGATTTACTGCTCGCTACGCGAACGCTGGGCGAAAATCTCACTTCCTGGCCAAGGCAAGACGTAGAACTGTTGACAAACTACGGGCGGTTATTCGAATTCACCACCCTAGGTATGTAATGTACTATCTGTACATTTAGCGTATTGTTATAGTACCTACATTGTTACATACGTAGGGCGGTGAATTCGTGAATGTCTCAGATAGCAGGTGTTGTGCCCCGAGCCGAAGTTGAGGGCCATAAATATGCAATCCGGGGCTTTACGAATTACCGCCCGTCGCCCGTAGTTTGTCTAAAGTTTTACGTCTTGCTTTGACCAGGAAGTGAGATTTTCTCCCCGCGTACGAGTAGCGAGCAGAAAATCCCACTTACGGCCCAGGGTGACGTAAACTTCTTTCCAAATTTTTGAAACATTTGTGTGTATAATTTTGGTTCAATAAAAGAGTTTTAGTTGAATATATTTTTTATTTTCTAATTATTGTGTCCCACAGCAGGGTTGCTGGAATACTACATTAAACCGTTTGGTTTAGTGTGGTATTCGAGTAACTCTGCCCAACCCCTACCCAACCGTAGGGTAATAGTATATATTGTAACCAATGCCCAACAGTTGGGTAACTGACAATTTAGTATCCGAAGGCCCTACAATGCAAAACAACCAATACCCAACAGTTGGGTAACTGACAATTTAGTATCCGAAGGCCCTACAATGCAAAACAACCAACGCCCAACAGTTGGGTAAATGTCAATTTAGTATCTGAAGGCCCTACAATGCAAAACAACCAAGGCCCGACAGTTGGGTAACTGTCAATTTAGTACCTGAAGGCCCTACAAAGCATAACAACCAATGCCCGACAGTTGGGAAACTGTCAATATAGTACACGAAGGCCCTACAACGCAAAACAACTAATGGCCCTTCGGTAGGAAATTTACAATGGCCCATTGTGGTGGGCCCTACCTCGGATAGATGGCCAAATCTAACCGTTGTCCAACCAACGACGAGCACGTGGCCCACCCAAATGCCAACAATAAATGCTATTAGGGTAGAGAGCCCCCAATATTTATTATTATTTTTTTTATTTTTGCATCAAAATCTTAATGCGGTTTACAGAATACATCTACCTACCAAGTTTCAACAGTATAGCTCTTATATAGTTTCGGAAAAAAATGGCTGTGACATACGGACGGACAAACGGACAGACAGACATGACGAATCTATAAGGGTTCCGTTTTTTGCCATTTGGCTACGGAAACCTAAAAAACTGCATTCATACATTTTAAAAAAACTGTACTCAGCTCGGGAATCGAACCCGGACGTTTTGGAAAATAGCACTTTAACATTATTTTTCCTTAGATATTGTGTAGGCAAACAGCTACAAACAAGCATAGAAACAATTTACGCACCTAAACTCGTTGAATATTGTATTGAAAAAAACGGTTGTGATTTCGAAAACTTAAGTACTAAAATAAACTAAAGAATATGAAAACAATGCATTTTATTAATTTTATATATCATGTTGCAAAATAAAATTTACTGCTTTTACTACATAATTGATAACACGAAACGAATCGAAGTGTTCGATTGGCCGCCGCCGCGACTGATCGTCTCTCCTGCTGATGAATCGCGTACCGATTCGAAACATGTCGAGTGTTATTCGACTTCTACGACGTGAGTAAACCCGTTTAAGTATTTTAATATGTCTGAGACTCACGATAGTTTTCTATGTAAAATTGATATCTAAGTAGAAATAATGTTAATGTTATTTGTCATAACGTCCGGGTTCGATTCACGAGTGAAGTACCTACAAGGTTATTTTAAATGTATGGATGCAGTTTTTCTTGTTATTAAAATCTATGACATGATTCCTTAGATAAGATCTTCGTATGTCTTATAGTTTCAGACTTACCCATACAAACCGATCTAAATGGGCCACTCTGTATGTACATACCAGGTGCAAACTTTAACTTAACCCGGCCAGTTAAGATGGGAGGTGTTTGTACGGAACACTCGGTACGCGACTCCGACTCGCACTTGGCCGGTTTTTTTTTTAATAAAAAAAAGAAAAAGACAGTAGAAATTTTCACAGATGGTGTATTTCTGTTGCAGCTATAACAACAAACACTATAAAAAAAAATTAACAAAAAAAGATCCGACTTTAGTAAAACTAAAAAGACAAAAATAACCCGTTCAAGTACAGATTATATTGAAAAAAGCCCTTTGAAGTCGATCCCAAACCACTCAGTTCTTATATTTATATATTACTAGTTAGCGTGGAACTTGGAAGTATGGAAGCAACCTCGTACAACACGATAGATATCCACCTAATCACCTTAATTAATAAAAGGGATTATTAAAACGCCTAAGCAAATGTAAGAGCAATTGTGCTTATAATCATTAAATTTTCTACAGGGTCATCAATGTCATCATGAATTACTTACTCACTTTTCAATCTTTTTAGGGATAATTTCCAGGATAAAAACTATCCTATGTCCTTCCTCGGATGTTAAACTATCTCCATGCCAAATTTCATCAAAATCGATTCAGCGGCTTAAGCGTGAAGAGGTAACAGACAGACAGACAGACAGACAGACACATTTTCGCATTTATAATATTAGTATGGATATGGATAGTTTACGCAAGGTTTGGCACCGACTTCGAAGGGTGCGTCAAATGTAATCTGTACTTGAACGGGTTATTTTTGGTCTTTTAGTTTTACTGAAGTCGGTTCTTTTTTTTGTTAATTTTTTACTTTTTAGTGATTCATATACCTAAAAGTTCTAGTGGCGATCTGTGATGTTCATCATCAGTTTCCTTACACCAAATCCTATTTACTGAATGTAAATTCTTGACTTTATCAATAAATTACCGAAAGCGCCGTACATGTCCCTATAACATTTGAAGAGTTCCCTCCATTTCTCCAAGATTCCATCATCAGATCCCGACTTAGTGCCAACGGGACCAACTCGGAGTTATACCCTTTCGATTTAAAAAAAATAATTGAAAATCGGTTCACGGTGCTCGGAGATATCGAGTAATGGCGGCTCCACATTAGTGCCGTGAAGCTCCGTGAACAGGCGTGAACGTGAATGTGGACGGTTTTCGCGGGGTTCACGCGCGTTCACGCCTGTTCCCCGATCAGAGTCGGTATTTTGTCCCGTGACAAAAGGTTCGCGCCCTCTTCACGCGGCGTTCACGTGTATACATCCACATTCACGGCCCCGTACCAGTTTACTACGGACAGTACGGACTACAAAGGCGTACGGACGTGTGCAGTCGCTGTCCGCGCGCAATGGAGTAGCGCGTAAACGTTTGGAGTAACGAAATTGAAATGCTCTTTTTAGAGCATTACCATTCTGAATTCTTGCTGGTATTGCTGGTCTGAATTGGGTACGTATCTGTTTTAGAAAATATTGGAGAAACTTTCTGAAGCAAATATTCGAAGTCCACTGTTACCATACGAGTAAATTTCTTAAATTCGCCACTGGGTTCAGAATGTAATTCTGATAACTGTTTCTCCATAGAAAGTCTGAAATGATTTTAATAGAATTAATTAGGACTGCTCTAATCATATAATAAGTCAATTCAAAAATTCACTACACCAGCAAACATACCTTGATCGGTTACGATGTATTTCAGTCATCCGCCACCATCTTCTATTTTCCAACGCTTTCTACTAACTTTCTTGTTTAAATAGTGATATGTTGCCACAGCAAACATAGTTATTGCAGCAGCAGCTTCTACGTCCATTTTCGCGGGTTTCACAAACGATTGTGAGCATCCCGTGAACGTGGAGGGCACTACTTGGCCGTGCATTCATGCCGTGAATTCGCGCCGTGAATTCACGGCACTAATGTGGAGCCGCTATATCATACCTACATACAAAAAAATAAAATTGTTCGAATTGAGAACCTCCTCCTTTTTTTGGAGCCGGTTAAAAACAGAATAATATAAATATTTAAGTGGGGCTCCCATACAACAAACTTCTAGTCCTGTAGATACTTACTGTCAGGAACGGCCCGACATGTTTCGGACTTCATTAGGGTCAGCTATCCGTGCTGCTACGCGACTCGCGGCCCACTGCACTGGTTATCACCCTCGCTCACGGCGGAAGGAGCGAAGGGCTCATTGCACTGTCACCACTGAACTGTCTGTCACTGTATTTTCGCCAGTGAAAATTTCATAAGAATCGGTATGATATAATATTCTTTAAATAAAACTAATAAATTATACCTACATAAAGAGCACGCAAGGCATAGGTCTCCGTTGAAATCTCCAACAACGTTTGTCCTAAAATGATTTTCCCTAACATCTTTCTCCTAAACACTTTTGACCTAACGTTAATTTGCCCTATTGCCCTAACGTTCTTTTGTCCTAAAAGTCAAAATCTACAATATAAAAATACTCTCGTGTCCTTATCTTTTTTATCCCTAAGATTAGAAGAATCTTGTTTGACATAAAAATGTCCTAAATATGAAATACGTGATTGAAGTCATCGTTAAGTACGACGACGAGCGAAGCGAGCAGGAGTGTTAGGAAGAACTCCGACCCGGCGAAGCGCCATGCAGAACCGTATTAAACCACCGACGAAAAAAGAGTCTGTGTGTATGTGGATCTGTGTATCTGGCTGTGGCATCGTAGCTCCCAAATGGATGGATCAATTTGAGTGCGGTTTATTTTAATCAAAAGTCTTGTCCGTCGAGATGGTTCTTAGCTATGTTTGGTGATAATAAAATTCTTAGCATCAATGTTGGCCGAGATCTTGTCACTTGTTCCAATTAAAGCTGAATATCGTGGAAACTACTGGCCCTATTTCCACCAAACATAGCTCAGAACCATGACCAAACTGCACTCAAATTTGGTCCATCCGTTTGGCAGCTACAATGCCACATACAGACACACACACATACATAAATACTCAGATAGACAGATACACATGTTAATCTTATAAGTAACGCCGCTCTATTTCCTTCGGGGGTTTAAAAATATTAGGGCACATGCATTAATAGGGCAAACAATCATTAGGTTAAAAGATATTAGGGAAAACAAAAATAGGACAAATAATTTTAGGGATTCCAATAAAATTATAATCATAGGTTACTAACGAATGGGAGACACACTCCGTAAATAGCAGATTGAGGATTGATACGCCTTCCACAGGGGCAGCTTCCGCCACCGCAGAGTTTACAACAGCCGCAGCTACCACGACATACGCAGCAAACACAACAGTCGCAGCAACCACAACAGCAGCTACCACAACTGCTGCCGCAACCGCTGCAGCAACTGCTGCAGCAACTACTACAGACACAGAACCCACAACAGCCGAACCAACCACGAGACCCACAGAAATCGCAACTGTCGCAGCCGCAGCAACCATAACAGCCGTAGCAACTACAACAGCTGCAGCAACCACAACAGCCGTAGCAACCACAACAGCCGCAGCAACCACAACAGTCGCAGCAACCACAACAGTCGCAGCAATTACAACAGCCGCAGCACCCACAACAGCCGCAAAAACCACAGTAACCACAACAGCCGAAAAAAGATTGTCAACATAATTATGGAAAAATTACGCAAAAATATAAAAAGCTGCAGTTTGTAATGGAAAAATATACTTAATCGTCTTCAAGAACCTCTCTCTCTCTCTCTTTCTTATCTGTTACTATCATGTCATGTATTTGCTCCTAAAATGTGTGTAGAATTTCCATTCGTTATAAAATTGTTTTTATTTATAAATATATGAAATACATATGTAGTCTTATTATTTTTAATTTAGGTACACACCTCATTTTTAGGGTTCCGTACCCAAAGGGTAAAAACGGGACCCTATTACTGAGACTTCGCTGTCCGTCCGTCCGTCCGTCCGTCCGTCTGTCACCAGGCTGTATCTCAAGAACGGTGATAGCTAGACAGTTGAAATTTTCACAGATGATGTATTTCTATTGCCGCTATAACAACAAATACTAAAAATACAATAAAATAAATATTAAAGGGGGGCTCCCATACAACAAACGGGTTGGTTGCGTTAACTTTGCACCTCATTTGTATGGGGCGCTATACATACCAGGTGCAAACTTAACTTAACCACTTAAGGATGGAAAGTGTTTGTACGGCACCCTCGGTGTGCGAGTCCGACTCGCACTTGACCGGTTTTTTATTTTTTTTTATATTGAACCATTGATACAAAGATCAAATCACAATGAAAAATTGGAATTAGTAACCCGGGGGAAGAGACCAGGAATCGAACCACCAAACAGATAGGTACAGAAATCAATCTACATACAAGCACGCTCGAGCACACGCACACATAGACATTGCTCGCGGACACGATATCTCGGACCAGTTCGGACCAGTGCGAGCGCGGGCGCCATCCGCTTGACGTGTCAGCAATGTCTTGTATGTAGATTGATTTCTGTACCTGTCTGTTTTGTGACTGAACCCAGGAATCGGCCTCTTCCGCAAAGTTACGCATTTCAATTTCTCTTTGCGCTTTGATCTTTGCATCAATAGTTTTTTAGGGTTCCGTACCCAAAGGGTAAAAACGGGACCCTCCCAATGAGCAAAAAAGTCGTATAAGGAATCATTTACTCAGCTTAAGATCGAGTAACAGCTGAATTAATGTTTCCAAATCACTCAATAGTGGTATAGTAGTGATTAATACGACTGTTCAGTAATTTTCACTAAATAGTGCTATAAAGAGGTCGAATAAACGTTTTTAGCACCATACTATAGCAGCTTTACACAATATCTTGAAAAAAGCGGAATAAACGTTATCAAATTACTTTATCTCAGTATTGTGTGCTATAAAAGTAGTATAACAGTCATGAAATAGCTAATTCGCAACGATGGTCGCTTTTATACCACCATTATTCGACATTCTTGTTTTGTGTCCATAAAGTGCTGTAAAAGTAATCTATTTACTAAAAAGCGTCGTGTTGCTTTAACTGCACGCTTATGTCACTAGTCCTATAAACTTGTTTGGATTGCCTTTATTGCACTTTAAGTGTATTTCAGTAATTCTTATACCCTTTACATATAAAATACAATTTCAATGGCGGCATATGGTGGCAACTTGTGCTATAAAGATAATTCAATCACCTTTATTCGAGTTAAAGTCGTAATAGTTCAAAGTAAAGGTGAAAGACACTAAAATGTTTTCTCACTTTTTATTTTGATTAATATTTATTATACAAAATTGAAAAAAACGTGAGCGCTTAAATATATATGAACTATCATCTCAGGTTTTATCAGTAAAGTTATTTGCGCATGCCGTTCGCTACGATTACCACCAGCGTAGACACTTTTTTATAACGTTGGGGCAGTGTGTTATAATTATTATGAAGTAATATTAAAATAACATATTTACCTTGTCGATGTTTACTGTCACATATATTTGTCAGGCAGCTAATATGTAAACACGATTGAACAACACACACAGATAGCGAATTAAAGCAAATAATTCACTCTTTCTCGGCTTAATGGTGGAGTAAAAGCAATTCAGATTCTTTTATACGACTAAATTGCTGAATAGAAGCAATCTGGTAACTTTTATATATACAGATTAATCGAATAAGTGCAAACATTTTACCTTAACAGCACTAATGGTAACTTTTTAGCTTTTAGTCAGCTTTTATACAACTGTTTTTAGTTTTTTAACTGCAATTACAGAACTTTTACAGCACTTTAGGCTGAACAATGTGCGCCCAAATCGCGTTGAGTATAAACGTTTATAGACCCCTTACTCGATTATTTTGACCACCTTTATAGCACTAATTAGCAAAAACAGAAACGTGCTCTCGACTTTTATAGCACATATTTTTGCTAGTTATTACTGAGGCTTCGCTGTCCGTCCGTCCGTCCGTCTGTCACCAGGCTGTATCTCAAGAACGGTAATAGCTAGACAGTTGAAATTTTCACAGATGATGTATTTCTGTTGCCGCTATAGGAACAAATACTATTCATGATAAAACAATAATAATTAAGGGGGACTCACATACAAAAATAGGGCTTTTTGCATGATATTTCGTTCAACGGGCATTTTGTCATGAACCGTTATAGGTAGACAGCTTTGAAATTTTAACAGAATGTATATTTTTGTTACCGCTATAACAACAAATAATAAAAATAAAAAATAAGTAAAAATTAATGGAGGACCAATACAAAGAACGTGCTTTTTGTTCAATATTGGTACGGAACCCTTCGTGCGCGAGTCCGACTCGCACTTGTCTGGTTTTATTTATTTATTTGTAAACTGTACCGCGCCGCAGTGGAAATGAAAACCTGTCAAACCTGTCAATATCGACGCTTGCGCACTCCACCTGCGCCTCTAGCACTGTCCTACGCGAATATTTCTCGCGCGAGATAATTACCTCTCTTTCTTTGCAGTAATGTGTGAGGGTGACGGGTAGATATCTCGCGCGACAAGACTCACGAAGCATAGTTGTGTTAGACGGGCGTGCGATCCTGTTGCCGACATACATATAACCCAACAGGGTTTTACCCACGCCATATTGCGGAATTTAAAAAGCCTTGATTCCTTCTAAAAATACAACATAAAATACTTACACTAAAACTACACCTAAAACTTAAACTAAACTCGAACAAAATAAAGTTAAACTAAATCAAAAAATGGCCCCTGCGGCAAAGTGCCAAAGATGCTGGCCATAGAGTAAATTATACAATGCTGGCGGCATTTCCTCGCTGAATCGCCAAACTGATTCTTTGAGCGAGGAAACCGCCAGCTCTCCGGTCACCAGTAAAAATTATTTGTTTCATATTATGACAAATATATTGATAATTTCAACCAACTTTTTGAAGTGATAATACTTTTCCCAGAGTTCTAGGTAGTAGCATACCTATTTCATGCTTTTATTGCGTGCAGTCGAAAATAAGTTGAAAAAACTAATTTTCCACGTGAATTTAGTCAATTTCGAGTAGTTTTTGAAACAAAAATTATCAATGAAAAATTCAAACTGTAGGTTTCATCCATACTAATATTATAAATGCGAAAGTGTGTCTGTCTGTCTGTCTGTCTGTTACCTCTTCACGCTTCAACCGCTGAACCGATTTAGATGAAATTTGGTATATAGATAGTTTCAGTCCCGGGGAAGGACATAGGATACTTTTCATCCCGAATAAATGTAGTGTTCCCGTGGGATGAGCGGGTAACACCGCGGGGCACAGCTAGTATAAAATAAATCCTTTGCCGGTAGACTCAGACATGTAAAAGTGCCCTTATGGCCTATTTGCGGAATAAAGTTCTTATTTCATTATTGACAAATCGGTATTGACGTTTAATAAAGCAACCTAACCTAACCTTGCGCTGTCCAACTCTCCGTATGTCTGTTTTCTATAAAAACGCAAAAAGCGTCTGTACAAGTTTTGGATTTTTATTGTTATTGACTGAGCTGAAACCCGCAAAGCTGAAGTGGGACTGCGTTGGACATGTCTGCCGCATGCATCCGGAAAGAAGGGCCAGAATAATTACCGATAGGACCCGCAAGGTTACCGGAGCAGAGGCAGACCGAAAAGAAGATGGCGGGAGGACTTGGATGCATTTAGTAATGAGTGGAGGAAGCATGCAGCTAATAGAGACGAGTGGCGCAAGAGAGGGGAGGCCTTTGCCCAGCAGCGGGACACAATTATAAGCTAGACAAAATAATTGTAAAAATACAGTCGAATCGACTTTTTAGTAGAAGAAATTTAATTGTTATGAAGTTGATTATAATAAAACATTTGGGTTCGTATTTCCAGTCATTATTTGTTAATTATATATTATATTTGCCGAAATCATTAAACAATGATTATTGGATTGGCCTATCATAAGATTATCGCCTTTAAAATATACTCAGTTGCGTTCATAATGGAATATTACAAAGTGAAAATTGTTGCATTTGTATACTGAGTCTACGCGACGGTACCTGCAGATGAGCAAAAGAAAAAAAAAATCAAGGCTAACTTTACAATATACCTGGTCAGTGTCTATGGTCATGGTCCCTAACGTAAACTTGAAATAATAAGCCTTTAACAGGCTCTTTATCCGTTCAAAAATGCTGATTGTTTTGGACATTATTCTCTATAATCAAACATGTTTCTTAACATTTATCAATGTTACTACCTAGAATAGTTATGTTTTATTGGTTTATACTGCGGTTTAAATTTTTCATTGATAACTAAATTGACAAAGTTCACGCAGAAAACTGTCCTTTTCAACTTATTTTCGACTGCACGCAATAGAAGTATGTATTTAGAACTCGGGGAAAAGTATCATTCAGTTTAAAAACTAATAGATTTAATTTAATAAACTAATCAATATTTTTTGTCATTATACAAAAATGTATATTTTAAAATGTATAAGGCCTCTTAAAGCCTTGCAAAAAACTTTTTTTTTTATCAACAAGAAATTCAGAATCCTCATAATTAAAAAAGCTAACACTATAATGACAGCCATGAATTTGAATGCACTTTTTCAAGGTGAAAATGGAAAATTATGAAATTACTTAATATTGGTAACCCACACAATGACGTCACGTCGTAAATGGTGGCCATTTGTATGGAGCGTTTTTAGCGCTCTGTAGGAATGTTGAACTTTGACAGTCATTTTCTGACTTTTAGAGCAGTTTAAGTGTAGTTTGTCCCAATAAAATATAGAATCCCACCAAAAACATTCTGTAAAAAACTAGCCAAGTCTCGATGGAGCTGCTTTTTTATCTCTAAAAAGTAATGAAATCTAGACAAAGTCGTACCAAGTCGAAGGTTCATTACTGCGATTTCTTTATTATTATAGTTAATGTTGTGTGACTAGGCCGTTGAAGGGTACACCAGTATGGGCTATTATCTCGCTTAACAAACATAGGTAGTTACAACAGATATAGCATTACGTGTAAACAAAATTGACTTATAGCAGTTCTGGCGACAGATTGGTGCAATGGTGTCATGGAGCACCTGGTTTTGTACCCTTGTGTACCCTTCAACGGCCAAGTCACACAACATTAACTATAATAATAAAGAAATCGCAGTAATGAACCTTCGACTTGGTACGACTTTGTCTAGATTTCATTACTTTTTAGAGATAAACAAGCAGCTCCATCGAGACTTGGCTAGTTTTTTACAGAATGTTTTTGGTGGGATTTCACTTCTTTTTGTAGAAACGTGGGCATATTGTTTTATAACAACCTGCTAATTCACTTTAGAAATAATAAGCGAAATCAACGAAATGCAAATAATTCCTCCTAATCCCTAGCAAACGTTTCCAAGTGCAGTAGAAGAATGTCGTAAACGACTGTAACGCGGCCGGTTGCCACTTCGCCATATAAATATTATCGGAAAAACAAACGACGGCGCGTTTTAAAATATAGTCAGCGCCATCTAGCGACGTGTCCGGTATCACCGCCTCTCTTAGTCCAATGCATTATATTTTGACCAAATTTTGAGCGAAATTAATATTTTGGTGTAATTTGTTTATTTAATTTGTGTAATGTTCGAATAGAATAAAGTTTATCGTTCGACTATTTCTTCTTGTAGTTAAACTTATAAGTATAAAAGCTAGTCTAGTCTTGTCCAGAGTTTTCATTTAATTTTATTTATATGCGTATTATAAGCAGAAGGGCAGGCATTCGCCCAGCGGGTACGTATTACAATGCCGAAGTTCAAAATACCGAATATCATAAGACCGATGGACGGAAGGCCGAAAATTAAAATGTCGAATGTTTATTTGACCGAAAGTTTAAAATTCCGAAAGAACGTTTGATCGAAAGCATGAAATACCGAATATTATAATCCCGAAGACTGTAATCCCGAAGAATGTAATCCCGAAGACTGTAATCCCGAAGATTATAATCCCGAAGACTATGATCCTGCCTGAAGGTTGTAATCCGGAATATTATTTAAACTCTCGAGAATTATCTCGTATTTCTGAAGTCTTACAGATTCTAATGTTTATTTTATACAAAGAATATTAACCTAAATTACGTAACCTACTTGCCTACTACTATACTTACTTACTATTTATAAGTGAACTCTTCTGTGGAACCGATCTGCTCCGGCGCTGCGGGATGTGCAGCCCCTCCGCCCTAGTACGTTAGTACTCTTTATTATACTGTGGCCCTAGCGTAAGAAAGTGCGGGCATCAAGCGAGTCGCAGCGGCTGAGGCTGGTCGCCGAAGGTGACTAAAAAGCCGAAGCTGCGGAGGCGAGCGTTGACAGCTTCGGTTCCAGACAAGTTCGGTTCGGTTGGCAGTCCATGACAGAATATTTTATCATAATATCGAATATTTATAGTGCCATACTTAATTTCCCACTTTCCCGGACTCTTTCCTTTTCTTAATCGACTTGCCACAGAATCGAAGCTGTCAACCCCGATTCCACGTGGTCTTGTCTGCCGTAACCCTAGAGTGTATATAAAAGCCCGGAGGCGCAGAGGGAGGGCAGCCCCCGGCCGCCGCAGCGAAGCCGCGAAGGTGGCCAAAAAGCCGAAGCTGCGGAGGCGAGCGTAGGTGCCGCACTTTCTTACGCTAGAGCGGAGGGGCTGAACATCCCGCAGCACCGGAGCAGATCGGTTCCACGGAAAAGTCAGATTAGTGTAGTGTCCTGACACTTTTAAAGTGCTTATTGACTTTCGGGATTATAAACTTTCGAGATTTTAAAAATTTCGGGATTATGAAATATCGAGATTTTGAACTTTCGATTTTCTGAAAATAGGTAATTTGAGCTTCGTCGGTTTATCGAATATCGACTTTTTGAACTTTCGGTATTTTGAGCATCGGTATTTCAACTGTAGGTATTATGAACTTTCGGGATTGTAATACGTAACCCGCCCAGCTGTGGGACGCTATAGGCCAGATTAAATTAGAAGATGTGTCCCACTACGCTGGATTTTTGCAATGACAGTCGATTTTTTTATGTACCAATAGTAGAAGGGGGCATTACCATATCTCTAATACAGCTGAGACCAGCTGAGGGTTCTTCATCAAATAAATAATAAATAAATAAATATCGGACAACCTGACACAAATCGATCTAGTCCCAAATTAAGCTCTAGAAGGCTTGTGTTATGGGTACTAGACGACGATATACATACTTATATAGATAAATATATATTTAAATACATAGAACAACCATGACCCAAGCACAAATATTCGAGTTCATCACACAAATATTTGCCCTGGCCGGGACTCGAACCCGGGACCGCCGGCTCAGTAGGCAGGTGTTTACAAACCGAGCCAAGCGCGTCGTGAAAATACTTCAGACCTTGGATTTTTGACATCAAATGGAGCGGCCCACCAAGTTGAATATTAAAATACTTAAACGGGTTTACTCACACGTCGTAGAAATCGAAAAACACTCGACATGTTTCGAATCGGTACGCGATCCATCATCAGTAGAGACGATCAGTCGCGACGGCGGCCAACCGAACACAACTAGTTGAATATGTTTTGTAAAGGCGGTATGTCGATCTCTAATAGTTTGGTTGGGCTCTTGTGTTTTCTAATCAGAGTACTCCAGATCTTCGATTATCCTAGTTTTTAGGGTTCCGTACCCAAAGGGTAAAAACGAGACCCTATTACTGAGACTTCGCTGTCCGTCCGTCCGTCCGTCCGTCCGTCCGTCTGTCACCAGGCTGTATATCAAGAACGGTGATAGCTAGACAGTTGAAATTTTCACAGATGATCTATTTCTATTGCCGCTATACCAACAAATACTAATAATAAAATAAAATAAATATTTAAGGGGTCCCATACAACAAACTTGTTTTATGGTACGGAACCCTTCATGCGCGAGTCGGACTCGCAGTTGGCCAATGTATATAGTTTTCGCTTTATGTGGCCATTAAACCCTAACTCTGTACCAAATTTCAGCTCTCTGAATTTATGGGAAGTACTATTTCTTTACTGATGATCATGAGTGAGTGAGTGAGTGAGTGTCGTAAATGCGAAACTTTGATTTCGCTTAACTTCGGAACTAAATGACCTACAGACTTGAAATTTTGGATTTTAAGTATGTGATTATAGCTTACTGGATGACGAAAATTTCTGCGTCCTGGTCTTATCCAGAGGTGCTCAAATAGGGGCCTGAAAATGCGGCGAAATGGTTCCAGTAAAGGATGGTACGGCAGTGTTTGCTTCGCGCTCGACTTGGCGGGGGCACTGCCGTGCCCCCCGATCAATTGATGGTACTAAAAAAAAATACACGCCTATTGCACCAGCACGTTAAGCCAAAATTTCTCGCTCACTCATACGCTGTGCCTTACGCAAAGATCAAGAAACTCCTTTTTTGAAGTCGGTTTAAAAAGAGAGCGTTTCGAAGACTACATACTGTTTACAGTGTAAGTAGGTACTTGTATTAATCTTGTTTCTGTAGCACGGTCTCAATAGCAGAGCTAGTGAAGTCTATAATAACATCAACAGATACTTTTTAATAAAGGCACAGATTATATACAAGTTATAAAGGTAAATGCATTCAGTAAGCAAATTTAGCTTCGCTATAAATACCATACCCAGCTTAGTACGTACGCTATCCACGGTAAAACCACGTATAACATCATAAACATGACACCCAATTAAATAACCACAGGAATTTAGTAATCGCGACGTAACGAAGACATTTTCAATTTGGTCGCATAGCCTATTTGTAACCACGCTATTCTGTTTATTTACGCTGTCTGTCTTTGTTTCACAAAAGGTGGCAATTGATAGCGCTTTCTCGCTCTGAGTTTCACCGCTTTAGTTGCAGGCGACAAAATTATATTTGTACTTTGTGTGCTAGTGGTTAAAGTGGGTTTTTGTACTGTAAAACTATTTATTATATTAAAAAGTAATGGTGGATGATTTCGCCAACAGCAAAGTTATGTTGGTAGTTATTAAAGTGGGTTGACGTCATTCGCTTAAATATGAGCTTGACATTTAAATAAATGTTGCTAGCTGATATGAAAATAAGTAAACTTGAGATTTTAATATCTATGTAAGTTTTATTATTAATTCCACAATAATGACTAACAATGGTCTAGACTCTTTGGTGGAAAGCTTCGGCTGATGGCTTGCAACTCTATATAAATAAAAACTAGAACAACGTGATTACAATTTAAATTTGTTATACCATGTGGGCCCTGTAACAGGAGCTAAAATTAAAACATAGATTTTACTCCTCAAACTGAATAACATCAATTCAGAAACTTTTAAAAAAAATACTGTTTTCATACATATGTTCATTATTTCAAATAAAGTAGGTAAATAGCATTTTCAATGTACGCCGTCCAACATTGACATCGCATTAGCATTGACATTGCTGTCATTTGAATTTGACTAAATATCAAATGTTTCACAATACATTACGCCTTTGAATAAACTTTATTTTACAGTTTTACATTATAAATGAGTCATTTTTAAGTTATACTTAATAAATGTTGTTCAGTTTAAATCTATGTTTTAATTTATTGCTCCTGTTACAGGGCCTACCTAGTTTATGTAAAAACAAAGCGACAAACGTTGTTTTATGATAAATTAACCAACACGAGTAAAAGCTTGTTGACTAACTTTTAGCCTTTTTTGATGAGATAAAAGTACAACGTGCCATCGTGGCCTTTAGCTTCGTCTAAAGTCTGAGTATTGGCTGTTTTGAACAGTATTTTTTGTCAATTTAAAGATAACTACAAAAGATAAATAAGAAGCCAAATATTCATGCGATCTACTGAAGTCCAAGTGTGACACGAAAGAAAGAAAGAAAGAAAGAAAGAAAGAAAAATGTTTATTCCAATAAAAGCACACACAGGCAGGACATTATTGACATAACAGTGTTCAATTAATTATCGTATGCGGATTAGAGATGTTTACAATAAGTCCAGCAATGTGTGCGTTAAAGAAAAAGGCTTTAACGCACACATTGCTGGACTTATTGTAAACATCTAACACGAGTACACGACCTCTGTTTAACCGAAACAGTGCCCTTCAAACTGAGCTACTGGACCGCTAAATCTAAACGTGGTATCACCACAAAAATAGGTACAACATTGATTCTGTTTTGTATTGTCTGTTTCTACTTCTCACATTACTTTTCCTCCTTTTTACCAGCATTCTAATATAAATAAAATAAGGTCTCAAAACATGTACTTGAACGTAGTGCCAAATATTTGCAGTATGACAAATTTATAACGGGTAAATAAAACTGACCCTGGTAACACCTGTGACGTAAACAAATTTGACATGACAGAACAGATCTACTTTGCCGCGTTCTCCGCTTACTCGTGCGCATCGCGAGCGCCAAGATATTGCGAATAACTAATAAATACCAGGAAAATACGCGCTAATCGGTTGTGAATTGTGAAAAAACTGGATTAAATCATTGGAGTGCAGTGAAGTGTGTGGGTTTTCCAAAGGACGCCGTGGTCATTTCTCAGGTTGGTCATTAAAAAAAAACTACATTCACTTGTCTTTGGAATATTGCAAAAGTTTGTTCGCAATTCGAACGTCAGTCGTTTGGTAGTCAAATCAGTCCTTTTACTGTCTGGAATGTATTTGTATTCGATTTAAATTCCATTAGGTTTAAATTTGTTTGTATTGCGTGAAATCTGGCGCGTCTGGCCATATTGTTGTTATGATAATTCACTACAAATCATCATTGAATACACTTTCTCATCAAGTAGGTGGCTGCAATGTTTTTAAACTGGGCTCTGTTCTTGACAGATCAATCAATTATTAAGAATAAGGCTCAATTCACACGTACCACAACCACACCACGTCGCAGCGTTAAAATGTGGTGTGGTTGTGGTTACGTGTGAATTGAACTATTCATTAACCATACAAAATATGCGCCCGACCACGTCGTGTGGTTGTGGTGTGGTTGTGGTTGTCGTGTGGTTGTGGTTGTCGTGTGGTTGTGGTACGTGTGAAACAACCCTAACCCCGGCTCCACACTATCACTAAGATGACAGAGGTCGAAGTACAGTCCATGAGTTCTCAGAATGCAATTCGGGTTTGAATGAATACTGAGAAGCTCTTATCTGGGTCGCGTAAGAGCTAGCGAGACAGGTATCAATTTCGAATCGCATTCTGACAGCTAATGCACGGAATAAGTTTCTGCAGCGAATTTACCTTCCACCATCATAGTCGCCTAACTTCAGTCAACTTTGCGAGTAGTCTTCAGCTAGGGTATGGGAGAAACCAAACGAAATCTATAATGTTCAAATGTCACTGGATTCAAATTGCTTTAAAAATAACTGGAATTTGATTGTGTGGTGTCAATAAATTTATAATTTAAAGCTTAGGGTTTGGTTACTTAATAGAACAAAACCGGTTTCACATTGCATTTAAGCTCTTTAAGGGGATTTCCACCTATCAAGTGCCATATTTGATGTATGTACAACCTAAGGTATTGGCAATGGAGACTTTTGACTGTGCCTTTCCTGTGTGCTACCAAATATTCATATATACCTTACAGCATGATTGTAGTAACTTAGGAAAAAAAAGTTGCAATTAGGACCTTAGTGCACAACTGTATTGTGGTTTTAGTTTAATTGGCAAAAAAATTGTAATTAGTGCGAGTGTGGAACTAAGGTATCAATATATGATAACAAATGTTCTAAATTTAAACATATATTTAAATAGGAGATTCCAGTTAAAAAAAATGGTATAATTAATTACCAACCTATTGTTGTTTGCATGACAACTTAATTGTGCATGTCATCCAGTGACAAATCATGTGAGACAGTATGTTGTACATTCCAATAAATTATATATATAAAACACACACGCACACACACTAAATATACATAACTATCCGTACATACACACTTCACTGGACAATATTAAACACCACTAAAAATGTTAATAATCGAGCATAATATATGATATATATTTCAATACCTATTTAATTTTCTTTTTTTTGTAGCACAGTGTTATGGCCAACCCTGTTAAAGGGGCCAGTCTGAAAATCAGCGCTGGGCTGCTAGCCTTGCACATGCTGAGACTGGTACCCAACGAAGAAAGAGGGCTGTTATATGTTTAACATGTGTGTGCTTCAAATGGACAGACCAATTTTGGTGCATTTTTTTTTATCGAAAGGCATGTTAGTCGACATGGTTCTTATCTATGTTTGGTGGATATAGGACCAGTAGTTTCCAAGATATTCTGCTTTCATTGAGAACAGTCACAAGATCTCAGCCAATATTGAAGCCAAGAACGCCAAACCTACAGTTTTAATTTTTGTTTCAAATGTACTCGAAATCAACAAAACTGTTTTTTTCTACTTATTTGCGACTGTGTGCAAATGAAAACATGAAATAGCTATGGTGCTATCTAGAACTCAGGGAAAAGATTCACTTTAAAGATGGTTGAAATTATCAATATATTTGTCATAACTAATATGAAAGAAATATATTTCTAAAATGTATAACGTCTCTTAAAAAGGACTCGTGAAAACGTAAAGAGGTTTATTCAATATTTGACGCATATGTACCTATTTGTGGTTTTGTTCACGGTAATAACTGTACTCAATGTATTGTTTAATGTCCTTATAAGGAGTTGAATTAGGTTAGTGGTGAATATGAATAATAAAAGATTATTAATATTGTATTCACTTTTAATGTATTGGATCATCCAATTTGGATGGTACTGGAAGGCGGTAGGTAATTTCAACTCTGTAATAAACATATTGCTGTCAATATATATGACGACGCGTTGGCACAGTTTGTAGACACCTGCCTACTGAGCTGGCGGTCCCGGGTTCGAATCCCGGCCAGGGCAAATATTTGTGTGATGAACTCGAATATTTGTGCTTGGGTCATGCTTGTTATATGTATTTAATAAGTATATATTTATCGATATAAGTACGTATATCGTCGTCTAGTACCCATAACACAAGCCTTCTTGAGCTTAATTTGGGACTAGATCGATTTGTGTAAGAATGTCCCACATAAAAAAAAAACATAGTACATCACTAAAAGCATGGTGCGACTTTAGCTAGTTATTGTGTATTTCGAAATGAAAGATATTAAAACAATTTTATTTATTGTAGTATCACTATCACTACATAGTATAAAACAAAGTCGCTCCCTGCTGTCAGGCTGTCCCTATGTATGCTTACATCTTTAAAACTATGCAACGGATTTGATGCGAGTTTTTTTAATAGATAGAGTGATTCAAGAGGAAGGTTCATATGTATTAATCATGCATAATTTATCAGCATTTCACCCGTGCGAAGCCGGGGCGGGTCGCTAGTTGTGCAATAAACTTAAAATAAATATAATACCCAGCATTCTTCATTAAGCCTTTTATAGGGCAGCCTCTTGATTGACGCAATATTAGTCGCGTTATCATAGCAATTAATAGTTTTCAGATACAAAAGGGCGTAACTAGCTAGATTTTCCTATTAAAATATTACCTTTTAGAGTAAGACGGTACTAATGCACGTGTGTAGTACTTAGTCACTGTGTCATACTTCCTGCTAGCTCAGTACTGCCAAGTTTCAAGCGCAACAATAATAATATATAATACAACAATACGATACAACAATACAATACAACTATAAATAAATAACTAAAAATCGGACATCCTCACACAAGTCGACTGAGTCCCACAGTAAGCTGTAGTAGGCTTGTGTTATGGACACTAGACGACGATAAACATACTTACATAAATAAATACATACTTAAATACACATAATGTCTATGACCCAGGCACAAATATTTGAGTTCATCACACAAATATTTACCCTTGCCGGGATTCGAACCTAGGACCGTCGGCTCATTAGGCCGCTACTTTATCACTGCGCCAACCGCATCGTTAAACAATACAATACAATACCACAATATAATACAAAAATACAATACAACAATACACTACAACAATACTATATTGCACACCAATAAAAATTTACAAAAGGAAACAAAACAAATACAATGTTTAAATAACGGTAGACTACAGAGGCGGTCTTTTCGCTAAAAAGCGTTCTCTTCCAGACACCACAGACTCGGGGTGATCAATCCAATGGGTCAGCATTCAGCAAGGAGAAGTTAGAAATAATGAGAGATAGCGAAATCTGCGTAATGGTTGTTTTTATTTACGCGATAAATAAGTGATCTTATATCATGACTGGGTGACATACGGCACTGAAACGTGGCCGCTCACAATGGGCCTCATAAGAACTCTCAAAGTTACTCAAAAGGCAATGGAGCGAGCCATGCTCGGAGTTTCCGTGCGGGATCGAATCCGAAATGATACGTAAGAGAAAGATTGTACTTAAGTATAGCTCAGGCAGTCGCCAAACTTAAGTGGCAGTGGGCAGAGCACATTGCTACGAGCATCGATGTCTATTGGGGCAGAAGGGTTCTTGAGAGGCGACCGCGGACGAAGCGAAGCGAAGGCGAAGAAAGCGTGGGAAGGCCCAAAACAAGGTGCACCGACAACCTGCTTCGCATCGCGGGTAGGAAATAGACGAGGGCGGCAAGACCGATCGTTGAGGAGAACTTTGGGGGAGGCCTTTCTCCAACAGAGGACATCTATTGGCTGATATGATGTTAATGAAATAAGCAAATTTTAAGCCTCTAACTATTACGGTTGTAAAGATACAGTCCTGTGACAGATGGGTATACCTACCCATTGGGAACTGAACCCTAAAAATGTTTAAGAAATGTTTACAATGAAGCGAAAAGTTTAAAAATTTAATGGTTCGGACAGGATTCGAACCTGCGTTTCCAACGGCTTTCCGGGCCAACACGGGCGTCCTACCAACTGGTCCACGAACCTGATGTCAGAGCCATTGAATCTTTAAAAAAAAAACAATAAAAAAGAACAATTAATGTTTAAGAAGGTTGAAATCAGCACAAATTCATGGATTATGTATAAAATGTTGTTAAGGGGTTAAAAATACAATCCCTGTAGACACAGTTAAAGGCAAACTCATATATCTAAGAAATGTGTTCCAATTAATAACGTGTCATTTTAGTGTCACAACGTAAAGAAAGTTTAAGATAAAGAATATTCAAAAACTATAAAACGATGACTGATTTTATGATCAATGCAATCATCATATCTATATACCTATGATATCAAAGTATGCATCATTGTTTCAGGAAAGATTTAAAGATTACGTGATAATGGTAACAAATTGGTCTGTTTTTTAAACATGACTTAAGAGGCCTTATTCCTTTTTTTTTCATATTATGACAAACAATTTAAAAAAAAATTTTGAAGCGAGTTCTAGGTAGTAACATAGCTATTTCATGCTTTTATTGCGTGCAGTCGAAAATAAGTTGACAAAACTAATTTTCTGCGTGAATTTTGTCAATTTCCAGTAGTTTTTGAAACAAAAAATATCAATGAAAATTCAAACTGTAGGTTTCAAACATATACCTACCAATAAATCCCAATAGCTCTGTTCTAGGTAGTAAAAATATATATCAATAATATGTTATAAAACATGTTTGATCATAGAAAAAAATGTCTACAGCAATCATCTGCATTTTAAAAGGAATAAGGCCTCTTAAACTGTATCAGAGCTGTTTAACCCTCACTACCAGTGAGTCGGACTTTGTGTGGGAGTATAACCCGCTAATGGGATTATACGACAAACAAAAAACGACAAACGTAATCGGTTGCGTTCACTTTGCACCTCATTTGTAACCGGCCCCATACGTACCAGGTGTAAAGTTAACTTAAGGCCTGTTAAGATGGGGTAAATATTTGTACGGAACCCTCGGCGCGTGAGTTAGACACGCACTTGGCCTGTTTTTTAGTATTTGTTTGTTATAGCGGCAACAGAAATACATCTTCTGTGAAAATTTCAACTGGCTTGTTGTCAGTTCATGAGGTACAGCCTGATGACAGACGGACAGCGGAGTCTTAGTAATAGGGTTCCTTTTTACCCTTTGGTTACGGAACCCTAAAAAGGAGTGGTTACCAATTTGATTGTATGTTAAGTTCTAGTCGGAAAACGGCGGACATATTCAATTTATTCACACTTCCATTTTCCCCGAGCCCTGTGCTAAACCGGATCGAGATTGTAAAAAAACCAAGGTTGTTGTCAAAGCGAAGCGAATTCAGGTTATATACATGATGTGCTATATATATGTGCGTTTAAAGGTCATTTGTGGCACCCACAGACAACCCCCACTAGACGGAGCATGTAAGGCGACCCGCGCGCACCAACGATATGGTACGGCAGAACATTACAGTATCAACACGGCGGCCACCGTTTAGTTGCGTCCATGTTTATGAGGTCTCTCTACACCACTTAACACTACAATTTACCATGTTATTTGTTTAATTTCTTTTTTCGTTGACGCACGCATGGATCATAAACAAGGACGCAACTAAACGGTGGCCGCCGTGTTGATACTGTAATGTTCTGCCGTACCATATTGTTGGTGCGCGCGGGTCGCCTTACCTGCTCCGTCTAGTGGGGGTTGTCTGTGGTGGCACCAAAACCGTAAACATTGTTTTCTCAAACATGCAATGAAATATTGTCTTTGCGTTCCTTATAATAGGCTCGGAAGTATCGGTTTTTGGGCGCAACAACTCGAGAGGACTGTAAAGGGATTTCATACTGCTTTTCAGGCCTAGGCCTGCAAAGTAACTTTTTTTTTGGTTTCAACAACAAGGTCATTCACACAGCTGGCTGGTTTGACAAAAAGCAGGTTTTGTTTTTAAAGGTTGGTTGGTGGTTGGTGGTTGTTAGACACTTGTGGAAAAAAAAAATCAAGATGGCGACTTTTTTTTTTCAAAATTTCAAATTGGTGCTAGGCGGCTAAAACTCGGTATCGGGGGGCTCTCGGGGCTCAAAAATATGAATCTGAAATCTTGTCCGAAAATTCGGTCAAATTCGGAAAATATCGAAAAAAAAACCATTTTTATGGAGAAAATTTCAAATTGGTCCTAGGAGGCTGAAATTTGGTATCGGGGGGTTTTTGGGGCTCCTGAGTCAGAATCTGAAATCGGATTTTTAAAATTCGGTCAAATTCGGATTCGGGGGCTCTCGGGGCTCAAAAATATGAATCTGAAATCTTGTCCGAAAATTCGGTCAAATTCGGAAAATGTCGAAAAAAAAACGATTTGTATGGAGAAAATTTCAAATTGGTCCTAGGAGGCTGAAATTCGGTATCCGGGGGTTTTTGGGGCTCCTGAGTCAGAATCTGAAATCGGATTTTTTAAATTCGGTCAAATTCGGTATCGGGGGGCTCTCGGGGCTCAAAAATATGAATCTGAAATCTTGTCCGAAAATTCGGTCAAATTCGGAAAATATCGAAAAAAAAAAACGATTTGTATGGAGAAAATTTCAAATTGGTCCTAGGAGGCTGAAATTCGGTAGCCGGGGGTTTTTGGGGCTCCTGAGTCAGAATCTGAAATCGGATTTTTAAAATTCGGTCAAATTCGGAAAATATCGGACAAACAATATTAAGTGTTATTCTTTGAAGTATATTTTTTTATTTCATTGTATGTTTGAGAAAAGCACTATACATGCCTCGTCGTGAAAACGGATTCCCGGCCTCGTATCACTATCCGGCCTCGCTCGCACGCTCGCTCGGCCGTATATGCCTACTTGGCCGGAAATCCTCATTTTCCCGGCCTCTGATGTAATGTACTATTGGTTCGATTAATAGTAAGTACATTAGTGCAGACGCCGCGCCGGGAAAGACAGGTGAGTAGGTATAGATAGTGGTATAGTTGCCGGCAAACTTTTTAAACAAAAATGGCGGATCTGCGCATGTATTTGTATGTAAATCGGCTACTGCGCAGTCAAGGTTATGCTCTAAAAGTTTGCCGGCAGCTGTACGAAGCCGGCAAGCCCTTTTCACGGCTATATGTAAAAAAACCGGCCAAGTGCGAGTCGGACTCGCGCACCGAGGGTTCCGTACAAACACTTTCCATCCCTAAGTGGTTAAGTTAAGTTTGCACCTGGTATGTATAGCGCCCCATATAAATTAGGTGCAAAGTTAGGTATTAAAAAAAAAATTTATGGTTTTCGTAATTATTCCTTTATCTATGCTATAAGACGTTGCTTCGTACCAAATTTCAAGATTCTGAGTTCACGGGAAGCACCCTGTAGGTTTTGATCCCCTTGCAAGTGTCGAAAATTTGCAAATTAGGTGCAAAGTTAGGTATTAAAAAAAAAAATTATGGTTTTCGTAATTATTCCTTTATCTATGCTATAAGACGTTGCTTCGTACCAAATTTCAAGATTCTGAGTTCACGGGAAGCACCCTGTAGGTTTTGATTCCCTTGCAAGTGTCGAAAATTTGCGGCATAAACGGCTGTATCTTTTGATTGCGTTGGCTTAGAAGTTTGATTTTTTCACAGCTTCAAGGGACAGTAGACCTGAGTAATTGATATAAATTTCAGCTTCATACGTCCACGCGTTCCTGAGAAAAAGGGTCTTGACAGACGGACAGACGGACAACAAAGTGATCCTATAAGGGTTCCGTTTTTTTCCTTTTGAGGTACGGAACCCTAAAAAAGAGTGAAATATTTGAAACCTTCCGTTTGAATTTTTCATTGATAATTTTTGTTTCAAAAACTAGGTACTCGAAATTAACGAAATTCACGGAGACACCTGTACCCAAAGGGTAAAAACGGGACCCTATTACTGAGACTTCGCTGTCCGTCCGTCCGTCTGTCACCAGGCTGTATCTCAACAACGGTGATAGCTAGACAGTTGAAATTTTCACAGATGATGTATTTCTATTGTTATAGAACAACAAATACTAAAAATAAAATAATATAAATATTTAAGGGGGGCTCCCATACAACAAACTTGTTATATGTAGATTATATATATGTATAGGTACGGAACCCTTCATGCGCGAGTCGGGCTCGCACTTGCCCAATTTTTTCAACTTATTTTCGACTGCACATAATAAAAGCATGAAATACCTATGTTAATTTCTAGAATTCGGGGAAAATTATTATCCAGTTCAAAAAGTTGATTGAAATTATCAATATATTTTTCATTATATTAAAAAAAAAAGTTTTTAAAATGAAAAAGGCCTCTTAGTAAAACTAGTGTCGGCTGTAGTCCACAAACGCCTTAACCGCCGCGCCTAAGCCGAACCTTCCCGGAATTTCCCGAACGCCACCTCACCTGCGCGTGGGCATGACGTCACAGAAAGACTACAGAAGGTTCTCTTTTTTGATCTTCGCAAACCCGCCTCGCAACTTAATTTTATTTTCTTTCTTTAAACATGGAAAGATACGAATACGGACAAGAAGGCCAACTAAACACTGCGATGCAGCACACATCTAAAGTCGAGTTTTTAATTAGGCGAACTGACTTGACAGCTGAAAGTGCTGTCAGAAATAGAAAAAAAAAACATTATTACCACCAAACATAGCTAAGAACTAACTCGACGGATATGTCTTTCGATTTAAAAAAACGCACTTAAATTGGTTCATCCGTTTGGGAGCTACGACGCCACAGACAGACACACAGATACACATGTTAAACTTATAACGCCCCTCCTTTTTCGTCGGAGGTTAAAAAAACCTAACCTAACCAATAGGATGATATTTGCAAGAATTATGAAAAATATTTGATACAGAGGAATAACAATTCTGCAAAATTAAACATTCGACTTAATCAGTATCTATTTTTTTATGTTTCTATATCTCTGTCTGTAACATAGGGCTAGCTCGATGGTCGTGAAACGCGTCAATCGGGTGGGAATCGGGGTTATCGGGTTCTATTGTCGCTACCGCCAATTGCGCACCTATTTGTTTGTTGTGATGTGATTACGCGCATCCGGTGAATCGCTATCGATAGCTCTGATCAGTGATAATGATACCTAACAGCTATATACATCGACAACATGGTGATGTCATATAATGGCGATTAAAGGCTCATTTTAGTCCTTTAGACGTAACTAGCACACTGTAAAACGTTATATGAATAAAAATAGCTCAATTTGACATGAAACGAAAGATTTTTTTTTTTAATATATGACTTCTAACTTTGGAGTTGCGGCTCTTCAGTTTTCTTTACCGGATAGATGACGTCACTATAGTCTTGAGCATTTCAAAATACAGAAATAAAACCACAAAAACCATATTTTCAATATATATTTTTTCAGACGGTTTTTACTTTTATGAATTGAACAATATATATTTACGTTTCCTATGCCAAAGACTATACGAAATAAACATTAGTTTACTGCAATTTAACATGAGTCAATGCAGACAATGCAACATCGATTGCAGGCTCCAGAAACCAAATTAAAGGTAAAGATAAAAGTGCCGAGAAATCAAATCTGTATATATTTTTTTTACATATCAGACAACCCCACACAAATCGATCTAGTCCCAAATTGAGCTCAAGGATAAGGCTTGTGTTATGGGTATTAGACGACGATATACATACGTACGAGTATATAGATAAACTAGCATTAACCCGCGGCTTCGCTCGCGTGCCTATATAATATACATCATCCTACGGGAACAATGCTCATTTTTTTAGGATTAAAAGTATGCTATTTGTTAAGTTAGGGTAAAATCTGCAATCTGCATTTCCCTCATGCATATCCGTCCAGCCGTTTAAGCGTGAAGAAGTAACAAAACATACACAGACTTTTACTTTTCTAATATTACTGGGATATACTTTTTATTTTATCATAACTCCACTTTATCAAATCAAACCGAAAACTCAAGCACTCAAATCAAGTGATCTCAGCTTTAACTGTACCAAATAGAGTTCACTTCAAAATTCATAACTCGAAGTGAAGCTAAGACACCGGGATATGTGTGTCCCGAGCCTCCGCTTATCGATTTGGGATATTCGAGATTGGTTTAATGATTCTAAGCCAAGTTCTAACTTACGTCATGTTCTATTGTAAGATATTGAGATTCTCTTTGTTGATGAATAAAAAATGTATTATTCTGAGCCAGATAAACGTAATTCAGAATTCTGAAATGACTTATTATTGAAAAGCTTGAATGTATTTATTACGGATGCAGGAAGTTTCCCGATCATTACTCCTCCCGTCCCAACGCACCGCCCGCCTATAGGTACCGAATTACGGATTGACGACGATCGAGATGCCACCAAATACTATTTTTTAATGTATTAGGATAACGCTGGTCTCTATCCATACCTCAAAAGCAAAAAAAGAATCCCCTTATAGGATCACGTGTAGCTGTCTTTCAGTCCGTCTGTTACAATCGATTTGCTGCAAAACTACTGGACCGATTAAATTGCAATTTGGCGCAAATGCTTTCAAGAATTTTCATGACCACAAATAAAATTTCAAAATCGGTGGCATTTTCGTAATTAACGTCCCAACAAACCATAAAAATTACACCCGTACTCATATTTAGTCATTTCAACCCCATCGCACCCCAACAGGCGACCCGACCCGATAAACCATAAAAGCATTACCAATGGATTTTCAGACTTTGTCACCACGGGGAGATGGTAACTCACGTTGGATTTTAAAATCGTTGTGGTTTTCGTAATCAGCGACCTGATAAACCATAAAAATAATACCCATGCTGATTTTCAGACTTTGTCACCACATTTCTCCCTTATAGGGGTTGAATTTTCAAAAACCTGAAACACGTGTTTACTCATTTGTCGTTAGAAATACTCCTGTAAAGTTTCGAATAAAATAGTCTAACTAATCTTCTTTCCCCATACAAACTTTGGACCCCCATCCCAAAAATCCTTTCTTAGTGCACCCCTACACCTTATAAGGAACCTACGTGCCAAATTTTAACTCTCTAGAACCAGCGGTTTAGTATTTAGACATTTCAACCCCATTTCACCCCAACAGGGGAGATGGTAACTCACGTCCGCCACGTTGGATTTTAAAATCGTTGCGGTTTTTGTAATCAGCGACCCGATAAACCATAAAAACAATACCCATGCTGATTTTCAGACTTTGTCACCACATTTCTCCCTTTTAGGGGTTGAATTTTCAAAAAACCTGAAACACGTGCTTACTCATTTATCGTTAGGAATACTCCTGTGAAGTTTCGAATAAAATAGTCTAACTAATCTTGTTTCCCCATACAAACTTTGGAACCCGATTTCACCCCTTTAGGGGGTGAGTTTTGAAAAATCCTTTCTTAGCGGATGCCTACGTCATAACATCTACCTGCATGTCAAATTTCAGCCCGATCCGTCCAGTGGTTTGGGCTGTGCGTTGATAGATCACTATGTCAGTCAGTCAGTCACCTTTGAGTTTTATATATATATAGATATATACTAGAACAACCATGACCCAAGCACAAAAATTCGATTTCATCACACAAATATTTGCCCTGGCCGGGATTCGAACCCGGGACCGCCGGCTCAGTAGGCAGGTGCTTACCAACTGCGCCAACTGCGTCGTCATAATTTACGCAGTTATATTTGCATATCCTTGAAACTCTACAGGATATAGTAGTTGTTTTTGGTTACTAACAGTGTTACTATTGTGTTATTCTATAGAAATATTTAAATCTCCTCCCAGGCCCCTTTTTGCAATTCTAATGAGATTCTCTTGAAAAATATTCAAGGTTAAATTATACTTAAATGGGGCTTCAGTGTATTTTTCGCCGGAATTTTGGTCTAGGAGTATTGATTTTGACTATAGTTGCTTTGGCCCTTTTTCAAGTTCTCCACTACCCAAACGTTGCCTGGAAGAGGTCGCCCTTTAGCGATAAGACCGCCTGCTGTTTACCTCTAGTTGTAATTTCTTGCATTGTATTTCTCCTGTAAGGTTTATGAGGTGTGCAATAAAGGGTACTTGTATTGTATGGTATGTGCCGCATCGACCAGTGTAGATCTATCGTGGCCTTTGAGTAATTAAAACTAAATGTGTAACACAATAATAAATTAATAATAAATAATAGTAATATTTAAAAATTTGGATGCTGTTATAAGCTAAGTGTGTGATCTGCCATCAACTATGTCAGCCAAATGTAACACAGCAAATAAAGATTTTCATTTTCATGTTTATTTTCATAAAGGAGACGTATTCGCTGTATCTTTCCCAAAAAATAGTTTCCCAAAACCTGAGGGGGGCGAGGCGAGGTTACACTCATATAAAAAATCTGCGCACAAATGCAACTAAGCAAAGTTTGACATAACTGTGAAATAATATTCCATCTTCTAGTAAACTAGACGTAGTACCTATAACGTCTTTTGCACTCAAAAACAATACATAAACGTTTTTTTACGGAGCTTACCCGCTAAGAACGATGACCAAAATACGTGCCAATCGTTTTTATTGATAGTTTTAGTACTCAAAGGGTAAAAACGGGACCCTATTACTGAGACTTCGCTGTCCGTCCGTCCGGCCGTCTGTCACCAGGCTGTATCTCAAGAACGGTGATAGCTAGACAGTTGAAATTTTCACAGATGATGTATTTCTATTGCCGCTATAACAACAAATACTAAAAATAGAATAGAATAAATATGGGTACCCCTTATCTTGCACAATCTCTATTGTCCAAAATACATTTCGCATAACCGTTTTCGCACAATAATTTTTAGCCGAATGATACTATCGCATAATTATATACTTACCACAATTTTTATGTCGCATAGTATTCATTTGGCACAATTTTGAATAGCGGAACACTAATATCGCCAACTTTTATTTCGCAGAATTTTATGTAGCACAATATAAGTTCCGCCGAATTTATTTCGGCATAATTGTACCATAGCATACCCACAGAACCGAATCGCTGCCAGAAAATTAGGTTAGGTTAGGTTGAAACTGCGTCCCTCACAGAAACGAAGCCAAGGCAGGTAAGTAAGGCAGGTCCGACTTGGCTTAGGTTAGGTACGACGACGAGCGAAGCGAGGAGGAGTGTTAGGTTGAACTGCGATCCTAACGAGCGAGCGAAGCGAGCGAGCCGCGCAGTTCCGACTTGGCTTACGATTCCTAACATTACCAATTTCACCTTAAGGCAGATCCGACTTGGCTTAGGTTAGGTACGACGACGAGCGAAGCGAGGAGGAGTGTTAGGTTGAACTGCGACCCTAACGAGCGAGCAAAGCGAGCGAGCCGCGCAGGTCCGACTTGGCTTACGATTCCTAACATTACCAATTTCACCTTAAGGCAGATCCGACTTGGCTTAGGTTAGGTACGACGACGAGCGAAGCGAGGAGGAGTGTTAGGTTGAACTGCGACCCTAACGAGCGAGCGAAGCGAGCGAGCCGCGCAGGTCCGACTTGGCTTACGAACTTGACTGCGTGCCTCACAGAAACGAATCGCTGCCAGAAAACTAGGTTAGGTTAGGTTGAAACTGCGTGCCTCATAGAAACGAATCGCTGCCAGAAAACTAGGTTAAGTTAGGTTGAAACTGCGTCCCCCACAAAACCGAAAGTAGGACGTAGGAGGAAAGTAGGAGTAGGACGGTTAAAAAACACAGAACTTGTCATTTTTATTTTATATGCAAAATAGTAAAGAAAAAGGATTATTCCTTAAATAACTATGCTAATCTTAAATTAGCACCTATAGCCTTCAAAAATCCATTGTATGTATAATAAGCTTGATTATTTAGGATGACATTAATGCTTTCTACATCATTACTATAACATAATTACACTCAAGGATGCAAACGGAATATTATGCCATATAAATTTCGGCGACACAATTATTGGACCATAGGAGTATTGTTCTAATCGACATTATGCCAATGTACTATTCTGCCAAAGAAACGTGTGCGAAGTGATAGTATGCCAAGAAATTTAGGCAAAAAGCAATTGTGCGAAATGATGATTGTGCCAATGGTTGCTATGCGAAACGAAAATATGCCAATAAATTTTGTGCAACACATTAGTAACCCAATAAATATTTAAGGGGGGCTCCCATACAACAAACTTGTTATAGATTATGGCACGGAACCCTTCATGCGCGAGTCGGACTCGCACTTGCCCAATTTTTTTTTTTAATAGATAGAGTGATTTAAGAGAACGGTTTATATGTATAATACATGCATAATTTATCAGCATTGAACCCGTGCAAAGCCGAGGCGAGTCGCTAGTTTATCAATTTATGACATTCATCATCATCATCATCATCTCAGCCATAGGACGTCCACTGCTGAACATAGGCCTCCCCTTTGGACTTCCATATACCGGTTGGAAGCGACCTGCATCCAGCGCTTTCCGGCGACCTTTATAAGGTCATCTGTCCATCTTGTAGGTGGACGTCCTACGCTGCGCTTGCTTGTCCGAGGTCTCCATTCGAGCACTTTTCGGCCCCATCGGCCATCTGCTCTGCGTGCTATGTGGCCTGACCATTGCCACTTCAACGTGCTAATCCGGTGAGCTATATCGGTCACTTTAGTTCGTCTACGGATTTCTTGATCGGACGGATTTCGGATTTATGACATTGGCAAAAGGAAAATAGTACGAAAGGCGTCTTCAGTAGTGTATGCTCTGTAGCTGAGTCCCGACTGATTATTATGTTGTGTTGTGATTGACACTACCGTGTGTAAGATAATAATATCTAGATAATCTAAACGACCTTCTGTCACCATTGGACTATGCGTCTGTATATTTCTTTGTATAGGCTAGAGTTCAATCGATAACATGTCTCCAAGTAGATATCGACTGGGTTTTTCCAGTGTATACTTCACTTAGCTTATTACTTGATGCTTGTAGAGCGTTATAGATAATACATAAGTACGCAAACGACATAATACGTATTTCGTCATCTCGAATTTCAATTATACAGGGTGGAACATTGCTACAGACTGTGCTGACAGGAAAATGTCATCTGAGTGATCTACAATCGACCTATTATAGAATAGTATAAAATTCTCTTTATTGCACACCTCAAGAAGAAAGAAATACAAATACAGATAACACTAATGATTACAATAGAGGTAAACAATAGGCTATCTTATCGCTAAAAAGCGATCTCTATTATAATTGTGAAGCTGGATTTAAAAGTAATAAAATATCGTAATAAAGTCATCAAAATAAAATATTTTAATATCAGTGCCAACCCTACTAATTCAAAGGTTTTATTTACATTTTAAATGACACCTGTCTTTAACTTAAGCGATGTTCCAAAGATGTTGAACCCTAGGGTTGATATGTGCAGATTTTTACACTAATGTTTACCAAACTGTATCTCAAAAATGTATAGAAATATTTACATATAATCCAGTAAATAAAGGGGTTTGACCTTACAAACGTTCCGGTAGTTTTCCTCCTCCGCGCCCGCCGCCATATTGAAAAAACCGCCAATTTCTGCAGATTTTTGCTTATACCTTCGTTTAGGAGCATTTTAGCTAAAAAAGAGCAAAGACAATATTGTAGACAATTAAATTTAATATAATTTACATTTTAAATTTTGTTTCAAAGACAGATAATTACGGAGATATGCACATTTAAAAAAAAATATCAAATCGCAATTTCCAACTCAAAAACATACTTCTGGTTTATATCTTCGTTTGGGTGCATTTTAGTTAGAAAAAAGCTTATCTATGATATGATTCGGACTGATGATGCATTCGAACAAATAAATCTTCGGAATTGCAGTGTAGCCCACTCAACCGCTCGCTGCGCCGCTGGCCGCGCAGCGCAGACATCTCCGTAAGCGAATCGCGCGGCAACATAATCGGGGCGATGATTCGCAATAAACATGTCGTTTCGAATGTTTGGCAGCGTGCCGTGTTTACTAACAGATGGCGGCCACTCACACCGTTCGTTTTTAGGGTTCCGAACCCAAAGGGTAAAAACGGGACCCTATTACTGAGACTTCGCTGTCCGTCCGTCCGTCCGTCTGTCACCAGGCAGTATCTCAAGAAAGGTGATAGCTAGTTGAAATTTTCACAGATGATGTATTTCTATTGCGGCTATAACAACAAATACTAAAAATAAAATAGAATAAATATTTAAGGGGGGCTCCTATACAACAAACTTGTTATAGATTATGGCACGGGACCCTTCATGCGCGAGTCAGACTCGCACTTGCCCAATTTTTTTTTCTCTGTGGCTTTCACTTCTTGCTGGGTTAGCAAGATGTATTTCGCCAATTTCGACGTGAAGGCATGTTATGTTATGGACGGCAAAGACAACACAAGACGTTTGTACAGTTATTAATAAAAAGAGCGGGAAGAGGATGACAGTAAGGAAGGCATGCCAACATAGGAAAAATAAAAATATATGACAATTTTGTGGTATCATAATGATTTAATGATACCTATTTTATATGATTGTATCGTGTAGAATACATCAAACACCGTTCGTTAAAAAACATGACATCAGTGTCAGTGTCATAGTGACGACTACACTGACACCGATGCCATGTTTTTTTTTCTTCAATTTATTGAAAACGAATAACTTAAAAACGAAACACAATTACGGTGAGCGAAAACCGCGCACGGTTTATCTGTCGCCGCGTTATCTCTCGCTTACACCGCATTCGGCATAAATTAATATTAAGGGACTGAAAGAAGCTAGGAAAGGGCTGTGCGTCCATACAAATCCTGTATCGCGCTGTTAAGATTTCTCTTAGAGTAATGAGTAATGACCATTCCCTTAACAAAAACTAAACTAAACTATTAAAAAGTGGATCTCTTTGCTCGCACATGTGATCCCACTTTCTTACAACATGGGACCCTTCAAACGAAGCGTGATGAAGCATCTCTTGGGCCAGCATGGCAGTGTCAACTGACAAGGCACCGTTGGTATCTTGTCAGTTGCCATTACGTCTTGGGCTCCCCTTTCTGCTTATCATCAGGCGAATTGGAGCTACTATGCTGTGCCAATAAAAAAAAAACAATGATTTTCAATTATTATTTTTATATTTAGATATCGTGGCATACGTTACGGTGTAAGTGGCGCCCGTGGTGATTTGTTAAGATAGCGGGCTGTCGTATGTAATACTGAGAAATTCTTTAAATAGAGCGTTTCCGAATAATTTCACTGGCAAATAGGTTGATTGTTACGACTTGCAATGTTTGTATCTAAATTGAGGCAAATCTTAATCTTTGCGGCCATATAACTGATATTTATTTATTTATTTAAACTTTATTGCACAAAACAAGTCAGTACTAATGGCGGACTTAATGCCAAATGGCATTCTCTACCAGTCAACCATAGGGCCAAACAGAGATACTAGAGGTGGGTGCAAATTAGAAATCTGATGGTACAGAGAGGGTCTAAGAGTACCTACAATTAAATACAAAATATTATATTACTGTTTATACAAAAATACATATACCTACACACTTTAATATAATATATATTTATTTAATTAATGGCTCAATTACATACATTGCTCGCGCTTTTAATTTCCACTTAAAGTGTTTATATTTAATGATAAACATATATTTATTTAAAGATTAACTTATATTATATGTTTATCTTTAAATATATTTATTTAAGTATGAGTATGACTTATATGTTATTTATGTTTCTGAATTTATATCTCACCACCTACTCTTATTGTTTATTTTTCCTCAATCCCCTACCCAAAGGTTGTCTGGAAGAGATCACTTTTTAGCGATAAGACCGCCTATTGTCTACCATTTAGAAATTAAGGTTTCAATTGTAACGTTTTTCTTGTTGGCGTGCAATAAAGAATTGCTGTGTTGTACACATACTCGTAATTCTATTTGAAGATGTCGCAAAACTTCGTTGAATCCGGCTACCGGCTTATACTAACGTCTTAACGTTTTCTTCTTTTGTTGCAGAATGAGATTAAGTTGAAACGGAAATGGGGACCGCAACAATGTCATACACGCAATCTCCAATGGAGAAGCAAAAGAAACCAAACCTAATGAAACTAATCACGACGCTCTTCCAAAAGAAAAACAAAAAACCTGAACTGAATGAGAAAAACAATGAAAATGTTAAACAGCACGAAAATGTTCAAAAAGAGGAAAAACTAAACACAACACTCAAAGTCACATCTGTCGCTACGCTTCTAAAAGAGTTCGAACAAATATCAATTAAAGATAAGAAAGACGACAACTGCGATGAACTAAACAACTTCTCCTACACAAGAGATAGAAAAGACAGTGCAGAAGATAAAGATTGTAAAGAATTCGAAAGAGTCGAAACTCGGAGCGATAGATTCGGCTCCCATTCTTCACAAGACAGCGGGTACTCTGAATTAGGAAAAGACATTAAGGAAGAAAAAGAAATAAAGGAAGAGGATGAAACAGATGATGATGATGTGATTAAGAAGTTAGAGGATTTGAAGATCGGCAAGAAGAAGCTGCAGACAGTGTATTTGCCAAGAGCACCGATTAGGAATAAAGGGGAATTTGTACCGGTCACGCATCCTTACGCCAAGGAGATAGAAAAGTACAGAGAGGTATGTTATTGTTATGAATGTATAACGGGTAGATAGGTTTACTGAACAAACCTTCCCTAAATTCTGCTTTACATAATACTTGAATGGCCTTAGCCACTCAATTGCTTCGAATTTTGATGGTCTCTATAAAATAAGAGCGGTCACAGCCGTAGTTACCAAAAGCAGTTGAGTGGTTAAAGGCAAAATTGATGCCTTTGAAATGTGAATGTCACAATAAGTTGTATAATTAAAATAATATTGCTTTGCTAATCCGCGATATAATATCGTGCCAGTTAATTTGTGCTAACCCGTTATACTTATTTGCGTATTTTTTCATGCATTCTTGCATTTAATCGTCCCACCCTCCCACCAAGATAAGAAAAATAAATACGCAAATAAATATAACAAGGAGGGTAGATGGCGCTCGCGTCATGTATACAACAGCTCTGTGTTTATTTTATGTAAAAAGTATAATCTCAAAGAATGTAGTTAAAAAATTACCTCAGTGTGTGAACAACTACGTGACTAACCCGTGAAAGTGTTATCTAAGTGCAACTTAACCGGAAAGAGACAGAAATACGATATTTTTATCAGTGAATTATATATGACAATTTTCGACAAAACATTTCGTGCTACCGACATAAACTGTACACTTGTGGTTATAACAATACTCAGAACGAACAAATAAACTATTTAACAGTGTCTTCAAACAAAAATCAGCAAAATAATACAAACTGTGACCGTTGTTTACACTTGAATTGTCAGGAACTTTGAACACACCTAGCTGTCAATTCCCTCGCAGTCACCTCACTGCACACGCCATCTAACGTTTATTTGCTGAACCGCTAAGCCCCTCATCAAGAAACATTAATCACGATCAAAGTTATCACTCCTGGATGTATAACGCATAACATTAATTACAGCGCCACCTACAGCTTCTTTGCGGAACCACCAAGGCACTCGTCAATAAAATTACACCATACATCGCCGATTCTTATTAGTGCCGTAATATCGCACAACAAATCCGCAAGATGGCAGCCGTATGCGTAAAATGCAATGCCGATATTGGTAATGGACATTATGTCCAATGTGTTTTCTGTGAAAAAATATATCACCAACATTGCACAGAACTCTCAAATGAAAATAAAGGTGAGTATAGATGTCAGGAGTGCTTGACAAAACTGCCTGAAAACCAATATTCTACGCCATCTCTTAACTCATCTATACAATATCCCCGAGATAACATCACTATACGTAGACGATATCAAGCGAACATATCTATGGAAAATTCATTAGAAATTTTGTCAGAAGAGGAAGGTGTACTGAGTTCGTCGAGATTCTCAACACCGTGTGACAAAAACAGGAGTTTTTCCGAGTTGCGTCTGAATAATAGCTACATGGTCGACGAATTGAAACAAAAAATGCAAGCTCTTCAAGAAAAACTTGACTCGGCGCAGCTGGAGATCCAGAACTTGTTGACTGAAAATCACGCACTAACTCTACAACTTACTAAAAGTGAACTACGTATAAAACAATTGACAGATATATGCAAAACAACTTCGACAAATAAAACTAAACAGAAACCCAGACAAAAACGTACAAGTATTATTAGTGGTACAAAGCTAGATTTTTCTTATGAAACAGAAAAGCTAAACGTATCACTAAAAGAGAAAAATGAGCCCCAGCGGATACCTGGAAAAATCCAAATGAGGTCTCAAGAGGCTCAACCGATACCTCAAAAGCCCCAGCCAACGCCTCAAAACCCCCAGCCGATGCCTCAAAACCCCCAACCGATGGCTCAAGGGCCCCGTCGTATGACCCAAGAAACCCATTCAGTAGCCCAGGCAGCGCCATCTATACTGTTCAATCCTCTGCAGAACAATACGCCCACCGACAAACCACTGAATGTTAAACATTTAAACTCAAATGAAACCGGAACCACGACAGAGAAACGGAACTATAATTATAAAAACCCATGCAATACTTACACTCGCCAATTTCAAGAGGACTATGAAAGTCGCTCCACACAGGGCCTGAATAAGCGTAAAATAATTATAGTATCTGACCAGCAGGGGAAAAACCTTGGACCAAAATTAAACAAGGTGTTTGGCGATTACTTCGATGTCTTGTGTTTTTCTAATCCCGGAGCCCGCACTAGAAATGTCCTCCAGCCATTGTCTAATTTGGAACTGAACCGAGATGACTTTGTAGTTATATTAACTGGTTCAAATGACACGAATCCTAATGAAATGTTCGCTAACTTATACTACTCTATACAAAAGTTGCAAAAAACAAATATATTGTTATCACCAATTTCGTACAGCCGACATTTAAATGAAAATAAATTGAATAATATGCTACGACTAATTAAGAATCAAAACGACCACTGTGACTTTATGCGATGTATGAATAACACATTGAGTTATCAAAACAGTGCATTGCAGAGGGATTTAGTGCACTGTATATTCCACAATATAGCGTGTAAACTTTATAATCCTGCATACGAACGACAGCTCCGGCAAAAAAATATACAACCAACAAAGCTTCCAAATCAGGTTCTTGAAATCTGTGACATCCACGAAATTGTGTCTAAAGAGGATATCCAAAAAGGACCGACGTCGAAAAAAAATGAGCAACAGATTCCAGTAATAAAAACACAGACGTTTTTTCGTCGCAAATCCGTGTAATAGTTTTGGTATTCTGCACCAAAATATTTCAGGAGTATTAAATAAACAAGATGATCTATTATACGCATTAACAGATTTAAAACAAAATGGTATTGAAATAGATGCAATTTGCCTGTGCGAAACAAATTTGCTCCAAGGAACAGAATGTAATTTGCGACTAGAGGACTTCCAAGTCGCGGCTTGCTTTTCTCGAAAGTATTCAAAAAGAGGAGGGGTTGCAATATTATTGAGAAAAGATATTGAATGTTCAACCATAACAAAAACTGAAACTATATCACAAACGTTTGTTTTTGAATGCTGTGCAACAAATATAGTAAAGTATAACATTGTCATTATATGCATCTATACAAATAGAACTCCAAAATCTAAAAACGCTATTTTTTTCCAAAAACTTAAAGAGCTTTTAAATATTTTATGCCAGCATAAAAGGAAGAAATATGTCATATGTGGAGATCTGAACATCGACTTGCTACGCACCTCAAAAATAACAACTGAACTCATTCGAATATTAGAATCGTATAATCTCAAGCTGGTAGTAAGAGAGCCGACAAGACTCACATCAACATCGGAGACGTGCATCGATCACATCGCGAGCAACATCGAGGATGGGAAAGTGACTATTCATGATTTAGGATTATCTGACCATACTGCCCAATCATTCATAGTTCCGATTCAGAAGCGTCACCGCCCACCGGTCAAATGGTGGTATGAATATAAACGGGACTATAGTCAAGAAAATCAAAATAAGTTTACGGAATGCCTGTCTTCTTTATCATTTGAAGAAGTATTTCAAGAAACTGACGCAGAGCAGGCTTTTATTGCCTTTTATGATCTATTTGTGCTTTTTTATGATTTATGTTTCCCGGTAGTAAAGGTTAAAATGTCAATGAAAAAACAAACCTGTAATTGGCTAACAAGAGGTATTAAAAAATCCTGTCACACAAAAAGACGACTGTATTTGTTGAGTCGACATTCTAAAAACTACAATAAGCAATATAAAAACTACGCACGGCGTCTTAAGAAATGTATAATATCATGTCAAAAACACCAAAATGATAATTACATCAATAATGCTGATAATAAGTGTAAAGCTGTCTGGCAAGTCGTAAAAAAATACACTGCATCTGACGTGACTTCTCGTTTTGTAGATAAACTTTTATTTGATGGTACAGAAATCACGGATCCACAAAATATAGCCGAAATATTTAATAGCTATTTTGTCAATGTTATTAAAGATAACTGTAGTTCCCAAAGCGGATCATCAGATTTTATACAAATTGAAGGTATAGAATCCACAATATTTTTAAATCCTGTTAGCTTTGATGAACTTATAAAAATTGTAAAATCACTTAGCAATTCTAAAGCAGTAGGATACGACTCTATACGAACTGACATTATTAAAAACAACATTTCACTTATTGCAATTTCTTTAATATATTTAATAAACTTATCGTTAAATCAAGGAGTCTTTCCTAATGTTTTAAAGTTGTCTGTAGTTAAGCCTGTATATAAAAAAGGTGCAAAATGTTTACCAGAAAATTATAGACCAATCACTTTAATCCCTATATTTTCGAAAATATTTGAGAAAGTTATGTATAACAGACTGATAAGCTTTTTCGAATCGCATGATATTATAACTGACGCACAACATGGCTTCAGGAGATGCAGGAGCACTTCCCTTGCAGCTTTCAAACTGATAAAGCGCATAATGGAATATATAGACGATAGGATACCTGTCACTATACTTTTTATGGACATGAGCAAAGCCTTTGACTTTGTCTGTCACAAAAGGCTTCTTTTAAAATTAAATAAATATGGTATACGTGGCCCAGCATATGATTGGATTAAGACTTATCTATCAAACAGAACACAATGTGTAGAAACATTAAAATACTGTTCGCAAACAAAAACTATTGTGACATGCAAGTCATCTTTCATTGAAAACACTTATGGTGTACCGCAGGGAAGTATTCTTGGACCTCTGCTGTTTTTAGTTTACATAAATGACCTCCCAAGTGTGCTTTCTGATGATTGTGTTTTGTTTGCAGACGATACTACCATTATCGTAGGAGGGCAAGACTTGTCTACTTATAATGATAACATAAACACGACATTAGCTCAAACCATAAAATGGCTGACATCAAATAATCTAAAAGTAAATATAACTAAAACTAAATTTATGCAGTTATGTTCCTCTCAAAGCAAAACGCAGTCATTAATTGTTAAATATGGTGATGATACCATCGAAGAAGTGTCACACACAACATTTTTAGGTATAACAATAGATTGTCATTGTAATTGGAAGACACATATTAATGACTTGTGCTCCAAAATAAACAAGTTTGTGTATGCTCTAAGAAAGGTCCGGCAGGTCGTGTCCTTGCAAGCCGCTATTACAGCTTATAACGGATACATTGATTCGGCATTGCGATATGGTGTTGTGATATGGGGAAATTCCACAGATATCACAGATTTGTTTTTAATTCAGAAGCGATGCATAAGAGCAATATTTGGACTTAAAAGAGATGAATCGTGCCGACCATACTTTCTTAAACATCGCATTCTAACTATATACAGTATATACATTCTGGAGGTTTGTTTATTTGTACATAAACACAAACATTTGTTTGAAGATGTTCAGGCTATGTCCTCCAGAACAGTACGGCAACAATATGCACATAAACTTTACAAGCCTCGTACCAGACTAAAACTTACCTCGAAAAACTGTTACGTAATGTGTATCGACATTTATAATAAATTACCAGACAGTTTCAAACAAATTAATGGCAATAGATTTAAGCAAGTAGTTAAGTGCTGGATCGCGGACAAATGCTTTTATAACTTAAAAGAATATATGGAGCTTACATTATAATTTGACATTGATATTGTATTTTATATTTGACATGTTATTCCAATATATGAAGGTAATTTTGTAATAGTTAACTAATCATTTTGTAATCTTATTATATAATATTATTATGGTTTTATACTGTATAATTTTAAGCGTGCACACCTGCAAAGGTAGGGTTCGGTGAAACTGTTTTATGTAATAACATCTGCTTATTGTAAACCTGAATTACCATACACGCAATAAATCATTCATTCATTCATTCATTCATTCATTCAAAATCATTCATTCATTCACAAACCACCACCAAAATAACACAACGTACTCGACACGTGTTTCGCCCCTCTACGAGGTAAGATCGGGAGATGTTGACGGTCTGGTGTCCGACTTGATATCCATAGAGTATATTGAATGTACTATAATTGATATCATTATTTTAATTAATATGTATTTCCGCAAAGTAACGCCTGATTCAATTAATTCCATAAGTTGTATTATTTGACTTAGTGGTTGTATACGACTTAAGGATACTGTATCTTTGTCAAAGCAACTTAATATGATCTAAAAATGTTGCCCTTTATGTACATGAAGAAACACGTAGAAAGTAAGATAATATTGAACATGAGGTACCCACATGGCATTGGGAATCCCCTCAAAATTGAGACCACAATATCCGATAAATATTATAAAAACAATTGATAGTCAGTAGTTCGTTGGCGTCTGCCCACACAATGTCGTCGGTGTGAGATGAGCATTAATTAAGTTTGTAGATTATGTGATTGTGAATTTCAGAACACAATTCTATTGCCGTAAACTTGTGAAAGTGGAAACCAGATCGTGCAAGTTCACGAGACGACAGTGTGATGTGGAAGGTTACTACAACTTGCAACGGTATTTTGCAAAAATAAAGTTGTTTAGTAGTAAAGTTGCTCAGAAATTGTTTTAAAAGCATCCAAATGGATGAAAAGCAGTTTTTTATCAATTTATAAAAATAACCGACGTCAACGAGAAGAAATTGTATTTTTGACTTATAAAAAAAATCGAAATGGCCATAGATGTGCCTATAATAGTTGAGGAGTTCCTTTGACTCTCCATGAATCTCTTGATCAGATCTTCACTACATTGTATGCGACCAACTCTCGGAAAATGTAATTATTTTCCAAATTGGTTGATGGAAATAAATGACAGAGTTCTGAGGTAACAAACATATATATTTTTTTACTACAACTGAATTCAGAACCTCTTTTTGGAAGTCGGTTGAAAATGAACGGTGACGTAACTTGGATCGATTTTCGCCCTAAGGTTCCAACGCTGATAGGTAAAATCATCATTATCAGATGAAAAATCATGCGCTGCCCCGTATTATTTCTAGCTGCTAAGCCATTTTATCTTTTTATTTTTCAGGTCGTCAACACAAACACCTTCTCAGGCGGCCAAGTCTTTGTCAAACCCCAGACAGACCACCTTACAGAGATAAGCCAGGCGCTATCCACCATAGAGACAAACGTTCAGAACTTCCCACAAAACGATGACCAGCAAAAATTCCTTCTTGAAACTGGGGTCGAATTCGTCGCCCAAGAGACCGGGCCTCAAGTCCCAGAATTCACTGAGCTCCCAGAAGACATCCACGTTTACATAGAAGAGATGACAGGAAGCGTGTTTCCTGAGCAAACTTACAAAGACACATACGATATCTCAAACACTTTCCTAACCTTCGACTTGGATGCCAACTATCAGATCACCAACAAGATCGAACCGACTCACACTTTCCCTACACCTCCATATTCAGAAAACGCGCTAAGCCCTCTATCCCTGAACCTCGGCTCACCACCTTTGACCAACTCTGAATACTCCTTATCTCCTGGTCATCCTTTAACCAATTCAGAGTACTCCTTGTCTCCCGGTAGATCCCCCATTAACCACGACTTGGAACTATACCAAGAAATCCCAGAAGGGAACCTTGAGCTGCCAAACTTCCAAGAAATGGAGAAACCAACTCTTGAAAAGAAGAAGTCGAATCCGACGGCATTAATGTCGATGAAGCAGTACAAAGACATGCAGAAGGACCTCTCAGCAGAGTTCTCTAAGTTCGACTGCTGTTTGATGAGCAGGAAGTCTTGTAAGGAGGTCTTTGAAGGCCACGCCAAGAAGCTGAAGCTTGAAGAACGGAAGGCGTTGTGTGTGAAGCTGGCTCGGCTGGACACGAAGACTGCGTACGAGTGAGTATTTTTCTATTTACCTATTTTATCTCAACAGGATGGAAATATCAACGCAGGGTGTGTGGATATTTCAATATTATCCTTCATATCAATCATGCACTCATGGCATAGTACATTGTAGAAAAGTAAAAACCGGTCAAGTGCGTGTCTGACTCGCGCACCGAGGGTTCCGTACAAACCCTAATCCCATATTAACTGGCCGGGTTAGGTTAAGTTTGCACCTAGTATGTATATGAGGTGCAGAGTTAACGAAACCGATAACGTGTGTTGTATGGGAGTCCTCTAAAATATTTATTTTATTCTGTTTTTTAGTATTTGTTGTTATAGCGGCAACAGAAATACGTCATCTGTGAAAATTTACAGATACAGCCTGGTGAAAGACAAACAGACAGACAGCAGAGTCTTAGTAATAGGGAAACCATCTGTAATATTTGTACAAATTTGCGACGACTTGATATTCAATCGCTTATTAAATCGACCAGAGGTCTCATTATCATACCAGTGCGGAAAATCGACGATTGCGTCATCGCTGCCCACGCGCGGCGTCTGGACGAAAATAACATTTTCTGTCTTACTTTGCCGTACTTAATAAAATATAGAACCAATACAGAAATTCCCTTCTTGCTTATACAATTGATGACACTAACTTCACAAAGTTGGAACTCCTTGCATTTGTCACCTATAAGTGGGTTAAATTAGTTAAGGTGCTTTTCATATTTTATGTTATATACAATTGTCATTATCATGGCTCATTATTTATGTTACTAATACGATATAGATGAATTTCCGAAATAATGATTATTATTAATATTATTTACTACTAAACAACTGCTAAACTTGACACCTTATTTGTATGCGCCGCCATGAATATCAGGTGCAAACTTGACTTAACCCGGCATGTTAAGATGGGATAAGTATTTGTACGAAACCCTCAGTGCGCGAGTCAGACTCGCACTTGGAGCTTTTTTTAGCCGCCTGCAAACGGCATTATATTGGTTGTTTGTGTAAAATGCGACGGAATTGCTCGTAGGACGTTGTGACGTGACTAACCAACGCACGCCGCTAACAATAGAACCGAATTGAGAACCCCCTCTATTAAATAACGCATATACAATTATTTAACAACATAAGTAGTCCTTTTAAAATAAACCTTAAAGGTAAAAATTAAAAACTAGAACCTCCTTATTTTGGGAATCGGTTAAAAATAATTTGGCTTTCAAAAAACCGGCCAAGAGCATGTCGGGCCACGCTAAGTGTAGGGTTCCGTAATAGACGGGCTCAAAACAGCGGCTTTAAGCCCGAGGTTTAAATTACGAGAAAGATTTCTAGCTCTATAAAAAGGTCGTAAACGCCAAAGTAACTGTAATTACTTATTACCTTCTGGAAGTTATCGATTAAACGCGCCAGATTGAGCGGAATGTTTTAATGCAGTATGGCACTTAACTAATTTGTGTAACGTTCGAAGTATAAGGACACCGCACTTACGTCATTTTAAAGGAAATTATGAATTTTTGCGATAACTCAAAAACATATTATACATACGGTGCACGGATAATTAAACACTAGGCTGACAATAGGCGTCCCAAGCATTTGTGCACCAAAAACCCCGAGACTCCTTATCACGGGACATCCCAAAAACCACGTATTGTAATAACATCCGTTGGAACTTCCTTATTTTTAGGTTAATTGTGAACAAATTGTACATTTAATACTAATCAACCAGTTTATGGACAAGTTAAACCTATTTAAGACGCCTTACTCATTTAATTATTTTTTTTCGTATAACGACAAATATTTTGATAACTTCAACCAACTTTTTGAAGTGAGTAATACTTTTTCCCGAGTTCTAGGTAGTAACATAGCTATAACGAAAGCGTGCAGTCAAAAATAAGTGAATAAATAATTTTCCGCATGAATTTTGGCAAATTCGAGTTCTTTTTGTAACTAAAATGTCTAAAACAATCAGCATTTTAAAAGGAATAAGGTCTCTCAATATGATTTACAATATAATATGAAATAGATTGATGAAAAGAAACGTAAAACCACAAACACCAATAATCTTGATATCATGCAATGAGTTAGGTTTTCATTATATTTAATTAATTAAAAAAAAAATGGTTAATTGCTTAATAGGGTTAAGCGAAAAAAAATCGTAACTTTCCTGTATTAAAATGATTCGGGTGGAATTAAATTAAAGTTAAAAAGAACCGGCCAACTTGCGAGTCAGACTCGCGCACCGAGGGTTCCGTACAAATAGTTATCCCATCTTAACTGGCCGGGTTAAGTTTGCACCTGGTAATAACGCCGGATACAAAAGAGGTGCAAAGTTAACGCAACCGATCTCGTTTGTTGTATACGAGCCCCACTTAAATATTTTATTCTGTTTTTAGTATTTGTTGATATAGCGGCAACAGAAATACTATCATCTGTCAAAATTTCATCTGTCTAGCTTCACGGTTAATGAGATTCAGCCTGATGACAGACGCGTCTTAGTAATAGGGTCCCGTTTTTATCCATTGGGGTACGGAATTCTAATAAAAAAATATCACCGGGACAAATACAGTACATATCCGTGAATCAAAGAAAAGTAGTCTAGGGTAGAATCGCCCCGGTTGACGTTCCCATGTTTAGTGTTCCGTACCCAAAAGGTAAAAACGGGACCCAATTACTAAGCCTCCGCTCTCCGTCTGTCCGTCTGTCACCAGGCTGTATCTCATGAACCGTGATTGCTAGACAGTTGAAATTTTCACAGATGTTGTATTTCTGTTGCCGATATAACAACTAATAGAAAAAAAAAAACAGAATGAAATATATATTCAACATACAACAAACTTATTAGCACCTCATTTGAATCTGACACCATACATAGGTACAGTACATACCAACTTAACTTAACCCGGCCAGATAAGATGGGATAACTGTTTGTACGGAATCCTCGGTGCGCGAGTCCGAGGCACTTGGCCGGGTTTTATGGCAACTAGTCTAGGGTCTAGGGGCCATCTTAGTGGTGGCAAGTTCCTCAGTGCGCGGCCGGGGACACGTTTTCTGAATAGCGAAGCAGGTAACCTCTCTCTTTGCCTCTAGCCATCAAGTTTTACTATTCGATTTCAAACCTTACGTTGAATAGAATACGATCGTTTATAGAACGCGCCTGTTACCCACCATTCGGTATTGAAATTCAATGCCCAAGCAATAGCCTGTCCGATCTCTAAGGTTAAATTAAGTCACTTTGGTACAAGGTACAAACAACCGTATACATGTAAATTTAAGGTCGTTTTTCACTCGTGCCAGTTTGACAGAATTTGATCTTAAAATTCCGGATAGACCCTGTTTAGTATTGTTTGAAAGACAATGATTTAGTTACCTGGTTAGAGAGAGGATGAGAATGTGTTTCTTTTATAAACGTCACTAGAAACCGCCTAGCCAAAGAATATATTCTAACGTAAAAAGAAACGACAGCGACACTTGTGTGCAGTAACATAACGCGCGGCTATGTGTGCGTGTTGAAGGGCGAGTGCGGGACGCGCGAGGTGGGGAAAGGCATTCACGTGAATGCCTTGTCAAAGGATTCAGCATTACAAGGTCACCGACGCCCGAGTTACACCGATAGGCCGCTGTCGCTCCTGTGGCCTAGCGAGAAGAAAAAAGTCATAGCTCTGTTTTTGGCTGTACATGGCATGCGTCACTGCATGGTAACTGCATTGTAGTTCTACAAAGTACGTTAGGGGCGTTACTATTCTCCATACATATCGTTAACGCTGTCGCTATTGAGTACAGTCACGTTAATTCATTGTAAGGGTACTAATGTCAAGATTTTTCTGTAATCGAATTAACTCCAGCCCATCCAGCACAACACAACCTATGCGCTACCCGTCACCCTCTCACATTACTGTACAGAAAGAGACGGGTAATTATCTCGCGCGAGAAATAGTCGCGTATGACAGTTATGCTAGAGGTGCAGCACGTCTAGCATAACTTTGACACGCGACTCATGTCCGCATCATCCGTCACTATCTCATAGTACTGTACAGATAGAGACAGGTAGTATATCTCACGCGAGAAAGAGTCGCGTGTCAAAGTTATGCTAGCCGTGCAGGAGAAATAAATAACTGTAGGCACCATTTTCGGTGTTTTAGAGTACTTGTTCAATTGTTACCAGAAATACCACTTCATTTCGTTAGTCATCATATCATATATCATTATCATTATATTCATGAACAATATAGGTACATTGTGTTTGAACTTTATCATTTATATTCATGATTTACATTGTGTGTGAACTTTAAAATCACATTATAAAAATTACACAGTATTAAATTACACAGTACATAAATAACCTTAAATTAAAGAAAAATAGTTGATAATAGTAATAAAGTGAAAAAGAACGATAGTTCAAGTTTTATAACATTTATTATAATAATTAATATTTTTTCTCAAACATGCAATGAAATATCGTCATAACGTGCGTTAAAACAGGCTTCGAAGGTTCACGTTTCGGGCGGAACAACTCGAGAGAACTGTAAAGGAATTTCATACAAAATTTATGGCCTAGGACGGGAAGTAATTTTTTTAAAACATGGCGTCTGTGTTCATGAACGGGCTAAACAGCTGAATTATGTTTTTGAGTGGTGTATTTTTTCATTTCATTGCATATGTTTGAGAAAAGCACTAAAAGTATTTTAAAAAAGAGGCCTTACTCCTTTTCGATTTTTTTTTCTTCATATTATGACAAATATATTGATAATTTCAACCAACTTTTTGAAGTGAATAATCCTTTTCCCCGAGTTCTAGGTAGTAACATAGCTATTTCATCCTTTTATTGCGTGCAGTCGAAAACAAGTTGAAAAAACTTATTTTTCCGCGTGAATTTTGTCAATTTCGAGGAGTTTTTGAAACAAAAATTATCAATGAAAAATTCAAACTGTAGGTTTCAAATATATACCAATAAATCCCAATAGCCCTGTTCTAGGTAGTAACATCAATAATATGTTAAGAAACATGTTTGATCATAGAGAAAAATGTCTAAAACAATCAGCATTTTAAAAGGAATAAGGCCTCTTAAAGTCGTTATTTGTTGCTTTAATAACAAGATCGGCTACGTTAGCCACATGAGAGCACACGAATGCCAACAAAGGAGCTGAAGTAGTCGCCGTGGCCAAAAACGGTCAGGAGGAAATATATATATATATTTGTTGTTATAAATGTTGGTCTGTGTGGTCGACGACTTTACCCCCACGCACTTCGCACGTGTCCATTCAATTATGTGGTAAAACCGGCGCATCGGAGATTTATTATCATATTAATAGCCAAGTTCTATAGCGCCTTTCCTTAATTTTTTGCGTCACGCAGCGTGTCAGGCGGAAACTAGTTTATAGGGTTCCGTAAAGGGTAAAAACCCGCTGAGCCTCGTCTGTCCGTCCGTCTGTCACTAAGGCTGACTGACAAGTTTTTATCCTCATATTTTTGTAAATTTATGAAACATGTAATGTAATTTTTTTTTTAATATGGGTACACACCACAATTTTTAGGGTTCCGTACCCAAAAGGTAAAAACGGGACCCTATTACTCAGACTTCGCTGTCCGTGCGTCCGTCCGTCCGTACGTCCGTCTGTCACCAGGCTGTATCTCAAGAACGGTGATAGCTAGACAGTTGAAATTTTCTCAGATGATGTATTTCTATTGCCGCTATAACAACAAATACTAAAAATAAAATAAAATAAATATTTAAGGGGTCTCCCATACAACAAACTTGTTATAGATTTATGGTACGGAACCCTTCATGCGCAAGTCGGACTCGCACTTGCCCAATTTTTGTATATTAAACTATTTATACAAAGAATCAATGCTCAAAGAAAAATAGAAAATGAATTACCTGGGGGAAAAGACCGGGAATCGAACCCGGTACCTCTGGTTAGAAGTGGTTAACGCACTGGACCGGCAATCCAGAGGTACCGGGTTCGATTCTCGGTCTCGTCACCCAGGTTACTCATTTTAAATTTCTCTTTGAGCTTTGATATCTTCGTATCAATATTTTTATCATATTTTCGTGACTAGGTTCTTAGGGTTCCGTACCCAAAGGGTAAAAATGGGACCCTTTTACTAAGACTCCTCTATCCGTCCGTCCGTCTGTCTGTCTATCATCAGGCTGTATCTCATGAACCGTGATAGCTAGACAGTTGAAATTCTCACAGACGATGTATTTTTGTTGCCCCTATAACAACAAATCTGCAAAACAGAATAAAATAAATAATTAAGTGGGGATACCATACAGCAAACGTGATCGGTAACTTAACCCGACCAGTTAAGATGTTTGTACGGAAAGCTCGGTGCGCGAGTCCGACTTGCACTTGGCCGGTTTTTAGTCTATTGAGGATAAAGAAAACTCATTCTTGTTGTACTTACAGACATTACGTTCCATCTACTAAATGGGAAATACTACTTACTCACTAAGTACCTATATGGCTAGATGAGTAAATATAGTGCCTGCAAGTAACTTCATTCTTTTTTTTTAGGGTTCCGTACCTCGATCGGAAAAAACGGAACCCTTATAGGATCACTTTGTTTTCCGCCCGTCCGTCTGTCTGTCAAGACCCTTTATCTGGAGAACGCGTGGAGGTATCGAGTTGAAATTTAAACCATATATTTAAGTCTACATTCACTTGAAGCTGTGAAAAATCAAACTTATACGTTAACGTGAAAAAAAGATACGGCCGTTTATGTCGCAAAAAACGTACATTTCGACACTCAAGGGAATCAAAATGATAGGGTACGAGTACTTCCCGAATCTCGATGACCTAGAACTATAAAATTAGGCAAGTAATATCGTCACAAGCTACAAATACTTATAAAATCTGAAAACTATACATTTGTAATAAAATCATAAAAAATAGTCCTTTTCAAACATCATATTGATGTTTGAAAAGGACTTCATCATATAGATGAATTATTATTGGTATGATGTTATCACTGGGTACATGAATCTATATGTATGTAGTATATTATAACTATGTATTTGTGTAAGTTTAAGTATGTATATTATATTTTATTTAAATTTGTGTTTTTTTTAAATCTTTTATTTAACTTGCATGGTATGTTTAAAGTATGTTTGTTCGGGTGAAATCTTGCAACTCAATTTTGAAGCAGATATCGTCAACCGATTGAGCTGAAATTTTGCATACTTAGGTACTTAACTTTGATGACAATACAATAATATGGTACCATGGGGCTGATCTGATGATGGAACCGGAAGGTGGCCATAGGAACTCTATAATAGAAAAAGCAATCCTACCGAGCTTGGGCTCTTTAGAATCGTCTCAGTGAGCATTTGATGGATATCCAAAGAAAAGTACAGTCGGCTATAAAAGCTTGCCGCTAAAATGTCATTTTTGACAGAAACTTATTTATAGTCTCCGAACGTTAAACTCGTAGACCCTGCACCAACTCAATGTTTCTGTTTAGCCCTATGGTTGACTGGTAGAGAATGCCTTGTGGCATTAAGTCCGCCATTTGTACTAGCTTGATCTGTGCAATAAAGTTTAAATAAATAAATAAATAAATAAATATTTGGAGAACTCTGTTGCGTAAAGTTTGCACCTCGTTTGTATGCGGCGCCATACATTTCAGGTGCAAACTTAACTCAACCAGGCCAATTAAGATGGGATAAGTGAAAGTTTGTACGGAACCCTCGGTGCGCGAGTCAGACTCGTACTTGGCCAGTTTTTTTAATTCACTTGAACTGTATCAGGGCTGTTTAGCCCTCACTACCAGTAAGTCGGACTTTGTGGACGTTTAATTTTTTTTTATCATTTGATCAATATCAATAGTTCAAAATAAATCATCATCATCATCAGCCTATTCTTGTCCACTGCTGGACATAGGCCTCTCCAACTGCACGCCATTGTGAACGATCCTCGGCTACTCTTCTCCAGTTCTTGCCAGCCACTCTGCAAAGATCATCGCTCCACCTAGGGCATCCCACACTACGCTTGCCGATCCGCGGTCTCCACTCAAGAACACGTTTACCCCACCGGTTATCGGTTCTTCGGCTAATATGGCCAGCCCACTGCCACTTCAAATTGCTAATAGTTACGGTGAGCTATGTCAGTAACTTTGGTTCTCTGACAGATCACTTCGTTCCCAATTCGATCCTTCAGAGAAACTCCGAGCATCGCCCTTTCCATCTCTCTGAGTGACTTTTAATTTGTGGACCAGCCCAACCGTGACTGTCCACGTCTCGGCACCGTATGTCATTACGGGTAGGACGCACTGATTGAAAACTTTCGTCTTCAGACATTGTGGAATTGGCGATGTGAAAACCCGACGAAGTTTGCCATATGCTACCCAGCCAAGCTGTATTCTTATTAGCCTCTTTTTTTAAATTAATGGTCTTCGAAATATGGTCCCAAGTCTATTCTCTTCACCTCTTCCCTATATACCGTGTACAGTCGAGTTCATTTACATCTACACACTTACGAGAACAAAAATATCTGAACACGACCCTATTGTCAGGAGCATAAAGTCGTGTTCAGATATTTTTGTTCTCGTAAGTGTGTAGATGTAAATAAACTCGACTGTACATGGAATACCCTGTGTAATCTTGAGGAAGCTATAATTATAGCAACAAAACTAATTGTCGTGTTACGCAACTAATCAATACGGAAAATGCGCTTGAAAATAAACGCTATGTATATATATTTATGTACTATTCAAGATAAGGATAGAAGAGGCGTAATTACTTGTTTGACCTTGATAGGGAGCCGTGTATGTATCTATACGAGTATGTAGCACTATGTAGGAGAGGCTTAAATTAAGCGACATATGAGTTGTTGTTTATGTTTAACCGACTTCGAAAAGGTTTATCATTATTTTGTTTACGACGACGTGTTTGGCGCAGTTTGCAACACCTACCTACTGAGCCAGCGGTCCCGGGTTCAAATCCCGGCCGGGGCAAATATTTGTGTGATGAACTCGAATATTTGTTCTTGGGTCATGGATATTTTTTTATTCAAAATAGCCATGCATTTAACCTCGATTGCACCTGATGTTAAGTGGCAATAAGGATATTATCTATGTATGTATTTATATATTATGTATACCGTCGTCTAGGTAGTACCCATAGTACAAGCTTTGCTTAGTTTGGGACTAGGTCGATTTGTGTGTGATTGTTTTTTGTTTTTTTGTAATTTCTTTGTGTAATCTTTATTTATATTTAGTGGTGCACAATAAAGAGTATTATTATTATTATTGTCCCATAATATTTATAAAAAAAATAAAGAAAAAAACAAGTTTATTTATCCCATTATCCCACTAATATTATAAAGGGGATATGTTTGAGTGTGTTTATGTGTATGTTTGTTACTTCTTCACGCTCAGACTGGACCAATTTTGATAAATTTGGTATGAAGGTAGCTGACACCGTGGCCACTTTTTATCCCGAAAAAATGTAGTGTTCCCGTGGGATGAGCGGGCGCGACGCAGTTAGTAATAGATAAAGTAAGAACCATTGAATAGAACCCCTGTATTTAAAGCGTAGTACTATTTGTTTCAATTAATCCACTAGCGTAATTAAGACAGTTATTTGTCCCCAAAGCTTAGTCAGTTCGAGTCGAGTACTATTTATTACGCTTAGGACTAATACCAATTACAACGACCTCCTGCGGTTTAAGGTGGCATAAACAAGTGTAGTTAAATATATATGTTTTTATTTTGTGTAGTAGGTATAGTATAAGCAAGAGGTCACGCTCACGCATCATGTCATGTCTAGTTATAATATCGGCCAAGTGCGAGTGGGACTAGCGCACGAAGGGTTCCGTACCATTATCTGTAAGTTTGTTGTATGGAATATTTATTTTATTTTATTATTTGTTGTTATAGCGGCAATAGAAATACATCATCTGTGAAAATTTCAACTGTCTAGCTATCACCGTTCTTGAGATACAGCCTGGTGACAGACGGACGGACGGACGGACAGCGAAGTCTCAGTAATAGAGTCTCGTTTTTACCCTTTGGGTACGGAACCCTAAAAACGGTTTAAATTCATGTAAATATTGACAGGAACGGCCCGACTTGTTTCGAACTCGTATGGAGCTCTTCATTAGGGACCCGTGCTACTCCATTTATTTATATATTTATCCAAAAATTTGCAAGGTTACAGTGCAAAACCAAAACACTTGCACATTAGGATTATATATACACAATAATGACAATAATTAATCAAAACTCGTCATTATAAAATAAAATTACAACAAATAAAACCTGAATAAAAAAAAATTAAATTCATATAATGCCATAAGAATGAAAAACAACAATAAGTATTAATATTAGCCAAGATCATTAAAATTTCAATCAACACTAGAATTTCATCATATTTACCATACCAGTACATCCATACGAGTTCGAAACATTTCGGGCCGTTTCTGACAGTTTTTACGCGAGTTTATACCGCTTTTGAAATCATTAAAGAAGTATTACGATACATTTTAATAACATCATGTCATGTATTCATTAATAGAAGGAGGAGAGAGAGTTTTTAACCCCCGACAAAAAAGGGCTGTTATAAGTTTAACATGTGTATCTGTCTGTAGCATCATATAAGAAACAGATTGACCAATTTGAATGAGTTTTTGTGATCGAAAGACTTGGCGGTCGAGATGGTTCTTAGCTACGTTTGGTGGAAATAGGACCAGTAGTTAACAAGATATTCAGTTTTAATTTTAACAAGGGACACGATCACAGACATTATTAAAGCTCAGAGACAAGATCTCAGCTTTAATAATAGTTAAGAATAGCATTTTCTATATCAGTCATTGAATGAGTGTCTCATGATAATCAGCTACTTGCGTTGGGAGTGTTTTTTATTATTTACTTTTTTAGGTTTATCTTACCATCAGTGAATTTAGTAGTAATGTTGTTATATTTGGTCCGCTCTCTTTTAGTATCGTGATACGATCACGGGTCAAATAAACAAAGAGATTCCTTGACATTACAAGATAAACGATTTATTTTCTTTATCTCTACAGTATAAACTTTACACAAAGCTTAAATAATACGAAAGGTATTCTCGCGTTCGGGTGGTGGAGTGCTTGACACGGTTTCCCGGTCTCGTCCACCAGGTTACGCCGTTCATTTTTAGGGTTCCGTACACAAAGCTTCCACCCAAGTCTTTATGCTTTGATCTTTGTATCAATGATTCAGTATATTATTTTTAATAAATTGTTTGTTTTATTTCCAGGGTCCTCCAACACGTCTTGCTGAGTCTCTCCGTAGAAAGCAAGCAGGAGAACCTTCAGTACGCCCTGTTCAGTCTTCTGTGCGAGCGAGTGCTGGCGCAGCGACCTGATCTCTTCCTCGGAGACTTCGGTAAGACCCTCACTCATCGCTAGTGGTTGACTCCGTCAGAGCAAGCAGTAACAACTTCAGTTTACCCTGTTCCGTCTACTGTGCGAGCGAGTCCTGGTGCAGCGACCTGATCTGTTCCTCGGAGACTTCGGTAAGAACCTCACTCATCACTAGTGGTTGACTCCGTCAGAGCAAGCAGGAACAACTTCAGTACGCCCTGTTCAGTCTTCTGTGCGAGCGAGTGCTGGCGCAGCGGCCTGATCTCTTCCTCGGAGACTTCGGTAAGACCCTCACTCATCACTAGTAGTAGAGCCTGTTAGAGCCAGCAGGAACAACTTCAGTATGCCCTCTTAAGTCTCCTGTGCGAGCGAGTGCTGGCGCAACGGCCTGATCTCTTCCTCAGAGACTTCGGTAAGACCCTCACTCGTCACTAGTTTTTGAGTCAGACAGCGTCATCAGGTCGACTTTCAGTACGCCCTGTTCAGTCTTCTGTGCGAGCGAGTGCTGGCGTAATGGGCTGACCTGTTCCTCGGAGACTTCGGTAAGAACCTCATCACACCTTAAGATGGAACTGCTCGGGTTACTATAAAACGCTGACGGATAAATAAATAAATATGAGACAACCTCACTCACACAAATCGACCTAGTACCAAATTAAGCTCAAGAAGGCTTGTGTTATGGGTACTAGACGACGACATACATACTTATATAGATAAATGTATACTTAACATAGAACATCCATAACCCAGGCACAAATATTCGAGTTCATCTCACATTTGCCCCGGCCGGGATTCAAACCCGGGACCACTGGCTCAGTAGGCAAATGTTCCATTGCGCCAACCGCGGATAGAGGCGACCAGTGTGCGCTTCGCGACTGGCAACATCCCAATGCCATCTTTCCACGAAATACATTCTATAATACACAGTCCATGAATATTTAATTATCAATGCCTATCAAAAAACGAGTTTATATTTGTAGCACACTGCTTTTTCAGTAGGTCTCCCTATTTCTAAAACAATCGCAGATTGTGTAAATCAAAACAAAAATTAGATAAATAGGTAGATTAATTCCATCTGACATGTTATTTGAAACTAGTTGGTGACCTTCGTAAAGTTCGACGCGGGGAAGACCAGCTTAGTTAAAGAAGTCGTAAAAAATCCCATCAATTTAAATAATAAGTTTGTTTGCAAGCACCCCGCGCCCCCACGCCGCTATTTGAGCGGAGCGTCCATCAAAATCAGTGACAAAGCTACCGCGCGACAGAATGAAATAATGAAGTTTATTCTGCAAGTAGGCCACACGGGCACTTTTACTTGTCTGAGTCTACCGGCATTTCGCAAGAGGAGACTACATATATACTGTTCAGAAGAAACGCCGAATGAATAGTCGCTTGCGGTGATTCCGGACCGATACGACCTTTAAACCTTCAAGAAAAGAGCGTACTCCCACCTGAAAGGCCGGGAACGCACTTGTGACTCATCTGGTGTTTCAGGTGTCTATGGGCGACGGTAATCGCGCACTATCAGGCGATACATTTATTTTCCTCGTTTGCCCCCTATGAAAAAAAAATGGGCAAGTGCTAGTCCGACTCGCGCATGAAGGGTTCCGTACCATAATCTATAACAACTTTGTTATATGGGAGCCCCCCTTAAATATTTATTTTATTTTATTTTTAGTATTTGATGTTATAGCGGCAATAGAAATACATCATCTGTGAAAATTTCAACTATCTAGCTATCACCGTTCTTGAGATACAGCTTGGTGACAGACGGATGGACGGACGGACAGCGAAGTCTCAGTAATAGGGTCCCGTTTTTACCCTTAGACGGAACCCTAAAAAAGACATCAAAACATGTCGGGCTGTTCCTGACAATTTCTGAGTGTAAACCGCTTCACTATCACTGTAATGTTATGTAACCTGTTTTTCAATAAATAAATAAATCACTACATAGTATAAAATAAAGTCGCTTCCCGATGTCTGTTTGTCTGTCCCTATGTATGCTTAGATATTTTTAATAGATAGATTGATTCAAGAGGATTCATATGTATAATACATGCATAATCTATGTATAAGCATTGCACCCGTGCGAAGTCGGGGCGAGTTGTTAGTAAATGTATAGTTTAATGCTTTGTTAATTCCAGGTTTCGGTCTCCTGAAGTCCGCAGCGCTCCGCTGCCACCGCCTTCCGCTTTTCACTCGGTACATCGTGCAGTGTGTTCGGACCGCGCTCCGCCTCAACCCCTCCTTCATGGAGGGACGTGAGAGCGTCTTCCATGAGGTCAGTACTAGCTAATAAGCCGGTCTACTTTGGGCTTGTGCACAAATCACGCGAGGTTCAATAGGGAGAAGGGTCAGGGGGTCAAAATCACGACAGATCACGTTGGGGGAGGGAGGGGTATAAGGAGACCTCACGTGTAATTTTGTAAGATATAATCTTTACTATTATAAAAACCAGTCAAGTGCGAGTCGGACTTGCGCACCGAGGGTTCCGCACAAATAAGTGTTTGTGCGGAACCATCTTAACTGGCTGGGTTAAGTTAAGTTTGCACCTGATATGCATGGCGCCGGATACAAATGAGGTTATAACATAAATGTAATTGATTGTTTTAAGTATTTTTTCGGCTTTCTTCTCGAATGCGGTCTCCTCTTAGCCCTTGTGGCCTACTTACTGAATAAATTATTTCATCACTACATAGGAAAAAACAATCTGTCCCTATGTATGCTTAGATCTTTAAAACTACGCAACGGTTTTGATGCGTTTTTTTTAAATAGATAGAGTGATTTTATGTGTAATACATGCAAAATTTATCAGCTTTGCACCCGTGCGAAACCGGGGCGGGTGGTTAGTTTCATTTAATTTTTAAATCTGGGCAGAAATCGAATTGTCTAATAATTTCACGTCTAAGTCATAAGGATAATAACCAGGAAGCTGGCCCCACTCCAGCAACAATCTATGTAGCTATGATACGGAGCATGAGGAAAATTGTCTATGACCTTAGAATAAATACGCCTATTAGAACGAGAGTACCTAATAGTCTTATAAACTCTGTTTAAATAAAAAAATACAAAAAGTTGGTCAAGAAATATGTATATCTGGCAATACATAGTGAAACTAAGGGTTAAACCCTTAAATTGACAATCTACACCAGGATGTACAAACTCTTTGACATATTTTTATTGTTTTTTTCGCACGTGAATTGTTAGCTGTATTCAACCTTAACGAGACTTTAACTATCGACCTTCGTTTTTTTGACAATTTAAGGGTTAAAACTATCGTGAGGCATCTTATACGTGTGGGCCGTTCCTAACAATTTTAGGGTTCCGTACTCAAATGGTAAAAAGCAGGACCCTATTACTAAGACTGCGCTGTCCGTCCGTCTGTCTGTCTGTCCGTCTGTCACCAGGCTGTATCTCATGAACCGTGATAGACAGTTGACCGGTTTTTATTTATTTATTTATTTAAACTTTATTTAATGAATAGAATGATAATGATAATGATAATTAGAATGATAATTTTGATAATTAGAATGATAAGAATAGAATGATAATTTATTCGTTAACATACACAAAGTGGACAACAAATATAAGATATAAAATAAAATAAAATCGTTGTTGTGTATGCCACGAAAAGGTCACACCTCAGCATAAATGCTGGCCCGGGAACCAGCGCTGGTCTTCCGGCATTGCACAAAACAAAAGTCAATACAAATGGCGAACTTAATGCCTCATGGCATTCTCTACCAGTCAACCACAGGGCCAAACCAGAGATGCTTCAAGTGGGTGCAGAGTAGAAAATTAATCGTTCGGAGAGCATTCAGGATACAAAGTTAATACATGTATATTATATAAATATAATAACTTAACTACCATAAATACAACTATACATATATTTACATACTATAAGATTTATATTATATAGGTATAATGTTATTAAAACTATCGTGAGACATCTTTACTAATTATAATAAACGGTTTAAACTCACGTAAAAATTGTCAGGAACGGCCCGACATGTTTCGAACTCATTTGGAGCTCTTCATCAGCTATCCGTGCTGCTACGCGACTCGCGACCCACTGAGTTCGAAATAAATACATAAATAATAAATAAATAAATAAATAAATAGATACATATATTTACATACTATAAGATTTATATTATATAGGTATAATGTTATTAAAACTATCGTGAGACATCTTTACTAATTATAATAAACGGTTTAAACTCACGTAAAAATTGTCAGGAACGGCCCGACATGTTTCGAACTCATTTGGAGCTCTTCATCAGCTATCCGTGCTGCTACGCGACTCGCGACCCACTGAGTTCGAAACATGTCGGGCCGTTCCTGACAATTTTTACGTGAGTTTAAACCGTTTATTATAATTATATAGGTATAATATAACTAGGTCGATGCAGAGTCAGTTACCGGCTAAGCTTGCACCATAGTTGGAGCGGTTTTTTTTTTTTTTTTCGAAATTTTCTCTTCGTCACGACCTAGCGAAATTTAATTTGTGCATTTTAAAACAAAAAAATCTAAAATCGGTTGAGAACTCGCTGAGATCTGCGCATTGTTACAAAGTCCATTCGAGTCGATCCATGGGGATCCAGGGGATCCAATAATAAATACGATGAAATGTCTACTGCATAGGATGATGGTTGTTATCATGGTGTTTACCGTTGCAGACGGACGCGCTGGGCGACACGCTGGTGACGGCGTGCGCGCGCGCAGGCGACTCGTTCGCGGACGTTCTCAACGAGCTCGTCAGCGACTCGCCGCCTCTCTTCCGGCTCCAACACGCCAACACTGAAGGTACGTCTATTGGTCCCAACTGTCCCAAGTGTTACCAATCTGAAACACATTTTTTTCCCGCCCTAAGTGAGACTGATTCGGTTCAGTCTATTCACGACGCAGTCCATGCGCCCGCACCCCAACACAAATTACCCCTGTGGCGCGGAGATAAATATAAAATAAATAAATAAATAAATATTAAGGGACAGTCATACACAAATCGACCTAGTCCCAAACTAAGCAAAGCTTGTACTATGGGTACTAGACGACGATATACATAATATATAAATACATATATAGATAACATCCATGACCCAAGAACAAATATTTGCACAAATATTTGCCCCGGCCGGGATTCGCATCCGGGACCGCCGACTCAGTAAGCAGGTGTCTACAAACCGAGCCAAACGCGTCGTCAAAGAGATAATCCCATTAGCGGGTTATACTCTCACACAAAGTACTGGTAGTGAGGACTAACCAGCCCTAATACAGTTCAGGTATTGTCTTAAAAAAAAAAAGGTATGTCTATTGGTCCCAAGGATTACCAATCTAAAACACGTTTTTTTTTATTGTATGAAACATGTAATGTCACAAACTATTGATCAGGGATCGATACCGTTATTTTGCTCCATACAAAATAGCACAAAATAACGTTATTATATTCCGGTTTTTCGCTCATTATCACACATGTTTATATTTTAGTGGGCTAATTTCAAGGATCTATATCTATAACGAAATTCTACATAACACAAGCCTTTCACATTCGAAAAAAAACGCGAAATTAGAGCGTTTTCATGAATACCGGTATCGATCCCTGCTATTGATACAAAGATCAAAGGTTAAAGAAAAAAATAAATGAGTTAACTGGTGGAAGAGACCGGGAATCGAACCCGATACCTCTGGATTGCCGGTCCAGCGCGTTAACCATTTCGCCACCCTAACTCCCAAGCAACTTATCGATTTTTTCCTTATGCTTTGTGCGCCGATCTTTGCATTGTTCATTTGAAAGGCTTTACACCTTAGCGACCTCTATGTGAATTCGTTATTATTCACATCTTACCGCACCACTTTACAGCGGTGAACGAGCAAGTGAGAGAGGGCGCTGTTATTTTTAAATTTATGAAGCATGTAATATCTCTTTTTCTTTTTATTTGGGTACACACCATAATTTTGATATTAAACTATTGATACAAAGATCAAAGCTTAAGGAAAAAATTAAATGAGTTAACTGGTGGAAGAGACCGGGGATCGAACCCGGAACCTCTTGACGCTGATTGTCGAGAACGCACTGGACCGGCAAGCTAGAGGTACCGAGTTCGATTCCCGGCCTCTTCCCTTTGATCTTTGTATCACTGGTTTAGCATCAATTATTCCAAATGTTTACAATGAAACGAAAAATTATAAAATTAAATGGTTCAGACAGGATTCGAACCTGCGTTTCCAACGGCTTTCCGGGCCAACACGGACGTCCTACCAACCGGACCACGAACCAGATGGCAGAGCCATTGAATCTTTCAACCAGTTGCTTCTACATGCCTTAGGGTGGCATCGTAGCGCCATCTACCGTAAAGATTTAGACTTTATCGTCGGCACCATCGTCTCAAATTTGTTGAGAATCGATAGTAACGATGTGCTACACCCGAATTAATTATTAGCCGTTGGAAACGCAGGTTCGAATTCTGTCTGAACCATTCAATTTTTAAATTTTTCGCTTCATTGTAAACATTTGGTTTACGTTAGCAGACGTTACTGCTTTAATAAAAATAATCAAATCCATACTAATATTATAAATGCGAAAGTGTGTCTGTCTGTCTGTTACCTCTTCACGCTTAAACCGCTGAGTCGATTTTGATGAAATTTGGCATGGAGATAGTTTAAGATCCGAGGAAGGACATAGGATAGTTTTCATCCTGGAAATTATCCCTAAAAAGATTGAAAAGTGAGTAAGTAATTCATGATGGCATTGATGACCCCGTAGGAAATGTAATGAGTAGACCAAAAGCACAATTGCTCTTACATTTGCTTAGGCGCTTTTAATAATCCCTTTCATTAATTAAGGTGAATAGGAGGATATCTATCGTGTTGTACGCGGTTGCTTCCATACTTCCAAGTTCCACGCGGACGTAGTCACGGGCAAAAGCTAGTATTCTTAAAATAATCATCATCATTATCTCAGCCATAGGACGTCCACTGCTGAACATAGGCCTCCCCTTTGGACTTCCATATATACCGGTTGGAAGCGACCTGCATCCAGCGCTTTCCGGCGACCTTTATAAGGTCATCTCTCCATCTTGTAGGTGGACGTCCTACGCTGCGCTTGCTTGTCCGAGGTCTCCACTCGAGCACTTTTCGGCCCCATCGGCCATCTTAAAATAATGTTCAATAGTAACCCAAACTGTATATTTTCAGGATACACGGCGCTGCACGTGGCGTGCAAGTTGCACGGCGCCGACAGCCCGCGCCTGCGCGTCGTTCACGTGCTTCTAGAACATGCGCACGCGGACTTGTGGGCCGGGGTGAGTTCTCGTCTAGATTCTAGATTACTGAAAGGTTACTGACGGACGATCAGCGCTGCGTTCTTCGCACAGACAACCCCCACTAGACGGAGCATGTAAGGCACATGTAAGGCGACCCGCGCGCACCAACGATATGGTACGGCGGAACATTAAAGTATCAACACGGCGGCCACCGTTTAGTTGCGTCCTTGTTTATGATCCAACGAAAAAATAAATTAAATAAATAACATGGTAAATTGTAGTGTTAAGTGGTGTAGAGAGACCTCATAAACATGGACGCGACTAAACGGTGGCCGCCGTGTTGATACTGTAATGTTCTGCCGTACCATATCGTTGGTGCGCGTGGGTCGCCTTACATGCTCCGTCTAGTGGGGGTTGTCTGTGAGCTCAACGGATAATTTTGTAATGTTACTCAAATAATGATTCTAATAGTACATTACGTAACAAGGGTGGTAAACTAGGAATTACAAACGAGTGTCTATTAGAAGCTTCGATGACACGAGTTTGGAATTCCTTTACCACCAGAGTCACGTACGACGTTTTTCATCACACTTTGGAGGAAATAAAACAAAAGTAGTAGTAGTCAATACCAAAATTACTTACCGCCCTAGGGCGTAATATACGACTTACCGCCCGCTTTTCTAGCATGTAATCCCTTGTTTACGAACAAGTGTGATGAAAAATAAATAACCATATTATTATTTATTTATTTATTTAACTATTTATTTATTTATTTATTTATTTATTATGTCCCCAGGACGTGAAGGGCGGCGACACGGCGCTGCACCTGGCCGTGAACTCGTCCACGTGCGAGCTGCGGCTGGTCATGGTGCTGTTCCGGCATGTCGAGCGCGCCAAGTGGAAGCAGCTGGCCCACGTCGCCAATAGGAGGTAAAAAAAAAAAAAAAAAAAAAAAAAAAAAAAAAAAAAAAAAAAAAAAAAATGAATCGATAAAAAGATTCTATACAAATATTTGAAACTTAAGTGGTTAAGTTCAGTTTGCACCTGGTATGTATAGCGCCCCATACAAACGAGTTGCAAAGTTAACGCAACCAATCCCGTTTGTTGTATGGGAGACCCCCTTGAATATTTATTTTATTTTATTTTTAGTATTTGTTGTTATAGCGGGAATAGAAATTCATCATCTGTGTAAATTTCAACTGTCTAGCTATCACCGTTCTTGAGATACAGCCTGGTGACAGACGGACGGACGGACGGACAGCGAAGTCTCAGTAATAGGGCCCCGTTTTACCCTTTGGGTACGGAACCCTAAAAATCAGCGATCTATTTTCTGGTACAAGTATTCCGATCGGCATTTTTTTACCGATTAGTCGGTTAGTCCGCAGAATTCATAGTCGACCCATGTCTAATGGAAAGTGATGGGATTATCTTTTTTTGAGCCATAATAAATGGTATCTTGTTTGATAGAAAGTAGTGGAAGTATGTTGTTTCTGACGAATCCTTTTATTTTCAGCTCGGTGACTCCGATAGAGTATGCGCGGTCCCAAAGCAAATCCATCAGCCGGCCGTACCCGCCCGAAGTACTGGACTTTCTCAGGAAATGCCGCTGAATTTAATTACACTGGAAATACACAAAATTTCGTATGAACTGTCAAATTTTTCTGTCGCTTAACCAGGGTTTTTTAACACATTACAATTGGAAATATGTTTTGTATAGCCTAGGAAGTGTCGGTCCGGCCCTGGGATAGTGGCGCTACAAACAGCTTTCATATGGTAATAATGTGCATACGTCATTATTTGCATTATTAAACGTCAGTAGCGATTTATCAAGGATTTGTCATCGACCAAATTGAAAACATTGTTTACCGGAAAGTTGCGAAATCCTTCGTTCTTCTTGCGAAATAACTACTAATGCTGTCACTGTCGTGTGGCTTTATTATTCAAAAATTGAAAGTTGACATGCATAATATATCTAAATCGATCAAACATAGTTTTGTAAAGGGTATATATACATATCGGACGATCAAATCGACCTAGTCCCTCAATAAGCTCGATGGCTTTCACTTTTGGCCATATTTGGTCATCGCAAAACATATCTTTTTTATGTTTACCTTCAGTGCCTTAAGGGATACATTGTAGATTATTATTATTATTAAGGAAGTAAATGCCATGACACGATAAGTCAAATAGACCTGAGATTTGTATTTTCAATAATCCTTTTTTTTCTCAGTTGTATCAAAAACGGGTGTTATCAAGTCGTAAACTTATTTTCAGAGTATTTTTGGGTGAAGTAAAATACTAGTTATGTCTTAAAAATACTTTCGAATAATAAAATTGCATAATTTTACCAATATTTAGTTTGATATTTCATTAGTGTAGAGAATGCCAGTGAAAATGTGTGGAAAAAATAGTTATTGTAAGCTGATTTGTATTGTATGAATGCAACTTGGAATAAATACGCCTGGAACGAGTCTTTATACAACAGATTTGCGGAAAATGAAGCCGCTTTTGGTTGTATGTGTGCGTGTCTACGAACCAATCATAGAGACGACGTTTTGCTTGTGAAATTGACTGATGCGCACACAGACGAAACTTAGCCCGTGGCCTCAAAACAGATAGGTACAGAAATCAATCTACATACAAGCGCGCTCGAGCAAACGCACACATAGACATTTCTCACGCACACGTCAAGCGGATGGCACTCGCGCTCGCACTGGTCCGAACTGGTCCGAGATATCGTGTCCGTGAGCAATGTCTATGTGTGCGTTTGCTCGAGCGCGCTTGTATGTAGATTGATTTCTGTACCTATCTGTTTTGTGCCCTGGCTCACCAAAACTGGCTTTACTTTCAAGCGCTGACTAGGTTTCTAGGTTTTATTCTAAGGCTCGATAAAGTGTTGATCACTTAAAATTATCCGAACGAAAAGTACGTTTTGAAATCACATCTAAAACTTAGATTTATGGTAGTATTTGGTTGGCATTGAATGCGGAATGTTAAGAATATTCATGGTATAAGAAAACGAGGTGTGACACTCCGGTTATTGAGACTTTCTGCGTCACTGATTACTTAGTTACCGCTTTATAGTAACAAAATCATTTTAGGGAAAAAAAACTTCGCCGCCAGTCGTACAAAAAAGCATGCATTTACGCATTACACTTGTTATTTGACTAAATTTTATTTTGTCGTAATAATTGATTTAAAACACGATTTTATGAGATTCATACTGGTAACAAGGGAATCGGGGAGTATTATGATACACCACTGGCAACACAGAAACGGATTGACAGAACCAACCAACCAATCATAGTGTGATGACGTCGAAAGTCCACCTGTCATTCCAGAGTGTCATACCTGGTTTTCTTATATAATTATATACATCACTGTCACTTTAAAGTAGGTTACACTAATCACAAGTAGCTATTATTAAGTCGTATTAAGCAATCAGAGATTCACGGAAATAATAATTTCATAATAATATAGTTATATCTCGGATATACGTATTTTCATGACACTTTTTACAATATACAATTGTTATAAGTACAATTCTAATAATTCTAAGTGTACTTAGTGAAACATATAGATATGTTTCTTAGTGTTATGGTGCGTTTGCGAAGACGCGGCGGAGTTTAGAGGAATGGATCTTGAATTGAGCTGGAAATACTGGAAATATTTAGGGTGCGACTCCATTGAAGCGGCGTGGAGCGAATACGCGCGGAATAGGGCGGATCGCTCAATGTCATGAAAACATTTTTTTCGAGGTTTTTGAAAATGATGGGTGCGATTTTGATGCTTCTTGTGGAGGCTATACTTAGAAAAATAAAGAAAAACATATCAAGTATTGGTAAGTGCCTCCACAAAACGATTGAAAGTAATGAAAAATTCATTTAAATAAAAAATAAAAGGTGTTTGGTAACCTAATTATTTAGTAGTACCTACATTGGTCATGTATATTATTGTATATTGTTATTATTTACTTTTTATTAGTTTTTCATAAAATTAGACCTATTTTCATCCATAATACCTGTAGCGTTAATAAATATCGATGAGGTTACATAGCAAGTTATTATGTGTTATATTTGAACATTGTATCTTTTTCTAAAATATGATATAAAATAAAACTGTTATTTTGAGTGTTCAATTTTTTTTATCTTAGCATCAGGTGCGAATATCGTTTGTTTTTTTATGTTCGATAGCGTTGTGGAGGCAGTTCCCATTGTTTAATATTTTTTGAATGTTTTTACGTCATTTGAACCCTGTAGAGCACCAAATCCGCACCAATCGTTAAAGGATTTCTTAAGTTTAGAAAAATGATCCGCCCTACTGCGGACTAGACCAATTTGCCTGAGTAGAAATCTCTATCTCAGCTGCGCTTCACTATTGTGATTGGTTGATTTCGCTCGTCTCCGGTCCGCCTCAGTGAAAACGCACCCTAAAGGCCCCCATACATGGGAAGGCAAAACTGATCAGGCCGATGTGATTGAATCGCTTCAGTCCATCCGGCTGCCGTAAAGCGTGGTGACCTTAAGGCCGTTTCATTCATACACGGTACGGATTTAAGTCCGATCAGATGGAATTGAAGGTAAACCTGGTCATATATGGGGGACCTAACTCCACTTCAATGTAAACAGCGTAAGCTGAGGAGAAATTACTTTCCACCGCTCTTTTCCAATCCGCTCCGCCAAGCTCCGCGTCAATGCGAACGCACTCTTATTGGGTAAACTACCATCACATTTTTTATCGTAATACAAAATACGGTTTAAAATTATAACACCTAGATTTGCTGATATACATAAAAAGACCAACGCACAGAAAAAAAAATCACGTGATTGGGATTCGAATCCAGAACCTTTGGATTACCGGTCCACCCTGGATTACTAATCCACATGCCTTTTTTTTCTCATCATAATGTGGATCATATATTACTCGAGTAATTTTTTTTCTTTGCATTGTTCTTTTTATTGGAGCGGAGCGAGCGAAGCTCCCATGGATCGACTCGAATGGACTTTGTAACAATGCGCAGATCTCAGCGAGTTCTCAACCGATTTTAGAAATTTTTGTTTTAAAATGCAATAATTAAATTTCGCCAGGTCGTGACGAAGAGAAAAATTCGAAAAAAAAAAATAACTCCGCTCCAATTTATGGTGCAAGCTTAGCCGGTGGCTGACTCTGCATCGACCTAGTTTATATCAGCAAATCTAGGTGTGGTATAATTTTAAACCGTAATGTAGATTAGTTTATTTTTGAAATATCGATATTTTTGATGACGTTAATTGTCATAAATGACATCATATTTTAGTGCTCAAGGGGAATTGATATACCCAAGTAGTTCTGTATAAGACTTTATATAGCCCTTACACAGCTGAAATAAGTCGTATAAGGATTGTATAAGCTCTTATTTAGCTTGTGTGCTACGTCCTTCAAAAGTAACCGGAACAATGTATTTGGTTAATAATATTATATTTCGAAACCCGATTATGTTTTTCGAAATGTTTTTAATGTAGGTAAATTAACACCGTATATTTTAATTGGTTAATGTTTATAACATCATTTAAGCGACGGTCATCGTCCGAGTTTACGCCGAGCTATCTTCACCTCATCGAATGCATGATTAAGAAACTCGATTTGAAACATGAAACGGTATTCGAATTTAATAAATACCTAACACATTGTTTCCGTTATTTTGTTACTATTGTTACCTTATATTAATTTTGAGAACTTACCTATAAGTTTATTGATAAGTTACTATTTCTGTATTTTTGCACTACCGTGATTTTATGTCTGTATTTGGGAATAAACAACATAATTTAAGTAGGATTGCCATAAAACAGAGTGAATTTCCTGCTATTAAACACGATGGATTAGATCATAGATGCTTGAGTGATATTTTTAAACATAGCACAGACAAAAATGAGCGTTTCTTAAAAAATGCGTAATTATTTGACTGAAGTTTTTATGTTAATTCTGCTTAGAATTACGAGCCTAGTATGAAAAAAAGGGTCCTTTTTCTTGTTATCGTAAATATTTACGATAACTATTTTTTTTACAAGATAGGGAAAACTTTTTGGGATATTTTTTCGTTTCATTGAGATCGAATGAGCTCGTAATTCTGATAAAAATGACATAAAATTGGCAGAAAAAAATCACAAAGTAAATGTTTTTTGGAGCGGAGCGAGCGAAGCTCCCATGGATCGACTCGAATGGACTTTGTAACAATGCGCAGATCTCAGCGAGTTCTCAACCGATTTTAGAAATTTTTGTTTTAAAATGCACAAATTAAATTTCGCTAGGTCGTGACGAAGAGAAAATTTCGAAAAAAAAAAAAACTCCGCTCCAATCTATGGTGCAAGCTTAGCCGGTGGCTGACTCTGCATCGACCTAGTATTTTTGAGTAATGCTCAAATGTCAGTGCCTTAAAATGGATTTATCCGATATATCATCCTTTTCTTGTAATTTGATCTCTGGCTTTCGCATTTTGATCTGATCAACGATTTTTATAAAAAAGAACAGAAAAAGGTGAAATAAATAATATCCCACCATTTGAAATAATTACGTTAATAATAATATTCATGTTTGTGACCAAACTATTAAATGAAATTTGGCAATAGCTGTTAAAATCATAGATGTTTAAAGATTCGTAGTTTTTTAAGTAAATTTCTCTATCATATTGTGTTTTGAACTAAATGATGTCAAGAACAATGAAAATATATTTTGTTTGAAGTAATGAGTTTTGTGTTTTTTTACCATCAACCATCAAATGATATTAAAAAGAACCGTGGAATCTACCGAAGTTGAGCAAACGGCGAGTCGGCGCAACCGCACGCCGTACCATCTTTTTCTCGAAGCCATTCAGAACATTTTCGTACCCCCTGTGTTTCGTTGTGGCCAATAGGTAAGGCCTTATTCCATTAAAAAACACATCATGACAATTAATATAGGTACCTATTCTCAATCAACTTTTTGGAGTGAATAATACTTTTCTGAGTTCTAGAAAGTCACATGGCTAATATTTCATGCTTTCATTGCGTGCAGTCGAAAATAAGGTAAGAAAAAATCAGTTTTCTGCGTAAGTTTTGTCAATTTCGAGTAGTTTTTGAAACAAAAATTATCAATGAAAAATCCAAACTAGGGTTCAAATATATACTACTAAATCGCAATAGCCCTGTTCTAAGTTCTAAGACAGCCCTGTTCTAAGTAGTAACATTGATAATATGTTAAGAAACAAGATCAATCATAGAGATAATCCTTATGAGGCCTTATGCCTTTTAAAATGCTGATTGTTTATTTATTTATTTAAACTTTATTGCACAAAACAAGTCAGTACAAATGGTGGACTTAATGCCAAATGGCATTCTCTACCAGTCAACCATAGGGCCAAACAGAGATACTAGAAGTGGGTTTAGACATTTTTCTTTATGATCAATCTTGTTCCTTAACATTTATTTATTTATTATTATTTATTTATTTAGTTAAATTAGTTACACAGCATAACAGTAAATAAACCAAGGCACTGTGAACTACAAAATTACATTACAAAAAGAAAAACTTAAATCTAATTTGATTTAGGCGACGTAACAGCGTGGCTCCGTTGCGTCGTCTGATCTGGTGCAGGATTCGGCAGATTGCCCCGGAACTGCCGAAACACAACACCCTTCGGCCAGAAGTCTGCACTTGTGATGGTGCCCTGCAGCGGCCGCGGTACGCGCACCACAAACGAGCTGAAAGTGCACGTAGTGGCGGGACTGCAGCTGGTGCACCCTCAGCGAGAAGATAATAATTTTACTACCTAGAACAGGGCTATTAGGATTTATTGGTGTATATTTGAAACCTACAATTTGAATTTATCATTGATAATTTTTTTTCTAAAATGTCTCGTCCAAATTCACGCGGAAAATTAGTTTTTTCAACTTATTTTCGACTGTACGCAATGAAAGAATGAAATAGCTATGTTACTACCTAGAACTCGGGGAAAAGTATTATTCAATTCAAAAAGCTGGTTCAAATGAACAATATGAAAAAATATTTTTTTAAAAGGAATAATGCCTTTTAAGTACGTATATTATAAGAATATTTCGCTAGGTATGAGCGCCGGCAGCGATAGCCGGTAAGAATCGCTGCGAGCCAATCGCAGCCTGGGCGCGGTCGCGCGCACTTTCCTCGCTCTTGTTTCCTCGTAATAACCATCTAGATGGTACTTCGAAACGAAACCGATGGCGGAGCGCGCATTTTCGTTAGTTGTTTCTGACAACACTGGTTGCTACAAGATATAATGCACATAAATTTCGAACCTTTAGTACAGTCGGTCGGCCAAACGATACCGCGATGACTTGTATAAAAAAGTGCCATCTAGCGGCAAATTGGGTAAACAAGAAAGTACAAATTCACACAAATGGAAGGTCTTTATCATAAAACAAATCGGGAAAACAATAGGTTAATAGTAACGCAAATTACATAATTAAAAAAACATTTGAACCAACTACAGTGTTAACGGCAACAGATTCCAATATTCTGATGACAGTCTAGGCGTAGATGTAGCCGACGTATCCAAAACATACAGCTACAGAGGGGCCAGCTCGTCGTCCGCACCACCAGGCCACCCGGCCTCCCCGGCCCTTTCGGCATGGCCGCCTCCATCGGCCTCGCCGGTCCCGTCAGCATGGCCGCCCCCATCGGCCTCGCCGGGCACTCCGGTCTCGTCGGCTCCTTCGGCCTCGCCGGCCTCGCCGTGCCCGCTCATGGCCTCTGAGCCACCCACGCAGCAACTAACAGTATTAGTATAACCCGAAACCTCTGACACTACCAGTAAGGTGACACAGACAAAAAAAATAAGCGTTGTTTTGTTCATTGTCGGTTTCGTATCTGGCGTTTACAAGTACAGTGTGTGATAACGAGTTTGCTTGTAAGTATTTATATGTGCTAATTGCGAAGTCAGTTTTTAGGATTCCGTACCCGAAGGGTCAAAAACGGAACTTATTACTAAGCCTTCGCTGTCCGTCTGTCACCAGGCTGTATCTCATGAACCGTTGATAGCTAGACAGTTGAAATTTTCAGAGATGATGTATTTCTGTTGCCGCTATAACAACAAATACTTCAAATGAGAATAAAATAAATATTTAACGGGACTCCCAAACGTGATCGATTGCGTTGACTTTGCATCTCATTTGTATGCGGCGCCATACATACCAGGTGCAAACTTAACCCGGCCAGTTAAGACGGGACAAGTGTTTGTACGGAACCCCCGGTGCGCGATTCCGACTCGCACTTGACCTGCTTATGTTTGACGGCGTATCGAGCGAATTAGCTCGAAGCCGCTTAGCCTCTAAATTTTTAAATGCCCGAATTTTTTACTACGTGATACCGAACTCCGAGGAGGCGGCCATATTAATGTCGGGATTGATTTTAATGTCTGTGACTCACCAGAGTTTTCTATGTAAAATAGTATTGTCTTTATGATTATGCATATTTACGTACAGTAGGTACTTTTATCTCACGAGCGCGGGTGAGCCATGTTTGTGTGAGTAGTGTACATGCACATTGGCTCTGTGTGGGTGAGCTCGGGAGCGCTCAGTGCCGGCTCACCCACACAGAGACTACACGTAAACTATAATATATAAGTATAGTAATAATTGAGTGGTTTGGGATCGACTTCAAAGGGTGAGTCAAATGTAATCTGTACTTGAACGGGTTATTTTTGGCTTTTTAGTTTTATTGAAATCGGTTCTTTTTTTTTGTTAAAAATTTCTTTTTTTATGGAGCGGGGTCATGATTGTAAATAAGATACAAATTCACACAATTGGAATAAGGGCTTTATCATATAACAACTACGGAAAACAATATACTTGGTTAAAGAATACGTACGCAAATACAAATTAAAAATATATGAACCAACTGTGTAAACGAGGGGACGGCAACAGATCCCAATATAATGATGTGTGGAGTGCGCGTCGTCCGCACCGCCGGGCCACCCGCCCCCTCCGATCTCATCGGCCTCTTCGGCATGGCCGCCCCCATCGGCCTCTTCAGCCTCTTCGGCCTCGTCGGCCTCTCCGGCCTCCCCGGTCTCGTCATGGCCGTCCTCTTCGGCTTCTTCGGCATCGCCGGCATGTCCGGCATCTTCGTCCTCTTCGTCATCGCCGGCATCTTCGGCCTCTTCCTCATCGCCGGCCTCTTCGGCCTCGCCGGCCCATCCGTTCCCTCCGGGCTCGTCAGCCCCTTCGGCCTCGCCGGGCTCGCCGCCACCAATTCCGCAGCATTTTAATGGACGTCTAGTTGGTTTCGTTACCTTAATTAAATAACCCGAAACCTCTGACACTACCAATAGCGTAGTCACACAGACAAAAAAAATAAGTGTTGCTTTGTTCATTTTCGGTTTCGTATCTGGCGTTTACAAGTGCAGTGTGCTGATAGCGTGTTTACTTGTATTTATATGTGGTTAATGCGAAGTTAGTTTTTAAGGTTCCGTACCCAAAGGGTAAAAACGGGACCCTATTACTAAGCCTTCGCTGTCCGTCCGTCTGTCCGTCTGTCACCAGGCTGTATCAGATGAATCGTGATAGCTAGACAGTTGAAATTTTCACAGATGATGTATTTCTGTTGCCGCTATAACAACAAATACGAACCAGAATAAAGTAAATATTTAAGGGGGCTCCTATACAGCAAACGTGATCGATTGTATTGCCTTTGCACCTCATTTGTATGCCGTGCCATACATACAGTGCAAACTTATTTTAACCCGGCCGGTTAAAATCGGACGTGTTTGTACGGAACCCTCGGTGCGCGAGTCTGACTCGCACTTTGCCGGGTTTCTTATTGAATCTGCTTATGTTATCGCACGCGTTCAATACCACCAACCATGCCCTCTTCGCTAAAAAGCTAGAGTTCTGCGGGATTCGTGGATCAGCACTATCCTTACTCACTTAATTTATGTCCAAAAGGACCCAAGTGGTAGTGGGAGAGGCAGGACACGTCACGTCATCCGAACTAGAAAATGTACTGGGGTTCCTCAAGGATCTTGCCTGTCTAACACTCTTTTCAGTCTATTGCTGAACGATCTACCCGCGACCGCCAAGGATGCTGAAATATTTATGTACGCGGACGATGTCGCCGCTATAGTCACGGCTCCCTCGGATAGCTTACTCGAGGAAAAGCTGAATACAGTGGTTTACTTAAATGGAAAAGTACAAAAACCATTCATGGTCATCGCTGGTGACACCATTCTACAACAAGTACGTTCCACTAGGTTACTGGGTTTTTAATAGACTGTTCCCTCACCTGGGACGGCCATATAGATGAGCTGTGCTCTAAGCTTGGGCGAGCGTGCTTTGCGCTGGGTAGACTAGCGTACACGGCATCGCGCGAAGTAGTGAGATCTTGCTACTTCACGACCGTCCACAGCCTGCTTACATGCGACACGGAGTTGTGGGCCCGCGCTGCAGATTCTCAACGTGCGTTTATTATGCAGAAGCGAGCAGTGCGAGCCATAATGGGTGTACCAAACCAAGTGACGCATCTTGTAAAAGTCTTTCTAAAGACCTTGGGGTCCTAACAATACCCAGCGAACTAATATATCAGGCGGCATTGTTCACTCACACTAACCTACACTCATTTAAACACCAGGGTACGAACGCGTCTCATGCGTTTCGGAAAAACAAGTACCACTACCGCCTTGTCCCGCCTACGTACAAACTGTCAAAATCTGCGCGATCAGTGTACATTATGGGTCCGTCTATTTACAAACAGATTACCCGCAACCATCAGAGATGCAACTTCCATCGCAGTTTTTAAAAATAAACTACGCATGTGGCTAACAGGACTGACTTTATACATTGTCGAAGGCTTTTTCAAAATGCCACTCCCTTAGCATCGTATGTATTTAATTTATATTATAAACTATTTGTACCTAATTATATAAGAATAATGTTATTATAACTAATAGGTAACACGTAATATTGTACCTAATGTGTTTGTATTACTAATTGACATGTAATTATGGTGTTATGTATCAATAAATTATTGTATTTGATTGATTGTATTGTTTGACGGTGCATCGAGGGAATGAGCTCGATGGCATTAGTATCGCCCCTTTATTTTTCAATTCCCGAACTTTTTAGTACATTCGAGTTCATTTACATCTACACACATACGAGAACAAAAATATCTGAACACGACCCTATTGTCAAGAGTATAAAATCGTGTTCAGATATTTTTGTTCTCGTAAGTGTGTAGATGTTAATGAACTCGACTGTACGTAATACCGAAGTCTGAGGAGGTGGCCATATATAGGACGGGATTGATTTTTATATGTCTGTGACTCACCGAGTTTTCCACGTAAAATAGGGATTAGTTTTTTTTCCGCTCAGATTATAAATTTGACGATTTACTTAATCGATTTCAATCAGTTTCCAAGAATCGAAACGAAATATTTATCATATCACAGCTTTTAAAAATAAAAACACGTAGTACGTAACTGTCCGTCTAATGTTTTATTATCGTTAAATACCTCAACACTGTGATGTGAAAAAAAAAATATAAATTTCATTTTATCAAATAGAAAGAAAAAAAAACTTTTAATATATTCTTAAAAAAACATTGTTTCATTGTTTGTTATTTTTTTATAAACTTCAATAGATTAATGCATATTTACGTTATATGGGTGCTGTCATGTATCAAAAGTTTGTTTTAAATAATACCACTGTAGTACATTTCATCATAATATCATTTTACGTCGGCCAAAACGATACCGCGATGCAGAAGATGACTGGAATTAAAAGTGCCATCTAGCGGCAAATTGGGTAAATAAGATATTACAAATTCACACAATTGGAATAAGGGCTTTATCATAAAACAAATAGGGAAAACAATATACTTGGTTAAAGAATACGTACGCAAATACTAATTAAAAATATATGAACCAACTGTGTAAAAGAGGGGACGGCAACAGATCCCAATATTCTAATGACGTGTGCCGTGCGCGTTGCCGCACCGCCGGGCCACCCGCCCCCTCCGGTCTCGTCGGCCTCTTCGGCATGGACGCCCCCATCGGCCTCTTATTCCTCTTCGGCCTCTTCGTCATCGCCGGCCTCTTCGGCCTCTTCGGCCCCTTCGGCCTCTTCGTCATCTCCGGCCTCTTCGGCCTCGCCGGCATCTTCGGCCTCTTCGTCATCGCCGGCCTCTTCGGCCCCTTCGGCCTCTTCTTCATCGCCGGCCTCTTCGTCATCGCCGGCTTCTTCGGCATGTTCGGCATCTTCGGCCTCTTCGTCATCGCCTGCCCCTTCGGCCTCGTCGCCACCCAAAGAATCTACTGGGCGCTTAGTTGGCTTCGTTACCGTAATTTTATAACTCGAAACCTCTGACACTACCAATAGCGTCACACAGACGAAAAAAATGAGTGTTGATTTGTTCATTTTCGGTTTCGTATCTGGCGTTTACAAGTGCACTGTACTGATAGCCTGCTTACTTGTATTTATATGTGGTAAATGCGAAGTCAGTTTGTAGGGTTCCGTACCCAAAGGGTAAAAACGGGACCTTATTACTAAGCCTTCGCGGTCCGTCTGTCAAGCTGTACCTCATGAAACGTGATAGCTAGACAGTCGAAACTTTCACAGATGATGTATTTCTGTTGCCGCTGTAGCAGCAAATACTCATGATAAAATAATAATAATTAAGGAGGGCTCCCATACAAAAATAGGGCTTTTCCATGATGTTTCGTTCGACAGGGATTTTCTCATGAACCGCAATAGGCAGACAATTGAAATTTTCACATAATATATATTATTGCAACCGCAAAAACAACAAAAAAAAAGTGATTAAAAAATAAAGGCCTCACATAAAAAACGTGTTTTTGCTCGATATTGGTACGGAACCCGAGTCCGACCACACTCGGCCGGTTTCTTTTTAATTAAGTCGCTTATATTCTTTATTATCTTGTTGATAAGGGCTAAAGGAAGCGAATGCTTCGCGAGTGTATCATTAACGTTTTTAACTGCAACGATTCTTATCTAAACACACGGACGTGTGGCCGCCAAGTTCGCGAAGAAAACCGGTGACTGAATATTACACGAACCATTTTGGCCCACTTTTGCCCCTCAATAAGAGGCCTTATTCCTTTAATTATTTGTTTCATATTATGACAAAATTGATAATTTTAACCAACTTTTTGAAGTGAATAATACTTTTCCCCAAGTTCTAGGTTGTTACATAGCTATTTCATGCTTTTATAGCGTGCAGTCGTAAATAAGTTGAAAAATCAAATTTTCCCCGTGAATTTTGTCAATTTCGAGTAGTTTTTAAAACAAAAATTATCAATGAAAAATTCAAACTGTAGGTTTCCAATATATACCAATAAATCCCAATAGTCCTGTTCTAGGTAGTAAACATCAATAATATGTTAAGAAAACATGGTGGATCATAGAGAAAAATTTCTAAAGTAATCAGCATTTTAAAAGGAATAAGGCCTCTTAACTTGCAGACTTGCAATTTCATGAGTAGGTATAGTAAGACCATCTGTTTTTTAAGGAAACTAAAAAAATCAGTCAAATAATCTCACCGTACACGAGATTTTGACGTCCAAAAATCACTATTTTTACCTCTGACTGACTCACTCATACATGTTTGACTACTTCCAGGTGAGCTAGAAAGTTGAAATATGGCAATCAGGTCGATAATAGTGTGTATACAAATAAAAAAATATGAAAACAGCGTATTTCTACATTTTAAATTTGCCTATAGGTACTTTTTTTATTTTTTTGTGTCATAGGAGGCAAACGAGCAAACGTATCGCCTGATGGAAAGCGATTACCGTCGCCCATAAACACCTGCAACACCAGAGGAGTCACAAGTGCTTGCCTACCCGGAGGACGAAGATAGAATGCCTCTATGCTAGTAATTTCACCGGCTATCATACCCCCACACCGGAACACAACAATGCGAACATTACTGTTTGGCGGTGGGTTAGCAGGCAAGACGGTAGTAACAATCCGGACGGACCCTGCACGAGGCCCTTACTACTCCGAAAACCTACTATAGATCCTACTATAGATTCTATGTGATTAATTTATATTAAGCTAAGCCTATAAGTAAAAAGTGAGCCTAATTTACTTAGCAAAAAATAATGATGTCCCATCAAAAACATAAATGTGAAAAAATGCCAAGTTTGTAAACGATATCGCTAATAAAATAATCGAGATTTAACTGAAATCAAAGTTCTTTTAAAGGTCCTTAGATCACAGCTCCTATTAAAATGATTTATGTTATTTGCGACTCAATATTGCAACTTGGCAAGTTTTTATCTACCTAAAGTTTAAAATCTGATTCAGACTATTCAGAGTACAACGCAATAGATTATCATTGTTTAAAATCTATTCAAGTATGTTCAGATCAATCAAGTAGAGAAATTGTAAAAAAAACTTTCCAAGTCGCTCTATTGAGTAGCAAATAAAACAAATATTTTTAATAGCAACTGTCTAAGGAGCTTTAAAAAATAATTCATTTGGGTGCCAGCACATCGTTACTATCGATTCTCAACATAATTTGAGACGATGGTGCCGATTCTAAAGTCTGAATCTTTACGGTAGATGGCGCTACGATGCCACCCTAAGGCAAGAAGCAACTGGTTGAAAAATGCAATGGCTCTCGCATCAGGTTCGGTGGTCCAATAGGTAGGACGCCTGTGTTGGCCCGTTGTCGTAATAATTGATTTAAAACACTAACAATTTGATTAGATTCATACAGGTAACAAGGGAATCGGGGAGTTTTATGATACACCATTGGCAACACAGAAACGGATTGACAGAATCAAGCAATCGGGTTCTCCCCGGACACTTTTTGAAAACCCCGGGCGGCCCCCGGACGGCCTCCAAACCCCGGTCGGCCCCCGGACGGCTTCCAAACCCCGGTCGGCCCCCGGACGGCCTCCAAACCCCGGGCGGCCCCCGGATGGCCTCCAAACCCAGGTCGGCCCCGGACGGCCTCCAAACCCCGGTCGGCCCCCGGACGGCCTCCAAACTAAAACGAAACCGGGGAAATCCGGACAAATCAGAGGTAAACAACAGACGAACGTTATCATAATAAAACGATTTTATTTAAAATAAAAACATTTCAAGTTTCAAGTGTACTAAGAAAACACATTTTCAACCTTTAGGACGTCATTAACCAATCTTTTGTCGTCTTTAGTTTCATAGAAATTCTGTCAGTCGATTATTGATGAGGAAGGCTTCCAACAATATTCAAGTTACCGTATGTTTCTTTAGATCAGCGCTGAGCAGATTATTCCTTTATATTTCAGCCCATTATTCTCACACACTGCTTTACAGGCTGTTTCCGTGTCCTTATCATCAGCATCCCTTGCTACATGCCTAGCTCCTTCCCCCCATCTCTCTTCCGTATGTCTATCTATCCGACGTCGAGTTCTCTTGGTCGTTCTACTGGGCACTTGAATAATATGACCCCTCACTTCTGACACTATTAACAGTGTCACACAGATCAGTAAAACTAGTGTTGATTTGTTCATTTTCAGTTTCGCATTTACCGTTCACAATGGAAGTGTTCTGATGGCGCGTTTTCTCGTATTTATATGTTGTAATTGCCAAGTCGTTAATTAATTGAGTCGTTTATATTGTTTTATCGATAAAGGGTAAATTATTGAAGCCTGTTACGTTTTATCATTAGTCCTTTTTGTTGCGTTCGCTCCACCTTATTAGTATTACAGGTTTATGGTTAGTGCTAAAATTAGCAATGTGCAAGTTGCAAAATATTCTTAACTAGCTGTGCCCGCGGCTCCGCACGCATGGAGATTGGTCTCTGTCAGTTTTGCTTTATCACAGTTTCTTGAAACCCTGCAGACAGGACTTTCTGTGCTGTCCAAATCTATTGGGATCTTGAAAGCTGTGCGAGCAGTTTTGACACCAGGCAGCAACGTTATTCAATTAAGTTTGTTGACATCCGTACCCTCTTTTCTAAACTTAAAATTAATTTGGCCAAATCCTTCCTCAGTGGCTTACTCATACAACATACCTATTAATTTCAGCGCTATCTGTTAGTGTATCAGTGACATCAGTGTACTCGATAGTCTTAACACATGTTTGAAAAAGTTTGAAACTTCCTAATTATATTAGCGCCTTAACATTCAGGTGCAAACTTAACTTAATTCAATGAAAAAACAACTGGTTAATAACCATCACTACTAACCGTTAAAATCACACAAGCACTTTTTTTCCCGAAACTAATTATACTGCGTTAATTTTGAATGGCATTGGTTGACAAACTGATGGGATTGGGCTTTTTCACCGGTGTTGCCCAGCAAGAATATGAGTTGCCAGTGTACGAAATCGAGTTTTTACCAAAATTTATTTAAAACAAGCTACATAAAGCGTCACGAAAGAATTCATAGCACAAACGTGGAATATGACCCAATAAAAGAAAGTAAGAGAAAATTATACAACGTGTAACTCTAAATACCTACGCAAAACCTCATAGACCCCAACTGATTTTAATTACAAGAAAATCATTGTTGAAAGAAAATTTAAATAAAAAAAAAATCTAGAAGATATGAGCAGATTTCGTTTTCCTAACAATTCTAATAGTTTCTTAGCTCTATGCCGCCTTAAAAACCGCCCGCGGTCGGCTAAGCGAGAACACAAATAGGTACCTAAGTTTGAATATTGAAAACAACAAGCTTAGGTTAAAGTGATTCAAATTTTTCCATCACACTTTTCCAGGCTTTGGACTGGCGACATGTTTAACCACATTTGAGCAGCTTAGTATGAAACAAAGTTTCTGTCTTCTGTTACACACAGCAATCCCAAAATCTTCATGAAATTCTCGCACGGCTAAATTTACATTGTCATTACACCTTGCTAACAAGCGGACCATTTCACAATATTGCACATTACTGTAACAAAACGCCATTGCAATTATGCACGCGTATGCGCACCGCACGGACCCGTAACGCGCAAAAAAAACCTATCGTTATTCAAGAAGAACAGAATTTAAACAGTTCCGTGCATCTTTATTGAACTGGTAAATAAGATGACATTATTTGTCAACCAATTTACTTATCTAGTCTCTTCAACCAGCAATGCATGACGTTACAACTATTTGTTGTGATAAAGTCAATGAAATTATTCTGTAATCGGTAGAACTATCGTTATATCATAAATTATAGTTTAAAACAAAAGTATGACGAGAACTTAGTACGCGTGGTCAAAATAATTAACCGACTTTCGTTATTTTTTGGAGGGAAATATATTTTTAGTATTTTTTAGAGTAGTTGGTAAGATTTTAATTATAATATATTGTTCAATAACAAAAATAATTTACCACGTAGAAGAGCGGTGCCTGTTTGTGAAGTGAATTGCTGTGTTACTGAATAAACCTATTTTTATATTTATTTATTTTTTATTTATAAGTTACAGCCTACAAGGCTGTAACTACGGACGGACGGACAGACAGCGGAGATATATTAGTGCCCGTTGGGGATACTTCCGCTTGCTAGAATTTCATTAAAAATACCTTAAATATAATATTTTTGGTAATAGAATACAAAGACTGACAAATACACACCTTTATTTTTAATTAACATTTCTAAAATGGGTAGTTTGCACAAATGTAGGTAACTGAGACAGAGAGAAATCTTGTTTTTCTCAGTCAACCTTTGACATCGGTAACTGTAAGGCTACCGAAACGTCAGGGACGCTTATTATTGTGTGACAGTTGCAGAAACCGCAGAAAATATTAAATAAAATTCTGTTACATAAATTTATTTATTTATTTATTCAAATTAGTTAACAGTATTACAGTATAAACCAAGGAACTGTGAACTACATAATTGCATTTTAGAAAAGCTTAAATCTAGTTTGATGTAGGCGACGTAACTGCGTGGCTCCGTTGCGTCGTCTGATCTGGCGCAGGATTCGGCAGATTGCCCCGAAACCGCCGAAACACAACACCCTTCGGCCAGAAGTCTGCACTTGCGATGGTGTCCTGCAGCGGCCGCGGTACGCGCACCACAAACGAGCTGAAAGTGCACGTAGTGCCGGGACTACAGCTGGTGCACCCTCAGCGAGAAGCCAGTCTTCCGGCGGACGTACTCCACCACATCATCAACCACGGCGGAGTGATGCAAGCGGGACACATAGAAAAAATAAATTATTATAGTTTAAATTTTGGACACCCTTTTGGCACCTTCCTGGTACTTAGGGCTTGTGCACAAATCACGTGAGGTTTCTCGGCTATACTTTTTAATGCCATGTCCTGGGAAAAATCTCACTTCTTGGCAAAACGTAAAATAAGACAAACCACGAGTGATTTGTAAATATCACATATTTATGGACCTCGCCTTCGGTTCCACAAACACCTGCGAACTGGGACGTTCATGAATTCACTGCCCTTAATTATGTAAGGTACTATTAATCCGATATCTACGCAGATTCAGACTGGGCAACATCAATGCTATAACAATGTTTCAATATAATACAAAACCGGCCAAGAGTAGTGATGGGCCGTTCCCGGGAATATTCCCGGGAACATTCCCCATGAGGGGAATATAGGGGAATTTAGGATTTGTATATGAATAACATTTATTTTATGACATTCTCTATTTATGAAAATGTTTATCTATTTAATAGGTTAGCAATTCAATAGAAAAAAATATAAAAAGTCAGCTGTAAATGTAAATTTCCATTGCTCCCGGGAATATTCCCATTGTTCCCCGGGAATATTCCCAATGTTCCCGGGAATATTCTCATTGTTCCCGAGGAATATTCCACAAGTTTTTAAATTAATCTCAGGAATAACATGGTAAAATAAATACCAGTGAGACAAGCAAGTTAATAACTGATAGAGAAGGAATAGAGAAAACACGTGTGTTGTCAACGCAATTAGCAAAATAATTGTATTTTATTTAGTTTTTATTGTTTTTATGTATCTATTTATTTCATTATTTCAATAGTATTTTAAATAGGTAGTGTATAGTATGCCACAGTGTATAGTATACCAAAGACAGGCATGCCATAATTCATTAATTAATACCCTGCCAGAAACATAAAAAAAAATAAAAATGAATATCAGCATTTAATCTTTTGCAATATTTGATAAAATTATTTTTCTTCAATCAGTTGGATCCAGGCAGGGTTCCATAGCCGTTATCACAAATATATTACAAGATCAAGAAGAGAAGTCTTGTTTTGGTGCGGGGGGCTCATCCCCCCGAGCCCTAGTCACAGATTAATATAATAGTTCTTCGAACAGATACCCATGTCTGAATAAAAAGGCAAATGCCTCCTGTTTTTCATGCCTACTCAATTTAACAATGGAGCGACCTTGAACGCGCGGGTCGTTGGCCGCACGTGCCGGCAAAACGAGGCTAGGGTTGACACCGCTTAGAAACGATTTTATAAAAAGTCAAGATTAATGAAAATATGATCGATTTATTTTTTATTAGTCAAATTTAATTATCATTAGGTACCTACTAGAAATAGGTATTCACATGCGCTGCGGCACACCATCAAAATCGTTTAAATTTCCGAGTAGGTATATCGGAATCTTACCTACCTATTACCTATCTGAACATACCAGAAACCTGAAACAAAAACAACTCTCTGTGTAGGTACCTAAGTGACCTAAATATATCCCGATGACAGTAGGTACTTACTAAATAAAGTTTGGTAGGTGCCTATATATAATGTGTTACATATTGTATAATACTAGCATTACAAGCTTCGAAACAGTCACTAGGTACGAGTTGTTTTATAATAATCTGATCACGCGTTTCATCTTTGCGAATGCATTCCTTGCATAAGGTCTGAAGTGTCAAGAACAACGCCGACGTTTACGCCCTTTTTAGGCCGTGCAATGCACTCTCCCGCCACACTGAACTGATTTGGTAAATCTTAGTGAGTAAATTATTGTCACTTGTTGATATAGGTAGTGGATGTTTTCTATGAATTTAAGTATATTAAGTAGGTAGGTTTATTTATTCAACATTACATGTATCTATTATAACAGTGTATGCAATGCGTTTCTAGGTAGGCGCTTATTAAGTTCTAAGAATTTTTAGTAACATTTCATCGTCTGTCGGCAAAGAAAAAAAGGATAAATGTCTGTTGCTTTTATGTTTTTACACCCCGCAACACTGCAGCGCGTTGGTCTCATTCGCGACGAAGCCATTTTTTTGGTGATTTTATAGCGCGACCGGCGGCGTCCGGCCGTGAGCGCGTGTGGCAACCGACTGGCTAAGCGTGTCGGCCACGACAGGCGACGTGTAGGTATCGTTCTGGGTTCCCACGGTACAGATGGGGGGCACTGCCCTAGTTTCGTAAATCTACTCATGACTTGAAAGTTCAAAGTTGTTTTTATTATCTAAATACGGGGGGTTCTGCCTCCGAGAGTGTCTCTTGTAGTCATCGTCCCATCACTTTGGATTTAAGCTATCATGTTTCTGTTCTTGGTAGTTGCTTTGATTTTAGTGCCATCGCCGCTTGTCATAGCTCCACTTGTGACTTCAAAGTTAAATCTTATAATCATCGTTTCCAAAGTTGACTTAAAATAATCAAAACACTAACTATCTTGTTTCCCTTCTGTTAGGTTTCTCCCTTAGGCCCCCCGTATCTTATAGTCTTCGACTCCTCAGTAGATTTTACAGAATCAGAAGACATAAATACTGTCTTGTCATTTTCGGATTCGACTGTAACTTTTTGCTGGAAACGTTATTCGCCCCATCAATGAGGCGCATATTTGGCGCACTTTCAATGGATTATTTCTGCTATGTCTCTGTAGCCCAAAATCACGCGCGGCTTGACGTCTTTAAAGATTCCAGGCCAACTTCTGCTTTCAAAGATCTTCTTAAATGCAGCGTAACCTCGTTTGATCCGTCAGTAGTTTCAAAACTAGCCAAGAGAAGACACATGCATTGATTTCAAATCCGTTAATTGACTTACTGCTCTTCCTTGTAATAGCTGAACAGATATCATCTTGGTCGAAGTTGTTACGCTGTGTGGTACACATCTTCGATTTGGAAAACTGCTTCCTCAACTTCAATATGTGTCTGCTTCAGATTTAGATTTTGCGCAGTCTATGTCTGCAACATTGTCATTTACCATACTCGTTCTGGGGTCAGCCAGGGTTCTATATTAGGCCCCTTGCTTTTTGGAGCCATGGTTAATGATCTGGCTTTGGTTCCTAAGTGCGCCAGACGCTTACTTTATGCCGATGACCTAAAGCTTATATATGGTGTGCAGGGTTTGTCGGATTGTGAGTCTCTGCAAAATGACATTGATCTGGTGTACCAATGGAGTATCAAGAATAGACTTCTGTTTAACGTTGCGAAATGTGCAGTCATATCGTTCAGTAGGGCTCGTAATCCATTACTCAAAAAATATTTCCTGAGTTCCGAGTCTATAGCGCGGGTTAATACGATCTTATCTTATCTTATCTTATTAGGAAGGGGTCCTTGCGGATACACTTCGACCCAATGGGATCTTTTGTGTAGTTACCCCCATTGCGCCTACTCAAAGGATTGTTCCACCACCTTCATATATCGGATGATGGAACCAGTTGGTAGTGCCTGGAATTCCTTCGGTTCTGGGTAACCAATACCGAATTAATTCAATCTGAGTCTGGCGAGGGCATGACATCCACACAGTATGTGCTTCATTGTCTCTGCCTCCTCGCCACACATTCTACAATCTGTATTGTCAGACAGTCCCAACTTGGCCAATAGTCCTTTGACCCCAAAGTGACCAGTAAACACCCCCGTTATGATTCGGAGCTGTCTTTTGCTGTATTCCCATAATTTCGTGGTCCAGCCTGATTCTATACATTCCATGAATAGCTTTGAGTGCCTCAAGCCTGCCATTTTCCTCCACTCTTGTTGGTGCTGGTTTTTGGCATAGTCCTTGATGGCTGTTGCTATGGTTCCCTGCGAGAGACCCACACATGGTTCAGGTCCTATGAAACTTGTCGCAGACCCTTTTCTAGCAAGTTCATCTGCAATTTCATTACCGATGAAGCCTTCATGCCCTGGGATCCATACCAGTTGCACCTTATTGTGCCTTCCAAGCTTGTTCAAAGCTAGGACGCCATTATACACAAGTCTAGAATCCACTTTAGGCGCACCCAGCGCTTTAAGTGCCGCTTGACTGTCACTGAGTATGTAGATGTGCTTCCCTCTGGTAAGTCTATCTATGTTCTCCTGGGCACAGGCGATTATAGCGTATGTCTCCGCTTGGAAGACAGTCGCATAACCTCCCATACTTGTACTTGCATTGAAGTCTTTTGCATGAATGCCTGCTCCCGTACCTGATCCCATTTTTGATCCATCAGTGTACCAAATAATGTCCTCACCATCTGCTGTGGGTGGCTCGCGACCCTCGGCCCATTCCGCCCTCGTTGGAACTTGTACCTTGAAGTTCCTACTGAATACAAACTTAGGCTGCATTTTATCGCAGCTCATGGTTGTTATTCTGTCAAGAAAATTGTTGCTTTCCATGCTAGTGTGCTTAGTCTTCGGCGTGCAGTAACTCTACAGGTCCATTGTTTTTAACCTGTGCAGTGATTTGCGCGCTTCGGACTGTATCACTATATGTAGCGGTTGTATATCTAACATTATTTCTAGCGCCGCGGTTGGCGTAGTTCTAAACGCCCCTGTTATAGCCATGCACGCCGTTCTTTGCACCTTCGTCAAGGCGTCTCTGCATGTGCTCCTCAACGTCCTTGGCCACCATACGAGGCTACCATATAGGATGATTGGTCGTACCATCATGGTATAAATCCACTTTAGTACCTTTGGACTTAATCCCCACGTCTTACCATACGCTGATCTACACATCCCAAATACTCTGAGAGCCTTTGTTATGGTGTGATCAACATGCTTTTTCCAATTGAGTTCCTTATCTAGTATGACACCAAGATATTTCACCTCACTGGACATTTCGAGTACCTGTCCATACAGTTTTAGTTCCTGCATGTCCTTAAGAATTCTCTTTCTCGTGAATGGTATTACCACTGTTTTGCCTGGGTTAATGGATAATTGGTGATTGTTACACCATTTCTCCACTTTCCTCAGTGCTTCACTCATAATTGCTGATACCGTACTGGGAAATTTCCCATTTACGAGAATCACCAGATCATCTGCATATCCTACCGTATAGATAGGACCACTGTTGAGTTCCTCCATTAGGGAGTTTACCACCAGACTCCATAGAGTAGGTGAGAGTACTCCTCCCTGGGGACACCCTTTTGTAGCCGTAGCTAGTATTTCATCTCCCATCAGAGACGACTTTATTAGCCTGGCGTTTAACATGTTGCCTATCCATTTGCAGATGGTCGGTTCTATGCCATGTCTTGCAGCTGCTTCACTGATAGCTTGGTACGTGGTGCGATCAAACGCTCCTTCTACGTCTAGAAAAGCCGCCAGGCATAGTTCCTGATTTTCTATGGCCCGTTCGGCTCTGGTTGTTACCAGGTGCAACGCGGTATCGGTTGACTTTCCAGGTTGGTACGCACATTGTAGTTTGTGCAACGGACGTCTTTTTAATGGACCATCCCTTATATGTCTGTCCACCAATTTTTCCAATGTTTTTAGGAAAAATGAAGACAGACTTATAGGCCTGTACGATTTGGCTTCTCCGTAGTCTGCCTTGCCTGGTTTAGGCAGGTATATTACTTTTACCATTCTCCATACTCGTGGTATGTGTCCAAATGCTATAGACGCTCTGTACAGTCTACTCAGGTGAGGAATGAGTACGTTTGCGCCTTCTTGTAGTAGTACTGGGTAGATTCCATCTGGTCCCGGAGCCTTGAACGGCTGGAACGTTGAAATTGCCCATTTCAATTTGTTATGGTCTACTACCTTTTTCGACGTGTCCCAGTTGTGTCTGGTTGTGCTTGCGCTTTGTTCCACTACACTAATTGAAACATCATCTAATTCGCTCTCGTGTATCACTGAGCCTGGAAAGTGTGTGCTACACATAATTTTTAGGGTTTCTAGCCCTGTCTCCGTCATTTTCCCGTCACTGCCCTTAATGGTTGTAAGCGGGACTGACTTCGACGTAGCTAGTGCTTTTGTTAGTCTCATACCTTCTGGTATAGACCCTATTTGGTCGCAGTGACCCCTCCACGCGCTTCTTTTTGCCTTTCTCACAGCCTTATTATATTCTGTGAGCTTTCGTGCATAGCTCTCAAAGTTATTTGAGGCTTTTGCGTCATTGAAAATAGCCCTGGTTTCTTTCCTGAGTTTTGCTATCTCTGGGTTCCACCAGGGTATTCGTTTTGCCATAATTTTCTTTTCGGGGCAGTTGTCGGTCCAGGCTGTATATACCGCTTGTACTATTTTGTCAGCTTCAAACTCTATATCAATAATAGAGTTGAGCTTACCTTTAGGATCACCCAGTTCCACTTTTAGGTCGGCTTTGTATGCTTCCCAGTTAGTGTTCCTAGGGTTCCTTTTGAGTACAGTTTCTACTTCTATCTTCGTGTTGTACCTAAAGCATATGTATCTGTGATCTGATAAAGAAATTTCCCTAGAAACATGCCATGAGTTGATACTTTTACTAATGTTATTAGAAGCCAACGTTATATCAATTACCTGACCTCGCCTTGCGTTGACAAAGGTTGGTTCATTGCCTTTATTAATAATTTGTAAGGAAGAACTCACCAGAAAATCCAGTACCTTCTCCCCTCTCTTGTTGACATCCGAGCTGCCCCAGATGACGTTGTGAGCATTTGCGTCGCAACCGATGATCAGGTCGGTGTTCGCCTTGTTGCCTTCCGCGACAAGATCCCGTAGCTGCTGTGTGATCGGGTCCGTCGCCTCGTAAGGGAGGTAGGCTGACGAGAAGATAATAGCCTTCCCCTCCCCTTTGCTCTGGATCTTAACACTGGTAAGATCCCTGGAACAGAAAGCATGTAAGGGCATAGCATCAATGCCATTTCTGACGTAAATGCATGTCCTCATGTTATCATCGGAACAGTGGTACACTATGGTACCACCAGTTCCGCCCAAACCTCTAATTTCCCCTTTATAAATATACGGTTCTTGTATTAGAGCAATGTCGAATTTATCGCTAATTAACTGCCTCGCCAGAAGGGCTGTGGCTGCTTTATTGTGTTGTAAGTTTATTTGTACACACCTTACACCCGCCATTGCGCCATTATTGTTTTTTGGGGCCGCTGAGATCAGTGGCCGAGTTTTGTGGCGCCTCGCTGGACATGGGGGAGAGGTCGCCTCCTAGGTAGAGATCAGCCAGATCTCGCAAGGCCTCCGAGTCCACCGTTGACAACGGCGATGACTCCCGACCTATGCGTGACCCGGCACAATCCTCCCTCCACTCCCTCTCCACCATCGTCGCGTCCGGCTCCGTGCCCACCTCTGCCTCTACCGTCTCCGCCTCCGCACCGTCTGCCGACAGTGCCTCCTTGGCCTCGACGTTTACGGCGTCATCGGTTGGACCCTCCAGGTCTGCGCCACCCACTGGGTTCGCATCCCCACCTGCGGCCACATCGCCCACCGTGGCCGCCACACCCTCGGTTGCCCGATGGTCGATCTCTGCCCTCCCATGCATCCTCTCCTCCACATCCTCGAGGAGCTTGAAGGAGCTTAGATCGACCCCCGAGAAGAGTTGGTAGTTGGACGCCTTGATGACATCCGCCGACTCCCGATCCATCAGGATGATGCGTCGGGTGCTTGTGTCTGACATCAAAGTGTCCACTATCTTCCATTGCTCCGTATGCAGCATAGGATTAAGCCTCTGCAACACACGGAGCATTAGTTTTAGGTCCTGGGCGCCAACGATCCGCGTCTTCCAGGCCATTTTGACCGGTTTCGGCAGATCCTTGGCGTCCACGACCTTAAGGTGCAGTCCAGCAATCACCACTCCTCCGATTGCTGAGCTGAACCACGTGGAGGCCCCCCTCCCTTGGCAACTGACGTGGAGGGCGCCCCCCACAATGTTGCCGATCACGATTCTCGGCAGGGGATCAGGTGCACCGTCCAGGAGCGCTAGTACTGCGCCCTGGATAGCGGACAGATGCCCAGCCTGGATCTTGACGGCAGGATAGTCCACCGGGATAATGGCCATCCTCTCCGCCGCCACCGCCTCCGCATACGACCCTACCCTCGTCCTTTTGGAGGCACTAGCCAGCACAGAAGAATCGCCACTCAAACCTAGTGGCCTTTTGTTTTGCCCTGAAGGGGCCGCGGTTGCAGGTGCTTCCGGTGTCACACCTGCGCCCGTCTGTGAAGTCAGACGGGCTCTAGCACGCGCGTTATTACGCCGCTTCTGCCTCTTGCTGGGAATGTAGCTGCCCTCGGCTTGTGCGCCCTCACCCTGAGGTTTGGTCACACCAGCTTCATGGGGCGCACTCCCAGTTGGATTTGGAAGGGCTGTACGGCACGGTAGGCCGATCGGCTTCGGCATGCCTTTTCCGCTCACTTCTCCGGTCCCCGCAACAGTGGGTCCCCTTTCGGGTCCCTTCTGAGCGAGTCCGCTTTTCAACCCTTGGGGAAAAGATCGGACGGCACCTTTGAAGTGGACGGGTCCAGCGTGTCCTCTACCACCACGTCCACCTATGTTGCTGGGACCAGCTCCCGCATCTCTGCCAGAGGCAGTATTGCGGGCCGCACTAGTACCCAGTTTAGCGCACTGCGCATTAGCCTCATCCCTTGCAGGTACGGCTTGTCCTCCCTTTCTCGTCGTTTTTGGTAATGAAAAATCCATTTAACCTTCCACATATAACTTCGTCAGACTGGCTCCCCACCCTCCTTGGAGCCCTCCTACTGGGGATGCTTTGACGCATCAGGGATACCAGCCCGATATAGCGTCCCAGAATGAGTTATCCATGAGTCCGCACGGCACCAAAACCATCGTCACCTCCACAGGCGACTCAGGAATCGTGCGCCGCCGACTACGGACCCCATCACCCCAGGACACTCGCCCGCGGCCATCTGACTGGACGCAACAGCCGATTGATCACGTCTGGCTAGGACGTGACCGCCCGTGTGAGATGAATCCCGAGCCAAAGTGGCGTGTTGTCTTTCAAGGGTAACGACTCCGACCCCCGTCCGACTCAACCTACCAGGATCTCGTTCTCCATCCGTACGGGTCCCCGCGCACGGCACAAACACGCGGGTGGCATTCTACCGCTAACCATCCTTCTTAGTGGATGGAAAGCCCGCTGCGACATGCCACGTCATCGCTTGCAGCTGACTGTGTGGGATTTGGGGAGTAAGGAGGGTTTGGAATTCTAGAAGCTCAACTGGTTGTTTCCGTGCTACCTGTTTCCTCGGTAGAACCAGGCAGTTAACAGGCAGTAACCGCGGGAAGGAGCCCAACCAGTTTTGCCTCGAGGATCAAGGCAACTGTGAGCTCCCCCCGAGGCCCTTCACCAAGTTAACTACCGGGCAGGTAGCTACCATAGAGACAAACCCAGTACAAGAGAAGCGACCGGTCGCAAATTATGGCTTGTTCTGGACCCATCTCCGCCCGGGTTAATACGATAAAAGATCTAGGAGTTTTGCTAGATACATCCCTTAACTTCCATGAACATTTGAAAGCGCTTGCTCTTAACTCTTATAGGAGACTGGGTTTCGTTATTCGGAACTCTAGAGACTTTGTTGATGCTAGGACCATGAGACTTCTTTACACTGCTCTTGTCAGGAGCAAGCTCGAAGCAGCCTGTGTTGTTTGGAGCCCCCATGAGACAACCTACATCTAGCTTCTGAAGAGAGTGCAAAAGGCGTTCCTGCGTTTTTTGTATAAGAGATTGTATGGGTTTTATCCTTTTTTATATCCGACAAACTTTTCGCTTGGTGTCTTAGGCTTTAACTCGCTAGAGGTAAGGCGAAACTACAGACTACTTACTGTAGCCAGTAGTATTTTACGAGGTGAATCCGACTGCCCTGAGTTGGTAGCGCAGTTGGTGCGCCTGTATGTTCCCCCATTGAATAGGATTCTTTTCCGACCACGTTGTCGCCATTTACTTGCTGCACCAGCTTCAAGAACTGTGTCCCGCAGGAAATCCCCTCTTGTGCGAGCCTTGCACCTTATAAACTCGCTCTTAGAATCGGCACCACACTGTGAGGTGGATGGTTGGACGTGTGCGATGAATGTTTGAGGTTCTGTGAGATGATGGATGAACGGCCTTCGTCAGTATATTTGTAATTGTTTACTGTTGTTATGTTTGTATAAAATCTGTGTGAGTTTAGTCTTAATTTCACAGTGATTTGGTTCTACTGTTATGCTGTGAAATATAAGGAATTAAATAAATAAATAAAAATAAAAAATAAATTTCTCAAATGAGTTTGCGGGAAGATAAGCTGTGTTCAAGAAATTTTCAGCTCTTAGAATTATTTCTGCAGCATGGTGTTATTGGAGTAGGAGGTAGCTAGGCTAAGAAGCTTCTGAATTAATCTACCAACAAAACCACTAGGCATACTACCGCAAAATGGACACGTACACGAAACCAATCTGATTGTAGATTCATAAAATATGTCATGCTGGGCCAGATGAATTGTTTTGTGGCAGCGCGTCAGTGTTAATGTTTTTTTTTGCTAACTGCTAACAAAGTCATACAAGGAAGTTTTACTTCTCTAAGTACCCTTTATGAGTTGGTTGACTATTATTACTCGTAAACTTGTAAAGCCTACCCTAGCAGCGTTTATACAGCCAATACTCAAGTACTCGCAAAATTTGCAATTTAAAGTTTGATATTTCACAAACAGATCTATAAATCGGAAAATTGTTGCAACAAACCTGCAACATTTTGTAAGGCCTATCCAACGACATATCACACCATGGGGTAGACTAGAAAAAAAGACATCCCCCACTTTAGTATAGGGGGAGGTACAGTAAAAAAGTATTTTTCCAAGAATTTGTTCTACCAATTTGTCAAAATGACTAATATGTATAACCATGCCAAATTATAACTTTCTAGTACTAAAAGTTTCTCTAGTACTAAGAAAAGTTCAATCTTCCCCATTTTGGGGAATATTCCCGGGAACAAAGGAAAACCAATCTGATTGTAGATTCATAAAATATGTCATGCTGGGCCAGATGAATTGTTTTGTGGCAGCGCGTCAGTGTTAATGTTTTTTTTCTGCTAACTGCTAACAAAGTCATACAAGGAAGTTTTACTTCTCTAAGTACCCTTTATGAGTTGGTTGACTATTATTACTCGTAAACTTGTAAAGCCTACCCTAGCAGCGTTTATACAGCCAATACTCAACTACTCGCAAAATTTGCAATTTAAAGTTTGATATTTCACAAACAGATCTATAAATCGGAAAATTGTTGCAACAAACCTGCAACATTTTGTAAGGCCTATCCAACGACATATCACACCATGGGGTAGACTAGAAAAAAAGACATCCCCCACTTTAGTATAGGGGGAGGTACAGTAAAAAAGTATTTTTCCAAGAATTTGTTCTACCAATTTGTCAAAATGACTAATATGTATAACCATGCCAAATTATAACTTTCTATTACTAAAAGTTTCTCTAGTACTAAGAAAAGTTCAATGTTCCCCATTTTGGGGAATATTCCCGGGAACGGGAGCTCTATAAAAAGGTCGTAAACGCCAAGGTAACTGTAATTATTTATTACCTTCTGGAAGTCAACTTACGACCTTTGAAGAAAATTATGAAATTTTGCGATAACTCAAAAAAGACTCGACCGATTTTGTTCAATATAGTTTTCATTGAAAGTACCTATACACTTAAATAAAAACAAAAGAAAGCTAAAGCTGTGTGTGTGTGTGTGTGTGTGTGTGTGTGTGTGTGTGTGTGTGTGTGTGTGTGTGTGTGTGTGTGTGTGTGTGTGTGTGTGTGTGTGTGTGTGTGTGTGTGTGTGTGTGTGTGTGTGTGTGTGTGTGTGTGTGTGTGTGAGTGTGTGTGTGTGTGTGTGTGTGTGTGTGTGTGTGTGTGTGTTTGTGTGTGTGTGTGTGTGTGTGTGTGTGTGTGTGTGTGTGTGTGTGTGTGTGTGTGTGTGTGTGTGTGTGTGTGTGTGTGTGTGTGTGTGTGTGTGTGTGTGTGTGTGTCTATCGTACGCAACTCCACGCTACCACATCATCGACTTTGCAAAATGACTTTTCGAATACGGTTTTTTTAAGACCGACTTGGAACACTCTAATAGATCGGCGGCATTACATTTACAATTGTATTCTCTCACAATACGTACAATTGGGGAGTTTTGACCACACCTAGTGTTTACCTTGGGTATGCTGAAAAGTCGACGTTCGGAGTGCCGGGTTCTGAAGGTTGGCACAGAAAAGCCAATTTCGGCAAGAAGTGAAGCACTATCGATACGACCAGACAGGATATCATGTAGTATAGAGACATCAAGCAATATACGACGGTCCTCCAAGCTCAGTAAGTGGTGGCGGCTGCACATACACTCGTAGCTTGGATCCCATTTTTTGACGCGATAATTTAAATGACGCAAAAATGAGCGCCGTAATTTTTCAATTTTTTCTTTATGCGTGACATATTGGGGGAACCATATCGTCACCTGTAATATGAATTAATGTAACCGCCAAAATGACGAAATTGAGTTAAGTATACAGTTCGTCTGTAAATTTGACGATCTATCCATTGCTGTTATTAAAATTACGCTATCTTGAAAAAAATGTTGGTTACATTAAACAAAAATTGACCATTTTTTTTAGTTTTCTGTATTTATTTTGGTGTATGGCACATTGTTTGTAAATTACTTAATATCAGATTAACGTAACCACAAGTATTGGCCAAAGTTGAACAAAAGTCATTAATGTAAGACTCATCGGTAAATAAATGACTCTTACATTACTCAATTTATAGCACTTTATTACCGATTGACTGTTACGTTAGCTTCAAAGCTAGATAATAATTATAAAATGGTTCTTACATTAAATGGGTTATACTTTTAGTTTTTTAATCAAATCATGTAAATAATAAGGTACATAAATGATTTACATTCTCAGATTAGATAGGTAAAATTTTTTTTTACGGGATTATAAGACAGCAACCATTTAAAGTCAATTATAGTCTAATCTTGTCACAAATTGTGCTTACTGCAAGGTGGGTGAATATATAATTTAGTCAGTAACATTAAAGTTTTCGTAGTTTTTAAAGCACTTAATGCCTCTTACATTATTATTTGTCTTCCCAAGGCTCGAGTGATGACGGTTACATTAAAATTATGTACTTAATTTAGACGGACCTGGTGCTTACGTTATTTTGGTTACCAGGAACTTTGCGACCATCTCTTTCCTTTGCAGTGTTAATGAGTAGATACCGGTGAGATGACCATACATTTGCCTGTAGGAAGCAATTACAAACACTACCGCGTGCGTCTGTTTACGATTTGGTGTTGTGATGGATATGATAGCCACTTTAGTTTATACCGACTAGCGATCGGATGCCGGTTTTCGACTTCATACAAATACTGATATTAAATTTCGGTATTTCGCTTATTATTACATATTTCTTTATTTTACTGAGCTAATTTCAAAGTTTATTTATTTATTTATTGAATAAGGTTCACCAACAATTGTTAACACCAAAACATGGTAAGTCACTATTACACTCTTGGATGTGGGTGTCACAATTACTTATAGGTAAACACAACATGCAAAACAACTAGTAAACAATTGAAACTAAAGTAAATATAGCAATTTTTAGAACTATATCTAGAAATTAAAGTAAACGTAATATGCCAACTAACCAAGAACATCATAAAACATTCTAAAACATTTTAAAACACTTTTACTTATTAATAAGTTCTATACCAATGCCTAAATTATATGTAATGGCATTTCAAATAAAATCTGTAATCATTTTTTTGTTATTTTTATGAATACCGGTAACGATCCCTGGTTCCAACAATTCGTGATAAGGACAGTATTGTGCAGTAAGTACAGTTAAAAATTACGAGTTAAGTACATTCATCGCTTTACATCAGGCGATCCGTTGCTCGTTTGCCCTCAACGACATAAAAAAATAATAAATAATAATAATAAAACACAAAAAAAACTTTCAAAAATTAAGGGAAATTTGATAAGGATAAGTACTCAGTAAGTATTATAGAAATTGTTATCACCTCAAAAAGGAGTTCTAAGGCGGGATGAAGTTTGTCGGGATTTCCAGTATCAAATAGAAATTGATGTTTTAAACTTTTTAAAGTTAAGTTATTTATTATTAGCTATTATGCCTATTTATGTCATGTCTAATTCTTGAATTAGGGACTTTTAATCGAAACAATCTGGCTTAATGCATTTCGTTTTTAGGGAATCTCTTAAATGTCTGGTTAAACGGACTGTGAAAACTTTTTCTGTGAAAATCAGTCACTGCCACTACCATGTAGCAACATGTAGGCATAATAAAATGTATATATTTTTTAGAAAACAAGAGACAGGACACAGGAATGAATGATGGTAGTAATAGTGATATGGTGGAGGTTAGTGACATTGAGATACTCCCAATCATTTTTTTCAGTAGCCTACGTATCCAACGTAATGTCATTGTATTGATGCGATGATTCAATAAAATACGTTAACTATTTGCTTGCCCCTTGCCCATTATTTTTTTCAGCCAGAGAAAGGATCTGAGCTGGGCCATACTTTCTACTAATAACGGGACACCAATGATGCTTCAAATAAGTAGTTCGCGAGAAAACAACAGCTTACAAGATATAAGAAAATCTCTAAATCCGTTTCAGCTCTATAAGAAAGATGTCGAAACCCTATAGCGAAGGTATTCGAAGGATTTCAGTCGTAAATTTACCCCTTGACGTTCAAGTTCTTAATAGTGATGTGAGAGTGAGTTACTTATTACAAACTTAATTAAAATGAAACATTTAGTCACCAGTTTGCCAGGAAATGGTCAAATTACTTATGAAGAATCAAATAAAGTTCATTCGGCTAGTTTCAGACAGGGACAAGCCTTACACTGAAAATAGGACTAAGGGTTTGTAAAGACAAAATTTATTATTTAAACGAAATTATACAACGTTAAGCTGAAGTTTAAACTTAAGTCACTAAAATCAAAAGGAGGGAGTTGATGAATGGAACAGAAAGAAGGTAATAAATACGAAGAAAACTATATAGAAAGAAATAAAAAAGGAAGAGAAAAAGGAACGCAGCATGTGCAGTAAAAGTCGTAGGTAAAAAAAGGTACATTAATATTGTAGGAAAGGGAGAAAGAAAAGCAAAGTGAGGAAAAACAGTAAGGAAAAGTATCAGATTGGAAAGAAAATAAAGTGTTTTTTTAATACTCTTTAAATCTAAAGGTGCGTTTACCAATTTTGGTTTTTATAAACAAAAAAGAAACTGTTTCCCGGTTTATAAATCCAAAGGTGCCTTTACCAATTTTGGTTTTTATAAACAAAAAAGAAACTGTTTCCCGCTTATAAAGCGGTTTTTATCACGACTTACTATCCTGCTACTAATTAACTGAAAAACAAGAAATAACTATATGTTAAACCTTACTACAATTGGATAAGTTTAAAAATTCCTTAGCTGAATTCCGCTAATGTAAGTCCACGTTTTGAAAATGTGTGTCCCTTACGTTAGATTTTTTTACGTTTTTGTGACTTACTTTAAATTAGGGCTCATTTTTTGAAATCAATGTTGTGTTGTGTTAACGTAACTCCTCATTTTTGGAAGAAAATTAACGTAAGCGCCATGCTATTTTTTAAACTATAATAGCAGCCTTTTTGAGACCATTATCAACTGAAAGATCTTACAAAATTAAGCTATAACTACTTTACATCATTTTAATCGGATTAATAAATAAAATGTAACTGCACTTTTTTTAATTTGCAATTTAGTTTTTGGCCTCTCCTGAAAAATTGTCATTTGGCGGTTACCTTAATTCATATTACAAGTGACGATATACAGCTGGCGTATTCTACAATACTCCTGACATAGGCATAGTACACAACTTTAATGCAATTGCTATCGTGAAAATCACTGCACACCCTGAAAACAAAACCCAGATTACGATAAGCCCTAGCGACTACTTTATCGATGTGCTGTTCAAAAGTTAATTTTGAATCCAAAGTCACACCTAGGTCTTGAATAGTGTTTACTCGTTGTATAAACTCACCTCCTATATGATACTGACGTAATATCGGAGAACGACTACGTGTAAATGAAATTTGAGCGCATTTATTTACGTTAACATTTAGGGTAAAGGCACCAGTGGTCAGCCCCCAATCGACTTTTTGAAGTTTGAACAGTGGCAATTGTACAGTATTCGTCGGATAATGAAACATACCACATGATTGGATGAATAGTCTATTGTAGTTTTTGAGAAATATATATCAAAAACAATCATTGTTATAATAAAATATATATTTAAGTTTAAACAAAAAATGGCACGTTTTCCCAGTGATCAGCCTCTAAAATCCTATTAACAGCCTCGCTGAATCCAGTCCCCAGCCCTTGTAACAATTAAACCTTTACCGCATACGAAGCCATATATGGCAGATATGAACTTGGACCTTATTGGCACAGGTTAAGGTTCAAATTCAAACAACTATTTTTTTTGTATATGCGGTAAAGGGTTAATAAGAATGAGATCAAAATTAGCAATATTTATATCAAAATCAACGATATTATTTATGTAAATCTTGTTTTTTATAGCTACTATTCTCATAAAACACAGAACTCCATTGATACAAAGATCAAAGCGCAAAAAATGTGATGTATCCACATTAAAATAATGAGACATTACGTATTCACAAATTTATAAGAGAGAACTCGTTAATTGTTTAAAATAATCGAGACTGTATTAATATATCTTATCTGAAAAATTCGGCAATACAGACGACAAATTTATTATAACAGAAGAAACGGTCGAAAGTATTCAGTTAGGTGCCTGTATAGAAGTAAATTATTCCAGTTTAAAGTCCAATACACATTTAATTTAGTTTTTATTGGAATAATTATATTTTTTAATACTTTATATACTGTATAGTTTCTAAATTCCTCTACAAATATTTACCTACCGCTTTAAAAATATCACTTAAATTGTTACCAACAAGAGTAGTGGCTGATTACTGGAGCCGCAATAGCAATAATTGGGAGTACCCAATGTTCAGCCGCGTAAAAAAACATTTGAAATGCGGCTGACCACTGGGTTTTCTCACGATTACGACAAGACATGCCTTACAAATTTTTTAAATTTGAATTTAACGGTTCGAACGGTCGTTTTTACTTCCAATTTAAAAAATAATTGAAATACCCAGTAAACAGCCGGGGAGGCTGACGATTGGATAATTCGCAAAAAAGTGGCACCCAGTGGACAGCCCCCTCAATTTATGCATAAATCTGCGATATTTTCATTAAAATGTAATATAATTTAGTACATGAAGTAATCGTAAAGCTAATTTGTATAAGTAACAATCACTCTTTTGAATAAAACATGTCTTTTCTTACCTTTTACGGGAACACCACGTGTAACACAAAATATGGCGGACATGACACTACTGCTCTGGTCGGTGGAAAGCACCTGTCTGAACGAGTTTATTTCTCCTCTCTGATCCCCTGCTGCTCTTGTCGCGTGATATATTGACCAATGAGGAATCAGAGCATCATTTTAAGTATACGTGATTCGTTTATTTCAACCATAGCTATATTTATGACCAATAAACGACCCAAGAGGCTGTCCACTGGTTACTGGCTGACCACTGGTGCCGTTACCCTACTTATAAGGCCTCATGTTCATGAATTTTTCCATAATTTTTTGACCGGAGCGATGCGGATTTCGGAGCGAATATTTTCAAAACGGCTGACTTTATCAAAAAATAATGTTTGAAGACCCCTATTATTTTTAAAAGACCTATTCAACGGTACCCCACACACTAGAGTTGAAATGAAAAAAAAATCACTTACACTGTAAAGGTTCGAGAGGAACTAGAAAAAAAAAAGTAGTTTTTATTTTACCATTTTGTCGGCGTGATACATACCCATTCATATTCATACCAAATTTCAGCTTTCTAGTACTAATGATCACGGAGCTAAGCCGCGGACGGACAGACGGACAGACGGACATGGCGAAACTATAAGGGTTCCTAGTTGACTATGGAACCCTAAAAAGCCGGTCATGTCATGTGCGAGTCGGACTCGCGCACCGAGAGTACACAGACAGCGCACAGAGAGTACAAACTATGAAAGCACTGAATATTGCTCTAACAGACCGATCAAGTATTTATTTTATTTATTTATTGAAACTTTATTGCACAAACCAAAAGTCAGTACAAATGGCGGACTTAATGCCAAATGGCATTCTCTACCAGTCAACCATAGGGCCAAACAGAGATACTAGAAGTAGATTTAGGGGCAAAAGTTACTTTGCCGTGAAGAAACTATTGTCCTAATATGTCGGGTTTAGTTCACCAATCCATACTAATCCATACTAATATTATAAATGCGAAAGTGTGTCTGTCTGTCTATTACCTCTTCACGCTTAAACTTGGCATAGAGATAGTTTAAGATACGAGGAAGGACATAGGATAGTTTTCAACCTGGAAATTATACCAAAAAGGTTGAAAAGTGAGTGAACATTTCTGTTGGGGTGCGGTGACCCTGTAGGAAATGTAATTATTAGACCAAAAGCACAATTGCTCTTACATTTGCTTAGGCGCTTTTAATAATCCCTTTTATCAAGTTCCACGCGTACGTAGTCGCGGGCAAAAGCTAGTTGCTATAAGTATTCTCAAAAATATTTATTTATTGGCCGAACAAGCGAAGCGTCCGTATAGCTTGGCCAACATTATTTCGTATGCTCGGATGTCTTCCCAAATTCCTTTGTTATCTTTTATAGATAAAAGAAAATCTCCTACTACTTAGGCGGAGAAAGAACTTGAAAGCCAAACAAATTATCCTGGCACCTATAACATTATATAGAATAGAATAGAATAGAAACTTTTATTTCAGGTCATAGACCCATAAAAAATATTAGTAACAATGATATTACTTATTCTATGTTAGTAGTATAATTTAAAGAAGGAATTAAATGTTTACATGCAGGGACGTCCAGCGGGCAAACATTGGACAGTCCCATCGGTCAGCAATCACGCTCAAAATGCGGTTGGGGCTGTCGCGTAACCTAGAAAGAAGTGAGGCACATCTCTTTCTCATTACAGCCGCAAAACCAATGTTCGGGCCTCGGCGAACATGCCTGACGCACTGCAACGCCGCGGCAGCGCCATCAACACCCGGAACGCGTTGTTGTATTGAACACGAAGGTCATTATATGCTTTCTGCGTGTATTTGACCCACAGGCTGCAAGAATAGAACGATACAAAATAGGCTTTAAAAAGTGTAATCTTAACGTCGTCCGTGCATCGTGCAAACCTGCGAGCCAACATATTGCACCGAACAGACAATGACCTTCTCTCTCGCTCGATGTCCAAATTCTAAATATAAGGAGTAAGTACTAACCCCAAATATATAAAAAAAAAACTGGGCGGAAAAAGAAGACATGACAAGACAGTGACACAGAGTGAGACAAAGTCATGTCGTGTATAAATTATAAAAATGAACTGCAAAAAGGCTTGTAAAATTAGACGAGATTATGCTTAAACGGTTTTATTTAAATTAAATACATTTTAACGGTATGTATACAAGTGCATTTAGGAAACATTACTCATCTTTACTTCAAGAAATCATAAACCAATTTGTCAAATGAAGTTTTATAGAAATTCTGCCAGTATTTTTTGGTGATGACGACTTCCGACGTCCAGGAGTTACTCTAAAGGAACGCTTCCTCAAATCAGCGTAGTGCAGACTATGCCTTTATATTTCAGTCCATTATCCTCGCAAACTGCTCTACAGGCTGCTTCCGTGCCATCATCAGCATCCCTTGTTGCATCCCTTCCGTCGTGTTCTCCTTCCCCCCATATCTCTTCCGCGTGTCTAAGCGGTCGTCGAGTCGGCCTGGTCCGTTTGGGTGCTTTAATGATATCACCCGCTACCTCTGACACTACCAACGAGACACAGATCAGTAAAAATAGCGTTAATTTGTTCATTTTCGGTTTCCGCGTTCACAATTGTAGTGTTCTGATGGCGTGTGTTTTTGTATTTATATGTTGGTATTGCCTTATTGTTTATCTTATTGATAAGGGGTAAATTATGAAGCCTGTTGTGGTACGTTTTCTCATTACACGTTTTTGTTGCATTCGTTATCACTATCAGTATTACAGGTTTGTGTACTGGTATTTTGACGTTTCCAATTGCGTATATCCGCGCGAGATATCAAACTGTATACCTACTGACTAAACGTATTATGCTTTTAAAGTAGCCATTATGCTACTACATTATACAACGACGCGGTTGGCGCAGTTTGCGCAGTCGGCGGTCCTGGGTTCGAATCCCGGCAAGGGCAAATATTTGTGGGATGAAATCGAATATTTGTTCCTTTGACACGGATGGTGTCTACATATTATATGTTTTACTATGTACAATTTATATCGTCGTCTAGTACACATAGTACAAGTATTGCTTAGTTTGAGACTAGGTCGATTTGTGTAAGATTAATTGTCCCTTAATATTTAATATTTATATGTTTATTTTTCATTAATTTTCATTTGGTAGGCGTAACATTTGACTTTGACTTTTGGCTCTATTCAAAGTCTAGTCATATTGATAAAATGTAATAATAATAAAATAGAATAATAGACGCAAGCAACATACCTACCTACATTTTCTAATATTGATATACTCGTATTGTGTAGTATGCGAATATTTCAAGTTTACCTATTAGATACAGTTTGTTTTAATACTTTATCGCACAAAATACAGAAGTAAAACTACTACAAACTGGCGGACTTAATGCCATGAGGTATTCTCTACCAGTCAACCACAAAGCCAAACAGAGACATTATTTGGTACGGGATGGATGTACAACAAAACGTGTATACACACGATGCAAATGTCGAAACAAGCCTTACAGAGCTGTAACAGTTCAACAACAACAACACACAACAACGACAACGGATATGCACGGACAGACGGACGGACGGATAGACAACGGAGGTATAGTAATGCCCCGTTGAGGATACTTCCGCTTGTTAGAATTTCATTAAAAGAAGACTTAAATATAATATTTTTGGAGTGTTCTGCCTTTTCGCAGAATTATTTTTCTTCGAATGTTTGATTTCGCCAAATTTTTATTTTGCGGATTTTTTATTCCTTTGTAGTCAAACATTAGTTATTATGAAAAATTGCTTACAAGCCGTAACTAGTGGATTTCTTTACTCCTTTAAGTATGTGTATTTTAATAGTACATTACTGCAGACGCCGGGTGAAAAGGGTTTTCCAGGTAGGTATAGACGGCCGACCGTAGGGAGCCCAGATAAGTGATATGAAGCCGGCAAGCCCTTTTCACGGTTAGGCATGTATAGTGCTTTTTTCAAACATATGCAATGAAATAAAAAAAATTGGGCAAGTGTTAGTCCGACTCGCGCATGAAGGGTTCCGTACCATAAAACAAGTTTGTTGTATGGGAGCCCCCCTTAAATATTTATTTTATTTTATTTTTAGTATTTGTTGTTATAGCGGCCTGGGGGACGAGACCGGGAATCGAACCCGGTACCTCTGACACTACCAACGAGACACAGATCAGTAAAAATAGCGTTAATTTGTTCATTTTCGGTTTCCGCGTTCACAATTGTAGTGTTCTGACGGTGTGTTTTTTCGTATTTATATATTGTTATTGCCTTATTGTATTATCTTATTGATAAGGGGTAAATTATGAAGCCTGTTTTCTCATTACACGTTTTTGTTGCATTCGTTATCAGTATTACAGGTTTGTGTACCTACTGGTATTTCGACGTTTCCAAATGCATATATCCGCGCGAGATATCAAGCTATATACCTACTGACTAAACGTATATAATTTCAAAGTAGCCATTATGCTACTACATTATCAGGCATCGGATATTTGGATCGATATTTACCTACACTTTGGCGGCGGCTTTGTTATTCGGTCGTAGGTATAGGCAGCTTTGTTTGACGTATGAGTGAGATAGCAATAGGATTTTGTCAACTTTAGGTAAATATCGATCCGAATATCCGATGCCTGTACATTATACAACGACGCGGTTGGCGCAGTTTGCGCAGTCGGCGGTCCTGGGTTCGAATCCCGGTAGAGGCAAATATTTGTGTGATGAAATCGAATATTTGTTCCTGAGTCATAGATGTTATCCATATTATTTGTATTATTATGTATATCGTCGTCTAGAACACATAGTACAAGTATTGCTTAGTTTGAAACTAGTTAGGTCGATTATCCCTTAATATACAATATTATTTTATATATTAAATTTTCATTGAGTTTGTTTCGATAGGCGTAACATTTGACTTTGACTTTTGGATCTATTCAAAGTCTAGTCATATTGTTAAAATGTAATAATAATATAATAATAAAATAATAGACGCAAGCAACATACATTTTCTAATATTGACATATTGTTAGTATTTATGCGAATATTTCAAGACCTATTAGATACAATTTATTTATTTATTTAAACTTTATTGCACAAAATACAGAAGTAAAAGTACAAATGGTGGACTTAATGCCATGAGGCATTCTCTACCAGTCAACCACAAGGCCAAACAGATACATTATTGTTGCGGATTGGATGTACAATAAAACGTGTATACACACGATGCAAATGTCGAAACAAGCCTTACAGGGCTGTAACAGTTCAGTTACAGCCCTATAAGTCTGTAACTGACGGAGAGACAGGCGGATGCATGCACAGACAAACAGGCGGATAGACGGACGGACGGATAGACAACGGAGGTAAAGTAATGCCCTGTCGGGGATAGTTCTGCTTGCTAGAATTGCATAAAAAAAACTTAAATATAATATTTTTGGAGTGTTTCGCCTTTAAGCAGAATTATTTTTCGGATTTTTTATTCCTTTGTAGTCAAACATTATTATGAAAAATTGCTTACAAACCGTAACTGGTGGATTTCCTTACTCCTTTAAGTATGTGTATTTTAATAGTACATTACTGCAGACGCCGGGTGAAAAGGGTTTTCCAGGTAGGTATAGACGGCCGACCGTAGGGAGCCCAGATAAGTGATATGAAGCCGGCAAGCCCTTTTCACGGTTAGGCATGTACCTATAGTACTTTTCTCAAACATATGCAATGAAATAAAAAAAATTGGGCAAGTGCTAGTCCGACTCGCGCATGAAGGGTTCCGTACCATAAAACAAGTTTGTTGTATGGGAGCCCCCCTTAAATATTGATTTTATTTTATTTTTAGTATTTGTTGTTATAGCGGCAATATAAATACATCATCTGTGAAAATTTCAACTGTCTAGCTACCACCGTTCTTGAGGTAGGTACAGCCTGGTGACAGACGGACGGACGGACAGCGAACTCTCAGTAATAAAAATACACCACATACAAAATTACAATTCAGATGTTTAGCCTATTCATAAACACAGAGGACATGTTTAAAAAAATTGCTTTCGGGCTTAGGGTTGTATGAAATTCCTTTACAGTTCTCTCGAGTTGTTCCGCCCGAAACGTGATACTTCGAAGCCTGTTATAACGCACGTTATGATGACATTTCATTGCATGTTTGAGAATATACATGATTTAGATTGATTAAAATAACAGGTAGACAACATAACAAAAAGATAGGCAAGGGTCTGTCGTCTCCGCATTTTCTTGAACATCATAAAAAATGTTTACAATGAAGCGAAAAATTGAAAAATGACAGAGCGATTGAATCTTTCAACCATTTTGATTCAATGGCTCTGACATCAGGTTCGGTGGTCCAGTTAGTAGGACGCCCGTAATGGCCCGGAAAGCTGTTGGAAACGCAGGTTCGAATTCTGTCTGAACTATTATTTTTTTAAATTTTTCGCTTCATTGTAAACATTTGGTTTAGGTACGTTAGCAGACGTTACTGCTTTAATAAACATAATTTAGGTATCATAAAAAAAATGTATTTTCTCAGTTCCCTATAATAAGGTGCACAGGAAACAATTACCTAATAAGTTAAGATAAACGTATCAAAAGGCTTCAATAACTAACTCTTTATCAATCCAATAATGTAAAACGAGTTAATTAAAAAAAATTGGGCAAGTGCGAGTCCGACTCGCGCATGAAGGGTTCCGTACCATAATCTATAACAAGTTGTATGGGAGCCCCCCGTAAATATTTATTTTATTTTATTTTTAGTATTTTTTGTTATAGCTGTAATAGAAATACATCACCTGTGAAAATTTCAACTGTCTAGCTATCACCGTTCTTGAGATACAGCCTGGTGACAGACGGACGGACGGACGGAGGGGCGGACGGACGGGCGGATGGACGGATGGACGGACGGACGGACGGACGGACGGACGGACGCTCAGCGAAGTCTCAGTAATAGGGTCCCGTTTTTACCCTTTGGTTACGGAACCCTAATTAACTTAACAATTAGGTACTAAATATAAATACAGAAAAAACGTAATTAAGAACACTCCAACTTAAGTTTAGCCGCCGTACAGTGCAACTCAAAGTGAACAAGTCGACATTATTACTTGTTTTTGTGACACTTTAGTTACTGTCGGACGTTTCGGGAGGGAAAAGGACGAGAAAGCCGAAGTGGGTCTCACGGTGAAGAAAGGTTAGCCGATCGATTTTTTCCTCTCTCTCTTTCTCTTTTTCTCTCTTTCTTTCTTTCTCTCTCTTTCTTCCTATCTTTCTTATTAAAAAGACGAAAAGGACGAGAAAGACCACTAAAAAGCCGAAGGATATAGTTGGTTCTGGTCACGGTGAAGAAAGGTAAGCGGATCGTTTTTTAGGGTTCCGTACCCTAAGAGTAAAAACGGGACCCTATTACGAAGCCTCCGTTGTCTGGCCGTCTGTCACCGGGCTGTATAACTGATCCGTGACAGCAAGACAGTTGAAATTTTCACAGATGATGTATTTCTGTTGCCGCTATAGCAACAAATACTATTCATGATAAAATTATAATAATTAAAGGGGGCTCCCATACAAAAATAGGTTTTTTTTTCATTATATTTTGTTCGACAGGCATTCTCTAATGAACCGTAATAGGTAGACAGTTCAAATTTTCACAGATGATGTATTATTTGATGATGATGATACAAAGATATCACAGCTCAAAGAAAACTTGAAATGAGTTACCTGGGGGACGAGACCGGGAATCGAACCCGGTACCTCTGAATTGCCGGTCCAGTGGGTTAACCACTTTGCTACCTGAACTCCAACCAACCTTTCTAATTTTTCCTTATGCTTTGTGTGTCGATCTTTGCATTGTTTATTTGAAAAGCTCTGCACCTTCAGCTTCCTTCCTTTCGCCTGGTTACGCATTTGAACATTTCTTTCTGGACGGGCAGTCCAGTGGGTTAACCTCTTCGCTACCCGAACTACAACCAACCTTTCGAATTTTTCCTTATGCTTTGTGTGTCGATATTTGCATTGTTTATTTGAAAGGTTTTTACACCTTAGCGACCTCTATGTGAATACGTTAATATTCACATCTTACCGCACTACTTTACAGCAGTGAACGAGCAAGCGAGAGAGGGCGCTGTTATTACTCATAGATTTATGAAACATGTAATGTCTCATTTTTAGGGTTCCGTACCCAAAGGGTAAAAACGGGACCCTATTACTGAGACTTCGCTGTCCGTCCGTGTCACCAGGCTGTATCTCAAGAACGGTGATAGCAAGACAGTTGAAATTTTCACAGATGATGTATTTCTATTGCCGCTATAACAACAAATAGTAGAGGCTTTATGACCCACGAGTACGAGTGAAATAAATGAAACTGAGTTTCTCCTCATTTAGACGACGTGGGTTGACTTAGAAGTTAGTCAACCCACGTCGTCTAAATGAGGAACTCTACTAGGAATTTGTAGGAATCACCTACAAAATCAACCGGCACATTCGGGGTGTAATTTGACGTCAATGATTTTTTTTTTATTTCTAGCGGCCGAAACAGTGTCACTATGATGAAGTTCTTATCATTGATCATTCTTATCATCGCTTTGTTGGTTTTGGTAGCTAATGGAGACCAGCCTTGCAGAATAATAGGACAATCGGTAAGTTAGATTTCAAAGAATATAACTATAAAAGATAGAATAAATTCAAGAAATTGATCATTATCTGCATCTAAGATAGTTTAACCCTTCAGGTGGCAGCGCCACCAGTTGCATGGCAGGAGAAGTGGCGCGTCTATTTTACAAGATTTACCGTTAAGTGGCAGGAACCGGAAGCCTGACCCAACGTCAAGTGGCAGAGATCCGGGAGCCGGACTGGACAAAACAAGCCGTTGGGTGGCAGGGTCCAGCTCCCGGACCCTGTGCGATGTCTTATTTCGGACCCGAAATAAAACCGTCAAACCTATATTTTGCTTGCTCACACTTGTAAGATGCATTCACCAATAAACAAGGACGACATTCACTAACGGTCGAATTGACGCGCAAAGCAAAGTTCGTTAGAAATTGCGTCATCTTCCCGACCCCCCTGACGCCCCATTACGCGTCGACCGCCGAGCCGTGAGCATTTTAAAAACCTTGTGGTTAGAAAATATTATATAGTGAGGTGTAATAAAAATGGTTATAAGTGTAAATAAATATATAGATTTGCCATTAAATTAGTTTTTTCTACGATTCACTGTTTTTTTTTATAATTATAGTTATTTTTATACATAAAGTGGTTAAAATTTAGTCATCTGACGATTGATTAAGACTATTAAAATTTCCATAAATGGAATGGCATTAATTTATATACAACAAATAAAGCATTTTATGATTGATCCAACGATATATAGTTTATACACGATGATTTTTAATCGGTGATCAGGAGTAGAAAAATATTAATATTTAACTAAAATTAAACTTAATACGCGAGGTCTCTCATAATTACCTCACTGTTAAATTAATTAAAAGTTAAAACATAATTAAAACTAATAACCACTAGATACACGGTCATCCTACATAAATTATTGAAGTACGTTACCTACGTCAAGTGTCATCGCTTTGGCGGGAAATTTTACGAAATTTTCTACGACTTTGTTTATGTAATGAAAATGACAATGACAAGTTATTACTCATATGGTCATTCCCATTAAACTATTAAAGAGGTTGTAAGCACACCGATGCAGATTAGTTCGGTGACAAGGAATTTAAGACAAAATTGGTTTCAAAATGGTTTCAAAATAAAAATTATCATAGAAAAATAAAAGTTTGTTTTCATGTAATTACGACTTCAACGTGACCGCCATCAATTACCGAGTAAGAAAAGTTGGTACCTGATCATCGTGTATACAACATCCATACATTTTTTTTGAGTAAAGATATTTTTTGTAACATGCGGAAATTCGCGATGAACACCCGTGGGAGGCCCGCCACTTAACGGTATATTTTGCCAAGATGGCTGTGCCACTTCTCCTGTCATGCAATCAGAAACCTTGCCACTCAACGGCTTGTTTTGTCAGGTCCGGCTCCCGGATGCCTGCCACTTGACGTGGGGTCCGGCTTCCGGTTTTTGCCACTCGAAGGGATAATTGTATCATTAAAGCTGAAATTCTTTTCTTCTTTCGGATCAATTTCATGAGTTGATTTTCTCTGCTTCATTTATACTCTCTAAAACTGAAATAATTAATTTTCACTAATTCTTAGTGCATATTCACTGTTTGTCACAGCTATAAGTATATACCACTTGAAAATAGTGAATACTCCCCGTTTGAATTTGTCAAAAATGAAGCTCAGTTCAGCTAGTTAATAGCTTTAAAGTATAAATATAATTAAAAACAACAATTATATTTTGAGATATTAGATATTTTTTAAACGTTTTTTCAACTCTATAATGTCACATGATATTTAAAATAAAATCGGTAAATCGGTTAAATTTTCTGTAATTTATTTTGAAAAATCACTTAACTAACAGTGAAAAATTGAGTCACTGTCAAAACAAGTGAAAAATTGACTATTTCATTTTTAGAGAGTAGATATTATACTCGTACATAAGTATTTACCAGATGCGAATTTCTAATAATTAATGTGTTTATGGTTACAGTGTAATCCGTTCAAAAGAGGGCAGTGTTGTAATCACATGACGTGTTCGATACTCAATTTTTTCTGCGTACTATAAAAGCTTAATCCATTGATTCCATGTATGTAGTAGAGAGGATCCATTACAAGACCGTCTCAATGAAATAAATAATTTTGAACTCTAAATAAAAAATGCCTATTTATTTACTGTCCTATCCTAACTTTGGTAAAAGATACTTGGGACATTCCTCACGCAAAAGACGAAAATGACATAAATTTCAAAATTTCCTGAAATAATTTCTAATTGAGTACTAATTATAGTTGAGTCTCTATGTAATTTAAATTTAATTTTTTTTTTTTTCCGCGCGAGATATCAAGCTATGTGCCTACTGACTTTACGTATATGCTTTCAAAGTAGCCATTATGCTACTACATTATCAGGCATCGGATATTCGGATCGATATTTACCTACACATTGGCGGCGGCTTTGTTATTCGGTCGTAGGTATTGGTATAGGCAGCTTTGTTTGACGTATGAGTGAGATAGCAATAGGATTTTGTCAACTTTAGGTAAATATCGATCCGAATATCCGATGCCTGTACATTATACAACGACGCGGTTGGCGCAGTTTGCGCAGTCGGCAGTCCTGGGTTCGAATCCCGGCAAGGGCAAATATTTGTGGGATGAAATCGAATATTTGTTCCTTTGACACGGATGTTGTCTACATATTATATGTTTTACTATGTACAATTTATATCGTCGTCTAGTACACATAGTACAAGTATTGCTTAGTTTGAGACTAGGTCGATTTGTGTAAGATTGTCCCTTAATATTTAATATTTATATGTTTATTTTTCATTAAGTTTCATTTGGTAGGCGTAACATTTGACTTTGACTTTTGGCTTTATTCAAAGTCTAGTCATATTGATAAAATGTAATAATAATAAAATAAAATAATAGACGCAAGCAACATACCTACCTTTATTTTCTAATATTGATATATTGTGTAGTATGCGAATATTTCAAGTTTACCTATTAGATACAGTTTGTTTTAATACTTAATCGCACAAAATACAGAAGTAAAACTACTACAAACTGGCGGACTTAATGCCATGAGGTATTCTCTACCAGTCAACCACAAAGCCAAACAGAGACATTATTGGTACGGGATGGATGTACAACAAAACGTGTATACACACGATGCAAATGTCGAAACGGGTCTCCTTCGCAATCCATAATATCGTATGTCCTAAAGTCAAATGCCATACCACATTTACTCTAAACACTTTTGACATATCAATCATTTGTCATAATGATTATTTGCCATAATGATCTTACATCCTAATGATCATAAACCATAATATTACATTACCTAATGCTCTAAATACCTAATATGTTTTGTACTAATCTATTAACACATAAAACTTACGAGTCATAATATACAAAACCATAAATCACATGTCCTAAAGTCAAATGCCATGATGATTACTTGCCATAATGATCATAAGCTATAATAACATTACCTAATATCCTACTTTAAGGCAGGTCAGACTTGGGTTAGGTTAGGTACGACGACGAGCGAAGCGAGGAGGAGTGTTAGGTTGAACTATGACCCTAACGAGCGAGCGAAGCGAGCGAGCCGCGCAGGTCCGACTTGGCTTACGATTCCTTACATTACCTATTTCACCTTAAGGCAGGTCCGACTTGGACAAATATCGAATTGGCTAAGCCCCGAAAACTGTAGGTTGGGTTATTGGCTGAACCCCGAAAACTGTAGGTTAGGTTAGGTTTGTATTGTGACCACGTATAGCGGAGCGAGCGAAGCGAGCGGAGCGTCAGACTTGCTGAACCCCGAAAACTATAGGTTAGGTTATTGGCTGAACCCCGAAAACTGTAGGTTAGGTTAGGTTTGTATTGTGACCACTTATAGCGGAGCGTCAGACTTGCTGAACCCCGAAAACTATAGGTTAGGTTATTGGCTGAACCCCGAAAACTGTAGGTTAGGTTAGGTTTGTATTGTGACCACGTATAGCGGAGCGAGCGGAGCGTCAGACTTGCTGAACCCCGAAAACTATAGGTTAGGTTATTGGCTGAACCCCGAAAACTGTAGGTTAGGTTAGGTTTGTATTGTGACCACGTATAGCGGAGCGAGCGAAGCGAGCGGAGCGTCAAAAGACTTGCTGAACCCCGAAAACTGAAGGTTAGATTATTGGCTGAACCCCGAAAACTGTAGGTTAGGTTAGGTTTGTATTGTGACCACGTACAGCGGAGCGTCAGACTTGCTGAACCCCGAAAACTATAGGTTAGGTTATTGGCTGAACCCCGAAAACTGTAGGTTAGGTTAGGTTTGTATTGTGACCACGTATAGCGGAGCGAGCGAAGCGAGCGGAGCGTCAGACTTGCTGAACCCCGAAAACTATAGGTTATAAAAATCGGAAGAATGAAAAATCGACATACATATATTCGGAGTTTTAAAACATTCGGAATTATGATTATAATTAGACACGTGATAATAATTAGGATAAGTAACTATTAAGACATATGATGATTATGGCAACTTGTATTAGGATATGTAACTGATAGGACACTTGATCATTAGTACTTAAGATAATAGTGCAAATAATCATTAGGATATTCAATATTAGGATGATCAATATTATGGCATTTACATTAGGATAAACGTTATTATGGCAAAAGATCATTATGACCACAGTTATTATGGAATTTACAAATAGGACAAAGGAAATTATGGATTCCAATATAGACCCGTCGAAACAAGCCTTACAGAGCTGTAACAGTTCAGTTACAGCCCTATAAGGCTGTAACTGACGGAGAGACAACGGATATGCACGGACAGACGGACGGACGGATAGACAACAGAGGTATAGTAATGCCCCGTTGAGGATACTTCCGCTTGTTAGAATTTCATTAAAAGAAGACTTAAATATAATATTTTTGGAGTGTTCTGCCTTTTCGCAGAATTATTTTTCTTCGAATGTTTGATTTCGCCAAATTTTCATTTTGCGGATTTTTTATTCCTTTGTCGTCAAACATTATTATGAAAAATTGCTTACAAACCGTAACTGGTGGATTTCTTTAAATCGAAAAATACAATTCAGATGTTTAGCCTGTTCATAAACACAGAGGACATGTTTAAAATAAATACTTTCCGGCTTAGGCTTGTATGAAATTCCTTTACAGTTCTCTCGAGTTGTTCCGCCCGAAACGTGATACTTCGAAGCCTGTTATAACGCACGTTATGAAGACATTTCATTGCATGTTTGAGAATATACATGATTTAGATTGATTAAAATAACAGGTAGACAACATAAAAAAAATTAGGCAAGGGTCTGTCGTCTCCGCATTTTCTTGAACATCATAAAAAATGTTTACAATGAAGCGAAAAATTGAAAAATGACAGAGCGATTGAATCTTTCAACCATTTTGATTCAATGGCTCTGACATCAGGTTCGGTGGTCCAGTTAGTAGGACGCCCGTAATGGCCCGGAAAGCTGTTGGAAACGCAGGTTCGAATCCTGTCAGAACCATTATTTTTTTAATTTTTTCGCTTCATTGTTAACATTTGGTTTACGTTAGCAGACGTTACTGCTTTAATAAACATAATTTATCATAAAAAAAAATAGTATTTTCTCAGTTCCCTATAATAAGGTGCACAGGAAACAATTACCAAATAAGTTAAGATAAACGTATCAAAGGCTTCAATAACTAACTCTTTATCAATCCAATAATGTAAAACGAGTAAATTAAAAAAAATTGGGAAAGTGCGAGTCCGACTCGCGCATGACGGGTTCCGTACTATAATCTATAACAAGTTGTATGGGAGCATTGGTAGCCCCCCGTTAATATTTATTTTATTTTATTTTTAGTAGTTTTTGTTATAGCGGCAATAGAAATACATCATCTGTGAAAATTTCAACTGTCTAGCTATCACCGTTCTTGAGATACAGCCTGGTGACAGACGGACGGACGGATGGAGGGACGGGCGGACGGGCGGATGGACGGACGGACGGACGGACGGATGGACGGACGGACGGACAGCGAAGTCTCAGTAATAGGGTCCCGTTTTTACCCTTTGGGTACGGAACCCTAATTAAATTAACAATTAGGTACTAAATATAAATACAGAAAAAACGTAATTAAGAACATTCCAAATCAAGTTTAGCCGCCGTACAGTGCAACTCAAAGTGAATAAGTCGACATTATTACTTGTTTTTGTGACACTTTAGTTACTGTCGGACGTTTCGGGAGGGAAAAGGACGAGAAAGCCAAAGTGGGTCCCAGTCACGGTGAAGAAAGGTTAGCCGATCGATTTTGTCTATAAATATATTACTTTCTCTCTCTCTATCTCCCCCTCTCTCTTTCTCTTTTTCTCTCTTTCTTCCTTTCTTTCTTATTAAAAAGACGAAAAGGACGAGAAAGACCACTAAAAAGCCGAAGGATGTAGTTGGTTCTGGTCACGGTGAAGAAAGGTAAACGGATCGTTTTTTAGGGTTCCGTACCCTAAGAGTAAAAGCGGGACCCTATTACGAAGCCTCTGTTGTCCGGCTGTCTGTCACCAGGCTGTATAACTGATCCGTGACAGCAAGACAGTTGAAATTTTCACAGATGATGTATTTCTGTTGCCGCTATAGCAACAAATACTATTCATGATTAAATTATAATAATTAATGGGGGCTCCCATACAAAAATAGTTTTTTTTTTCATTATATTTCGTTCGACAGGCATTCTCTAATGAACCGTAATAGGTAGACAGTTCAAATTTTCACAGATGATGTATTATTTGATGATACAAAGATATCACAGCTCAAAGAAAACTTGAAATGAGTTACCTGGGGGACGAGACCGGGAATAGAACCCGGTAACTCTGAATTTCCGGTCCAGTGGGTTAACCACTTCGCTACCCGAACTCCAACCAACCTTTCGAATTTTTCCTTATGCTTTGTGTGTCGATCTTTGCATTGTGTATTTGAAAGGTTTTTAAACCTTAGCGACCTCTATGTGAATACGTTAATATTCACATCTTACCGCACTACTTTACAGCAGTGAACGAGCAAGCGAGAGAGGGCGCTGTTATTTCTCATAAATTTATGAAACATGTAATGTCTCAATTTTTTAATGTGGGTACACCACAATTTTATATTAACCAAAGCTCAAAGAAAATTTGAAATGCGTAACCTGACGGAAGAGACCTGGAAAAATCAAATCACCGGTACCTCTGGATTGCCGGTCTAATAATTTATTTATTCAATAATATTTTTTTTTTGAATTATCAAATTTGAATTTTTGAAACAAGAATGGTATTTTGAAGAAATAAATTTACTTGAGCCAATTTATATTTTTTTTCTGCGTTCATATTCTTACTCAATTTAAATAATCAGATTATCACTTCGAACCAAAAATTGTATATAAGTGAATTTGCTAACTTCTAAGTCAACCCACGTCGTGTAAATGAGGAGAAACTCAGTTTCATTTATTTCACTCAGTACTCGTGGGTCATACGGCCTCTACTAGGAATTTGTAGGAATCACCTACAAAATCAACCGGCACATTCGGGGTGTAATTTGACCTCGATGATTTTTTTTTTATTTCTAGCGGCCGAAACAGTGTCACTACGATGAAGTTCTTATCATTGATAATTCTTATCATCGCTTTGTTGGTTTTGGTAGCTAATGGAGTCGAGCCATGCAAAATACACGGACAATCGGTAAGTTAGATTTCAAAGAATATAACTATAAAAGATAGAATAAATTCAAGAAATTGATCATTATCTGCATCTAAGATAGTTTACTTAATTGTATCATTAAAGCTGAAATTCTTTTCTTCGTTCGGATCAATTTCATGAGTTGATTTTCTCTGCTTCATTTATAGTGCATATTCACTGTTTGTCACAGCTATAAGTATATACCACTTGAAAATAGTGAATACTCACCGTTTAAATTTGTCAAAAATGAAGCTCACTAATGAATTAGTGGAATTTTATCTCTAAGTAAATCAGTGAGAATCCTATTGGTTGATTTAGTGGAATTTATTGTTACAAAACTGAAAAAAAAACACTAATAATTTCCACTGGTGAAATTAGTGAATTACAACTATTTATCATAGTGGATTTAACTGATTCAACCAGTAGTATTTGGTTGCTGCCTGGTCTCGAACACGGAACCTTGCGCTTACTAACCAATCACTCTATCCACTGTGCTGTTTAACCATCAGTACGAAATTATGTTGTATAGTTGTATTCTAGTGTTGTACAGTAGCCGGCAAACAACTTGAACCAGAATGGCGGATCTGCGCATATAAATTTGTACGTAAATCGGCTACTGCGCAGTCAAGGTCACGCTCAAGAAGTTTGCCGGCTACTGTAATTATATTTTTGATAAATAATTATTTGGTGAATTAAGTAACTTTCATTAAAATATTAAATACTTAATAAATATTAACAAAAGATAGTTAATAATTTATTAATATTATAAAAAATAATAAGATAGTAAATATTGTCATTTTTATTAAAAAAATAATTATTTTAGTTAATAGCTTTAAAGTAGAAATATAATTAAAAACAACAATTATATTTTGAGATGTGAGATATTTTTTAAACGTTTTTTCAACTCTATAATGTCACATGATATTTAAAATAAAATGGTAAAATATCTGCTACTTCATAGAGAAAATTACCTACTATTTCAATAGTAACAAATTCAAATCACTAATAAACTATGGAATTTTCACAGATTTTTCAGTGAAAAACACTAGAATTCAGTGAATTAAATTAGCTAAATCAATTAGTTAAATTTTCTGTAATTTATTTTGAAAAATCACTTAACTAACAGTGAAAAATTGAGTCACTGTCAAAAGAAGTGAAAAATTGACTATTTAATTTTTAGAGAGTAGATATTATACATAAGTATTTACCAGATGCGAATTTCTACTAATTAATGTATTTATGGTTACAGTGTAATCCGTTGCGAAGAGGGCAGTGTTGTAATGACATGACGTGTTCGTTTCTCTATGGTTCCTGCGTACTATAAAAGCTTAATCCATTGATTCCATGTATGTAGTAGAGAGGATCCATTACAAGACCGTCTCAATGAAATAAATAATTTTGAACTCTAAATAAAAAATGCCTATTTATTTACTGTCCTATCCTAACTTTGGTAAAAGATACTTGGGGCATTCCTCACGCAAAAGACGAAAATGACATAAATTTCCAAATTTCCTGAAATAATTTCTAATTGAGTACTAATTATAGTTCTCTATTTAATATGTAAAAAAAAAAATGAATATAAAACGGACTTTTTATTCACAATCACTAATTATGGACTAAACTTAGGGGAAGGGGGGGAGGGCAAAACGGGATACTTAAGGAAATATTAGGTTTTTTAGGACTAAAATACCATGATTTTTTTTATTTTAATTATATTTGAAACAATTAGAACGAATATTAGACTGTCGTTAGAATTTTTTTTTTATTTTTTGCGGGCAAAATTGGGTACTTAGCGCTTAAAAAAAGTGAAAAATAAAAATTTTACATATTGATCATCAGCTTCGACAGAATCAAATTTTTACTGACAATTGAGCTAAAAAAAACTAATTTCTGACCTAATAACTAAAAGCAGTTTATAAAAAAAAATATTTATAAACTTTCTAGTCTATAAAAAAATTTCTTACTGCATCACTACACAACGTTTGAATGTTTCAGTAGAATTCTTTTCAATTGAAAATAAAATAATAAATAAATATTAAATGACATTCAATGGCATTAAAAAAAACTGCACGCTTCTATTATCCGTGTGGACAGAAAAATTATTATCCGAATTTTCCTATTGCAATTTTTTTTAAGGATTTCTTTTTGTTGGCCTCTTCCACATCGTCAGTCTTTATTGGTAGTCAGCATCACAACATAGGATTTACCCAGAATTTTATTACAAAATCCTACTACGCCAGTGAATGACCTTACGGTTCCTATTTCACAATCACAGATGAATAATTTTGATATAAAAACATTCTCTGGTACTTTACACCTTCAGTATGCGGCTGCACGGCGTCAGGCAACTGTCGAAAAATTTCGTCAATACGATGGATTCTGTAAAAATTTTACTTCTCGTGATTTTCGGATTTTCGGCGATACATATCGATGGGTAAGTGCTAACATGACTCAGTATTAATAAGAAATAATCAAATGTATGAATAATTTATAAAATCTGCAGAGAGAACGACATTCACCTTGAACTCACCTTCTCATACTTACCGGACACCGACTACTGGAATTCGATGGTTCTTCATCGAGATAACCCGTGGTTAATCACAGAATTCCTACCTCAGCGAGATACCGGAGGGCGTTTTAATTGTTCGGAACCTGACCGAACTTCGTCACAAAATATATCGTCTACTATTCTGAATGGGTTTTTAGAAAGATGGTTTCTTGGTTCTTCCGACACTGAGAATTCTCTAAAACTCCAATTTCGTAGGAGTTGGTCAAGAATTGACCGCTGCATTACGAGGTTTGCTCAAATATATGAGTTTTCTGACTATTTGTCCAAGTCCTTCCAGTTGTATGAAAACTATAACATGCATGATATCTTACGCGAAGGGAATATTACTCTGGGAGGAACGCACACTTATCAAGAAATACCATATCGGATGCTGTTTCCAAGAGTAAAGGGGGAAGGAAACCAGTCCTCAGATGCTTATGGGATTATGTAAGTTTGTTGGTTCAGTATTCATTAGAATAATGATCAAGGTGAGTTGTGACAGAGAAGAGTTCAAGTTCCGAACTAACAAATGCGCTAGTAGTAAAAAGTTCCGGAAATCGATGTCACAACTCATCACTCTCTAAAAATGATATAGTGAAAGTGAATTTTTCACTTATTTCGACAGTGACTCAATTTTTCACTGTTAGTTCAGTGATTTTTCAAAATAAATTAGTGAAAATTTAACAAATTGAATTAGCTACTTTAATTCACTGAATGATAGTGTTTTTTACTAAAAATCTGTGAAAATTCACTAGTTTATTAGGGGTTGTAATTTGTCACTATTGAAATAGCAATTTTCACTATAAGCAGATATTTAACTGACTGATTTAGCCATTTTATTTTAAATATCATGTGACATTATAGACTTGAAAACACGTTTAAAAAATGTCTAACATCTCAAAATATAATTGTTCTTTTTAATTATATTTATACTTTAAAGCTATCAACTACAATAATTAGTTTTTTTAAATTATAAATTACAATATTTATTATTTTACTAGTTTTCATAATATTATTAAATAATTAATTATGTTTTGTTAATATTTATTAAGTATTTAACATTTTAATGAAAGTTACTTAATTCACAAAATAATTATGTATCGAAAATATAATTCCAACACTAGAATACAACTAAATAACATAATTTCGTACTGATGGTTAAACAGAACAGTGGATAGAGTGATTGGTTAGTAAGCTATAGGTTCCGTGTTCGAGACTAGGCAGCAACCAAATACTACTGGTTGAATCAGTTAAATCCACTGTGATAAAAAGTTGTAATTCACTAATTTCACCAGTGTTTGTGGAAATTATTAGTGTTTTTTTAACTTTTGTAACAGTGAATTCCACTAATTCAACCAATAGGATTCTCACTGATTTAATTAGAGATAAAATTCCTCTAATTCATTAGTGAGCTTCATTTTTCACCAATTTAAACAGTGAGTATTAACTATTTTCAAGTGGTATACTTATAGCTGTGACAAACAGTTAATATGCACTAAGAAATAGTGGAAATTCACTATTTCAGTTTTAGAGAGCATAGTTTCTCTTGATGTAGGGGAGAGTGGGGTACGACGGCGCTCTGGGGCACGATGGCCCCCCTCAAAAATTTGGTCAAAAAACTTTTTTTGGTTTTTCGTCAAATTATCATGAATTAGACGTATTTATGCATTTTTGGGTCAATCTACTATGACTGGGGTACAATGGCCCACTCAGAAAAACTTTGTCAGAAAAAATGTCACATTATCGTCAAATTATAAATTTATTCTATAGAATGATTTAATTTGCTGAAATTTAGAATCACACGAGTTATCTAAGGTTAAATGGACCACTCAAAAAAACTTGAAAAAGAACTATTTTCAACAAATTAATAAATCTTAAGGTTAAAAAAGTGACTTTTTATAAAAACTGTTAATTTTTTTCCAAGTCTAGAAAAAATGGTGCAATATCGACTCTTATTTAATAATTTCAAAAGCATGTTGAAAGATAAATTAACCTTTTCTATTAAAAAAGAATCGCGAACCATAAAATTATTTTGACCAATTAAATTGTCTTAAATCAAGCAAGAAATTTCTTCAACGTAATATTTCCAAGTCAAATTTGATGCGCAAACTTTTCTGCTTGATTAAATTTATTAAAATGATTTCCTTGGTTCAAGATTCTTTTTCTTAAATCAATTTAATTTGAATTTAGTAGTATATTCTGGACTACTAAAATAGTGACCACTATAGTCATTATTTCGATTTAAGAGAGTAGGTAAGATTAAATTCAACAACTATATATTCACATGACGCCCATATTCAACAGTGAAGAAAATTGTTTTGTACTTGTTAAAGGTGGTCCATCATACCTGAAAATATTTTTTTAAGTCATCATCATCGTCCTAGCCTTTGTCCCATATTGTAGAGAATGAATTCTCAATCGGGGTCGGCTGCCTAAATCCCAAGATGTGGCGTAGGCACTAGTTTTTACGCAAGCGACTGCCATCTGACCTTCCAACCCAGAGGGGAAACTAGGCCTTATTGGGCTTAGGTGGTTTCCTCACGATGTTTTCCTTCACCGAAAAGCGAGTGGTAAATATCAAATGACATTCCGTACATAAGTTCCGAAAAACTCATTGGTACGGGCCGGGTTCGAACCCGCGACCTCCGGATTGAAAGTCGCATGCCCTAACCACTAGGCTACCACCGCTTCTTAAAATATTTTTTTAAGTGAACTCTAAAAATATAAAGTTAGTAAGTACAAAAGAAAACAAAAATTGTTTCATCATTTCTTAGAGGGAGGCCTTTGTGCCTCAGAAAATATTTTTTTTTTTGAGGTTTGGCCAAATCTTCATAAATTTGTTCAATATAGGACGAAAGTAGGTTGACTTAAAGGTTAAAAGCCCTAAAAAATAATTACCTGCTTAGGGGTGCCGTCGTGCCCTACTCTCTCCTACGCTCAAGGTATTGGCCTTTACAGAATATAAACGAAATGATATTAAAAGAGATAACGTTATTCTTCAATACATCTTACAATCTGATCGATCCGATTCGGAATTATACTATGAAGGGAAGTGTCCGCCTGAGTTACCGATTTCTTTTAGATCTAAGGAAAAGATCACAGAAACTGTTGGGAACGTGGACTGTATGATTAATTGAAATAATAACTCATTTGAAGATATAATATCCCGCCAGGCAAGCGGGAGACCGTGAGATGTGGTCGCTTCGGAGTGTGAGTGGTAAGTGAGCTGTAGCTGGGGGCGCGGGGGTATTTGTGCCCGCGCCACTAGCGCTCGGCGTGAGTGCGCATCAACGCGCTTAAAACTAGGCCACGCCTCCGAATTGCCTCTTGGGTTCGTTTATTAATTAAGTAAACATTACACATTTTATTCACAGACATAGTACACATTAAAATAGGTAAGTAAAAACAAAGAGAATAAAAACGTTTATCTTAAAACTAACACACAAGACATAAATTCGGTAATAAGTAACACGTAAACAATAAATCAAATAATTAGCAATTAAACGGTAGAAAACAACACTTACGTACTATATTATAATTAAGAGATCGACATACGTGATTCTATACAACATATAGGGTTATTTCCCACAGTCTTCCCCCCGTGTGCGAACACCGTCTCCGAGTTTTTCTAGGAAATAACGATAAGTCTGGAGGCTGGGCGACGTATGGGTCCTGCGGCTGTGCGAACTTCCGTTACTCTCACATTGCCGTCGGGTCCTGGATAAGTCTTTATCACCTCGCCTCTAGGCCAAGTTCCGCGTGGCATTGTGCTATCGACTATGAGCACGATATCGCCTTCTTTTACGTTTGCGTGTGCGGATTGGCTCGGTCTAGCTCTCAGAGTAGGGCGGTATTCTTTGATCCAACGCTGCCAAAAATGGTCGGCTAAGCGCTGCGCTGTCTTCCAGGAGTTCGAGGTCAATACGACGTCCGAGAAAGCGCCAAAGGGCGACATAGCGTTGGAGCGACCCAGGAGAAAATGGTTGGGGGTAAGTGCTTCTTCATTGTTCAGCACGACAGGCGTAAGTGGTCGCGAATTGACGATGTGCTCGGCTTCCAGCAGTAGCGTGTGCAGCACCTCGTCATGAGGGTGCTTTTCTTTAAGGGTTACTCGTAGCGCAGTTTTGATGGAGCCTACGAGTCGTTCCCAAGCCCCGCCGGCGGAGGGGTTGCCAGGCGGGATTTTCTTCCACACGATCTGCTTATGCTCGGCGAACTGCTGCATGTCCGTCTCTATGTTGCGGAGAGCGTCTGCTATTTCACGTTCGGAGCCCACAAAATTGGTAGCGTTGTCCGAGTTTATTACGGTCGGAGTTCCGCGCCGAGCCATCATTCTTCTTAGTGACATGATCATGGACGAGGAGGAGAGGGAGCTCACGAGTTCGAGGTGTACGGCCCGGGTAGTTAGGCATGTGTACAAAGCTCCCCATCTCTTTTCGTGTCGTCGTCCGACCGTGACGGTCATTGGCCCGAAGAGGTCGCATGCAGTGGCTGTAAATGCGGGTTGATTAGCCATGAGCCTTTCTTTAGGTAAGTCGCCTAAGGGGGCCTTTGAGGGTGACCCCCTACGGGTACGACACCATTGGCATCGGTTGCATATAAATCTTAGCGCGCCTCTTAGCCCTATCACGTGATATTTTTGAGTGATTTCATTCATCACGGTGAAGTGGTTACCGTGGTTGAAAGTCACGTGATAGTGTTGTATCAGCAATCGGGTGAAGTCTTCTTTTGCGTGGAGAATCGGCGTGGCAGTATCTCGATCAATTCGCCCATCTAGCAGCAGGGTTCCGTGGCTGTCCATCTTCACGGCTAACTTGCTGAGCGCCGACTTCTTCGGTAAATTTCGCCCAGCCTCCAAGTGCTTTATCTCCTCGCTGAATGACGCCCGTTGACTTCGTTGAATGTTCAATAATTCAGCGATTTTCAAGTGATCATTTTTTATATCCGTTTCTGTATTCAATTTGAGCAATTTGGCTTTGAATACCTCGGCGGCTAGCAGTACGGTAGCAGTGGCCCTAATTAATCGCGAGTACTGTGAAAAACGCTCTACTAGCGGTAAGGACGGAAACAACGTAAGTGCCCTATCGCTAATGGAGGTTACGACCTTCTTAATGGGACGCTCTTCCCCGGTCGCGGGCAGCGTGCTACGTTCTGATTTGTCTATTTGCCAATTGGATTCGCTCTTTAGGATAAATTCGGCGGTTTTAGGGTATCTATCCTTGTGATAGTCTGCGTTCCTATCCTCAACATATAGGGCGGTTGCCGGGCTAGAGTTTGAGTCGAAAACTAATTGTTTCATTTTGAATTTTGAAAGCTCACTCTGTCCGTCTCCCTCCCTCCATAGGAAACGTAGACTATTCCCGTCTCGCTCTAACATGTCGATCTGAAGGAACATTTCCCTAATATCCGGATTTATTGCAATTTTTCCTTCGCGGAAACGCAGCGGTACACCGAATAACGCCTGTAACAGGCCCGGACCTGGGAGTACGTTACTTAAACATTTTTCAAATGACCTCCCAGCGTCCTCCGGCGATGGCGATTCCATTCTCTCTGCGTAGCCTTTAATAAGCAATTTATCTGCTTGCTTCTTGTACTCAGACTTTAAATTCGCGTCTTTACTCAATTTATTTTCGAGAGAGTGTAATCGCTTCAACGCCTGTGACTCGTTACTAGGTAAGGACTCGTCATTGCACTTCCATAAAAGGCCGGCCTGATACGTACTTTCATTTAACAACGGTTTGCAAGTCGCATCTAATGACTCTAACGCGCGTTGCTCAGGGCCGGACTTGGGCGGACGGTTTTCTACACCTAGTGATTCGACACTGACATGTTCTTTAATCACGTCAGCTATCTCGTTCCCGCTTACTTTCGCGGGACGCAAGTGGTTCACGACAAATGCGCGGTTACGGGGGACGTCATGGCTACCATGGAGTACCCATCCAATTTGGGTTAGGGAAGCCACTGGGAGGCCTATGTCTCCGCTTAAAATGCGACGAGAGGCCAGTAACTGCCAGTGATCTTGCCCTATAATCATGGTAGGAGCCGCCTTGTCGTAACATAACTCGTCTTCAATTTCGCGTAAATGTTCGCACTTGTTCACTATATCACGTGATACCTCTTGCGTCGCGAGATTGAGCTTATTAATTGTGTATGCGGACATTTTTCCTAGATGCCTACTGCATGCGCCACGGATGGAAAAACTTATTTTGCAGGACTCCTTATCCGATATCGAATTTCCGCCTATGCTTTCAATCGCGAGGATTTCCGTTTTCTCTCGCGGTGCTATGGCGTCAGCGACATGCCGTTCGATTAGGGATATGGAACTACCGTCATCCAGGAGCGCGGTCGTGTGGATGGTGCCCAAGGGGCCCGACAGCTCTACTGGGATGATTTTCAGGTAGGTATTCGCGCTACGCAAATGGTTAACTATTCCGTTAGTACTGCGCGAAGGAGTCGATTTAAGCATCAATCCGTGTAGCATTCTATGATGCCCTGATTCGCATTGATTAAAGCCGCAAGGTGTGTACTTGCATTTTACGGGGCGCTTATGATTGGAATCCAAGCAACGAAAACACAGCTTATGTGTTTTGATGGCTTCCCATCTTTTTTCTACTGACATTTTCACAAAATCTGCACATTTAATTATTGAGTGCTCACCGTTGCACAATATGCATTTAATGCCATTCGTAGGCGGGGAATTCGTCTGAGTATTGCGCTGGGATTCCATCACACGCGGCCGTTGGGCTTTTTTTTTATTGTTAGAGAAGTTATTTTTATTATTATTCGGCCTAGTGTTAACCTGCGCCACAGTATGTGGGAGATAATCATCGCAATCTGAATCTGATGAGTCGTAATTGAAGCTTGATACGTGCGAGTGGGACGGGCGGCGCTCTCTCGCTCCCTCACCGCGCATGCGCGGGGCGGGGCCGTGAGAGATCTCGTTCACGAGATTTACCGGCTGTCTAGCTCGCTGCCTACTGTGCGTTTTTCTTGTTGCTACACTAATGTCGTTTAGAAATTGCGACATGGCTACAAGACCTGGTACAGACTTATTATTGATTCTATATTTATTCCATTCATAACGCACTATCAGATTCATTTTGTCGATAATTTTATTTACTAATTCCGGCGCGTAAAGGAACTCGTTTTGGCGGAGAGCTTTAATAGTGGACACTACGTTAGCGACAGTTCCCGCGAATGCGGTAATGTTGCTATTATCCTCAGCTAAACGCGGCATGCGTTTTACGTTATGCATTTCCGCCAATACGATCTCCTCGGGATCGCCAAAATGCCGTTCTAATGCCTCTATTATTTCGTACGGATTCGACACGGTGTACATAATAGATTTTACAGCCAGCCGGGCTTCTCCGCGCAATGCCCTACGTAGCCTGCCTATGTTGCTTACGTCTGAGAATAGAGGCGAACTATCGTCGAATTCTGACCGAAATGCTATCCACTCGGCTATATTGCCGTCGAACGGCGTCAACTCGGGCACGTGTCGTTGAATGACCGGCGTGCTTTTACTACGATTGACGGCGTCGACTACCTTGTTAGATAACAATTCGAAGTCCCTATTCGCGAAAGCACTACGTTCGCGCTCCACTGGGGCTTCGCGCGGCGCGAAACTGGGCCCTATTGCCTGCATCGGACAGTCTATACGCTGTTGTTGCTGTACCCAACCTAACACACGCGTGTCCCTAGCAGTCGGCTCGATTGTCAATGGCACATTTGAATTGTTGGATGCCTCAATACGTGCAATTTCCAAGCGATTCTTCGCCGCCATTGACGCCCGTTTCGCTTGCTCTAATTCCGCGTTATGTAATTCTAATTCGGCCATTAAAACGGATAACTGCGGATTAACACTGCCTAAGGGCGCGCCTACCACAGTGCCCGATGCACTCCTACTATGTCTAGGTATATCGTGCTGAGGGGGACGTTCATGTAACGGAACGTCTAGATTCTGATCGGAATCGTAATTCACTGGGGGGCCTGCTGGCGGCGGCGCGGCGCCTTCTAACTGAATAACGTTCGCGGGATGTGCCGGTTCGTTCACTTTGCCACTGCTACCTAAACCACCACCGCTGGTGCCTTTGCTCCACGTATTTGTACTATCACTTGTTGTCAACCCGGGAGACGGTGTCGCTTCGTCCGTACGGACGCTTCGCGAGCGTAAATGGCGCACATATTCTTCGTCTGCTGACATGGTGATGCGCGGAACACACGGGGGGGGGGAACACTGAACCTAACACCTACGCGAGCGTTACGGGAGATTGACGTCACTGTAACGCTCGAGAACCTAAGTCCCTACGTTTTCTTCTTTATTCTTTCTTCTTTTCTTCTTTCTTCACGTGATTACCTCCACGCAAAGGACGCAAAACAAGTCTGCGTTTGGCACCGTTAGGTGCAGAAATGTATGCCCCAGCTAAAGCTGGCGGAACTGGACCAAGCCAGACCAAGCGACTAAAGTCGCCGAATTAAGGAACCGAAGCCGAAGCCTCTCAAAATTCCCGGGGTCGAGCAAGCTCTTCCCCTAGTGAGACAGTTGCCCTAAGGCCACAAGAGACAGTATGATGCACGCCGCACGACGCGCAGGCTCTTGAGGTGATCTTCTAAATGGGCAGGAGCTCTTCGTAAACAGGAATCTTGAGGCTTCGTTTTTTCACAGGTATCTCTTCATAATAGACAGGAATCTCTTCAATATTGGACCGCAATCTTGAAATTTCTTTCTTGACAGGAATTTCTTCAATATTAGACGGCGACCTTGAGATTTCTTTCTTGAGACTTCTTTATTGTGGCTTCTGGCTTCTTTGGACGCTTGGTGCTGCTTCTTCTTTATTGATCCGGATCTCGAAGTACCATTGTTGGGAACGTGGACTGTATGATTAATTGAAATAATAACTCATTTGAAGATATAATATCCCGCCAGGCAAGCGGGAGACCGTGAGATGTGGTCGCTTCGGAGTGTGAGTGGTAAGTGAGCTGTAGCTGGGGGCGCGGGGGTATTTGTGCCCGCGCCACTAGCGCTCGGCGTGAGTGCGCATCAACGCGCTTAAAACTAGGCCACGCCTCCGAATTGCCTCTTGGGTTCGTTTATTAATTAAGTAAACATTACACATTTTATTCACAGACATAGTACACATTAAAATAGGTAAGTAAAAACAAAGAGAATAAAAACGTTTATCTTAAAACTAACACACAAGACATAAATTCGGTAATAAGTAACACGTAAACAATAAATCAAATAATTAGCAATTAAACGGTAGAAAACAACACTTACGTACTATATTATAATTAAGAGATCGACATACGTGATTCTATACAACATATAGGGTTATTTCCCACAGAAACTAAGCCCTCGTTGATGAGGTATGATAATCCGTTCGAGAAATATCCAACCATTCGGTAAGTTTCCGAGGTTTGAAGTTCTTTTCTGCGGCTGTTGGAAATCTTGTGTATTTCAGAGAGGATCAAAATGGTTATTACTATTTTATTACAAGGACACCTACCAGCAGAATGTCCTGACCAATATTCCACCAAATGTCATGAGCGGAAGTATCCGTGGGTCGTATTCGCATTTTCTTTCGATTTCGAACGCTACATAGAGTTTCCATGCAAAGAGACTCCTATCAGCCCCCATAATTTCAAAAAGTTCAACATCACCACTTTGTCGTCCATCAAGAATGAAATTGTAGATAAATGGGGTACGCGACATAATTTGGGAAATGATACTGAAGAACAAGCTCTGGCTGAATATTGGAACGAATACGGGCAATGCGCCACTTACTTCAAAGGTATCGACACCGAACTTGAGTTCTACAAAAAGTCTCTTGAATTATTCGATAAATACAACATGGATACGATCCTGCAGAAATCTAATATTTTTCCGTGGAAGAATTACACTTATCAAGAATTATCCGATGCCCTTTTCAAGGGCATGAATGGCACTGAGGTTTTACTCGGATGCTCGTCTGTCGAGGTAAGTGATCCGATTGATTCTGTTACTCAATTCCTATAAATTTAAAACAATTTCTCGATTTCCGAATAAACCGGACTTTAAAATTCTGTCAAGCATCGGAATTTTCTTCGACCGATTTTTCAATCCTACCATTTGAAATTCGCAGTTATTATGGCAACCATCATTTTTGCCAACATGGTCAATTGATCTTATACCAAGACTTTACTGATTACATTGATCGAAAACGACAACAACGAAAATGAGGATTTGAAGTAAATTCCTGTTAGAGTTTCACGTTCGTTAAAGTTTTCAGGATATAATTGTTTAAGTTGAAAGGATATTCTTCTACCAACTTCTAACTGATAAATGAGATTTCTGGGTTTTAGAACGTATTTCTAATGTCATCGGTGCTTAGTTTTTCTCACTGTTTTCTACCAAAACACGCATGGGGGAATGAACATGTATGGTTAGAATGAAAAGAAGTAGCACCTTTAACGGATGGTCTTGGACTGAGTGAAATCTTAACGAGAATCGACTGTACAGTCATTAACTGGAAATATTTCTGAAATTAAATAATTGATCATGACATAAACTAACCGTAGGTTTCCTTTTATATGATAATAACAATAAAATTTGTATATTCGTTTTATTTTAGTAACAAATTGAATAATTGTAGCCCAAATCACTGTATTTTACCCTGAAGATATATCGCGTGCCAAATGCCAAAAGGGCGTATAAGTACAAAAATTATACGCCCTTTTGGCTTTTCCAATGCCAAAAGGGTATATATTTTTTTTTGTTGCCAATCGCTTTGCAAACATTTTCTGAGCCTAAAAACGACAAAAAAAAATCCATTGCCCAAAAGGGCGTATGTCTCGAATTATACGCCCTTTTGGCTTTAGGACATTGAAAATTTAGTATCCTAAGGCCAAAAGGGCGTATAATTTCTAGATATACTCTTTGTAATTTTTGGACAATATTTTTTCCATTTTTAGGCAATGGAAATGTTTACTCAACTATTGGCGACAAAAAAAATTTATACGCCCTTTTAGCTTTAGAACACCAAAAATTTAGTGGCCTAAAGCCAAAAGCGGCGCCGCCGCGGCATTTTCGCCAGCAGCGGGATGCGCACGCGTCAGGCTAAAAACGCTCCCACCAATCGGGCACTGTCGCTCTTGAATGAACTGGCCATCCAAAGCCCTGAGGTCGACGTCTTTCACGACTCACCTAGCTATTTTTGCAGAGCTGTATGTATGTTTTTAAGTAATTTTAATGATATGTAAATAGTGATAAAGTAAAATTATGTACTTCCTTAGTCTAATTAATAATAATATGTATTTGTGTAGCATGTAAGCGTTTTGGTGTGTAACTGTGAGCTTGTGTGTATAATTTAATAAACAATAAACAATAAAAGGGCGTATATTTTACAAGTTTTTTGCTGATTTTTACGTTTCAAGTTTTTTTAAGGCCATTGCCCATCCACTTTGATCGGTTAGTAATTTGTATGTATTGTTTACTAATTTCGCACTGGCCACTACATTTCCTTTGCTGTTGATTACTGAACAGCCATATTTGTCAAATTCTACTTTGTTTCCATTCATAATCATTTTACTGACAGAAAGTAGGTTTGTGGATAACTCAGGGATATACAATACATTGTTTACCTGTATATTGTCATACTGTCCCGTTTTCTCATTTGGTACTCTGATGGTAACTGTGCCACAGCTTTGTACGCGAAGTACTTTATTATTAGCAATCCTGATGGTTTTTACAGGCGGTGCTGTTTGACATTCAAGCCATTCCTCATGCATTGTCATATTAGCTGAGGCGCCCGAGTCTATGTACCAGCTGGTGGCATCATTGACAGTTGAAGCTGAAAAAGCAGCAACAAAACCATTCTTCTCACTCTTTGCTTCCTTTTTGTTATTTTTAAACCAACAATATTTCCCTAAATGGCCATAATTGTTGCAATTGAAGCAACGTGGACCTCTTGGCCTCTCTGAGGAATTTTGTTTACTTTTGTTATAGTGATTTGGGTTTTTATATTTCTTTGTTTTTGCATAAAAAGCTGTAGTAGTATCTGATCCTTTTACCTCCTGTAATAACTTGGTTTTGATCTGATCTGCACTAATTTTTATGCCTGAGCTCTCGATACCCATAATCATAGGCTTGTACTCGTCGGGCAATCCGGCCAACATAAGAGTCCCGAGCCATTCATCATCGACGCTAAAACTTATATTTCTCAACTTGTGTGCTGCCGACATAATTTTGTTTATATAATCTTCAATGTTTGCGCTTGTTTCTAGGTTTGTATTTATTAAATCTCTTAGAAGCCCAACTTTCCTGAGCAGGCCCGAGTCTTCAAACGCTCTACACAAATTGTCCCATACTTCCTTTGCTGTTGTAGCTTCTTGAACATGAACATATAATTGGGCATCAATAGACAAAATTATTTTCGATCTGGCTTTGACATCTTTCTTTTTGTCGGAACATTCCGCCATTGTTACACATTCATATAAATCTTCATGTTGCAAATATGCTTCCATCGCAAATTTCCAAGTTGAAAAATTGTCTCTTCCGACTAATTTTTGGATTGATAACGTGTTCATAGCCATATTTTTGCGTTTTCATAGAAACCTGAAAATATTTTGGAAGATATGTTTTTTTACGCGAAAGTGAGGTTATACTATTTTTATTTTACGATTTCCCTGAAACTACAACTGAATTCTCAAAAACTATAACAGGTAGGGACAGCCCATAACCTGAAAAACCTGCGGTGCAACTAAATTAAAACAATTTCAAAAGATATATAGATAGATAGATTTTTTATTTGTAATAATCATACACTGTCAATTAATCTAAGCTATAACACAATCATAGCCATTATTATTATTACATATAAAATAAATTAAATTAAGTATTCTTATTTTACATTTGGTATACATATATGTCAAGTACCAACAAGTCAAGTGTTACAAATAATTAAATTTATATTAATAATTGAGATTAAGTAGTTAAAAATTATATTGAATAACATGTCAAAATGATGGTAAGATTTTAAAATTAAAAATTAGGTAATAATTATTATAAAATTTCAATAAAAATATTATTATTTAGTCATCCAAGAACTCATTTATAGAGTAATAAGCCTTCTTAGTGCATAAAATTTTGAGTTTATGGGTGAACGCGCGCTCATTTGGTGAAGCCCTAATCTCTTCAGGCAGTTTGTTATAAATACGCGCTCCCATAATGCCCAGGGATTTACCTGTCTTTTGTAGTCTATGTGCAGGAACGGCAAGCGCTGGTTTCCTTCTGGCAGAGTAGCTCTTGCTGATAGGGAATTCACTCAAGTTCTTCCTCACATATTTACTGACTTCAAATATGTAGAGAGAAGGCACTGTCATCACCCCCAGGTCAACAAAGAGCTGTTGTGCCGGCTCATCTTGAGGAACACGGTACATGAGGCAGATCACCTTTTTTTGGAGAATGAACGGACGGTCCCTATCTGCTGCCAGTCCCCAAAGGTCGATGCCACATATTAAGTGTGTGTGGAAATAAGCATAATATGCAGTCAGGAGGTTTTGCACTGTCAGGGTTTGCCTTAGGCGAGATATGGCATAGTATAGGCAGAGTTCAGCTTAGCACATAGTGTATTAATGTGCTCAGACCACTGCAGACTACTATCGAAAGTGAAACCAACATAGCGAGCATATGGTACAGATTCTATTTGATTTCCGCTATACTTAGATAAATACATATTCCTATAGGATATACATACAATATATATATATACATATAAATAAATACAGATGAACAAAGTAATCAGATAAGCTATAAGTTCACATTTCTGCGAACAAATAGATGACATAAAGCTTTTTTGAAAGCAAACTTGTTCGGGACTTGCTTGATTTTGAGGGGAAGGCGGTTCCAAAGGCGAGACACTTGGACGGTAAAAGCTATCACCGTTCTTGAGATACAGCCTGGTGACAGACGGACGGACGGACGGACGTACTGACAGCGAAGTCTCAGTAATAGGGTCCCGTTTTTACCCTTTGGGTACGGAACCCTAAAAATGAACTGCAAGAAGGCTTGTAAAATTAAACGAGATCATGTATAAACGGTTTTATTTAAATTAAATACATTTTAACGGTATGTATACAAGTGCATTTAGGAAACATTACTCATCTTTACTGTAGGAAATCATAAACCAATTTGTCAAATGAAGTTTTATAGAAATTCTGCCAGTATTTTTTGGTGATGACGACTTCCGACGTCCAGGAGTTCCTCTAAAGGAACGCTTCCTCAATTCAGCGTAGTGCAGACTATGCCTTTATATTTCAGTCCATTATCCTCGCAAACTGCTCTACAGGCTGCCTCCGTCTCCGTATCATCAGCATCCCTTGTTGCATCCCTTCCGTCGTGTTCTCCTTCCCCCCATATCTCTTCCGCGTGTCTAAGCGGTCGTCGAGTCGGCCTGGTCCGTTTGGGTGCTTTAATGATATCACCCGCTACCTCTGACACTACCAACGAGACACAGATCAGTAAAAATAGCGTTAATTTGTTCATTTTCGGTTTCCGCGTTCACAATTGTAGTGTTCTGATGGCGTGTGTTTTTGTATTTATATGTTGGTATTGCCTTATTGTTTATCTTATTGATAAGGGGTAAATTATGAAGCCTGTTGTGGTACGTTTTCTCATTACACGTTTTTGTTGCATTCGTTATCAGTATTACAGGTTTGTGTACTGGTATTTTGACGTTTCCAATTGCGTATATCCGCGCGAGATATCAAACTGTATACCTACTGACTAAACGTATTATGCTTTTAAAGTAGCCATTATGCTACTACATTATACAACGACGCGGTTGGCGCAGTTTGCGCAGTCGGCGGTCCTGGGTTCGAATCCCGGCAAGGGCAAATATTTGTGGGATGAAATCGAATATTTGTTCCTTTGACACGGATGGTGTCTACATATTATATGTTTTACTATGTACAATTTATATCGTCGTCTAGTACACATAGTACAAGTATTGCTTAGTTTGAGACTAGGTCGATTTGTGTAAGATTAATTGTCCCTTAATATTTAATATTTATATGTTTATTTTTCATTAATTTTCATTTGGTAGGCGTAACATTTGACTTTGACTTTTGGCTCTATTCAAAGTCTAGTCATATTGATAAAATGTAATAATAATAAAATAGAATAATAGACGCAAGCAACATACCTACCTACATTTTCTAATATTGATATACTCGTATTGTGTAGTATGCGAATATTTCAAGTTTACCTATTAGATACAGTTTGTTTTAATACTTTATCGCACAAAATACAGAAGTAAAACTACTACAAACTGGCGGACTTAATGCCATGAGGTATTCTCTACCAGTCAACCACAAAGCCAAACAGAGACATTATTTGGTACGGGATGGATGTACAACAAAACGTGTATACACACGATGCAAATGTCGAAACAAGCCTTACAGAGCTGTAACAGTTCAACAACAACAACACACAACAACGACAACGGATATGCACGGACAGACGGACGGACGGATAGACAACGGAGGTATAGTAATGCCCCGTTGAGGATACTTCCGCTTGTTAGAATTTCATTAAAAGAAGACTTAAATATAATATTTTTGGAGTGTTCTGCCTTTTCGCAGAATTATTTTTCTTCGAATGTTTGATTTCGCCAAATTTTTATTTTGCGGATTTTTTATTCCTTTGTAGTCAAACATTAGTTATTATGAAAAATTGCTTACAAGCCGTAACTAGTGGATTTCTTTACTCCTTTAAGTATGTGTATTTTAATAGTACATTACTGCAGACGCCGGGTGAAAAGGGTTTTCCAGGTAGGTATAGACGGCCGACCGTAGGGAGCCCAGATAAGTGATATGAAGCCGGCAAGCCCTTTTCACGGTTAGGCATGTATAGTGCTTTTTTCAAACATATGCAATGAAATAAAAAAAATTGGGCAAGTGTTAGTCCGACTCGCGCATGAAGGGTTCCGTACCATAAAACAAGTTTGTTGTATGGGAGCCCCCCTTAAATATTTATTTTATTTTATTTTTAGTATTTGTTGTTATAGCGGCCTGGGGGACGAGACCGGGAATCGAACCCGGTACCTCTGACACTACCAACGAGACACAGATCAGTAAAAATAGCGTTAATTTGTTCATTTTCGGTTTCCGCGTTCACAATTGTAGTGTTCTGACGGTGTGTTTTTTCGTATTTATATATTGTTATTGCCTTATTGTATTATCTTATTGATAAGGGGTAAATTATGAAGCCTGTTTTCTCATTACACGTTTTTGTTGCATTCGTTATCAGTATTACAGGTTTGTGTACCTACTGGTATTTCGACGTTTCCAAATGCATATATCCGCGCGAGATATCAAGCTATATACCTACTGACTAAACGTATATAATTTCAAAGTAGCCATTATGCTACTACATTATCAGGCATCGGATATTTGGATCGATATTTACCTACACTTTGGCGGCGGCTTTGTTATTCGGTCGTAGGTATAGGCAGCTTTGTTTGACGTATGAGTGAGATAGCAATAGGATTTTGTCAACTTTAGGTAAATATCGATCCGAATATCCGATGCCTGTACATTATACAACGACGCGGTTGGCGCAGTTTGCGCAGTCGGCGGTCCTGGGTTCGAATCCCGGTAGAGGCAAATATTTGTGTGATGAAATCGAATATTTGTTCCTGAGTCATAGATGTTATCCATATTATTTGTATTATTATGTATATCGTCGTCTAGAACACATAGTACAAGTATTGCTTAGTTTGAAACTAGTTAGGTCGATTATCCCTTAATATACAATATTATTTTATATATTAAATTTTCATTGAGTTTGTTTCGATAGGCGTAACATTTGACTTTGACTTTTGGATCTATTCAAAGTCTAGTCATATTGTTAAAATGTAATAATAATATAATAATAAAATAATAGACGCAAGCAACATACATTTTCTAATATTGACATATTGTTAGTATTTATGCGAATATTTCAAGACCTATTAGATACAATTTATTTATTTATTTAAACTTTATTGCACAAAATACAGAAGTAAAAGTACAAATGGTGGACTTAATGCCATGAGGCATTCTCTACCAGTCAACCACAAGGCCAAACAGATACATTATTGTTGCGGGTTGGATGTACAATAAAACGTGTATACACACGATGCAAATGTCGAAACAAGCCTTACAGGGCTGTAACAGTTCAGTTACAGCCCTATAAGTCTGTAACTGACGGAGAGACAGGCGGATGCATGCACAGACAAACAGGCGGATAGACGGACGGACGGATAGACAACGGAGGTAAAGTAATGCCCTGTCGGGGATAGTTCTGCTTGCTAGAATTGCATAAAAAAAACTTAAATATAATATTTTTGGAGTGTTTCGCCTTTAAGCAGAATTATTTTTCGGATTTTTTATTCCTTTGTAGTCAAACATTATTATGAAAAATTGCTTACAAACCGTAACTGGTGGATTTCCTTACTCCTTTAAGTATGTGTATTTTAATAGTACATTACTGCAGACGCCGGGTGAAAAGGGTTTTCCAGGTAGGTATAGACGGCCGACCGTAGGGAGCCCAGATAAGTGATATGAAGCCGGCAAGCCCTTTTCACGGTTAGGCATGTACCTATAGTACTTTTCTCAAACATATGCAATGAAATAAAAAAAATTGGGCAAGTGCTAGTCCGACTCGCGCATGAAGGGTTCCGTACCATAAAACAAGTTTGTTGTATGGGAGCCCCCCTTAAATATTGATTTTATTTTATTTTTAGTATTTGTTGTTATAGCGGCAATATAAATACATCATCTGTGAAAATTTCAACTGTCTAGCTACCACCGTTCTTGAGGTAGGTACAGCCTGGTGACAGACGGACGGACGGACAGCGAACTCTCAGTAATAAAAATACACCACATACAAAATTACAATTCAGATGTTTAGCCTATTCATAAACACAGAGGACATGTTTAAAAAAATTGCTTTCGGGCTTAGGGTTGTATGAAATTCCTTTACAGTTCTCTCGAGTTGTTCCGCCCGAAACGTGATACTTCGAAGCCTGTTATAACGCACGTTATGATGACATTTCATTGCATGTTTGAGAATATACATGATTTAGATTGATTAAAATAACAGGTAGACAACATAACAAAAAGATAGGCAAGGGTCTGTCGTCTCCGCATTTTCTTGAACATCATAAAAAATGTTTACAATGAAGCGAAAAATTGAAAAATGACAGAGCGATTGAATCTTTCAACCATTTTGATTCAATGGCTCTGACATCAGGTTCGGTGGTCCAGTTAGTAGGACGCCCGTAATGGCCCGGAAAGCTGTTGGAAACGCAGGTTCGAATTCTGTCTGAACTATTATTTTTTTAAATTTTTCGCTTCATTGTAAACATTTGGTTTAGGTACGTTAGCAGACGTTACTGCTTTAATAAACATAATTTAGGTATCATAAAAAAAATGTATTTTCTCAGTTCCCTATAATAAGGTGCACAGGAAACAATTACCTAATAAGTTAAGATAAACGTATCAAAAGGCTTCAATAACTAACTCTTTATCAATCCAATAATGTAAAACGAGTTAATTAAAAAAAATTGGGCAAGTGCGAGTCCGACTCGCGCATGAAGGGTTCCGTACCATAATCTATAACAAGTTGTATGGGAGCCCCCCGTAAATATTTATTTTATTTTATTTTTAGTATTTTTTGTTATAGCTGTAATAGAAATACATCACCTGTGAAAATTTCAACTGTCTAGCTATCACCGTTCTTGAGATACAGCCTGGTGACAGACGGACGGACGGACGGAGGGGCGGACGGACGGGCGGATGGACGGATGGACGGACGGACGGACGGACGGACGGACGGACGCTCAGCGAAGTCTCAGTAATAGGGTCCCGTTTTTACCCTTTGGTTACGGAACCCTAATTAACTTAACAATTAGGTACTAAATATAAATACAGAAAAAACGTAATTAAGAACACTCCAACTTAAGTTTAGCCGCCGTACAGTGCAACTCAAAGTGAACAAGTCGACATTATTACTTGTTTTTGTGACACTTTAGTTACTGTCGGACGTTTCGGGAGGGAAAAGGACGAGAAAGCCGAAGTGGGTCTCACGGTGAAGAAAGGTTAGCCGATCGATTTTATCCTCTCTCTCTTTCTCTTTTTCTCTCTTTCTTTCTTTCTCTCTCTTTCTTCCTATCTTTCTTATTAAAAAGACGAAAAGGACGAGAAAGACCACTAAAAAGCCGAAGGATATAGTTGGTTCTGGTCACGGTGAAGAAAGGTAAGCGGATCGTTTTTTAGGGTTCCGTACCCTAAGAGTAAAAACGGGACCCTATTACGAAGCCTCCGTTGTCTGGCCGTCTGTCACCGGGCTGTATAACTGATCCGTGACAGCAAGACAGTTGAAATTTTCACAGATGATGTATTTCTGTTGCCGCTATAGCAACAAATACTATTCATGATAAAATTATAATAATTAAAGGGGGCTCCCATACAAAAATAGGTTTTTTTTTCATTATATTTTGTTCGACAGGCATTCTCTAATGAACCGTAATAGGTAGACAGTTCAAATTTTCACAGATGATGTATTATTTGATGATGATGATACAAAGATATCACAGCTCAAAGAAAACTTGAAATGAGTTACCTGGGGGACGAGACCGGGAATCGAACCCGGTACCTCTGAATTGCCGGTCCAGTGGGTTAACCACTTTGCTACCTGAACTCCAACCAACCTTTCTAATTTTTCCTTATGCTTTGTGTGTCGATCTTTGCATTGTTTATTTGAAAAGCTCTGCACCTTCAGCTTCCTTCCTTTCGCCTGGTTACGCATTTGAACATTTCTTTCTGGACGGGCAGTCCAGTGGGTTAACCTCTTCGCTACCCGAACTACAACCAACCTTTCGAATTTTTCCTTATGCTTTGTGTGTCGATATTTGCATTGTTTATTTGAAAGGTTTTTACACCTTAGCGACCTCTATGTGAATACGTTAATATTCACATCTTACCGCACTACTTTACAGCAGTGAACGAGCAAGCGAGAGAGGGCGCTGTTATTACTCATAGATTTATGAAACATGTAATGTCTCATTTTTAGGGTTCCGTACCCAAAGGGTAAAAACGGGACCCTATTACTGAGACTTCGCTGTCCGTCCGTGTCACCAGGCTGTATCTCAAGAACGGTGATAGCAAGACAGTTGAAATTTTCACAGATGATGTATTTCTATTGCCGCTATAACAACAAATAGTAGAGGCTTTATGACCCACGAGTACGAGTGAAATAAATGAAACTGAGTTTCTCCTCATTTAGACGACGTGGGTTGACTTAGAAGTTAGTCAACCCACGTCGTCTAAATGAGGAACTCTACTAGGAATTTGTAGGAATCACCTACAAAATCAACCGGCACATTCGGGGTGTAATTTGACGTCAATGATTTTTTTTTTATTTCTAGCGGCCGAAACAGTGTCACTATGATGAAGTTCTTATCATTGATCATTCTTATCATCGCTTTGTTGGTTTTGGTAGCTAATGGAGACCAGCCTTGCAGAATAATAGGACAATCGGTAAGTTAGATTTCAAAGAATATAACTATAAAAGATAGAATAAATTCAAGAAATTGATCATTATCTGCATCTAAGATAGTTTAACCCTTCAGGTGGCAGCGCCACCAGTTGCATGGCAGGAGAAGTGGCGCGTCTATTTTACAAGATTTACCGTTAAGTGGCAGGAACCGGAAGCCTGACCCAACGTCAAGTGGCAGAGATCCGGGAGCCGGACTGGACAAAACAAGCCGTTGGGTGGCAGGGTCCAGCTCCCGGACCCTGTGCGATGTCTTATTTCGGACCCGAAATAAAACCGTCAAACCTATATTTTGCTTGCTCACACTTGTAAGATGCATTCACCAATAAACAAGGACGACATTCACTAACGGTCGAATTGACGCGCAAAGCAAAGTTCGTTAGAAATTGCGTCATCTTCCCGACCCCCCTGACGCCCCATTACGCGTCGACCGCCGAGCCGTGAGCATTTTAAAAACCTTGTGGTTAGAAAATATTATATAGTGAGGTGTAATAAAAATGGTTATAAGTGTAAATAAATATATAGATTTGCCATTAAATTAGTTTTTTCTACGATTCACTGTTTTTTTTTATAATTATAGTTATTTTTATACATAAAGTGGTTAAAATTTAGTCATCTGACGATTGATTAAGACTATTAAAATTTCCATAAATGGAATGGCATTAATTTATATACAACAAATAAAGCATTTTATGATTGATCCAACGATATATAGTTTATACACGATGATTTTTAATCGGTGATCAGGAGTAGAAAAATATTAATATTTAACTAAAATTAAACTTAATACGCGAGGTCTCTCATAATTACCTCACTGTTAAATTAATTAAAAGTTAAAACATAATTAAAACTAATAACCACTAGATACACGGTCATCCTACATAAATTATTGAAGTACGTTACCTACGTCAAGTGTCATCGCTTTGGCGGGAAATTTTACGAAATTTTCTACGACTTTGTTTATGTAATGAAAATGACAATGACAAGTTATTACTCATATGGTCATTCCCATTAAACTATTAAAGAGGTTGTAAGCACACCGATGCAGATTAGTTCGGTGACAAGGAATTTAAGACAAAATTGGTTTCAAAATGGTTTCAAAATAAAAATTATCATAGAAAAATAAAAGTTTGTTTTCATGTAATTACGACTTCAACGTGACCGCCATCAATTACCGAGTAAGAAAAGTTGGTACCTGATCATCGTGTATACAACATCCATACATTTTTTTTGAGTAAAGATATTTTTTGTAACATGCGGAAATTCGCGATGAACACCCGTGGGAGGCCCGCCACTTAACGGTATATTTTGCCAAGATGGCTGTGCCACTTCTCCTGTCATGCAATCAGAAACCTTGCCACTCAACGGCTTGTTTTGTCAGGTCCGGCTCCCGGATGCCTGCCACTTGACGTGGGGTCCGGCTTCCGGTTTTTGCCACTCGAAGGGATAATTGTATCATTAAAGCTGAAATTCTTTTCTTCTTTCGGATCAATTTCATGAGTTGATTTTCTCTGCTTCATTTATACTCTCTAAAACTGAAATAATTAATTTTCACTAATTCTTAGTGCATATTCACTGTTTGTCACAGCTATAAGTATATACCACTTGAAAATAGTGAATACTCCCCGTTTGAATTTGTCAAAAATGAAGCTCAGTTCAGCTAGTTAATAGCTTTAAAGTATAAATATAATTAAAAACAACAATTATATTTTGAGATATTAGATATTTTTTAAACGTTTTTTCAACTCTATAATGTCACATGATATTTAAAATAAAATCGGTAAATCGGTTAAATTTTCTGTAATTTATTTTGAAAAATCACTTAACTAACAGTGAAAAATTGAGTCACTGTCAAAACAAGTGAAAAATTGACTATTTCATTTTTAGAGAGTAGATATTATACTCGTACATAAGTATTTACCAGATGCGAATTTCTAATAATTAATGTGTTTATGGTTACAGTGTAATCCGTTCAAAAGAGGGCAGTGTTGTAATCACATGACGTGTTCGATACTCAATTTTTTCTGCGTACTATAAAAGCTTAATCCATTGATTCCATGTATGTAGTAGAGAGGATCCATTACAAGACCGTCTCAATGAAATAAATAATTTTGAACTCTAAATAAAAAATGCCTATTTATTTACTGTCCTATCCTAACTTTGGTAAAAGATACTTGGGACATTCCTCACGCAAAAGACGAAAATGACATAAATTTCAAAATTTCCTGAAATAATTTCTAATTGAGTACTAATTATAGTTGAGTCTCTATGTAATTTAAATTTAATTTTTTTTTTTTTCCGCGCGAGATATCAAGCTATGTGCCTACTGACTTTACGTATATGCTTTCAAAGTAGCCATTATGCTACTACATTATCAGGCATCGGATATTCGGATCGATATTTACCTACACATTGGCGGCGGCTTTGTTATTCGGTCGTAGGTATTGGTATAGGCAGCTTTGTTTGACGTATGAGTGAGATAGCAATAGGATTTTGTCAACTTTAGGTAAATATCGATCCGAATATCCGATGCCTGTACATTATACAACGACGCGGTTGGCGCAGTTTGCGCAGTCGGCAGTCCTGGGTTCGAATCCCGGCAAGGGCAAATATTTGTGGGATGAAATCGAATATTTGTTCCTTTGACACGGATGTTGTCTACATATTATATGTTTTACTATGTACAATTTATATCGTCGTCTAGTACACATAGTACAAGTATTGCTTAGTTTGAGACTAGGTCGATTTGTGTAAGATTGTCCCTTAATATTTAATATTTATATGTTTATTTTTCATTAAGTTTCATTTGGTAGGCGTAACATTTGACTTTGACTTTTGGCTTTATTCAAAGTCTAGTCATATTGATAAAATGTAATAATAATAAAATAAAATAATAGACGCAAGCAACATACCTACCTTTATTTTCTAATATTGATATATTGTGTAGTATGCGAATATTTCAAGTTTACCTATTAGATACAGTTTGTTTTAATACTTAATCGCACAAAATACAGAAGTAAAACTACTACAAACTGGCGGACTTAATGCCATGAGGTATTCTCTACCAGTCAACCACAAAGCCAAACAGAGACATTATTGGTACGGGATGGATGTACAACAAAACGTGTATACACACGATGCAAATGTCGAAACGGGTCTCCTTCGCAATCCATAATATCGTATGTCCTAAAGTCAAATGCCATACCACATTTACTCTAAACACTTTTGACATATCAATCATTTGTCATAATGATTATTTGCCATAATGATCTTACATCCTAATGATCATAAACCATAATATTACATTACCTAATGCTCTAAATACCTAATATGTTTTGTACTAATCTATTAACACATAAAACTTACGAGTCATAATATACAAAACCATAAATCACATGTCCTAAAGTCAAATGCCATGATGATTACTTGCCATAATGATCATAAGCTATAATAACATTACCTAATATCCTACTTTAAGGCAGGTCAGACTTGGGTTAGGTTAGGTACGACGACGAGCGAAGCGAGGAGGAGTGTTAGGTTGAACTATGACCCTAACGAGCGAGCGAAGCGAGCGAGCCGCGCAGGTCCGACTTGGCTTACGATTCCTTACATTACCTATTTCACCTTAAGGCAGGTCCGACTTGGACAAATATCGAATTGGCTAAGCCCCGAAAACTGTAGGTTGGGTTATTGGCTGAACCCCGAAAACTGTAGGTTAGGTTAGGTTTGTATTGTGACCACGTATAGCGGAGCGAGCGAAGCGAGCGGAGCGTCAGACTTGCTGAACCCCGAAAACTATAGGTTAGGTTATTGGCTGAACCCCGAAAACTGTAGGTTAGGTTAGGTTTGTATTGTGACCACTTATAGCGGAGCGTCAGACTTGCTGAACCCCGAAAACTATAGGTTAGGTTATTGGCTGAACCCCGAAAACTGTAGGTTAGGTTAGGTTTGTATTGTGACCACGTATAGCGGAGCGAGCGGAGCGTCAGACTTGCTGAACCCCGAAAACTATAGGTTAGGTTATTGGCTGAACCCCGAAAACTGTAGGTTAGGTTAGGTTTGTATTGTGACCACGTATAGCGGAGCGAGCGAAGCGAGCGGAGCGTCAAAAGACTTGCTGAACCCCGAAAACTGAAGGTTAGATTATTGGCTGAACCCCGAAAACTGTAGGTTAGGTTAGGTTTGTATTGTGACCACGTACAGCGGAGCGTCAGACTTGCTGAACCCCGAAAACTATAGGTTAGGTTATTGGCTGAACCCCGAAAACTGTAGGTTAGGTTAGGTTTGTATTGTGACCACGTATAGCGGAGCGAGCGAAGCGAGCGGAGCGTCAGACTTGCTGAACCCCGAAAACTATAGGTTATAAAAATCGGAAGAATGAAAAATCGACATACATATATTCGGAGTTTTAAAACATTCGGAATTATGATTATAATTAGACACGTGATAATAATTAGGATAAGTAACTATTAAGACATATGATGATTATGGCAACTTGTATTAGGATATGTAACTGATAGGACACTTGATCATTAGTACTTAAGATAATAGTGCAAATAATCATTAGGATATTCAATATTAGGATGATCAATATTATGGCATTTACATTAGGATAAACGTTATTATGGCAAAAGATCATTATGACCACAGTTATTATGGAATTTACAAATAGGACAAAGGAAATTATGGATTCCAATATAGACCCGTCGAAACAAGCCTTACAGAGCTGTAACAGTTCAGTTACAGCCCTATAAGGCTGTAACTGACGGAGAGACAACGGATATGCACGGACAGACGGACGGACGGATAGACAACAGAGGTATAGTAATGCCCCGTTGAGGATACTTCCGCTTGTTAGAATTTCATTAAAAGAAGACTTAAATATAATATTTTTGGAGTGTTCTGCCTTTTCGCAGAATTATTTTTCTTCGAATGTTTGATTTCGCCAAATTTTCATTTTGCGGATTTTTTATTCCTTTGTCGTCAAACATTATTATGAAAAATTGCTTACAAACCGTAACTGGTGGATTTCTTTAAATCGAAAAATACAATTCAGATGTTTAGCCTGTTCATAAACACAGAGGACATGTTTAAAATAAATACTTTCCGGCTTAGGCTTGTATGAAATTCCTTTACAGTTCTCTCGAGTTGTTCCGCCCGAAACGTGATACTTCGAAGCCTGTTATAACGCACGTTATGAAGACATTTCATTGCATGTTTGAGAATATACATGATTTAGATTAATTAAAATAACAGGTAGACAACATAAAAAAAATTAGGCAAGGGTCTGTCGTCTCCGCATTTTCTTGAACATCATAAAAAATGTTTACAATGAAGCGAAAAATTGAAAAATGACAGAGCGATTGAATCTTTCAACCATTTTGATTCAATGGCTCTGACATCAGGTTCGGTGGTCCAGTTAGTAGGACGCCCGTAATGGCCCGGAAAGCTGTTGGAAACGCAGGTTCGAATCCTGTCAGAACCATTATTTTTTTTATTTTTTCGCTTCATTGTTAACATTTGGTTTACGTTAGCAGACGTTACTGCTTTAATAAACATAATTTATCATAAAAAAAAATAGTATTTTCTCAGTTCCCTATAATAAGGTGCACAGGAAACAATTACCAAATAAGTTAAGATAAACGTATCAAAGGCTTCAATAACTAACTCTTTATCAATCCAATAATGTAAAACGAGTAAATTAAAAAAAATTGGGAAAGTGCGAGTCCGACTCGCGCATGAAGGGTTCCGTACTATAATCTATAACAAGTTGTATGGGAGCATTGGTAGCCCCCCGTTAATATTTATTTTATTTTATTTTTAGTAGTTTTTGTTATAGCGGCAATAGAAATACATCATCTGTGAAAATTTCAACTGTCTAGCTATCACCGTTCTTGAGATACAGCCTGGTGACAGACGGACGGACGGATGGAGGGACGGGCGGACGGGCGGATGGACGGACGGACGGACGGACGGATGGACGGACGGACGGACAGCGAAGTCTCAGTAATAGGGTCCCGTTTTTACCCTTTGGGTACGGAACCCTAATTAAATTAACAATTAGGTACTAAATATAAATACAGAAAAAACGTAATTAAGAACATTCCAAATCAAGTTTAGCCGCCGTACAGTGCAACTCAAAGTGAATAAGTCGACATTATTACTTGTTTTTGTGACACTTTAGTTACTGTCGGACGTTTCGGGAGGGAAAAGGACGAGAAAGCCAAAGTGGGTCCCAGTCACGGTGAAGAAAGGTTAGCCGATCGATTTTGTCTATAAATATATTACTTTCTCTCTCTCTATCTCCCCCTCTCTCTTTCTCTTTTTCTCTCTTTCTTCCTTTCTTTCTTATTAAAAAGACGAAAAGGACGAGAAAGACCACTAAAAAGCCGAAGGATGTAGTTGGTTCTGGTCACGGTGAAGAAAGGTAAACGGATCGTTTTTTAGGGTTCCGTACCCTAAGAGTAAAAGCGGGACCCTATTACGAAGCCTCTGTTGTCCGGCTGTCTGTCACCAGGCTGTATAACTGATCCGTGACAGCAAGACAGTTGAAATTTTCACAGATGATGTATTTCTGTTGCCGCTATAGCAACAAATACTATTCATGATTAAATTATAATAATTAATGGGGGCTCCCATACAAAAATAGTTTTTTTTTTCATTATATTTCGTTCGACAGGCATTCTCTAATGAACCGTAATAGGTAGACAGTTCAAATTTTCACAGATGATGTATTATTTGATGATACAAAGATATCACAGCTCAAAGAAAACTTGAAATGAGTTACCTGGGGGACGAGACCGGGAATAGAACCCGGTAACTCTGAATTTCCGGTCCAGTGGGTTAACCACTTCGCTACCCGAACTCCAACCAACCTTTCGAATTTTTCCTTATGCTTTGTGTGTCGATCTTTGCATTGTGTATTTGAAAGGTTTTTAAACCTTAGCGACCTCTATGTGAATACGTTAATATTCACATCTTACCGCACTACTTTACAGCAGTGAACGAGCAAGCGAGAGAGGGCGCTGTTATTTCTCATAAATTTATGAAACATGTAATGTCTCAATTTTTTAATGTGGGTACACCACAATTTTATATTAACCAAAGCTCAAAGAAAATTTGAAATGCGTAACCTGACGGAAGAGACCTGGAAAAATCAAATCACCGGTACCTCTGGATTGCCGGTCTAATAATTTATTTATTCAATAATATTTTTTTTTTGAATTATCAAATTTGAATTTTTGAAACAAGAATGGTATTTTGAAGAAATAAATTTACTTGAGCCAATTTATATTTTTTTTCTGCGTTCATATTCTTACTCAATTTAAATAATCAGATTATCACTTCGAACCAAAAATTGTATATAAGTGAATTTGCTAACTTCTAAGTCAACCCACGTCGTGTAAATGAGGAGAAACTCAGTTTCATTTATTTCACTCAGTACTCGTGGGTCATACGGCCTCTACTAGGAATTTGTAGGAATCACCTACAAAATCAACCGGCACATTCGGGGTGTAATTTGACCTCGATGATTTTTTTTTTATTTCTAGCGGCCGAAACAGTGTCACTACGATGAAGTTCTTATCATTGATAATTCTTATCATCGCTTTGTTGGTTTTGGTAGCTAATGGAGTCGAGCCATGCAAAATACACGGACAATCGGTAAGTTAGATTTCAAAGAATATAACTATAAAAGATAGAATAAATTCAAGAAATTGATCATTATCTGCATCTAAGATAGTTTACTTAATTGTATCATTAAAGCTGAAATTCTTTTCTTCGTTCGGATCAATTTCATGAGTTGATTTTCTCTGCTTCATTTATAGTGCATATTCACTGTTTGTCACAGCTATAAGTATATACCACTTGAAAATAGTGAATACTCACCGTTTAAATTTGTCAAAAATGAAGCTCACTAATGAATTAGTGGAATTTTATCTCTAAGTAAATCAGTGAGAATCCTATTGGTTGATTTAGTGGAATTTATTGTTACAAAACTGAAAAAAAAACACTAATAATTTCCACTGGTGAAATTAGTGAATTACAACTATTTATCATAGTGGATTTAACTGATTCAACCAGTAGTATTTGGTTGCTGCCTGGTCTCGAACACGGAACCTTGCGCTTACTAACCAATCACTCTATCCACTGTGCTGTTTAACCATCAGTACGAAATTATGTTGTATAGTTGTATTCTAGTGTTGTACAGTAGCCGGCAAACAACTTGAACCAGAATGGCGGATCTGCGCATATAAATTTGTACGTAAATCGGCTACTGCGCAGTCAAGGTCACGCTCAAGAAGTTTGCCGGCTACTGTAATTATATTTTTGATAAATAATTATTTGGTGAATTAAGTAACTTTCATTAAAATATTAAATACTTAATAAATATTAACAAAAGATAGTTAATAATTTATTAATATTATAAAAAATAATAAGATAGTAAATATTGTCATTTTAATTAAAAAAATAATTATTTTAGTTAATAGCTTTAAAGTAGAAATATAATTAAAAACAACAATTATATTTTGAGATGTGAGATATTTTTTAAACGTTTTTTCAACTCTATAATGTCACATGATATTTAAAATAAAATGGTAAAATATCTGCTACTTCATAGAGAAAATTACCTACTATTTCAATAGTAACAAATTCAAATCACTAATAAACTATGGAATTTTCACAGATTTTTCAGTGAAAAACACTAGAATTCAGTGAATTAAATTAGCTAAATCAATTAGTTAAATTTTCTGTAATTTATTTTGAAAAATCACTTAACTAACAGTGAAAAATTGAGTCACTGTCAAAAGAAGTGAAAAATTGACTATTTAATTTTTAGAGAGTAGATATTATACATAAGTATTTACCAGATGCGAATTTCTACTAATTAATGTATTTATGGTTACAGTGTAATCCGTTGCGAAGAGGGCAGTGTTGTAATGACATGACGTGTTCGTTTCTCTATGGTTCCTGCGTACTATAAAAGCTTAATCCATTGATTCCATGTATGTAGTAGAGAGGATCCATTACAAGACCGTCTCAATGAAATAAATAATTTTGAACTCTAAATAAAAAATGCCTATTTATTTACTGTCCTATCCTAACTTTGGTAAAAGATACTTGGGGCATTCCTCACGCAAAAGACGAAAATGACATAAATTTCCAAATTTCCTGAAATAATTTCTAATTGAGTACTAATTATAGTTCTCTATTTAATATGTAAAAAAAAAAATGAATATAAAACGGACTTTTTATTCACAATCACTAATTATGGACTAAACTTAGGGGAAGGGGGGGAGGGCAAAACGGGATACTTAAGGAAATATTAGGTTTTTTAGGACTAAAATACCATGATTTTTTTTATTTTAATTATATTTGAAACAATTAGAACGAATATTAGACTGTCGTTAGAATTTTTTTTTTATTTTTTGCGGGCAAAATTGGGTACTTAGCGCTTAAAAAAAGTGAAAAATAAAAATTTTACATATTGATCATCAGCTTCGACAGAATCAAATTTTTACTGACAATTGAGCTAAAAAAAACTAATTTCTGACCTAATAACTAAAAGCAGTTTATAAAAAAAAATATTTATAAACTTTCTAGTCTATAAAAAAATTTCTTACTGCATCACTACACAACGTTTGAATGTTTCAGTAGAATTCTTTTCAATTGAAAATAAAATAATAAATAAATATTAAATGACATTCAATGGCATTAAAAAAAACTGCACGCTTCTATTATCCGTGTGGACAGAAAAATTATTATCCGAATTTTCCTATTGCAATTTTTTTTAAGGATTTCTTTTTGTTGGCCTCTTCCACATCGTCAGTCTTTATTGGTAGTCAGCATCACAACATAGGATTTACCCAGAATTTTATTACAAAATCCTACTACGCCAGTGAATGACCTTACGGTTCCTATTTCACAATCACAGATGAATAATTTTGATATAAAAACATTCTCTGGTACTTTACACCTTCAGTATGCGGCTGCACGGCGTCAGGCAACTGTCGAAAAATTTCGTCAATACGATGGATTCTGTAAAAATTTTACTTCTCGTGATTTTCGGATTTTCGGCGATACATATCGATGGGTAAGTGCTAACATGACTCAGTATTAATAAGAAATAATCAAATGTATGAATAATTTATAAAATCTGCAGAGAGAACGACATTCACCTTGAACTCACCTTCTCATACTTACCGGACACCGACTACTGGAATTCGATGGTTCTTCATCGAGATAACCCGTGGTTAATCACAGAATTCCTACCTCAGCGAGATACCGGAGGGCGTTTTAATTGTTCGGAACCTGACCGAACTTCGTCACAAAATATATCGTCTACTATTCTGAATGGGTTTTTAGAAAGATGGTTTCTTGGTTCTTCCGACACTGAGAATTCTCTAAAACTCCAATTTCGTAGGAGTTGGTCAAGAATTGACCGCTGCATTACGAGGTTTGCTCAAATATATGAGTTTTCTGACTATTTGTCCAAGTCCTTCCAGTTGTATGAAAACTATAACATGCATGATATCTTACGCGAAGGGAATATTACTCTGGGAGGAACGCACACTTATCAAGAAATACCATATCGTCACCTGTAATATGAATTAATGTAACCGCCAAAATGACGAAATTGAGTTAAGTATACAGTTCGTCTGTAAATTTGACGATCTATCCATTGCTGTTATTAAAATTACGATATCTTGAAAAAAATGTTGGTTACATTAAACAAAAATTGACCATTATTTTTAGTTTTCTGTATTTATTTTGGTGTATGGCACATTGTTTGTAAATTACTTAATATCAGATTAACGTAACCACAAGTATTGGCCAAAGTTGAACAAAAGTCATTAATGTAAGAGTCATCGGTAAATAAATGACTCTTACATTACTCAATTTATAGAACTTTATTATTGATTGACTGTTACGTTAGCTTCAAAGCTAGATAAAAATTATAAAATGGTTCTTACATTAAATGGGTTATACTTTTAGTTTTTGAATCAAATCATGTAAATAATAAGGTACATAAATGATTTACATGCTCAGATTAGATAGGTAAAAAAAAATGAAACGAGATTATAAGAAAGCAACCATTTAAAGTCAATTATAGTCTTATCTTGTCACAAATTGTGCTTACTGCAAGCTGGGTGAATATATAATTTAGTCAGTAACATTAAAGTTTTCGTAGTTTTTAAAGGAATTAATGCCTCTTACATTATTATTTGTCTTCCCAAGCCTCGAGTTATGACGGTTACATTAAAATTATGTACTTAATTTAGACGGACCTGGTGCTTACGTTATTTTGTTTACCAGGAACTTTGCGACCATCTCTTTCCTTTGCAGTGTTAATGAGTAGATACCGGTGAGACGACCATACATTTGCCTGTAGGAAGCAATTACAAACACTACCGCGTGCGTCTGTTTACGATTTGGTGTTGTGATGGATATGATAGCTACTTTAGTTTGTACCGACCAGCGATCGGATGCCGGTATTCGATTCAATTTCGGTATTTCACTTATTATTACACATTTATTTATTTTACTGAGCTAATTTCAAAGTTCTGTACCAATACTTTAATTATATGTAATGGCATTTGAAATAAAACCTGTAATATTTTTTTTGTAATTTTTATGAATAGGTACCGGTAACGATCCCTGGTTCCAACAATTCGTGATAAGAACAGTATTGTGCCATTGCGTTGTTATACATCAGTAAGTACAGTAAAAAATTACGAGTTAAGTACATTAATCGCTTTACATCAGGTGATCCGTTTGCTCCTTTGCCCTCTACGACATAAAAAATCAATATATAATAATATTACACAATAAAAGCTTTTAAAAATAAAGGGAAATTTGAAAAAGATAAGTACTAAGTAAGTACTATAGAAATTGTTATCACCTCAAAAGGGAGTCGTATTTCTAAGGCGGAATGAAGTTCGTCGGGATTTCCAGTATCAAATAGAAATTGATGTTTTAAACTTTTTTAAGTTAAGTTATTTATTAATTAGCTATTATGCTTATTTATACCATGTCTTATTCTCGAATTAGGTACTTTTAATTGAAACAATCTGGCTTAATGCGTTTTTAGGGAATCTCTTAAATGTCTGGTTAAACAGACTGTGAAAACTTTTTCTGCGAAAATCAGTCACTGCCACTACCATGTAGCAACATGTAGGCATAATAAAATGTATATACTTGTATATTATTTAAAAAAAACAAGAGACAGGAATGAATGATGGTAGTAATAGTGATATGGTGGAGGTTAGTGACATTGAGATACTCCCAATCATTTTTTTCAGTAGCCTACGTATCCAACGTAATGCCATTGTATTGATGCGATGATTCAATAAAATACGTTAACTATTTGCTTGCCCCTTGACCATTATTTTTATCAGCCAGAGAAAGGCGTTGAGCTGGGCCATACTTTTTAATAATAACAGGACACTAATGATGCTTCAAATAAGTAGTTTGCGAGAAAACAGCAGCTTACAAGATATAAGAAAATCTCTAAATCCGTTTCAGCTCTATAAGAAAGATGTCCATGAGCTGATGAGCTCCAAAAACAGCCCAATGGCGAAGGTGTTCGAAGCATTTCAGTCGCAAATTTACCCCTTGACGTTCAAGTTCATAATAGTGATGTGAGAGTGAGTTACTAATAATGTGACGAAACATTTAGTCACCAGTTTGCCAGGAAATGGTCAAATTACTAATGAAGAATCAAATAAAGATCATTCGGCTAGTTTCAGACAGGGACAAGCCTTACACTGAAAAAAGGACTTGGGCTTTGTAAAGATAAAATTGATTATTTAAACGGAATTATACAACGTAAAGCTGCAGTTTAAACTTAAGTCACTAAAATCAAAAGGAGGGAGTTGATGAATGGAACAGAAAGAAGGTAATAAATACGAAGAAAACTATATAGAAAGAAATAAAAAAGAAAGAGAAAAAGGAAAAGCAGAATGTGCAGTAAAAGTCGTAGGTAAAAAAGTTACATAAATATTGTAGGAAAGGGAGAAAGAAAGCAAAGCAAAGTGAGGAAAAACAGAAAGGAAAAGTATCAGATTGGAAAGATAATTAAGTGTTTTTTTAATACTCTTTAAATCTAAAGGTGCCTTTACCAATTTTGGTTTTTACAAACAAAAAATAAACTGTTTCCCGCTTATAAACCGGTTTGTATCACGACTTACTATCCTGCCACTAATTAACTGAAAAACAAGAAATAAATCTATGTTAAACCTTATTACAATTGGATAAGTTTAAAAATTCCATAGCTGAATTCCGCTAATGTAAGTCCACGTTTTGAAAATGTGTGTCCCTTACGTTATATTTTTTTACCTTTTTGTGACTTACTTTAAATAGTTCTTCATTTTTTGAAATCAATGTTAACGTAACTCCTCATTTTTGGAAAAAAATTAACGTAAGCGCCACGCTATTTTTTAAACTATAATAGCAGCCTTTTTGAGACCATTATCAACTGAAAGATCTTACAAAATTAAGCTATAACTACTATACATCATTTTAATCGGATTAGGAAATAAAATGTTACTGCACTTTTTTAATTTGCAATTTCGTTTTTGGCTTCTCCTGAAAAATCGTCATTTGGCGGTTACCTTAATTCATATTACAAGTGACGATATCGGATGCTGTTTCCAAGAGTAAAGGGGGAAGGAAACCAGTCCTCAGATGCTTATGGGATTATGTAAGTTTGTTGGTTCAGTATTCATTAGAATAATGATCAAGGTGAGTTGTGACAGAGAAGAGTTCAAGTTCCGAACTAACAAATGCGCTAGTAGTAAAAAGTTCCGGAAATCGATGTCACAACTCATCACTCTCTAAAAATGATATAGTGAAAGTGAATTTTTCACTTATTTCGACAGTGACTCAATTTTTCACTGTTAGTTCAGTGATTTTTCAAAATAAATTAGTGAAAATTTAACAAATTGAATTAGCTACTTTAATTCACTGAATGATAGTGTTTTTTACTAAAAATCTGTGAAAATTCACTAGTTTATTAGGGGTTGTAATTTGTCACTATTGAAATAGCAATTTTCACTATAAGCAGATATTTAACTGACTGATTTAGCGATTTTATTTTAAATATCATGTGACATTATAGACTTGAAAACACGTTTAAAAAATGTCTAACATCTCAAAATATAATTGTTCTTTTTAATTATATTTATACTTTAAAGCTATCAACTACAATAATTAGTTTTTTTAAATTATAAATTACAATATTTATTATTTTACTAGTTTTCATAATATTATTAAATAATTAATTATGTTTTGTTAATATTTATTAAGTATTTAACATTTTAATGAAAGTTACTTAATTCACAAAATAATTATGTATCGAAAATATAATTCCAACACTAGAATACAACTAAATAACATAATTTCGTACTGATGGTTAAACAGAACAGTGGATAGAGTGATTGGTTAGTAAGCTATAGGTTCCGTGTTCGAGACTAGGCAGCAACCAAATACTACTGGTTGAATCAGTTAAATCCACTGTGATAAAAAGTTGTAATTCACTAATTTCACCAGTGTTTGTGGAAATTATTAGTGTTTTTTTAACTTTTGTAACAGTGAATTCCACTAATTCAACCAATAGGATTCTCACTGATTTAATTAGAGATAAAATTCCTCTAATTCATTAGTGAGCTTCATTTTTCACCAATTTAAACAGTGAGTATTAACTATTTTCAAGTGGTATACTTATAGCTGTGACAAACAGTTAATATGCACTAAGAAATAGTGGAAATTCACTATTTCAGTTTTAGAGAGCATAGTTTCTCTTGATGTAGGGGAGAGTGGGGTACGACGGCGCTCTGGGGCACGATGGCCCCCCTCAAAAATTTGGTCAAAAAACTTTTTTTGGTTTTTCGTCAAATTATCATGAATTAGACGTATTTATGCATTTTTGGGTCAATCTACTATGACTGGGGTACAATGGCCCACTCAGAAAAACTTTGTCAGAAAAAATGTCACATTATCGTCAAATTATAAATTTATTCTATAGAATGATTTAATTTGCTGAAATTTAGAATCACACGAGTTATCTAAGGTTAAATGGACCACTCAAAAAAACTTGAAAAAGAACTATTTTCAACAAATTAATAAATCTTAAGGTTAAAAAAGTGACTTTTTATAAAAACTGTTAATTTTTTTTCCAAGTCTCGAAAAAATGGTGCAATATCGACTCTTATTTAATAATTTCAAAAGCATGTTGAAAGATAAATTAACCTTTTCTATTAAAAAAGAATCGCGAACCATAAAATTATTTTGACCAATTAAATTGTCTTAAATCAAGCAAGAAATTTCTTCAACGTAATATTTCCAAGTCAAATTTGATGCGCAAACTTTTCTGCTTGATTAAATTTATTAAAATGATTTCCTTGGTTCAAGATTCTTTTTCTTAAATCAATTTAATTTGAATTTAGTAGTATATTCTGGACTACTAAAATAGTGACCACTATAGTCATTATTTCGATTTAAGAGAGTAGGTAAGATTAAATTCAACAACTATATATTCACATGACGCCCATATTCAACAGTGAAGAAAATTGTTTTGTACTTGTTAAAGGTGGTCCATCATACCTGAAAATATTTTTTTAAGTCATCATCATCGTCCTAGCCTTTGTCCCATATTGTAGAGAATGAATTCTCAATCGGGGTCGGCTGCCTAAATCCCAAGATGTGGCGTAGGCACTAGTTTTTACGCAAGCGACTGCCATCTGACCTTCCAACCCAGAGGGGAAACTAGGCCTTATTGGGCTTAGGTGGTTTCCTCACGATGTTTTCCTTCACCGAAAAGCGAGTGGTAAATATCAAATGACATTCCGTACATAAGTTCCGAAAAACTCATTGGTACGGGCCGGGTTCGAACCCGCGACCTCCGGATTGAAAGTCGCATGCCCTAACCACTAGGCTACCACCGCTTCTTAAAATATTTTTTTAAGTGAACTCTAAAAATATAAAGTTAGTAAGTACAAAAGAAAACAAAAATTGTTTCATCATTTCTTAGAGGGAGGCCTTTGTGCCTCAGAAAATATTTTTTTTTTTTTGAGGTTTGGCCAAATCTTCATAAATTTGTTCAATATAGGACGAAAGTAGGTTGACTTAAAGGTTAAAAGCCCTAAAAAATAATAACCTGCTTAGGGGTGCCGTCGTGCCCTACTCTCTCCTACGCTCAAGGTATTGGCCTTTACAGAATATAAACGAAATGATATTAAAAGAGATAACGTTATTCTTCAATACATCTTACAATCTGATCGATCCGATTCGGAATTATACTATGAAGGGAAGTGTCCGCCTGAGTTACCGATTTCTTTTAGATCTAAGGAAAAGATCACAGAAACTAAGCCCTCGTTGATGAGGTATGATAATCCGTTCGAGAAATATCCAACCATTCGGTAAGTTTCCGAGGTTTGAAGTTCTTTTCTGCGGCTGTTGGAAATCTTGTGTATTTCAGAGAGGATCAAAATGGTTATTACTATTTATTACAAGGACACCTACCAGCAGAATGTCCTGACCAATATTCCACCAAATGTCATGAGCGGAAGTATCCGTGGGTCGTATTCGCATTTTCTTTCGATTTCGAACGCTACATAGAGTTTCCATGCAAAGAGACTCCTATCAGCCCCCATAATTTCAAAAAGTTCAACATCACCACTTTGTCGTCCATCAAGAATGAAATTGTAGATAAATGGGGTACGCGACATAATTTGGGAAATGATACTGAAGAACAAGCTCTGGCTGAATATTGGAACGAATACGGGCAATGCGCCACTTACTTCAAAGGTATCGACACCGAACTTGAGTTCTACAAAAAGTCTCTTGAATTATTCGATAAATACAACATGGATACGATCCTGCAGAAATCTAATATTTTTCCGTGGAAGAATTACACTTATCAAGAATTATCCGATGCCCTTTTCAAGGGCATGAATGGCACTGAGGTTTTACTCGGATGCTCGTCTGTCGAGGTAAGTGATCCGATTGATTCTGTTACTCAATTCCTATAAATTTAAAACAATTTCTCGATTTCCGAATAAACCGGACTTTAAAATTCTGTCAAGCATCGGAATTTTCTTCGACCGATTTTTCAATCCTACCATTTGAAATTCGCAGTTATTATGGCAACCATCATTTTTGCCAACATGGTCAATTGATCTTATACCAAGACTTTACTGATTACATTGATCGAAAACGACAACAACGAAAATGAGGATTTGAAGTAAATTCCTGTTAGAGTTTCACGTTCGTTAAAGTTTTCAGGATATAATTGTTTAAGTTGAAAGGATATTCTTCTACCAACTTCTAACTGATAAATGAGATTTCTGGGTTTTAGAACGTATTTCTAATGTCATCGGTGCTTAGTTTTTCTCACTGTTTTCTACCAAAACACGCATGGGGGAATGAACATGTATGGTTAGAATGAAAAGAAGTAGCACCTTTAACGGATGGTCTTGGACTGAGTGAAATCTTAACGAGAATCGACTGTACAGTCATTAACTGGAAATATTTCTGAAATTAAATAATTGATCATGACATAAACTAACCGTAGGTTTCCTTTTATATGATAATAACAATAAAATTTGTATATTCGTTTTATTTTAGTAACAAATTGAATAATTGTAGCCCAAATCACTGTATTTTACCCTGAAGATATATCGCGTGCCAAATGCCAAAAGGGCGTATAAGTACAAAAATTATACGCCCTTTTGGCTTTTCCAATGCCAAAAGGGTATATATTTTTTTTTTGTTGCCAATCGCTTTGCAAACATTTTCTGAGCCTAAAAACGACAAAAAAAAATCCATTGCCCAAAAGGGCGTATGGCTCGAATTATACGCCCTTTTGGCTTTAGGACATTGAAAATTTAGTATCCTAAGGCCAAAAGGGCGTATAATTTCTAGATATACTCTTTGTAATTTTTGGACAATATTTTTTCCATTTTTAGGCAATGGAAATGTTTACTCAACTATTGGCGACAAAAAAAATTTATACGCCCTTTTAGCTTTAGAACACCAAAAATTTAGTGGCCTAAAGCCAAAAGGGCGTATATTTTACAAGTTTTTTGCTGATTTTTACGTTTCAAGTTTTTTTAAGGCCATTGCCCATCCACTTTGATCGGTTAGTAATTTGTATGTATTGTTTACTAATTTCGCACTGGCCACTACATTTCCTTTGCTGTTGATTACTGAACAGCCATATTTGTCAAATTCTACTTTGTTTCCATTCATAATCATTTTACTGACAGAAAGTAGGTTTGTGGATAACTCAGGGATATACAATACATTGTTTACCTGTATATTGTCATACTGTCCCGTTTTCTCATTTGGTACTCTGATGGTAACTGTGCCACAGCTTTGTACGCGAAGTACTTTATTATTAGCAATCCTGATGGTTTTTACAGGCGGTGCTGTTTGACATTCAAGCCATTCCTCATGCATTGTCATATTAGCTGAGGCGCCCGAGTCTATGTACCAGCTGGTGGCATCATTGACAGTTGAAGCTGAAAAAGCAGCAACAAAACCATTCTTCTCACTCTTTGCTTCCTTTTTGTTATTTTTAAACCAACAATATTTCCCTAAATGGCCATAATTGTTGCAATTGAAGCAACGTGGACCTCTTGGCCTCTCTGAGGAATTTTGTTTACTTTTGTTATAGTGATTTGGGTTTTTATATTTCTTTGTTTTTGCATAAAAAGCTGTAGTAGTATCTGATCCTTTTACCTCCTGTAATAACTTGGTTTTGATCTGATCTGCACTAATTTTTATGCCTGAGCTCTCGATACCCATAATCATAGGCTTGTACTCGTCGGGCAATCCGGCCAACATAAGAGTCCCGAGCCATTCATCATCGACGCTAAAACTTATATTTCTCAACTTGTGTGCTGCCGACATAATTTTGTTTATATAATCTTCAATGTTTGCGCTTGTTTCTAGGTTTGTATTTATTAAATCTCGTAGAAGCCCAACTTTCCTGAGCAGGCCCGAGTCTTCAAACGCTCTACACAAATTGTCCCATACTTCCTTTGCTGTTGTAGCTTCTTGAACATGAACATATAATTGGGCATCAATAGACAAAATTATTTTCGATCTGGCTTTGACATCTTTCTTTTTGTCGGAACATTCCGCCATTGTTACACATTCATATAAATCTTCATGTTGCAAATATGCTTCCATCGCAAATTTCCAAGTTGAAAAATTGTCTCTTCCGACTAATTTTTGGATTGATAACGTGTTCATAGCCATATTTTTGCGTTTTCATAGAAACCTGAAAATATTTTGGAAGATATGTTTTTTTACGCGAAAGTGAGGTTATACTATTTTTATTTTACGATTTCCCTGAAACTACAACTGAATTCTCAAAAACTATAACAGGTAGGGACAGCCCATAACCTGAAAAACCTGCGGTGCAACTAAATTAAAACAATTTCAAAAGATATATAGATAGATAGATTTTTTATTTGTAATAATCATACATTGTCAATTAATCTAAGCTATAACACAATCATAGCCATTATTATTATTACATATAAAATAAATTAAATTAAGTATTCTTATTTTACATTTGGTATACATATATGTCAAGTACCAACAAGTCAAGTGTTACAAATAATTAAATTTATATTAATAATTGAGATTAAGTAGTTAAAAATTATATTGAATAACATGTCAAAATGATGGTAAGATTTTAAAATTAAAAATTAGATAATAATTATTATAAAATTTCAATAAAAATATTATTATTTAGTCATCCAAGAACTCATTTATAGAGTAATAAGCCTTCTTAGTGCATAAAATTTTGAGTTTATGGGTGAACGCGCGCTCATTTGGTGAAGCCCTAATCTCTTCAGGCAGTTTGTTATAAATACGCGCTCCCATAATGCCCAGGGATTTACCTGTCTTTTGTAGTCTATGTGCAGGAACGGCAAGCGCTGGTTTCCTTCTGGCAGAGTAGCTCTTGCTGATAGGGAATTCACTCAAGTTCTTCCTCACATATTTACTGACTTCAAATATGTAGAGAGAAGGCACTGTCATCACCCCCAGGTCAACAAAGAGCTGTTGTGCCGGCTCATCTTGAGGAACACGGTACATGAGGCAGATCACCTTTTTTTGGAGAATGAACGGACGGTCCCTATCTGCTGCCAGTCCCCAAAGGTCGATGCCACATATTAAGTGTGTGTGGAAATAAGCATAATATGCAGTCAGGAGGTTTTGCACTGTCAGGGTTTGCCTTAGGCGAGATATGGCATAGTATAGGCAGAGTTCAGCTTAGCACATAGTGTATTAATGTGCTCAGACCACTGCAGACTACTATCGAAAGTGAAACCAACATAGCGAGCATATGGTACAGATTCTATTTGATTTCCGCTATACTTAGATAAATACATATTCCTATAGGATATACATACAATATATATATATACATATAAATAAATACAGATGAACAAAGTAATCAGATAAGCTCACATTTCTGCGAACAAATAGATGACATAAAGCTTTTTTGAAAGCAAACTTGTTCGGGACTTGCTTGATTTTGAGGGGAAGGCGGTTCCAAAGGCGAGACACTTGGACGGTAAAAGCTATCACCGTTCTTGAGATACAGCCTGGTGACAGACGGACGGACGGACGGACGTACTGACAGCGAAGTCTCAGTAATAGGGTCCCGTTTTTACCCTTTGGGTACGGAACCCTAAAAATGAACTGCAAGAAGGCTTGTAAAATTAAACGAGATCATGTATAAACGGTTTTATTTAAATTAAATACATTTTAACGGTATGTATACAAGTGCATTTAGGAAACATTACTCATCTTTACTGTAGGAAATCATAAACCAATTTGTCAAATGAAGTTTTATAGAAATTCTGCCAGTATTTTTTGGTGATGACAACTTCCGACGTCCAGGAGTTACTCTAAAGGAACGCTTCCTCAAATCAGCGTAGTGCAGACTATGCCTTTATATTTCAGTCCATTATCCTCGCAAACTGCTCTACAGGCTGCTTCCGTGCCATCATCAGCATCCCTTGTTGCATCCCTTCCGTCGTGTTCTCCTTCCCCCCATTTCTCCTCCGCGTGTCGAAGTGGTCGTCGAGTCGGCCTGGTCCGTTTGGGTGCTTTAATGATATCACCCGCTACCTCTGACACTACCAACGAGACACAGATCAGTAAAAATAGCGTTAATTTGTTCATTTTCGGTTTCCGCGTTCACAATTGTAGTGTTCTGATGGCGTGTGTTTTTGTATTTATATGTTGGTATTGCCTTATTGTTTATCTTATTGATAAGGGGTAAATTATGAAGCCTGTTGTGGTACGTTTTCTCATTACACGTTTTTGTTGCATTCGTTATCAGTATTACAGGTTTGTGTACTGGTATTTTGACGTTTCCAATTGCATATATCCGCGCGAGATATCAAACTGTATACCTACTGACTAAACGTATTATGCTTTCAAAGTAGCCATTATGCTACTACATTATACAACGACGCGGTTGGCGCAGTTTGCGCAGTCGGCGGTCCTGGGTTCGAATCCCGGCAAGGGCAAATATTTGTGGGATGAAATCGAATATTTGTTCCTTTGACACGGATGGTGTCTACATATTATATGTTTTACTATGTACAATTTATATCGTCGTCTAGTACACATAGTACAAGTATTGCTTAGTTTGAGACTAGGTCGATTTGTGTAAGATTAATTGTCCCTTAATATTTAATATTTATATGTTTATTTTTCATTAATTTTCATTTGGTAGGCGTAACATTTGACTTTGACTTTTGGCTCTATTCAAAGTCTAGTCATATTGATAAAATGTAATAATAATAAAATAAAATAATAGACGCAAGCAACATACCTACCTACATTTTCTAATATTGATATACTCGTATTGTGTAGTATGCGAATATTTCAAGTTTACCTATTAGATACAGTTTGTTTTAATACTTTATCGCACAAAATACAGAAGTAAAACTACTACAAACTGGCGGACTTAATGCCATGAGGTATTCTCTACCAGTCAACCACAAAGCCAAACAGAGACATTATTTGGTACGGGATGGATGTACAACAAAACGTGTATACACACGATGCAAATGTCGAAACAAGCCTTACAGAGCTGTAACAGTTCAACAACAACAACACACAACAACGACAACGGATATGCACGGACAGACGGACGGACGGATAGACAACGGAGGTATAGTAATGCCCCGTTGAGGATACTTCCGCTTGTTAGAATTTCATTAAAAGAAGACTTAAATATAATATTTTTGGAGTGTTCTGCCTTTTCGCAGAATTATTTTTCTTCGAATGTTTGATTTCGCCAAATTTTTATTTTGCGGATTTTTTATTCCTTTGTAGTCAAACATTAGTTATTATGAAAAATTGCTTACAAACCGTAACTAGTGGATTTCTTTACTCCTTTAAGTATGTGTATTTTAATAGTACATTACTGCAGACGCCGGGTGAAAAGGGTTTTCCAGGTAGGTATAGACGGCCGACCGTAGGGAGCCCAGATAAGTGATATGAAGCCGGCAAGCCCTTTTCACGGTTAGGCATGTATAGTGCTTTTTTCAAACATATGCAATGAAATAAAAAAAATTGGGCAAGTGTTAGTCCGACTCGCGCATGAAGGGTTCCGTACCATAAAACAAGTTTGTTGTATGGGAGCCCCCCTTAAATATTTATTTTATTTTATTTTTAGTATTTGTTGTTATAGCGGCAATATAAATACATCATCTGTGAAAATTTCAACTGTCTAGCTACCACCGTTCTTGAGGTAGGTACAGCCTGGTGACAGACGGACGGACGGACAAGCGAAGTCTCAGTAATAAAAATACACCACATACAAAATTACAATTCAGATGTTTAGCCTATTCATAAACACAGAGGACATGTTTAAAAAAATTGCTTTCGGGCTTAGGGTTGTATGAAATTCCTTTACAGTTCTCTCGAGTTGTTCCGCCTGAAACGTGATACTTCGAAGCCTGTTATAACGCACGTTATGGTGACATTTCATTGCATTGCGTTTGAGAATATACATGATTTAGATTGATTAAAATAACAGGTAGACAACATAACAAAAAAATAGGCAAGGGTCTGTCGTCTCCGCATTTTCTTGAACATCATAAAAATGTTTACAATGAAGCGAAAAATTGAAAAATGACAGAGCCATTGAATCTTTCAACCATTTTGATTCAATGGCTCTGACATCAGGTTCGGTGGTCCAGTTAGTAGGACGCCCGTAATGGCCCGGAAAGCTGTTGGAAACGCAGGTTCGAATCCTGTCTGAACCATTATTTTTTTTAATTTTTCGCTTCATTGTAAACATTTGGTTTACGTTAGCAGACGTTACTGCTTTAATAAACATAATTTATCATAAAAAAAATGTATTTTCTCAGTTCCCTATAATAAGGTGCACAGGAAACAATTACCTAATAAGTTAAGATAAACGTATCAAAGGCTTCAATAACTAACTCTTTATCAATCCAATAATGTAAAACGAGTTAATTAAAAAAAAATGGGCAAGTGCGAGTCCGACTCGTGCATGAAGGGTTCCGTACCATAATGTATAACAAGTTGTATGGGAGCCCCCCGTAAATATTTATTTAATTTTATTTTTTGTATTTTTTGTTATATCGGAAATAGAAATACATCATCTGTGAAAATTTCAACTGTCTAGCTATCACCGTTCTTGAGATGAGATACAGCCTGGTGACAGACGCACGGACGGACGGAGGGGCGGACGGACGGGCGGATGGACGGACGGACGGACGGACAGCGAAGTCTCAGTATAGGGTCCCGTTTTTACCCTTTGGGTACGGAACCCTAATTAACTTAACAATTAGGTACTAAATATAAATACAGAAAAAACGTAATTAAGAACACTCCAACTTAAGTATAGCCGCCGTACAGTGCAACTCAAAGTGAACAAGTCGACATTATTACTTGTTTTTGTGACACTTTAGTTACTGTCGGACGTTTCGGGAGGGAAAAGGACGAGAAAACCGAAGTGGCTCTCACGGTGAAGAAAGGTTAGCCGATCGATTTTTTCCTCTCTCTCTTTCTCTTTTTCTCTCTTTCTTTCTTTCTCTCTCTTTCTTCCTTTCTTTCTTATTAAAAAGACGAAAAGGACGAGAAGACCACTAAAAAGCCGAAGGATATAGTTGGTTCTGGTCACGGTGAAGAAAGGTAAACGGATCGTTTTTTAGGGTTCCGTACCCTAAGAGTAAAAACGGGACCCTATTACGAAGCCTCCGTTGTCCGGCCGTCTGTCACCAGGCTGTATAACTGATCCGTGACAGCAAGACAGTTGAAATTTTCACAGATGATGTATTTCTGTTGCCGCTATAGCAACAAATACTATTCATGATTAAATTATAATAATTAAGGGGGGCTCCCATAGAAAAATAGGTTTTTTTTTCATTATATTTCGTTCGACAGGCATTCTCTAATGAACCGTAATAGGTAGACAGTTCAAATTTTCACAGATGATGTATTATTTGATGATACAAAGATATCACAGCTCAAAGAAAACTTGAAATGAGTTACCTGGGGGACGAGACCGGGAATAGAACCCGGTAACTCTGAATTTCCGGTCCAGTGGGTTAACCACTTCGCTACCCGAACTCCAACCAATCTTTCGAATTTTTCCTTATGCTTTGTGTGTCGATCTTTGCATTGTTTATTTGAAAAGCTCTGCACCTTCAGCTTCCTTCCTTTTGCCAGGTTACGCATTTGAACATTTCTGTCTGGACGGGCAGTCCAGTGGGTTAACCACTTCGCTACCCGAACTACAACCAACCTTTCGAATTTTTCCTTATGCTTTGTGTGTCGATATTTGCATTGTTTATTTGAAAGGTTTTTACACCTTAGCGACCTCTATGTGAATACGTTAATATTCACATCTTACCGCACTACTTTACAGCAGTGAACGTGCAAGCGAGAGAGGGCGCTGTTATTTCTCATAAATTTATGAAACATGTAATGTCTCATTTTTAGGGTTCCGTACCCAAAGGGTAAAAACGGGACCCTATTACTGAGACTTCGCTGTCCGTCCGTGTCACCAGGCTGTATCTCAAGAACGGTGATAGCAAGACAGTTGAAATTTTCACAGATGATGTATTTCTATTGCCGCTATAACAACAAATAGTAGAGGCTTTATGACCCACGAGTACGAGTGAAATAACTAACTTCTAAGTCAACCCACTTCGTCTAAATGAGGAGAAACTCAGTTTCATTTATTTCACTCGTACTCGTGGGTCATAAAGCCTCTACTAGGAATTTGTAGGAATCACTTACAAAATCAACCGGCACATTCGGGGTGTAATTTGACCTCAATGATTTTGTTTTTATTTCTAGCGGCCGAAACAGTGTCACTATGATGAAGTTCTTATCATTGATAATTCTTATCATCGCTTTGTTGGTTTTGGTAGCTAATGGAGTCGAGCCTTGCAAAATACTAGGACAATCGGTAAGTTAGATTTCAAAGAATATAACTATAAAAGATAGAATAAATTCAAGAAATTGATCATTATCTGCATCTAAGATAGTTTAATTGTATCATTAAAGCTGAAATTCTTTTCTTCGTTCGGATCAATTTCATGAGTTGATTTTCTCTGCTTCATTTAAATACTCTCTAAAACTGAAATAATTCATTTTCACTAATTCTTAGTGCGTATTTACTGTTTGTCACAGTTATAAGTATATACCACTAGAAAATAGTGAATACTCACCGTTTGAATTTGTCAAAAATGAAGCTCACTAATGAATTAGTGGAATTTTATCTCTAAGTAAATCAGTGAGAATCCTATTGGTTGATTTAGTGGAATTAATTGTTACAAAACTGAAAAAAAACCACTAATAATTTCCACTGGTGAAATAAGTGAATTACAACTATTTATCACAGTGGATTTAAATGATTCAACCAGTAAATAGTATTTGGTCGCTGCCCGGTCTCGAACACGGAACCTTGCGCTTACTAACCAATCACTCTATCCACTGTGCTGTTTAACCATCAGTACGAAATTATGTTATATAGTTGTATTCTAGTGTTGTAATTATATTTTTGATAAATAATTATTTGGTGAATTAAGTAACTTTCATTAAAATATTAAATACTTAATAAATATTAACAAAAGATAATTAATAATTTAATAATATTATAAAAGATAATAAGATAGTAAATATTGTCATTTTTAATTAAAAAAAATAATTATTTTAGTTAATAGCTTTAAAGTATAAATATAATTAAAAACAACAATTATATTTTGAGATGTTAGATATTTTTTAAACGTTTTTTCAACTCTATAATGTCACATGATATTTAAAATAAAATCGGTAAATCAGTCAGTAAAATATCTGCTACTTCATAGAGAAAATTACTATTTCAATAGTAACAAATTCAAATCACTAATAAACTATGGATTTTTCGCAGATTTTTCAGTGAAAAACACTAGAATTCAGTGAATTAAATTAGCTAAATCAATTAGTTAAATTTTCTGTAATTTATTTTGAAAAATCACTTAACTAACAGTGAAAAATTGAGTCACTGTGCTGTCAAAACAAGTGAAAATGGACTATTTCATTTTTAGAGAATAGATATTATACATAAGTATTTACCAGATGCGAATCTCTAATAATTAATGTATTTATGGTTACAGTGTAATCCGTTGAGAAGAGGGCAGTGTTGTAATGACATGACGTGTTCGTGGCTCAATGGTTTCTGCGTACTATAAAAGCTTAATCCATTGATTCCATGTATGTAGCAGAGAGGATCCATTACAAGACCGTCTCAATGAAATAAATAATTTTGAACTCTAAATAAAAAATGCCTATTTATTTACTGTCCTATCCTAACTTTGGTAAAAGATACTTGGGGCATTCCTCACGCAAAAGACGAAAATGACATAAATTTCCAAATTTCCTGAAATAATTTCTAATTGAGTACTAATTATAGTTCTCTATTTAATATGTAAAAAAAAATAATGAATAAAAAACGGACTTTTTATTCACAATCACTAATTATGGACTAAACTTAGGGGAAGGGGGGGAGGGCAAAACGGGATACTTAAGGAAATATTAGGTTTTTTAGGACTAAAATACCATGATTTTTTTTATTTTAATTATATTTGAAACAATTAGAACGAATATTAAACTGCCGTTAGATTTTTTTGCGAGCAAAATTGGGTAGCGCTTAAAAAAAGTGAAAAATAAAAATTTTACATATTGATCATCAGCTTCGACAGAATCAAATTTTTACTGACAATTGAGCTAAAAAAACTCATTTCTGACCTAATAACTAAAAGCAGTTTATAAAAAAAAATATTTATAAACTTTCTAGTCTATAAAAAAATTTCTAACTGTATCACTACACAACTTTTGAATGTTTCAGTAGAATTCTTTTCAATTGAAAATAAAATAATGAATAAATATTAAATGACATTCAATGGCATTAAAATAAACTGCACGCTTCTATTATCCGTGTGGACAGAAAAATTATTATCCGAATATTCCTATTGCAATTTTTTTTAAGGATTTTTTTTTGTTGGCCTCTTCCACATCGTCAGTCTTTATTGGTAGTCAGCATCACAACATAGGATTTACCCAGAATTTTATTACAAAATCCTACTACGCCAGTGAATGACCTTACGGTTCCTATTTCACAATCACAGATGAATAATTTTGATATAAAAACATTCTCTGGTGCTTTACACCTTCAGTATGCGGCTGCACGGCGTCAGGCAACTGTCGAAAAATTTCGTCAATACGATGGATTCTGTAAAAAATTTACTTCTCGTGATTTTCGGATTTTCGGCGATACATATCGATGGGTAAGTGCTAACATGACTCAGTATTAATAAGAAATAATCAAATGTATGAATAATTTATAAAATCTGCAGAGAGAACGACATTCACCTTGAACTCACCTTCTCATACTTACCGGACACCGACTACTGGAATTCGATGGTTCTTCATCGAGATAACCCGTGGTTAATCATAGAATTCCTACCTCAGCGAGATACCGGAGGGCGTTTTAATTGTTCGGAACCTGACCGAACTTCGTCACAAAATATATCGTCTACTATTCTGAATGGGTTTTTAGAAAGATGGTTTCTTGGTTCTTCCGACACTAAGAATTCTCTAACTCCAATTTCGTAGGAGTTGGTCAAGAATTGACCGCTGCATTACGAAGTTTGCTCAAATATATGAGTTTTCTGACTATTTGTCCAAGTCCCTCCAGTTGTATGAAAACTATAACATGCATGATATCTTACGCGAAGGGAATATTACTCTGGGAGGAACGTAACTACTCGTACACCTATCAAGAAATTTCGGATGCTGTTTTCAAGAGTACAGGGGGAAGGAAACCAGTCCTCAGATGCTTATGGGATTATGTAAGTTTGTTTATTTTTTTATTTTTATTTATTGGAGATCAAACAGAAATAAGTACAGGATATTCTTACAATCTATATACAATTAAACAGTAACCATACAACTAAAAATAGTAATATTGCTTTGCTGATCCGCGATATTATAACGTGCCAGTTAATTTGTGCTAACCCGTTATACTTATTTGCGTATTTTTTCATGCATACGTGCATTAAATAGTCCCACCCTCCCACCACGATAGGAAAAATAAAATAAATACGCAATTAAATATAACAAACCACCACCAAATTAACAAAACTTACTCGACACGTGTTTCGCCTCTCTACGAGGCATCATCAGGAGATGTCGACGGTCTGAAGTCCGACGACCGAATGAGCTGCCCAGACAGGTCGGCCAAATATATAATCTGGCCACCCCTATTATGTAAGTGAGGGTATGATGCAAAAATAAGTAGTAACGGTCATGTAACGACACATTCTGGACAGTTGCACGAAGCTATTTGGATAAAATCTGGCCTGTTCGGCTTCGCTAGCCGTTTTTACATAATTAAATGAATAAGGCGTTACTTTGCGGATATACATATTAACTAAAAATAGTAATATTGCTTTGCAGATCCGCGATATAATAACGTGCCAGTTAATTTGTGCTAACCCGTTATACTTATTTGCGTATTTTTTCATGCATACATGCATTAAATAATCCCACCCTCCCACCACGATAGAAAAAATAAAATAAATACGCAAATAAATATAACGGGTCTATATTGGAATCCATAATTTCCTTTGTCCTATTTGTAAATTCCATAATAACGGTGGTCATAATGATCTTTTGCCATAATAACGTTTTTCCTAATGTAAATGCCATAATATTGATCATCCTAATATTGAATATCCTAATGATTATTTGCACTATTATCTTAAGAACTAATGATCAAGTGTCCTATCAGTTACATATCCTAATACTAGTTGCCATAATCATCATATGTCTTAATAGTTACTTATCCTAATTATTATCACCGATTTTTATAATCAGTCAGTTTCCGAACGCGGTGACGTACGGAAGTGTTCGTGTAATTTCGCTGACCTGTGTGGAGTAATGGCTTCGAACGTTATAAAATGCATACAATGCAATATTGTGATATCGGAGGTGCTATCTTTCCTTCAGAATAAAGCAGATGTAATGAGTGACGAGTCATTAGTGAAGATATGCGTGGATGCCTTTAGTCCTACAGATATTGAAGTGGCAAAATGTCTGCTATTTGAATCTCTAACGGCCGCTAACCGCAAGGTTACGCGTAAAGGAGAAGGTAAAACGCAACGTGATCTGTTCGACATGATAGCGGTATTTAGAGTTACCCAAGCACAGAACCTGCCTATATTTGTTGCAAGGGATCTCCAAAAGTTGCCCGTAATCACTTTTGATCATATAGTATAGATGCATCGCGGCTCCTCAAGGACATTTTAATTATGCAAAACGAAATCAAAAGTATTAAGGAGAATTATATCACTGCAGCACAGTTTAGTGAAGTAAAAAATGACCTAATAAATCTGAAACAAATCCCTTGTTAACAACTACAGTTTTAGTAAGGTGAATTGTAAGCGCGGTGGCGCAATAACGGACAATTTTTGTATGGACAGCGGACCGATGGGACTACCGCATCACTTTAAAATTTCACATGAGGACTCCAAGGTGTCCTTGTCTCCGTCTCCCGAGCGCACGTCCAACATCACTGTACCGTTCACGGATGGATCACAAGTATTAACTAAGGAACATGAAGGTGAATTGCATACAGAAAGCGGGATAATGGTTAATACGCATGAACGCAGCGAGTATCCAATCAATACTAATGACATGCACAGCGCGCCCGAGTGCGCGGGCGCATCCGTGCCGCTGACGTCAGGTAGGCCGCTGCCTAAGCCAAAAACGCTAGCGGAAATTGTGAGCGAGGCGGATGCCTCGAGACAAGTACAATCTAACCCAGACTTGGATTGGAAGGTAGTGCATAGAAAAAAGGGCAAAAATCGTTTGCTAGCCAGTCAAGGAAAAGCAGTTGTGGATTTAAAATACAAATTTAAAGCGGCCGATAGTATGGTTCCGCTGCTTATCTACAGGGTGCATGAGGATACGACTGAGAAAGATATAATAGACTACATACTCGATCAAACACAGGTGTCGGTAACATTAAAGAAAATAAATATGAATCAAAGAAGATTTTACAATTCATACAAGATCTTTGTACCACAACCTAAACTATCATTGTTTCTGGATGACAAGTTGTGGCCAGTGGGAATCCGGTTTCGGAGGTTTATTTATTTTAAAAATAAATCTGTCGATATCATGCCAGGCAATAAAAATGAAAAGATTAATAACATGATTAAATAATGGGCTCAAATAATAAACAAGTTATGAATGTCAAGTTTGCAAGTTTTAATTGCCGATCGATAAAGAGGTCTATTGACGCCGTGAGGTCGCTATGTAAGTCTGCTGACATAGTAGCTCTGCAGGAGACATGGTTGTTACCACATGATATTCCCTTTTTGGCAACTATAGACTCCAACTTCGCGTACACCGGCAGGTCGGCGGTTGATACTTCAACGGGAATGTTACAAGGGCGTCCGTTTGGGGGCGTGGCTGTGCTCTTTCGATCTAGTTTGTTTACAAATGTAAATATAGTGCCGTGTAAAAGTGTGCGTCTCGCAGCAATTAAGATAACGATAACGGATCGCTCGTTTATAGTTGTTTCTGTGTACATGCCTACGGACTCGCCGGACAACCTGCCCGAATTCACCGAGTGTATGAGCGAGATAAGTGCGCTAGTAAATGAGTGTGACATCGCGAATGTTTTTGTGCTCGGTGACTTTAATGCGCACCCGGGCACGCTGTTTGGTACGGAACTTGTTAAGTTTTGTGCAGAACAAAAATGGATATGTGCGGACATGGAGTTTTTGGGAGAAACATCGGACGCATATACGTATGTGAGTGACGTGCATGGTAGTCGAAGGTGGCTAGATCACTGTGTCCTCTCAGAGGGTGCGTGGAAGTCGCTCACTAATGTAAATATAAACTACTCCATATCATGGTCTGATCACTTTCCTATTGAAATTCAGTGCAACTTAAATGTAATTCCTTCAATTATAGTCGTTAATAACGTTATTAATAAAATAACTTGGGGGAATAGGGATCCACAAGAAATCGAATTATTTACAAAATACTGTAACGATAGCTTAAGAGATATTGACTTTCCAGTGCAACTTGAGGCATGCTGTGATAGATTATGTGATAACAGAGAACACAGACTGTATATTGATAACATTTATCACAGTATTGTTAGCATTTTAAGTGAAAGTGCAACACGGGCCCATTCTAGTGATTATAAGTGTCATAAAAAACGTATAGTGGGCTGGAATAAGCATGTATACGATGCTCATAAGGCGGCAAGAGCGAGTTTCACGAATTGGGTGTACTGCAATAAGCCATCTTCTGGTCCAGCATATGACAAGATGTGTGAGGACAGGAAATGTTTTAAGTCAAAGTTGAAATGGTGCCAAGACAATGAAGAGCAAATTAAAATGGACATTTTAGCTACTCAACACAAATCTCATGACTTTGGACAATTTTGGAAATGCACCAATAAATTAACTCCTCGTTCTTGCCTGCCTGTGAGTGTCGAGGGTTTTAGTGAGCCTGCCCATATTGCAAATGTTTTTAAGGGCCATTTCCAGGTTCAATCACCTTTGGGACCGGCACCGGGTTCTTGCCATGTTCTACACATTCTGTGTGAGGCATGCATACCTACCGTGTGACCTGATGAAGACGCTGGTTGTGCCGGTTCCAAAGAACACAACAGGAGATGCATCAGATAAACGCAACTACAGGCCAATCTCATTAGCCACAGCCCTGGCTAAGGTGCTGGACAGCTTGCTTGATAGACATATGAGCAAATATATACACTTACATGATGCCCAGTTCGGTTTTAGGACCGGATTATCTACTGAAACGGCTGTTCTGTGTCTCAAGCATACTGTCCATTACTATACCTCTAGAAAAACGCCTGTTTTTGCATGTTTTCTGGATCTTTCCAAGGCGTTTGATTTAGTCTCCTATGACAAGCTTTGGAAAAAACTTGAAAATATTACAGATATACCTCATGAGCTGATTGACATTTTAAAGTACTGATATAGCCATCAGTGTAACTATGTACGGTGGGCAGGCTCGTTATCGGACATGTACAGGCTGGAGTGCGGTGTGAGACAGGGCGGACTGTCCTCTCCTAAGCTCTTCAACCTGTACATGGACGGGCTGATCCGTGAGCTCAGCAGCTCCGGCGTTGGTTGCTCAGTAGATGGCAATTTCTTTAACAACATTAGCTACGCCGACGATATGGTGCTGCTGAGCCCATCGATCAACGGCCTTTGTAAGTTGCTTGATATATGCCAGAGTTACGCTGCAACTCATGGCCTTGTGTACAATGCGGATAAAAGTGTATTGCTAGTGTTTAAAGCAGGAAGCAAAACATACACTGATTTGCCGCCCATTATGTTAGGGTGTACTCCGCTTAAACAAGTGTCGAATTTTAAATATCTGGGTCACTGGGTCACAGAGACACTAAGCGATGACCTTAACATGGACAGAGAGCGAAGGGCACTGTCAGTTAGGTGTAACATGCTGGCCCGTAGGTTCGCAAAGTGTACCAAAAGCGTTAAAATAACTTTGTTGAAGGCGTATTGCCAATCGTTTTACACTTGCAGCCTATGGGTCAATTACACAAAAAAAGCCCACAGTGCCCTTCGCGTACAATAAAATAATGGCTTCAGGGCCATGATGGGGCTGCCACGATACTGTAGTGCTTCAGGAATGTTCGTTGAGGCAAACGTAGACACTTTCCAGGCCATCATACGCAAACGAATCGCATCCCTGTGGCGCCGTGTCCGTGGCAGCCGCAACAGCCTCGTAGCCATTATAGCTGATAGGGTAGAAGGCCCTTTGTTTGAGCATTGGACGAAAGTCCACTTGGGATCCTCTCTAGGATAATGATAATAATTAATTATTGTAGTAACATTACTAACATAGATATAAGTTCTTCTATTATTGATTTATTTTTTTACTAACAATTTAATATGGATTGTATTATCTGAAATAAAGAATTATTATTATTATTATTATTATTATAACCTAACCTATAGTTTTCGGGGTTGAGCAAGTCTGACGCTCCGCTCGCTTCGCTCGCTCCGCTATACGTGGTCACAATACAAACCTAACCTAACCTACAGTTTTCGGGGTTCAGCCAATAACCTAACCTATAGTTTTCGGGGTTCAGCAAGTCTGACGCTCCGCTGTACGTGGTCACAATACAAACCTAACCTAACCTACATTTTTCGGGATTCAGCCAATAATCCAACCTACAGTTTTCGGGGTTCAGCAAGTCTTTTGACGCTCCGTTCGCTTCGCTCGCTCCGCTATACGTGGTCACAATGCAAACCTAACCTAACCTACAGTTTTCGGAGTTCAGCCAATAACCTAACCTATAGTTTTCGGGGTTCAGCAAGTCTGACGCTCCGCTCGCTTCGCTCGCTCCGCTACACGTGGTCACAATACAAACCTAACCTAACCTACAGTTTACGGGGTTCAGCCAATAACCCAACCTACAGTTTTCAGGGTTTAGCCAATTCGATATTTGTCCAAGTCAGACCTGCCTTAAGGTGAAATAGGTAATGTAAGGAATCGTAAGCCAAGTCGGACCTGCGCGGCTCGCTCGCTTCGCTCGCTCGTTAGGGTCATAGTTCAACCTAACACTCCTCCTCGCTTCGCTCGTCGTCGTACCTAACCTAACCCAAGTCTGACCTGCGTTAAAGTAGGATATTAGGTAATGTTACTATAGCTTATGATCATTATGGCAAGTAATCATCAAGGCATTTGACTTTAGGACATGTGATTTATGGTTTTGTATATTATGACTCGTAAGTTTTGTGTTAATAGATTAGTACAAAACATATTAGGTATTTAGATCATTAGGTAATGTAATATTATGGTTTATGATCATTAGGATGTAAGATCATTATGGCAAATAATCATTATGACAAATGATTGATATGTCAAAAGTGTTTAGAGTAAATGTGGTATGGCATTTGACTTTAGGACATACGATATTATGGATTGCGAAGGAGACCCAAATATAACAAACCACCACCAAATGAACAAAACTTACTCGACACGTGTTTCGCCTCTCTACGAGGCATCCTCAGGAGATGTCGACGGTCTGAAGTCCGACGACCGAATGAGCTGCCCAGACAGGTCGGCCAAATATATAATCTGGCCACCCCTATTATGTAAGTGAGGGTATGATGCAAAAATAAGTAGTAACGGTCATGTAACGACACATTCTGGACAGTTGCACGAAGCTATTTGGATAAAATCTGGCCTGTTCGGCTTCGCTAGCCGTTTTTACATAATTAAATGAATAAGGCGTTACTTTGCGGATAATATTTACAAGTAAATTTCGGATTAAATTGGACCATAGTTGTAAGGACTGGACTTGTGTACTTCGGTCATTCTCCAGATTTGTGTTCTAATTCTAATTAACGCGTCGCTTTTTTTCTACTTACTTTTCAATCATTTTTATCTGAAATATAGTAACATATCGATCATTGAAACTTAAATGTGGATAGGGCACTTTATAATTATTAAAGGTTCATTACTTATAAGCAAATTAAAATTTATATGACGCGTGAATTAGAAAAGCGACGCGTTAATTATACAAATTCAGTTATATTTTTTTAAATTAAAATAAAAACGTTTTGTATAATAATATATGACTGATACGGTGACAGTTATATGATATAAGCTATGTTTTAAATAATATGAAAGTACCTAAGTACTCAAGAAACAAGCACATCGGCCGTTAGTTACTAGGTAGGTTAGGTATGCAATTACGTATGTAAATTGAATTATTATGATAAGTTATAATAAATAATTTATACATGTACCAGCCCTCGCTACGCTTACTATATTATCTCTTCCTTCTCCTTGATGATGCGGCGCCATCTCTTACTGTCAGTAGCCGTGTGTAGAGCATCGTGTACTGTAGTGCCAAGGGTTGTGAGAATCTGGTCTGTCCAGCGTGTCGTGCTCCTGCCTCTTGGTCGCTTGCCTTCATCTTTTCCAGTGATTGTCGTTTTTCCAGGTTATCACTGTCTTTCCTGGCAATGCGATCAAAGTACTCCAGAACCCTGCGAAGATAGGTCGTCGACAGTTTAGTTCGGATCTTGAGTTGGGCTAGATCGGTGCGTTGGCGTGGCGTGCTGTCCATGGTATGCGCAGCATTCTTCTCCAGCAGAAAGCATCAATTCGATCACGGTCCATTTTCTTCAGTGTCCATGTTTCTGAGCCGTATGAAAATAGGGAGAACACCATAGTTCGGACTAAGGTAGTCTTAGTGTTGGCGGAGATGTTCCTGTGCTTCCGTACATTATTAAGCTGCGACATTGCGCCCTTGGCCATCCCAGCGCGAATTCTGCGAACTTCCGTCTTACATGAACCATTATTTCTAATGTTAGAACCCAGGTTTTCCGTGATTTCGAAGTTAAGTGTTTCACTGAGTTCTAGCTTGCCTGTACGATCAATAATCATGAGTTTGGTCTTGTATCTGTTGATTGAGAGTCCGAATTCTTCACTAAAGCGCGCCATCCTGTTCAATAAACTGCCCATCTTATGCTTTCGCTAGCTGCTAGGAGGGTCGTGGCATCGGCGTATCGCAAGACTTTACGTCCCCCAACAGTAATGCTACCATCATAGCCGTCCTTCTTATGATGTATTCGCCGTATATATTGAACAGGATAGGTGAAAGAATGCAACCTTGTCTTACACCCTTTTGGAAACTGAAGGGATTGTATGACGTCTTATCTATTCTCACTGGTCCTGTCCTTATCATTTTTATTACTATGTATTTCTTTGTTATAAGTTTTTCTTGCATTAAATTATTCTCTATAAAAAAAAAAACTCACTGGTCCTTGGCTGTTGTAGTAAAGTAGTTGTAGTGTAGTAGTGCAGTGAAGAGGAAAGGAACACCCAAATCGGTCAAAATATCCCAGACAGTCCCAGTCGACAGTCAAAAGCCTTGATATAGTCGACAAAGCACACGATGAAGGTGTATTGAACTCGTACCACTTCTGTACGATTTGCCTCACGTTCAGTATTTTCTCGTTCGTGCCTTTTCCCTTCTCAAAACCCGCTTGTTTTTTCGCGATCTGCCAGTCTAGATAGTGACGAAGTCTGTTGTTTATCACGTGGAGCAAAACTGAGTCAGAGCAAGTATACGGTAGTTGTCGCATTTTTTCGATGAACCTTTTTTGTAACGGGATGATGACGGATTGGGTCCAGACTTTTGGCCATCTGCCATTTTGCCATAAGTGGTGGCAGATCTTGTGCAAGATATGGCTGCTTTTATCACCCAGAGCTTTGAAAACCTCGGAATTAATGTCGTCTAGTCCTGGAGCTGTTTTAATTTTAAGGCGATCGATTGCTGCTATTATCTCTGATTTGAAGATGTTGGGCTTCAGGTTCAGAAGTCCCCAGTGCAGCCGAGTATCGGTGGATGTACAGGGTCTTTTGTACAGCTGCTAATCGTAGCCACGCAAGCGTTCTGCAATTTTGTCAAACCCATGCAGCGGTTCCTCATCGTGATTTTCAATGACCCAGAACTTGGATTTGAACTTTCGTCTCAACAGGCGAACTTTCTTGAACAGATCCGGGGTTGTAATTTAAGTGGATGCGACTCGACTTCTTGGCATATGCTCGTTCTTGTCTCTGCGGCGTTCCCTTTGAATTGCTTTAGGTACATAGTTTCGAGTATTCCCTTTTCACCTTGGAGTCTTTACGGGCATTAATTTTAATTTCTTTCCGGCGCTGAATTAGGTTCCACGTTTCCTCAGTGATCCATGTGGACCTTCCACAGTCCCTTCCTCTCTTAGATACGATATCCTCAAAATATTAATTTATTACCTGGACTCAGCATCACCTGTCCGCGGTGGATCTAAATTCATGAGCGTCGCTTCCGTCAGATTCTGGAAATGGGATCGCTCTATTGGATTCTAAGTTCTGGGTTTAGGTCACACGTTACGGTAAACGGCTTTGAGATGAATGGCGAAGGAGGTAACCAGTAACCGCATTCACCTCAAGGGAAGGTTTTCACATTTTTGACAGATGACTTCCAGCGCTTGTCTACCAGTATGTATTCTATCTGATTCCTAAAACGACCCAGGTTCCAGGAGACTTCCAAGTGTAGAGTCATCTTTTGTGATGGTTAAAGAAAGTTAAAGTAATGGTCAGACACAAAACACAGAACTCTGCAAGCCTCTGGCCTCGTTCGTTCCCAGTCTAGACCATATTTTCCAATGGTGTCTAGGATTTCATGGACTTTTTCTGAGCTTCCTGTTTTAGCATTCCATTCTCCCAATACCATTGCGATTTGCCGGCTTGGTATGCCGTCTAGAGTTTCCTCTAGTTGATATCCTCTTCCGTGGACTGTGTTGTAAACTTGCACGATGTTGAGAAGACATAAATTGGTGATCAGCTTCATTGTTATTATTCTATCAGACACAGGGTTATATCCAAGTACGAAATATTGTTCATGCCTGATGGTGCTAATATATGGCAAAACCGCTTCGGCTAGAATTTTCCAGCGCTGAGAAATACAGCTTGCTACCTCATGAGGTTTTAAAATGACCCCATGAAGATGTGGCTATATATTATAGGTACTATTACTATTATATATACAAATCTTCTAGAAAAAAAACCAAACTGATGATTAGAACCACATGGATGGTTAAATTCTAATTAACGCGTTCATTTTTGATGCGTGAATTAGACTTGTGAATTAGGGATTCTTGAAAAATACAAAATAACTTTTTATAGGTACATGTAATAATCTACAGAATCTAGTATCTATTAAATAATGCGGCCTTTAATGTACACTAAAATTCTCTGCGCGATAGAGTTACTGGTTGATTTTTAAAACGTGAACGTGTGAATTAGAAATTTCGTGAGCCAAAACGCGTGAATTAGATACTTACAGTCATAGTCCGCAACCCGTACACAGCTGACACAACCATCCCACACGGGGCTCTGGGCACGACTGACTGCTTCACCGAAATGCGTTAGTGAGATCCGTACCTTCTTTCAGAGAAGTTGTGTAATCACAACCGACCGCGACGCGTCAATTATTATACGTTTCGAGACAAAGTTACTATAATTGATATCTTTGTGATATATTATTGGTATTGACTAGGTTTTTTTTGTACGATTAAAACATGTATTCTTTTGTTTAATAATCTTGCTTACATTGTTTTTTCTTCATGTATATCACCAGGAGAAATTGGTATGTAAGTAATTTGGGTAGTGGGACGCGACGTGTCAATTAGGAGAATAGGACTAAAAGTTTTTTTTTCTACCCGAAGGGTTTGAAATATGCTCTTGAAAATTCATGTACAGCTCAATACGAATACCCTGCTACGATCAAAAAATATAAGATATAATTAAATCAATAATTTTATATTTTTAAACGGCGAAGACAAGCAAAAATGTACGTCTGGAGAATGACCGACTTACATTTTATTAATTATTCAGACATTCATTTATTTAACGTTTATTGATTTACGAATATCATTTTTGTTTAACGATCACATTCCGAAGAGTAATATAAACTGACATGTACTTGTATTTTTAAGAAATTTGTAATGGTGTGATAAATAAACTAAACTTAACTATAGTTAGGTAGTTTTACGGTATGTATATATGTATTAATAGTTAATATGTGTAATTATTAGCAGTCTTATTATTTTTAATTAATAAATAAATAAATAATTTACTGTCCGCCTGTTAGTCTGTCATATGTTAAGAAACATGTTTGATCATAGAGAAAAATGTCTAAAACAATCAGCATTTTAAAAGGAATAAGGCCTCTATGTCTGTGACTCACGGAAGTTACCTATGTAGATAAAAAAAGGATAGACCGGAAAGACGGTAGGGAAAAAGAATACAATTTACTAATAATGTAGTTTTCTTTACTTCTTTTCTAAATTATCTTATTTTAATTGAAATGCTGTCACTCTTGCACACCCTACAAGGGTTTTTCTAGAGTATTTGCCAGTCTAGGGTTCAATTTCGTCATGCTCCGTCAGTGTTAGATTAATAGCTAATTAATAATTTTTAGTATCGTCAACCATTAATTAGATATGGACATTATTAACGGAGCGTGGTGAAATTAGGTTTAAGTCTAAAGACGCGTGACGGTCGAACAAAAACATGGAACAAACAACGAGCGTGAAATTAACCATACTATTATAATTCTAGATTTATACTGAAAGTCAGTCTTCGATGGAGAGGGGTCATGATTTCAGGAAAACTCTTAATAACGTGATGCGGGGTCATTTGTTCAGTATGGGCGCGCGGCGCCATGCCAGTCTGGCGCCCTTTGTCGGTCATAATTTGCATTGTCCTTATTGAACTGAAAAATATACATTTAGAGTTCTTATGCTAAATAAAATACTTTACGAAATAAACAGTACTTTAATACAATTTAACATGAGTCTTGTTTGGTGGACGTTGTTATTCGTTCATCCGTACACAGCTTTAGGATATGACGTGTTCAGTGAATTCAGCCCCTCGAGAATGGTGGTGCGGCATTCGTCTCCAGATAGAAGATTCCCGATTGTCTGAAATGTAGTAATCATTATTGCACTTTTGTTTATTATACCTCAGGTATTATATTTAAGTACACGGAATATATGGACAGGTACAGATACTATAATAATATTTTTTTTTACTTTTATTATAATTAGTGTATGTTGTTATAGTTTCATTTTTGAGACAAGCTTTTATAGTCGACTGCACTTTTCTTTGAATATCCACCAATTGATCAGTGAGACTGTTCTAATGACCCCAAACTCGGTTGGATTGCTTTATCTATTACAGTTTCTAGGGCTACTTTCCGGCTCCATCACCAGATCAGCTCCGTGGTACCATACTTTTTTTTTTTTATATCGGACAACCTCACACAAATCGATCTAGTCCCAAATTAAGCTCAAGAAGGCTTGTGTTATGGGTACTAGACGACGATATACGTACTTAAATAGATAAATATATACTTAAATACATAGAACAACCATGACCCAAGCACAAATATTCGAGTTCATCACACAAATATATGCCCCGGCCGGGATTCGAACCCGGGACCGCCGGCTCAGTAGGCAGGTGTCTACAAACCGAGCCAAACGCGTCGTCAATATTATTGTATTGTCATCATAGTTAAATAAGTATACACTATTTCATCTCAGGCAATCGGCATTAGAATCATCAAATATAATCCCTAGTATATTCCCTGATGGTTTGTAACTTTACCACGAGATCAAGTGTGGAGTGAGTCAAGTGCCTAGAGGCCCTGGCCTTTTAAGTCTGGGCCTGATCACTGAAGTTAGAAATTACTCACCCGGTCTTTGGCACCAGCCCACCCATTTGGAGGTTGCCCCAGAGTATGCAGTTACCAGTCATAGCCCCGGCATAGGTGGCACAGCGGCGGCCAGTGAAGCCTCCGGAGATCAGGGACTCAGCCAGGTAGTAGTAGGATCTGGAAGAATCATTCAATTAACCAAAGAATGATTTGTCAACTTGTCCTCGTAGAGATGTCCGTTTTCAAGAACTTCTCCCAATTAGTAATTTGTTTGTATGGGGAAATAACAAATCGGGAGTCGTTCTCGAGATCGGCACATCATCTTGTTGAGTTTCTTTCGGAGTTTCTTCTCAACAATGGTCTCTCTTGTGAAATACCGGTAGAGTCAGACATGTAGAAGTGTCTTTGTAGCCTACTCGCAGAGTAAAGTTCATTATTTCATTATGACGTCACTACCCTAGGCTAGGCTAATCCATACTAATATTATAAATGCGAAAGTGTGTCTGTCTGTCTGTCTGTCTGTTAGCTCTTCACGCTTCAACCGCTGAACCGACTTAGATGGAATTTGGTATGGAGATAGTTTGAGACCCGGGAAAGGACATAGGATACTTTTCATCCCGAAGAAATTTAGTGATGTTTCCGTGGGATGAGCGGGCACAGCTAGTCGTAATATATATATATATATACTTTATTCCGTTCGGGTTTGGGTTCGGGTAGTCGCAGTGGCCCATTTTGCCACAGTAGTCGAGTATGCCCACCGTGGTGTGTCACCTCTCCTGGCGTGGTCGCAGTCAGCGAAGTTGCAGCCAGGCATGCCGTTCGCTCCATTCGGGTAGTCGCAGAGGCCCAGGTTGTCGACGTTGCCCAGCATGCCCACGATAGTACGTCACCTCACCTGGCTTGGTCGCAGTCAGCGGAGTCGCAGCCAGGCATGCCGTTCTCTCGGTTTGGGTAGTCGCAGTGCCCCAGGTTGTCAACGTAGCCGAGCATATTGATAATGGTATGTCACCTCACCTGGCGTGGTCGCATTCAGCGGAGTCACAGCCAGGCATGCCGATCCCTCCGTTAGGATAGAAGTCACAGTGGCCCAGGTTGCTGACGTAGCCCAGCATACCAGCGTTAGTGTGGATCACTTCTGTGTAGGCTCCGTCGTCGGCGCGGAACTTGTGGTCGTTGGTGATGAAACCAGGAAGAGCTGGCTCTAAGGCTGGAAATTCATAGTTAGCGTCGTTATTTGTCTGTGATAGTAGATTGTTTGAAAAGGGGATAAATAAACCATTTTGGCACGAAGTGATTATATTACAAATGAGCGCAGCGAGCAAGTTGAAATATAGTCTTACACTTTACTTTCAAATTCAACTGTGAGCATGTCTTGTTTGCATGCATCTCGTTTGAGTTATCCCCTAACTCCTAACCGTTAAGGAGTCATACCTTCCATCATCAGCTCAGCATAGGAAAATGATGACTGCCATATGCAAATACTTAAATAGCTTTAGAAAATATATGAAAAACATTATGAGTGCCCATACAATTTTAGGGTTGCACTCGATTTCCCTGTGATCCCATCATCAGATCCCAACTCGGTTATAATGGAACCACCACAGGAGAATACTCTTTACAAAAAAAAGAATTTTTAAAATCGGTCTACAATTGGCGGAGTAATCGGTGGACAAACATAAAAAAATACATACAGTCGAACATAGGACCTCCTCCTTGAAGTCGGTTAAAAACATGACATAGCATCTCTCTTTTGATTTTCATATAAACCGACTGAAGATCCTGTATTGTGTTTTATTGATTGTTTATTTAAAATGCGATTCTATTGGTCGCGCCTGATTGTGATCCTGTTACCACATCACTGTTAGCACAACTATTCCTCGCGACTCTTGCCGCGCGACATAACGCTACCCGTCACTTTCTCACATTACTGCACAGAAGGAGACAGGCAATTATCTCGCGCGAGAAATAGTCGTGCCAGTTGTGCTAAAGATGCAATGCTGAGCAGTGAATAAAGGGAACGGAAAGCTGGAATGTGGTTCCACTCCCACTTTTAGTCACACTTGTCCTAGAATTTTCTTTAATTCTCGATTTGAGCCAACTTTCGCCTAGGTCTTCCTCTGCCAAAAGGTCCACTTATTTTTATTTTTTTATACACTACTATGGTGGCAAACTAGCATGCAGTCCGCTTGATGCTAAGCAGTTACCGCCACCTAAAAATTGCAACGCCAGGAGCATCACACGCGTGTTGCCGACCCTAAAGGCCTTATTCCTTTTAAAATGCTGATTGTTTAGACATTTTTCTCTATGATCAAACATGTTTCTTAACATAATTATTGTTGTTACTACCTAGAACAGGGCTATTAGGATTCATTGGTATGTATTTGAAACCTACAGTTTGAATTTTCATTGATAATTTTTGTTCGAAAAACTACTCGAAATTGACAAAATTCACGTGGAAAATTAGTTTTTTCAACTTATTTTCGAATGTACGCAATGAAAGCATGAAATAGCTACGTTACTACCTAGAACTCGGGAAAAGTATTATTCACTTCAAAAAGTTGGTTGAAATTATCAATATATTCGTCATAATATGAAAAAATAATTTTTAAAAGGAATAAGGCCTCTTAAGAAGCTATTTACTCCCTATTCTACTCCCAGGGAGTCCCTAACCGCATACTGAAGCCCCGCGGGAAAACGTCAGCAGGGAGCTCATTCCACATGTGGAGCGTTGACTTACCAGTCAAGTACGCAGGTGATCCGTTCATGTTGCGGCCGATGATACCAGCCATGTGGGCCCCCAGACTGTGGCCGATGATATGGTAGTGGGCGGCGACGGCGCCGGTCGCGCTGTTCAGCCAATCGACGAAACGGGCGATGCTTTCACCTGTAGAAGAAAATACACCATGAACCAATAATTCAAGGAAACAGTTCACGTCAAGTCATGCCGACTAACTGCGCCACCAAAACTAAGTTTCTCCGAGATAATCTATTTTGAATTTTTAGATGTTAATAGTGTGTTGTAATGTCAGAGCGCCAAATGAAATATATGACACTGAGACAGAAATAAAATCTTGCATCACACATTACATACTGAGAGACAAAACACACAAGGGGGACACGCAGGGGAAACAAAATATCGCCTAGTAACAACCAAAACTCACAAAATGTTCTGTCACTACTCTTCAGAATCTCGTATCTTATTTGTAGATACGAGCTTGGATTTAAGAGGCCTTATTCATTTTAAAATGCTGATTGTTTTATACACTTTTCTCTGTGATTAAACATGTTTCTTAACATATTATTGATGTTACTACTTAGAACAGGGCTATTGGGATTTATTGGTATATATTTGAAACCTCCAGTGATTTTTCAAATTGACAAAATTCACGCGGAAAATTAGTTTTTTTAACTTATGTATTTTCGACTGCACGCAATAAAAGCATGATTATAGCTATGTTACTACCTAGAACTCGGGGAAAAGTATTATTCACTTCAAAAAGTTAGTTCAAATTATCAGTATATTTGTCAGAATATGAAAAAAACTAATATTTAAAAGGAACAAGGCCTCTATGTATAGGTAGTTGTTACTTAGTGAGTTTTGGCTATCAACAGAGGATATAAACTTGTCAGATTCGTCACTTACCAGCAGTCCTGGTGTTCTCGACAGCAGCCACGTAGTTGATGGTGTTGGAGCCGGCAGTCCAGTCCACCATGATCACGTTCAGGTCCTCAGCCTGGAGGTAAGCTGGGGACAAGCAAATCTGAATTATACCTAGACGCAATAATAATTTTATTTTCCTATTTCAATTTCAATTTTGTTATACAAACTCTCAAAAAATTACAAGCTAATGACATCGTTGCCAGTCAAAATTCAGCACCACGAGATTTAAAACTTTGTTATCGATATCTCAAGGACTCTAAATTGTAGGTACATTGCTGATTCTAACACGTTCTGAACAGCAAAACTGGTCTAACTAAGGTATACCTACAGGCAGTCCAGAGAGGCTCTTCCGACAATCTACCCCTGGTTGTCACGCAAGCTAAGCCAACATCACTGGAGCAATAACTGGACAAGCCTTACTAAACAAACAGTTTATTTTCTCTACATGTCACGCCCCTCTTTGCAGAGCCTGCATGGAAGCAGAGACAGCCGCCCACGTCATCCTCGAATGTCCTGGAGTGGCCAATTACAGCGCACAACACCTTGGGTCGCCGAGGTGACTCCCAGAAGCCGTCGGCAACTTTAAGGGCCTGCTAGGTTTTCTGGTAGAGATGGGTTGGCAAGAGTAAAGCCATCAACCCCTCAGGCAAAAGAGGCGCATGGTAAATAAATAAATATCAGACAACCTCACTCAAATCGATCTAGTCCCAAATTAAGCTCAAGAAGGCTTGTGTTATGGGTACTAGACAACGATATTCATACTTATATAGATAAATATATACTTAAATACATAGAACAACCATGGCCCAAGCACAAATATTCCAGTTCATCACACAAATATTTCCCCTGGCCGGGATTCGAACCCGGGACCGCCGGCTCAGTAAGCCTCTACAAACTGCATCAACTGCGTCGTCAAGACTTCATCGAACTCAGACCGCAATAACCAATAACACCTTCTGTAATAGCACGAAAGTCGATGGAGCGTTTAGTAGTGCAGGGGAGAGTGGAAGGTCAACGTTCTCGCGGCCGATCTCCTAATAGGTGGACGGATCTCGTAAAGTCCACGACGAAACGTTCCCTTACGGAGTGTGCACGGAGTGCCACAAACAGAGAGAGATGGAGAAAAATCGCAAAAGCCGTCATTAATGTAGAAGAGGACAATCCATAACCACGACCACTTTGACAAGAGTGTACGTCTAAGAAGAAGAAGAGAATGGCACGAATACCTGGTACGAGAACGGTGTTGAAGGGGGAGCTGGTACCGCTGTTCCACCCGTGGAGGAGGATAATGGTGCGTCTCTGAGGGTTGTAGTTGGTCAGACCCAGAAGGCCGGTGTTTCCAGTCAGCATGGGCTGACTCACGGTTGGGTTCTGTCTGAAAACAAAAAATCAGCGTCTTATTCTAGCGTCTTTTTTAACACTAAGTACTTTATAAAACCATTGAACAAAGATCAAAGCTCGAAGAAAAATTGAAATGCATAACCTGGTGCAAGAGACCGGAAATCGAACCCGTTACCTCTAGATTGCCAGTCCAGCGCGTTACCGGTGCAATTGAGCTTTTGGTTTAATAAAAAAATGTGGTGTGTTCCCACATAAAAAAAATGAGATTACTACTTTACAACTTAAGTGGTGGGGCGGGCACATTGCTCGTAGAACCGATGGCCGTTGGGTCAGAAAGGTTCTTGAGTGGCGACCGCGAACCGGAAGACCCAGTGTGGAAAGGCACCCAACATGATGGACCGACAACCGGCTTAGGGATCGTGGGCAGAAATTGGAATAGGGCGGCGCAATACTGATCGTTGTGGAGAACTTTGGGAAGGCATTTGTCCAGCAATCGACATCTATCGGCTAATATGGTGACTTGAAGTGCTACCAAATAGTGCCTCCGGTCTGAATCTTTCACCTTATCATTATTTAAAATACTTTTTGACCTCTTTTGAGGCTCTTTTTATCCCGAAAAAAGTAGTGTTCCCGTGGGCTGACCGGGTAACACCCGGCATAGCTAGTAATGTAATTACCTGGTGAAAAGATGGTAGATATTCTGTGCGTCAGGTTGGAATCTGGCCGACTCGTCGATATCGCTCGCTTTCATCCACATGTCCACTAGATGGAGCTTGCCTTCTCCGTCAGCCACGTGCTGGTACCGGGGGCCATCGTCCAGCTTCCTGATCACAGGGTCTTGGATCTCTTGGGTGGGAAGAGCTGGAATATGAGAAATATAATAGAGCTAAATACGAGAAATATAATGTATAGAATAGAATAGGATAGGATAGGATATGATAAGATAGGATAAGATAGGATAGGCTAGGATAAAATAGGAAATAGTAGGATATGGTATGATAGGATAGGATATGATAGGATAGGATAGGATAGGGTAGGATAGAATAGGATATGATAGGATGGGATAGGATTTGGATTAGGATAGGATTAGGATATGATTGGATAGGATAGGATACGGTAGTATAGGATAGGCTATGATAGAATTTATTAGCCAAAAGTTTATAAATTTATAGTATTTAATAGTGACTTCCACACTAAGCAACATGTGTCGTGGATGTCGGATCATACACGAAAGGTTCGAAAGCAATGATGCTATTGACATGGTTAAATCTAACAGATGAATAATACCATAATAAATACATTTAGGACGAGATTTTAGACAGTGTTCATTATAACCAAAATTAAAAATTAAAACCCCCCGATGAAAGTAGCTGGTCATCATGACGCCCTCATTCAAGGTCAAGCGCATTCAATCCAAAAATTAATCAAAATCTACATTAAGTGATTCTCATGTTGAGTAATTTTATGAAAGTCTAGAATCACTGTTTTTACTAATATAGCCGGATCATTGTCAGATTTAGGTGCGTGTCTTTCCGGTGGACATTTTCGAAATTAACGATTCCAGGGCCTAATTTTCTGATAAAATGCCTGTGAAAATAAGTAACGTTCCCTCTTTTATAATCCGATGTAATAGCAACATAACCTAGATTCATACAAGCTCTTAACTTTTGACCACCGAATTGACAAATTTTGTTTTTGAACTCAATGACCCAGCCCTGATTATTCTTGGTAGGTAATACTGATTATTGAATTTTTATCTTATCTACACATTATTTAATCTCATCAATATAAAAAAAAACCGAGATAAGCAATACTTATGCCCGCTTTCTTCGCTTATAACTTTTTAACTAGCAACTAGTGTACAAAATTTGACTAAAACCCGTTCAGCCGTTTTGGCGTGTGGCGTGAGAGGATTTTTTTTTTAAATATGTCAATCGATTCTATTTTTTATCGGGATCAAATGTCTATATGGGACTAACTACACTTAGGGCCAAAACATAATTACAAGATACGACATCTTATAGTGGTACGACGCGACATCGTGCCACGATGCGCATCTTGTCACATGAAGATAAAGTTAATTTTGCATTTATGTATCCACGACACGACGTCGCATCGTGGCACGATGTCGCGTCGTACCACTATACGATATCGTATCTTGTAGTTGTGTTTTAACCCTTAGACTGCTCGAAAAGTCAGAAATGACCGTCAAAATTGAACATTCCTACGGAGCGCTAAAAACGCTACACACAAAATGGCCACCTAATTGTGACGTCATATATATGTAAACATACGTCATACAATATATGTTATGGGTACCAATATTTGTATGAGGACAATAAGTAGGTGATTTCCCATTTTCAGTGTGAAAAAGCACGTTTAAGTTCCTGGTTTTCATGCCATTATTGTTTCGTTGAATTATGACGATTCTGAAATCACTTTAAAATTTCGTTTCATAAAAAAAAAAATTGCCTTTCAAAAATATTATTTTTGGATTTATGTCTTATTTTATTTATAGGTGCCTGCATCCTTTTACGCGTATTTTTTATACCATAATCGGGTAAAAAGTGTCCTATATAACCATCTTTGGATGCCCAGCTATCCCTGTACCAAAATTGGTTTATCACGTTCGCCGGCGGTATACGGCTATAGCCGTAATGGTGTAGGACTGTGAACCTTGTGTCTTGACAGTACGGCCATCGCCGTAGTACCGCTGGCGAACGTGTCCGTCCAGCCGTTCCGGCGTGTTGAAAGGACAAAGGTAATAAAATTATGACCAACAGATGCCCACGACTGGCATGGCGCCGCGCTTACAAAACAAATGACTATCCTGCATCACGCTTAGGTTTTTCCTGAAATCATGACCGCTCTGCATAGAAAACTGTTTTTAAATACAAATCTAGGATGTTATAATAGTATATAGATAAAAAAAAAAGTCCTACCAGAAGCTAGAGCCAGCACAGCGGCAAAAAGAACAGCGGTGGCCACCATCTTGGAGCGAAGACTGACTATTCAATTAATTACGCAATTAGCAAATTTATTTCAAGCGAGAAGCATGATAAGATAATCGAAGATAATCGCATTAAGAGGGTTGTCGCCGTAAAAAGGTGAAGTCGGTGATTAATAGTAGTTTATGCAACTGTACATAATGAAGGGTATTAAACACGAGTGTGGGTTTATGAAACGAGCCGAAGGCAAGTTTCATAATAACATCATCGTGTTTTAATGCCTAATTATATACAGTTACATACACTACTTTATCTAGCCACATATCATAAGCCTCCATGATGCATTCACGAGCCGTACATTATGACAAATTTTACGCGGTAATGGCGGTAATGAAGTTTTCTGGCAGCTGTCATAGTTTTTCTTTAAATTCAGAGACAAACTAGAGTCGGCCTTAACTATCAAATCGTTAGATATCTTACTTACGTGCGACATTTGTCAAATTTGATTGCAAATCGACAATTCATTTCGAACTAAACGTCATCTCGACTGATATTAGAATAGAAGTCAAATCAAATTTCTTTGTTTTTCAGAGATTTGAATGAATAATATTATCGAAATCGATGTTATTATTTAGCAATAATAACATTTTTAAAAATAAGAAATTTGTTCTAATAAAACAGTCTATTTTTATGGTGGTCATAATGTGCGGTTCTTGAACGCATCATGGAGGATTTATGATATTTGGATAGATAAACATGTTTTCGAAATCGATTTCATTATGACACTATTCATAAATATTCTCTTGCGCTGTACACATTATTATAATATGGTGTTTTTAAGCCTACTACCATATTGCAGATTTTTTGTGGTACTAATTTACTTTACTGGAAACGACAAATTTTTGGTAACTGACGGTAAAAGTCCGTGAATGTCACTGATGTAAGCAAAGAGAAATCAGGACTAAATATTCCGCAACTTTTAATTATTTTTGGCATAAATAAGCCAAAACTATCCCCAGTGATGAAAACAGTTTTTTTTTATTTAGTCAGAGTCAGATTTCGCAAGAAGAACGAAGGATTGAGTAGCATTCCATTTCTGGTAAACAATCTTTCGAAATGGTTTTCAATTTGGTTAATGATAAATGCTTGACAAATCGCTAATATAAATAAAAATATCGGACAACCTCACACAAAATCGATCTAGTCCCTAATTAAGCTCAAAAAGGCTTGTGTTATGGGTACTAGACGACGATATAGATCGCGACAACCCTGTTAAATGATTGCAAACCTAATATTATCTTGCGATAAATATTATTTTCCTTTTTATCTGCAGGTGATCACACAAGTAGCAAAATAACTGTCTTATCTTTTTCATCTTTATCATAATTATGATCGCTTCATAGTTTTAATTATTATATGGTATCAATAGTGTGTAATTATGAGCTATTTTGAATACTGTGGGTTCAAATTACATACATTTCTCTCTGATATCACTGACCTCCAGCTTGATACCTACCAAGAAAACATTATTTGTCACTTCCTTAGGTAATTTAATTTAATATTGTTTTTTTTTTGTTTTTTTTTTTCCACTACCGTTTTTGATACTTATTTTCGCTTTATCACTACCCTAAGGTTGAATTCTTTAATTCTTTATTCATTTGTAAAGACATGTACCTACATTGAGATTAAGGTTACATAAGTCTAGTACTTTGTCAGGCCATGACGCCCTGTGAGGGCACACAATAACTTAATACTAACACGCATAATTCATATTTAAATTACAAAAATATGACAGCATTTCGTCAATAATAAATTTAAATTAAGAGCAGTTTGTTTTATTAAGTTTAGGTTTTAATAAAAATAGTCTTATAGGTAACATCATTTACATCATTATTTAAATATTTTTATTAATAATAGGTTGTCTGGAAGAGAATGCTTTTTAACGATAAGACCGCCTATCGTTACCTACTGTATAATTTTGTGTTATTTCTGTGTTTTCTTTCTTTTTGTTATGTGGTGCCAACAATGAGTACCTACATATTATTATTATACTAGCTTAGGGCCTTTGACTCGATTCAAAGACGAGCTGTGTGAATTGTCAGCGATCCTAAACTTACAAATGATATATTGAACCCTTAACTCTAAGGAGATACCTTGGCTTCTTGTGCAAGGTCCTGGCAGAATACCAGCGAAGTGGCATGCTGCTTCATTATGGTGAGTCAGCGCCTTTTCTCTGCCGCGACACATGGTTTCTTAAATAATGTGCTGTAATTGTTTTATACTTGTACTAGTTTTATTATGTCTAACCATGTAAGTTGTGGATTTGAATAGTGTTTATCTATCTTACTATCTATCTTGTGTGTTTTCTATCGCTTGTATTATATGGGTTATGCTCTGAGGAACTGTTCGACCTGATGACCACGGCCGCATTCTACCACCGCTCGCTCGGCCGGCAGGGCGTTCATCCCCATACCTTGATGAAGCCTAAATAGTCGTGTACAATTCGGTTCTAAAGGAATTTTCTCCGGCGAATGCTCAAGCTAATGAGCTCCCTGCCGAAGTTTTCGGGCTATGCTCAGTGTAGGATTCCGTAGCGTTATTACAAAGATATTGCATAGGTAATCATTAGCCAAGCTCCTTGTTTCTTATACTTGCTCAAAGTCTCCTCAGTAGTCCTCAGACTTCATAGAATCAGAAGACAAGCTGTCTTGTTTCAGTTTCTCACAAACTTATCACAATCACTACATAGTATAAAACAAAGTCACTTCCATCTGTCTGTCCCTATGTATGCTTAGATCTTTAAAACTACGCAACGGATTTTGATGCGGTTTTTTAAATAGATAAAGTGATTCAAGAGAAAGGTTTACATGCATAATTTATCAGCATTGCTCCCGTGCGAAGCTGGGGCGGGTCTCTAGTATTTGATAATTGCTTTGCAGAACTAACAACGTCGTACGAATACCACTTTGTCAGTGTGACTTATGTATATGCCAGACAGACGGACATGGAGAAACTGTAAGGGTTCCTTTACACTCGCTCTTGCTTGCTTGTTGATTACGGAACCCTACAAAAAGGTGAAGTTTCGATTATATAGCTCAGATGCCTCTGTTAAAGCTGAGATATTACCAAATTGGTCACATCGCATAGCCTTCTCGAATTAGGATCCAGTTGGTAAAAGCACAGAAAGGTAGATTACGAAAAATGCTTGGCGAAACAAAAGGATGTCATTGAAACTCTTTATATTCCAGGTATTATTTTATTTCCATTCCCGATATTTTTGATTCGCATTTGCATTAGTGATGCATGTGAGGAATTTGATTTAGATCTGACCTGATCTGATCTGGATAATTGCCGCAATTGGTGTAATGAGTTGGTTACAATTTGGTAGTGACTCGGGTTTGATTACGTCGTAGACATTACCGGTATTAATATCTGATAGAAATATGCACGTGACTAACATTATTATTTATTTTTCTTGTCTGTGTCCCGTCTACATTACTCTACGAAGGCCGAGGAGATCGTAGAGTATGTACGTGTGAAGACCGGAACTATCCTGAGGGTCGTGAAGTTGGAATCTCGCCACAAAGTGAATTTTAATTCTTATGTGTTGGGGGTTCCAGCTGACTAACTAACGACCTTCATGAAGGAAGAATTTTGGCTTAAAAGGTGTTTTATTCCGGCGTTTCCGCGGTCGGCTACCAACACCACGGACTTACGCAACACAACGTAGAAAAAGAAATGTGACCTAGTTGTTTAATATTTAATATGTACCTATATTCAATTGTAAGGTATTCATCTATGGGCCCTTGATGCCTGAAATAAATGAATTATTATATTATATTAACTATTTTCTAATGGGGTAAGATTAATAGTTAGTTATTTATTTAAACTTTATTGCACAAAACAAAAAGTGTACAAATGGCGGACTTAATGCCATAAGATTATCTTCCCGAAATCTTGAGTTTTTTTACGGAGTGGTCGTGGGTAGACTGGTTCAGCTGCTGTGGCTTTCAGCCGCGAGAGAAGGGTGGTCCAGGGTTCGTCTCCAGGTAGAAGATGCCAGATTGTCTGCAAAAAAAACACTCTTTCTTTATTTATGTTATAATATAATTAACAACACAATTACAATTAAAAGGTTAACTGGAAGAGATCCCTTATAGGGATAAGTTCGCCTTTGTACCTATATGTTAATTGTAATAGATGTATTTTTTAACTGTTTTTGTGTACAATAAAGCGTTTACTTACAATCTAATACACTGTGAAACTAAATGCAAACTTAAGAGACCTTATTCCTTTTAAAATGCTGACTGTTTTAGACATTTTTCTCTATGATCAAATACGTTTCTTAACATATTTATTGATGTTACTACCTAGAACAGGGCTATTGGGATATATTTGAAATCTACAGTTTAATTTTTCATTGATAATTTTTGTTTCAAAAACTATTTGAAATTGACAAAATTCACGCAGAAAACTGTTCTTATTAACTTATTTTCGACAACACGCAAAGAAAGCATGAAATAGCTATTGAACTTTCTAGAACTCAGGGAAAAGTATTATTCACTATTATATTTGTCATAATTTTGAATCTAGGGAATGGAAGCCAATGGAATACCTTATTCTATCCTTTTCGTTTCATAAATGCTATCTTATAATTTGGTTTGTCGTTTATGTATAAGGCAACACGGTTAAGGTCATGAGGTATAGTGAAACCTATTTACAACCAATTCTTCGTGGTTTCCATCTCCACGAGGCCATAGAGGTTCTAGAATTTAAAAAGTACATTTGCAAAATAAGTCCTTAAATAAAAACGTTCTGGATGAGATAAGTAATTAATACATAAACAATCATGCACATTATCTTCGTCATTGTCATACCAATGTGGTCAATTATTGGCACTGGGAGCCAGTTCATCCGCAATACTTGGTGCCCAAGATTCATCTACGGCACACGGTTTCGTCACGAGTGTCTCACCCAGTCTTAGGATGAAGTCCTCCCATTTGCAGGGAGCCCCACAGGATGCAGTTGCCAGTCATGGCACCAGCATAGGTGGCGCATCTGGTGCCGGTGAAGCCTCCAGTTCGGACAGACTCCGCCATGTAGTGGAAGCATCTGGTGAAAATAGCAATGAACTAATGAAATAATGAACTTTGTTCTGTAATTGGGTCATTGTCAGTTCAATAAACAAAAGCTGTCTCTTCGGTGGCCAATAGTCAACAGCGTATGTGATGTGCATAGAAGAAGTTATGTTTTTAACACGCAAGCCCCATAGAAAGGGAAACTTCCTTTATGCTAATATAATTTTGATCGGAAAACTAGGCCTAGTCTTTATCTTTGTACGCGTCCACCGAAAAGACGCGAACCTATAAATCTGATAATGACCCAAGTACCTAGTTCTTAAACTTCGGGTGAGGTTTACCGGTATTTCCCAAGATAAGAAATCGATAGTGGGAGAAGAAAGCTGAATGAAAATCAACAGTCAGTGTTTTTTGACGTGATAACGTCTTATAAATCGATGAACACCGGCTGCACGCTCGAAAAAGCATGACTCATTGTCACGTTCCGCCTGATCGTCACAAGCCGAATGCTTCGGCAGATTGTGCCTCTGTCGCTTGTTCCGCGCTCTCTCGTTCGGCTTGTGACGGATCTATCTATCTCTCTTCCACTCCATCGGCCGGCATACACCGACTTTACAGACAACGGAGTGTTAAGAAGTAGTGAAGATGAATAGATTCTTTAATATGAATCTCATCACCATCACTTATAATCATTATTTATTGTAATATAACCTTAGATAGATGTGGTGTAGGGACACCCAGCCGGAGACAGGCGGGCTGTCGATCGCTTGGTTGCGTCATAGATAAAACAGTTGCGTTCATTCAGCCCAGTAATATAACCTTACCTGTCATGGTCGCATGTCATGCCATCACAGCCTGGCATGCCGATGCCTCCATTAGGGTAGAAATCCACATGACCCAGGTTGCCAATGAAGCCCAAGTTGCCAGCGTTGGTGTGGATCACTTCGGTGTAGGCTCCATCGTTTGCGCGGAACTTGTGGTCGTTGGTGATCCAGCCGGGAAGCGCGGGGTCCAGAGCTAAGCACATTTAGTAAAAGAACGTGCGTCAAATGGACCAAGAACCAACGGAGATGGTTCATTAGGTAGATATTTAAATGTACTTCATTTTTGGACACCAAGCTGAATTCCATTGCAGAGCTGAGATATTCCAGTTTGAAATAAGGCACGTGTGGAGGAAAAGGGAACTAACTCATACTGGACAGTGACCAATGCGTAGATAGTGGCGCCAGAATTAGAGTGCATCGCTAAATTGGCGTAGAAGGATTGCAATTTATGTAAAACTGAATAATAACTATAATAAATACACTTCTTCACGCATACTTAATATGAGGATTATTCCTTTAACTTACGATGTCGTCAATTTAAAATAATGTTAGCGTTGTATTTCATACACTGGCGCCACTATCTATGTGGATTTGGTATAATGACACCATACCCATTGATTTTATTAGTTCCTGGCCTCCTTTTTGTGTTTTGTCATAACAATGCATTTGACTAAATGTTTATTGACTAATATTTTTTTGTCTTAAAACATTTGCTAAAGGACCAAATTCCTAAATGTCATTATTCATAGTAATATTTTACTGGGGGGTCATTCCGAAGATGACATCTTCTCTCGTATCTTTAAAAAGTGCTTCCAAAGGGTAAAAAAGTTATGAAAATCGTGTTTCTATAAACAAAAACACTATAAATTCATTCGAATTATGATAGTTTTTCTGAACAGTCCTATAGGCTGCTTTTTATGCCGAAAAAAGGTAGTGTTCCCGTGGTTTGAGCGGGTACCACCGCGCCGGGCAGCTAGTATCAAATGAATATTGGCTGTAGTTGGTGAAGAAGGTGATAATGTTGTGATGAGGAATATAACAGTTGTAGTTGATGATAATGATGAGAGTGGCGATATAAATAAAGGTGTTGTCATTCATGATGATGCTAATGACGATGATGTCGTTATTGATGATAATGCTGATGTTAATATTTTTTATTCAAACAGTAACGTCTGCTAACGTAAACCAAATGTTTACAATGAAACGAAAAATTGAAAAATTGAATGGTTCAGGCAGGGTTCGAACCTGCGTTTCCAACGGCTTTCCGGGCTAACACGGGCGTCCTACCTATTGGACCACTGAACCTGATGCGAGAGTCATGGAATTTTTCAACCAGTTCTGCATGCCTTAGGGTGGCATCGTAGCGCTGCTGCGTGAATGAATGCTGATGCTGTCTCCTTCGTATGGGTTCAAATTTCTTAGACTAAATGCTATTGCTGATGCTGTCAATAAATTATAGCTCACCAGTAATGTAAGCGATGTCGCCATTAACGTGTCTGCCGATGATTCCAGACTGATGACCACCCAGAGAGTGCCCGACGATGTGGAACTGCTCAGGAACCGATCCGGTGGAAGCCATCAACCAGTTGACGAAGCGGGCTACGCTTTCGCCTGAAGTAAAAAATAAACACCCCGTTTTTATGTTAAATCGTAAAATATATTTTATTGGCCTATAGGCCAATTTAATATACTGATAATTATCATCCATTTCCCAATTAGATACGTTTTTTTCTCTGTTTCACAAATTGCCTTGACTTGTGCTTCATTATATATAGGCCAAAAAGACACTACCCTTCCCTCTCAGTGCCCTTTTCATCCCGTAACTATAGGAAAAATATTTTTCTGGTGCGTGCTGGTAAAAGTCTTAGTAAATTAGTGAAAGAGCTGGATATCGACATCTTCAACAGTAATATCCCGGGTGTAAGGCGTAAGATGACGGACGAATTCTTTAAGTGAGCGTGCTTTAACCGAATCAGCTGTTTGGCACATTTATTAAGTTAGTTCTACATATTACACTTAGTTTGTAATCACAGGTAGTTGCGATGATGTGCAATGTGCGAGCACCTTATTTTTGTATTAAATGTCACTACTGGTGGGAACCTGTAATTGGCTTTCCATTAACTATTTCTAAGACCAATGTATTATCTGTAGCTGTTGGTTCTCCTAATAAATAATAAATAAATAAAGAAATAAATAAATGAATGAATGAACGAATGAACAAATAAACGAATGGACGAATGAATGAATGAACGAATGAACGGTGAATAAATAAATAAATAAATTGCGCGGCATTTATGCGGTCTCACCTGAAGTGACCGTGTTTGTTACAGCGGCCAGGTAGTTGATGGTGCCGGCGCCTGCGCTCCAGTCCACGGAGATCACGTTTACGTCTTCAGCCTCCAAGAAAGCTGAAACAGAAAACGAGAAGTCGGTTCTGTTTACAACGGCTTTCGAAGCTGGTGGGTTTGAATTTTCATTGGTGCCAGCGAGGTTACAGTGCGATGAGTAAATATTTTTATTACAGTATATTTTGTAAGTAGACTTTTTTCGAAAAACATAACCTGCTTCAGTGTAGTCAGGTGAAAGGTATCCTATAAGCGTCCATAAATATCCATCTACTCGTAACCCTGTGTCAAAAATATTCAAACATCTAGCTGTTTTGGTATAAGCCCGCAATTATATTACTTCATAGATGACGTTATGGTAATAATCACTATCCCCATTTTATGTAAATCGCATGGTGGGTAAATATTTTCATTGAAATAACTCGGGCAAGGCAACTGGATTTTACAATAGTATACAAATTATCAATACAGGTTGATTCAGGAGTCATGACCGAGAGTAACAGGGCTGATGAGGAGAACCAAAACGAGCAACTTTGACTATGGGACCAGCATCGCGAAAAAAATAATCTAATTGAGAGGCCTTATTCCTTTTAAAATGCTGATTGTTTTAGACATTTTTTTTCTATGATCGAACATGTTTCTTAACATATTATTGATGTTACTACCTAGAACAGGGCTATTGGGATTTATTGGTGTATATTTAAAACCTACAGTTTGAATTTTTCATTGATAATTTTTGTTTCAAATACTACTCGAAATTGACAAAATTCACGCGGAAAATTAGTTTCTTCAACTTATTTTCGACTGCTCGCAATAAACGTATGAAATAGCACTGAAATAGAACTCGGGGAAAAGTATTATTCATTTTAAAAAGTTGGTTGAAATTATCAATATATTTGTCATAGTTTTTTTTTATAAGGAATAAGGCTTTTTAAAAATTAATTAATAGTTAACTATTCAAAACGTATAAAGCATCAGATATTTTTTTCGTGATTTTATGGTTGATTCCATGGTAAAAGTTGCTCAGTGTGACATCCTATTGGCCCAATCACTCCCGCTCATGACTCTTGAATCACCCTGTATATGTATTTATTGGTGTATCATGATAATGTGACAAACTTCAGCGGGGCTTCGGAAGCCCTGCGTACCTGGGATCAGTACGGAGTTCATTTGACCCAAGACGTTGTCGGTCCAGCCGTGCAATATTATCACGGTTCTCTTGTGAGGGGCGAAGTTGGTGCTGCCCAGTAGACCGGAAGATCCTAGCAGTAGAGGCTGGCTCACCGTAGGATTAGCCCTGGAATAATAAAAACTCTGTCTTAAAGAAGCGTTGGCACCGATTTTAACCACAATAACTCTTCCAAGCAAATGAACTGTCAAACACATAAAAAAACCGGTTAAGTGCGAGTCAGACTCGCGCACCGAGGGTTCCGTACAAACACTTTCCATCCTTAAGTGGTTAAGTTAAGTTTGCACCTGGTATGTATAGCGCCCCATACAAATGAGGTGCAAAGTTAACGCAACCACCCGTTTGTTGTATGGGAGCCCTCCTTCAATATTTATTTTATTTTATTTTTAGTACTTGTTGTTATAGCGGCAATAGAAATACATCATCTGTGAAAATTTCAACTGTCTAGCTATCACCGTTCTTGAGGTACAGCCTGGTGACAGACGGACGGACGGACGGACGGACGGACGGACGGACGGAAGGATGGACGGACGGACGGACAGTGAAGTCTCAGTAATAGGGTCCCGTTTTTACCCTTTGGGTACGGAACCCTAAAAACCAAGTAATATTAACCAATATCAACCAAAGACTCCAAAGAGCCAACAATCGCAGTACTTGCATATTTTTAATTTAAAACCCATACAAACTTCTATCTTGTTTAAATCCCCTTAGAGCCCTTAGAGTAAGAATGCCAATAAACGCTGAAGTTATTGTTTTGAATTACAATATGCATCGTTTAGAGTGCTCTCCAAGAATGCTGTTCGAGATACGTGGTTTTTGCTGAAGATGTTCCGGCAGAAATACTACGCAACCTAGTGTATAACTGCTTAAGTGTTGTTTCGTTTCCTACTACGTCACATGTTTTATTTCATAGAATCGTTTAAAATTAGACAATTTTTTCCTTAGTTTTTTTTTCCTCATCTCTAAGAACAGCCTGGTGAGTTTGGATGGTTTTATAATAATAAAAAAATCTACTTTCAATGAAATTACATGATCTGTCGATTCAACAACGGTAAACCTAACCCATTTTCCCCCTAAAGGCTGGATATACGACAAGTGTTCGCAAGTTTTTTTTGTATTTATTGCTCAAAACATAATATAGCATTAAGTCTACCTAATGCCAATCGACATTCTCAAGTATCAAAATTTGGAACTATAAAAGTCCTGGGAACGTGTTCAGACGTGCCATATCTCTACCATCCAATCATAAGGCCAAACAGAGATACTAGATGTTCGTTTGGTTGGTAAATCAGAAATCGAATTGTACAGAGAGCATTTAGTTTTGTCCACAAACGCACCTAGTGAAGAGATGGTAGACGTTTTCTGAGTCCGGGCCGTAGCGAGCCGCTTGGCGAAGGTCGCTGGCCTTCATCCAAGTATCCACCATGTGGACCATACCGTCGCCTCCTCTCATGGGCATGTAACGCTCCTCGCCTCCCAGTTTCATGATCACTGGATCGGCCACATCAGCGGGCAGAGCTGAAAAAAAATTCAACTGTCAATTTTGTCGACTCGGTTGTTGTAGTGGTAGCGCTGCGTACTGAGCTGATGGTCTTGGGTTTGAATCTTGGCAAGAACAAATATTTGTGTGATGAACGGACGAATATTTGTTGCTGGGCCATGGGATGTTTTCTATGTAGACCAATCAAATGAGCCTAAGCACGATATGTTTATTTTGCGCTGTTTAGGACTTCCTACGGCCATAATCAGTCTTCATCATCAGATCAGCTCCAAGATACCAAATTATTGTATACATAGTCACGTGAACTACATGCAAAGTTTTATTTATCGACAGTTAGAAATAGGTTAAATTTTACTGCCAGGATTTGATTATAGCCTAATTTAAGTGTCGCTCCTGGGACCTAATTCGAGATTGACATTTGAGTGATCGCCAAACGTCAAATCTCTATTAGATAACAGTTATATCGCCATTGAACTGTCATTTAAATGTGATGAGCTTAAAAGTGACATATCTCATCTCAATTTTGGAAATACGAAGGCGATAATGATTATCAAAAATGTTATTCATGCATATGAATTTCTGTTTTGAACGAAACGTAACGGACTAATTTCACGCACTACGCGGTCAATTTAAGGTATGCGCCTGTTATTTATGCCGTCACAAAGGAAACGAAAATTTTGCGCGTCCGAACTGACGAAGTTGCGATGTTCTAGGGATATCGCTACTTGTCAAGTAGGCACACGTCAAAAGTGACGGATGGCAATGAAAAGGAGAGATCTCCATTATATCTCTAAAATTGGTCGAATACCCCCCCTGCCCTGGGATAGTGGCACTACAAAATGCTTTCATACAGCAATATAACGTGCATAACCCATAATATTTGTGTTATAAAACGTCGGTAGCGACTTGTCAAGGATTTATCAGTCTACCGGCATTTCACAAGAGAAGACCACTGTTGAGAAGAAACTCCGAAAGAAACTCAACAGTCAGTAATTTTTTCATAAAGGATAAGTACTTAACTATTACAGTAATATGAACTTAACTATACGTAGTTCTCGAAGAAAACATATTAAAAGTGTATTCTAAGATATAAATGAGGAAAAGTGTAATAATTAAATATAGAAACTACAAGAAAGTATGACGGTTTAACACAATTTTTGTACGTTTGATATGCTTTCTTATTAGAACTGTGTCCCTTAAACTAGTCAGGCACAATCTAAGGAGACAGTTACTCGGTTTCAGTACGACTTGTTTTATGATATCAAGTTCGTATAACCATGCCATACATATACCGTGGTGCGACGAGTCGACAATATGACATTGATTCTACACATTCGAGAAAAACCCACGATAATAAAAACAACGTAATAGATAAATCGACAGGTATCTGTGATAAACAGACTATTTATCGCGATATCATGGGTTATCGTAAAATTGGGTTTAGATATACTTTTTTCGTTTATAAATATTATTATAGTTTTCAGTAGTTTTATTTTGGTTTTCTTGATTACTTCTTGAATCGCCTACTCGTCTCATTTAATTTATTAATCCGGTAAGCAAAGGTTATCTGGAAGAGATCGCTTTTTAGCGATAAGATCGCCTATTGTTTACCTCAATTGTAATGATAAGTGTTATTTGTATTTCTTTCTTCTTGAGGTAGGCGCAAAGTATATAGAAAGGTTCGAAAGGATAAATATCAATGATAAATATCATGATAATTATCACGATAAATATCATGATAATTATCGCGATAATAACCTCTTGCCAGGCCTGCGGTACAATGTGTCGATCTCGTATCGGTTTAGTAAGCCAACAGAAACGGTCTCCCAAACATTACACCTTTAGGGGCCTTATTCCTTTAAAAAAAAACACCAGTTATGACAAATATATTGATAATTTCAACCAACTTTTTGAAGTGAATAATACTTTTCCCCGAGTTCTAGGTAGTAACATAGCTATTTCATGCTTTTATTGCGTGCAGTCGAAAATAAGTTGAAATAAAACCGGTCAAGTGCGAGTCGGACTCGCGCACCGAGGGTTCCGTACAAACACTCCATCCTAAAGTGGTTAAGTTAAGTTTGCACCTGGTATGTATAGCGCTCCATACAAATGAGGTGCAAAGTTAACGCAAGCAATCCCTTTGTTGTATGGGAGCCCCCCTTAAATATTTATTTTATTTTATTTTTAGTATTTGTTGTTATAGCGGTAATAGAAATACATCATCTGTGAAAATTTCAACTGTCTAGCTATCACTTAGTATTTGTTGTTATAGCGGCAATAGAAATACATCATCTGTGAAAATTTCAACTGTCTAGCTATCACCTTTCTTGAGATACAGCCTGGTGACAGACGGACGGACGGACGGACGGACGGACGGACGGACGGACAGCGAAGTCTTAGTAATAGGGTCCCGTTTTTACCCTTTGGGTACGGAACCCTAAAAACTAATTTTCCGCGCGAATTTTGTCAATTTCGAGTAGTTTTTGAAACAAAAAATATCAATGAAAAATTCAAAGTGTAGGTTTTAAATATATACCAATAAATCCAAATAGCCCTGTTCTAGGTAGTAACATCAATAATATGTTAAGGAACATGTTTGATCATAGAGAAAAATGACTAAAGCAATCACCATTTAAAAAGGAATAAGGCCTCATAAATCGTCTGCAATAGACGCAAGGGCCTTCAAAATAACAGATGGATTATTATCGATTGATAATAACGAAAAATTGCGCCGTGAAAGTGAACATAGGTATTCGAAGTAAAGTCACAGAATAGATAATAGTACAGTAAAGTGTCAACGTGCCGCACCGTGGGGATTTTCCTTTGAAGCAAAATTCAGTTCGGATTATGCAAAGTAGACTGAACTCGAGTTTCATTGGTTTTTTAAGTTAAACCGTAAAACGGTGTTACTATAGGATAATTTGGGGCTACTTTGATAGATTTAAAATGGTTATAAAAACGCAAATATTCATAGTGCGATTGAGCATTTAAAGTAAAAGGTTAGGTCATTGTTGAAGGCATTGCCACAGATAGTAAAAAAAATAAGTATATGGCGTAAAAACACCTTTCCAAAGTAGCCCCTGCATTTTAAAGTACCTAACTCCGTTTTATGTAATATTGAATTTTTGTTAGAACTTTTTATGAAACGTTATAACAAATGAATTAGTTATGAAACAATATAACAAATGAATTTCTTACACTGGTGATAATCATCCCATAATTATCTGATAATTATCAAAAGGCGTACTTATCTTGATAATTTTGAACCCTGCAATAGAGCACATTATACAGCGCTGTCCTCCTCACTCCTACTCGGGTTCCCCGGGAGATCTTGTCTCATTGAATCGGAGTGTCTATACTTCTCCTTTACGTGTACCCATGTAATTATAACACAAATGTAATGTAATTGTTTATTGATTTACGAAAAAATGATACTGTTGAATTTCTTTCGGCTTTCTTCTCAACAGCGGTCTCCTCTTCCGAATTACCGGTAGATTAATAATCTGACGTGTAAAAGTGCCCCTGTGGCCTACTTACTGAATAAATGATTTCATTTCATCTGTACGAGCTGACTCCTGACATAATCTCGCTTGGGACCCTGGACGTAGACTTATAGTTACATTTTATTATTGTCATAAGTTTCTTTGAAATGTTTAAATGTAAATACGCCATAGGATTAAATAATAATTATGCCGTGTGGGATGTTGACTCGACGATCATTGTTCCGAGTCGTTTCCGCGAACGGTCTTATAGCGAAGTCTCGACAAACATCTTAAGAGACTCGCCAGATGGCTGGATCAAGGGTCAGATTCAGAAGGCGGTACTTCTGGACACGGCGCGCATTGTCAAGAGGTTCCTCTCTCTGCAGCCCTAACCACCGGTAGCCTGGGCCCTGCCCCGCTGCCGTCGGCTCCCTAAAACTAAAACCCACAGACCTACGGACTAAATTGACAAATGACTGACAGGTAAAATGATACCAGGAACAGCAAAATAAAAATAGTGAAGGGTAGGTATATGTCGATAACAATATATCGACAAGTTGTAAAGTACAAATAACAGACTAGTTTAAATCAAAAATAAGTACCTATATTAGTTTCAAATAAGAGGTACAATTTTGGTTTGTTTGATTTTCGAGGTAGTGGATGGATAAAATGCGTTTTTACCCACTAGTTTTAAAGCATAAAAAGGTTTCCGAGCCTGTAGGTAAAAAATAAAACACCTTGTCCAACGATAACTAGTCTTTATTATGAAATATTATTCATTCCCAGGCTCTGTTATTTCGTCATCTTCATCATCATCATCAGTTACATTTACAATAAAACGATTCGAAACATTGTCCACTAAATGGTCGAGCTGTAACATTTTGTAAACTTCTCTTTTTCTTTGTATTCCTTCAAAACTTTAAAAACTGAACTTCTTGAAATACCAAGAATTTCGGATGTTTTCATGACACTCGTTTTATTGACATGAACGTCCTCTGGGATATCTTGTTCGTTCTGCAATCTGTCTACCATCTCATTATAAATATAAACGTAAACTTGATGAATCGTCTCTTTTTCAGTTTCACTAATAGATTTTTTTCTCCTTTTTGTCGGAGGCGAACATTTTGATGAACATGGCTTTGGTCCTGAATCTTGCGAATCCATAATAACACGTAACAATTTCAATAAACACTCGTAATAGCAATGATAACTTATCGTTAGATGCATAAAAGTAGTTTGTAAACAGCGGTCAACTATTTCAGAAGATACCCGCTTTTTTTTGTTAAAAAGATGGACCACATTGTTGGGATTTTGAAAATAAAGAACAATAATTTTATTAATTCATTTAATTAAATGTATGTATTCAATAAACTATCAATTATCATAAATATATCATTTTCATGTACATTATTGCTGGTTTGACATTAAATTTTTATCTCTAATTAGGGGTCTACAGACCTTTTGATCTGTCAAAATCACTGGAAAAAGTTGGTATATAGATTAGCCGATCAAATTGCCAACTTGATTGTCCCGTCTGGGTGGACCTTAAACCTACGATGTAACAATAATTTTAATATCGATGAGAACGACACTGGCCAAACTGTGGCAACATTTGTCCATACTTACTTGTCAATTTAGTCCGTAGGTCTGTGGATTTTACTTTAGGTTTTTTATACCGTATTTATATTTTATTTTTGACATAAGTTTATATTGTAAAAGACTTAACCTAAGGTCTAAATGAAAAAAGAACCTAATAATAATTTCTGTAGTATCTTATTCTGTTGTTTGAAGTACTTACTTAAGATTAGATATTGAGATGATAGTAATACCTGCACAAGCAGCTATAACGCCAAGGAGAATCACCAACGAAGCCATGTCTAGTCGGAAACCAACAACATACTATACCAAGTTATAAACTTGTCACAAATTTATATCAAATCATGCGATTCAGGTGTTGAGGATGAGATTAGCGTTGATTAATATAATTGATAATTTTATCATGCCAATTTTTAGGATTCCGTTCCGAATCGGAAAAAACGGAACCCTAATAGGATCACTTTGTTTTTTTTTTTCAATACAGAAAACTCGTAAGTCGCAGACATTTTAAAATAAATACGAAGCAGGTTTACTCACGTCGTAGAAGTCGAATATTGCTCGACATGTTTCGAATCGGTACGCGATTCATCATCAGGAGCTACGATCAGTCGCGGCGGCAGCAAATCGAACACGGTATTCGATTGGCCACCGCCGCGACTGATCGATCACTTTGATGTCCGTCCGTCCGTCAGCAAAGAATATATATACTAACGTAAACAGAAACGACAGCGACACTTGTGTGTGCGGTAACAAAACTCGCGGCTATGTGGGGGTGCGGGACGCGCGCGGGGGTGAAGGGTATTCACTGTGAATGCCTCGTTGAAGGATTCGACATTACAAGGTCACCGACGCCCGAGTTACACCGATAGGCCGCTGTCGCGCCTGTGCCGTCGATCTGAAACAGTTTTACAACGATAAAGTTAAGTTTGTCGCTGAGTACAGCTTAGAGCAATATGCAGTGCTGTCATAGCTCGCACGGAATCCTCGGTGCGCGAGTCCGACTCGCACTTGACCGGTTTCTAATCTGTATCGTACGAATTATGAATAATCTTATTTCGTTGTAGTTTCCCAGTTGTATTGATTGATTGGCAATACAACCATTATCAGGATTATGCTATCGACTACACAAATGTGATCTACACAAAATGGATTCCACACAACTGCTGTTTACTACATTAGTGATCGGACTCCTGTGGCGCGGAGATAATTCCATTAGCGGGTTATACTCCCACACAAAGTCTGATTCACTGTTAGTGAGGGTTAAACAACCCTGATGCAATAAAAGTACAAATGGCGGACTTAATGCCTTTAGGCATTCTCTACCAGTCAACCACTGGGTTAAACAGAAATATGTGGTCGGTGCAGGATCAAAGTTACAGAGAAACAAAATTAATGTTATTTTGTTATTCTTTTATATGCCTTAATAGTAGAGTAAAGTTGCTAAGCCGCGAAATTGTGCGCATCGGGTTACAAGCATGAAATTTCTACCACACATAGAGCGTTTCGCATTGATTATTTTCAGATGCGGAGGGAAGTCAGATTCGTCCCCTGCGTGGCGGGAGAGCGGGGTGAATAGGACCAAGTACTGCTCTTTTTCTTTTCATTATTAATGAGCAGTGAAGGCTATTAGGGGTTTGTACGGCATCGTTTTCGTGTATTAAAACAGATATCGGAAATTCATTTTTAATGTTATTTAAGTAGGTATAGTTTGATATAAAAATTTGGGTATATTGCCGAAAAGGTAAAAATCACAACAAGTTTTTTTTATTCAGAACGATAAATTAGTTATATATCCTGAATATTAACAATTTAAAAGAAATATCTCTTCTTCTTCGTCGTTCCCTCACTGATGAGGATCGCGACCACATAACTGTTTCCACTCAGTGCGGTTATATGCTGCGTGGACCGCCCGGTGCATGCTGCCGCCCACTGCCTTCTTCACTGTGTCAGACCATCTAGTGGGTGCCCTTCCCTGCGCACGTCTGCCATCAATTTGCCCTATGATAATCTGCTTCTCCAGACAATGCTTTGAAGACCGCATAATATGACCGAAGAAGTTCAGGGCTCGTTTCCGACATATCGCGGAGAGCCGCGTCGAGATGTTGAGTTCATTTAATATCGACTCGTTTGTTCGCATCGCAGTCCAAGGTATACGTAGCAACCTGCGCCAACACCACATCTCGAAAGCATCGATCTTACTGCTATCGCGGCTTCTCAAACTCCAAGTTTCTGCACCGTACGTGAAAATGGAAAACACCAGAGCTCGAACTAAACGCACTTTAGTTGTACGGCGAATCCCACGATTTTTCCATATCCTGTCGAGGTTAGCCATTGCACTTTTAGCCATACCGGCCCTACGGCGAATTTCGTCAGTGCAACCGCCGTCGCAAGTTATCAAGGACCCAAGATACACAAATTCGCTGACCTTTTCATACCCGACGAGTGCGCTTGTAGCTGGAAGTAATTTTGCTCTGTCCACCACCATTATTTTAGTTTTCGAATGGTTGATCTTAAGACCGAGCTTGGCACTCTGTACTTCAATTTTCTTCAGAAGAGTTGCCATTTCTACTTCATCCGACGCGATTATTGTCGTATCGTCTGCGTATCTCAGGTTGCTGACCCTACGGCCACCAACCACAACACCACCGTTCCATCCATCCAGTGCCTTCCTCACGATGTGTTCGCCGTACAGGTTGAATAACTTGGGAGACAGAATGCAGCCTTGACGTACGCCTCGTTCAGTGTGGAAAGATTTGGACGTTTGGCTTTCCAATTTCACGAAGCTTGAGCCATTGAGGTACAGGTTTTGTATTAGAAAAACCAAATGTTGCGGTACGCCCATCGTCACAAGTACATCAAACATAGTTTTCCACTGCACACAGTCGAATGCCTTAGCGTAATCTATAAAACATAGAACCAGCGGTTTGTTGAATTCGCGACATTTCTCGATTAGAACACGAACATTCAGGATCTGTTCACGAGTACCCTTCCCGCGGCAATAAAACCGGATTGTTCACTCGGTATCTGGTGATCGACAAATGACGAGAGTCGCGCGTTTATAATGCGCAGCAGAATCTTACTCGCATGTGACATGAGTGACAAGGTACGGTAATTTTCACATTTTCTTGTGGAGCCCTTCTTGAAAAGAGAAATATCACTAAATAGCAAATTTAATCTTGTTTTTAAAAATGTATACATATTGAGCACATCTGATACAAAAAGTACCTTGAAAAAATGTTGATGTTGAGCTTAGCCTGCGTGCTCTAGTACATTTAGCTAAGTCGCGAAATTGTGTGAATCGGGATAGGACTACGAAATTTCTACCACATAGAGTATTCTGCGGTGATTATTTTCAGGTCTGGAGGGAAGTCAGATTCATCCCCTGTGCAGCGGGAAAGCGGGGTGAATAGGACAAAATAGTCCTCTTTTCAAAACAGATATCAACAATTAATTTTTTATGTTATTTACTCATAGTACCATACAAAAATATGGTGTATTTCCGAAATGGTAAAAATCACAACAAGTTTTTTTTATTTAGCGAGATAATTTAGTTATATTTCCTGAATATTAACAACTAACAAAAATATTGCGAAATAGCAAATTTAATCTTAATTTGAAAAACATATACATGTTGGCACTCTTCATACAAACAGTAACTTAAATAAATTGTTGATGTTGAGATTAGCCCGTGTGCTCGTGATACATTAACAAAAAATATTTTGTTTTAATTACATCAATTTAATTTTCTAGCACGTACTCGTATATGGTAAATATTATATGTAAAAGCATGTTAATAATCATTATTTTTAATGTATTTAATAAAGCGAAATAGGATGCGTTAGGAGATTTAAGTTGGTTACGCCGACGTAAACATATATTTTAAGCTACTGTTTGTATGAGAAGTGCCCAACATGCATATATTTTTAGAAACTAGATTAACTGAGCTTTTTATGGGGATTATGTCGTACTGCTGTTAAGTGATTACAAAAACACATTCAAGGGTTCGTCTGATGCTTACCTAGAATGTGTCGGAAATATAATTCAAATGCAAAGCCGTCGACGGTATAATCTTATAATATTGTCTATTCAATACGACAACGAAAACAATCAAGATATCTATACTTTAAACTAGAACTATATCACATCGCCAGTGCTAATCAAAATATAAAGTACATGGAAATCAATCAGGAATACGAAGATACGCCGCTACGACCGAGGAAACCTACCTTCGTTAGTAAGAAGGACATCGTCAAGGCAATAGCAATGTCCGTAAATGCTTTTAAAGAAGCCTCCACTCTGAAGTTTTTGGGCACGATTTTTGACGGATACACCTACCAACCGGAACTTGAACTGTATTTTCAAATAATTAAGGAACTGTTTAGGTGTAGAACTTTAGTTTCCGTTAGCACTGACATTGCACAAATCTCTTTAAATGAAGCCGAAGTCTAGACAATCTGTTATTTTTACCGATTCTATTGATAGAAAAACGTTAGGCTTAAGTCAAGCAAATGTATCTGCGCCACCTACTAATACTTAGTAACGATTTAGATCTAAGAATTGTACACCAGAACATTCAGGGTATAGATAGGCAAGGAATTAGAAATTGAACTTTTTGTAAATCATTATAATATTGATATACTATGTGTTACAGAACACTGGTTTAACAATCATGAATAAATTTTTGGTTTTAATAACCACAAAGTTGTAAGCTCCTTTGTTAGAGAAAAAACTATTCGCGGTGGATCCTTAATCATTATCAACAAAGCCTTAAAATATAAAGAACGTACTGATATTGTGAGTCATCGAACGAATCATTGAAATGACTTGTATTGAAACAGGGCGATTTATAATCTTCAATGTGTACAAACCTCCGGGTTCATCATTTGACTCGTTCGAGAAACATATGGATGAAGCTTTGCGGAAAATTGATAAAACAAACAGAAGTGTTATGGTTTGTGGTGATTTTAACGTAAATTTACTGACTCGATTGAATGCTGTAGGATCAAATCATTATTTTTAAGTCATTACCTTGTAAATCTGTTTTTGGAGCCTACTAGAATCACTGATAATACTTCTACATGTATTGACAATATCTTTGCAAATGAGAAACCAATAGAAAAGTTAATTATAAATAAGCTGACTTCCGATCATTCTGGGCAATTAGTTATATTTCAAGACATTGATATTCACACTGGAAATAAATCAGCATCTGAAACCGTTGAAAAATTTGTACCCGTAAATGAACCCCGACTAACGGCCTTCAGAACCAATATTTTGAAACAGCTGCCAACCATACCTTACTATAACAATCCAAATAATGTATACGAAACGTTGAGTGTTATCCGTACAGAATATGAAAATATATTCAAAGCAAAACAAAAGAAGAGAGGTTATAAAGTTAAATTTAGTGACTGGGCGACCGTGGGAGTCTACAAAAGTAGACAAAGATTGTACGAACTTTACGATGAAAGATCCTGTAATAGAAATAAAGCATTTGCTTATTATGTTAGGAGGTATTCAAAATTATTCAAGAAAGTTTGTTTTGTGGCTAAATCCAATATTCTTCGAAATAAATTTAAGAGCAGTGTTAATGTTCCTAAAACGACGTGGTAATGTTCCCAAATCATACATAGTGAAACAGGGAAAGATTAATCTCAAAAAACAGAATACCAACTAAAGGTAGGTGACCAAATCTTAACTACGGATCAGCAAATTGCCACAGCTTTCGAAAATTTCTTTATTAATGTTCCTTTTTTAAGGACCAAATCCTTAAGCTCATCTCCCACAGCCGCTGACGATCTACTAAGGGTAAATGTGGAGAAATGCACAACTAGTTTTAAGTTTGATCATGTATCACCCTCCAATGTACCTATGCAAAGTTTTTAAAACTTTAAATATGAAAAAATCCGCTATATTGATGGACTTTCTGTAAAGATAATTAGTGCAATAATAGATTGTATTGCTCCTTATTTATCACATATTCTCAATAGTTGTATAGATAGTGGGCAGTTTCCTGATCAGATGAAGTGCAGTAAAGTCATAGCTTTATTTAAATCTGGGAGTAAATCAGACCCTTCTAATTATAGACCGATATCGATCCTACCCACTCTGAGCAAAATATTTGAAAAGATTATATTGCGCCAATTGCAAGTTTTTTTCAATCAAAACAATTTACTGCACAGTGCACAATTCGGGTTTACTCGCGGTCGATCAACAATTGATGCCGGTGGACAATTCTTAAAACATGTCTTCGCTGCTTGGGAGATGTCACAGAATGCGTTGGGTATCTTCTGTGAATTATCCAAAGAATTCGACTGTATCCATCATGATACTCTGATCAGAAAGCTGTGCCATTATGCAGTTAGAAGTTCTGAACTTAAACTTCTGGAATCCTATCTAAAGGAAAGGATTCAGAAAGTTGATGTGAATGGTATGAGATCCTCTGGCAGCATCATAGAAATGAGCGTTCCACAGGGTTCTATCTTAGGCCCATTTTTATTCCTGATTTACATCAACGATTTACCTTCTCTTGTAAAACGAAAGCATAATATTGTATTATACGCTGAAGACACCTCGCTAATTTTTAAAATTACCCGACAGAATTTAGATTGCAAACATGTTAACGCATCTCTATCTGATGTAGTAGACTGGTTTACTGCTAATAACCTACTTCTTAATGAAACGAAAACGAAATGCATAAAATTTACTCTCCCTAATGTAAGACAAGTATCTACAAATATTGAATTAAAAAGTAGCAGACCTCGTGGATTCAACGGTATTTTTTGGGGCTCACATTGGATGCTAAACTGCAATGGGGACCTCATATCAACACCTTAGCAAAAAAACTCAGTTCTGCTGCATACGCTATAATTATTCAAGAGGAAGGTTTATATTGTATAATTCATGCATAATATAGTAGAGAAGCACTGATAATTTTAAAGGTTTCAAATGTGATAAGAATAAGAATAAGAATAAGAATAAGAATAATTTTTATTTTACCAAAAGAAACATTACTACATTTAACATAATTTAACAGTGACTTCCACACTAGGCATAGCCTGTATCGTGGAAGTCGTATCATACACATCAGGTTCATTAACAATGCGGCTATAGACATGCCTTAAAGAAGAAAATATTAAAACGAACAAATGAACAATACTATGATAAATACATTTAGGGCGTAATAATAAATAATGTTCATAAAAATTTGTTTGATTGTCTGTGAGTGTGAGTGTGAGTGTAATGTGAGCAAGGAGCGAGAAGAACGTGAGCAGAGCTTTAACTCAATGCTTCTTCAGCTTGATCATACGTCCATGATAGTAAGAGCTCCCGTACTCGCGTTTTAGCCACAAAAATTTGGCACATCTTTATGTCACATACTTTAATAATGTTGTTATAAATATTAGGGAATAAGAAATTTTTAAAACGTTTTGCAAACATAGTTTTGACAGTTGGTACAGATATCTTAAAAACTCTTTTCTTTAACCATTCAGGATAGGATAGATGTTGTAGAATTGACTTATGAGTGAAAATTATGGCCCGAAACAAAAACAATTTACGGACGCTTAAAACTTCTGCTTCATTATAAAGATCTTCAGTAGGGAACAATCGTGGCTTCGTAAAAGCTACCTTCAATACCGCCCTTTGCGCTCTTTCCAGACATATCAAGATTTAGCACAACCACCCCAGGCTAGAATACAGTAATCAATAATAGACTGACAGAGGGCAATATAAACTTCCTTCAACAAGGTCAAATCAGCGCAATTTCTTAAAAATTTCATTGTGTAAATAAATTTGCGTACTCTGATGGATGTGGCCGAAATATGTTTCTTAAAATTTAGGTTTTCATCTAATATAACGCCTAGGTACTTCAGGGAAGCAACTCTACTGATAAATGCGCAGTCGCAATTTGAACCATCAGCTACAGAAGAGGCAACGCAGTTGGATGTATGAATTTTAATTTGTTTCATAGAGACCGTTGGACGAGACGAAGCGGTTTTATGAAAACATAAAAATTGCGTTTTAGTAGCATTTACAGTTAAAATATTATGTGTCAACCAGTCAACAACTCTGTGTAAACCCTTCGTCGCCGCATCTCGTACATCCTGCCAAGAGTCACCATGAAACAATAACGCTGTATCATCGGCGTAACACACGATTTCACTTTTTTCGATTTCCAGCGACATGATACCATTTATATATGCAATAAATAGGGTTGGTCCCAAAATACTTCCCTGTGGTACGCCAAAAGACACAGGCTTCACATCACTCCTTCTGTCGCCTATTTTAACGACCTGACTCCTGTCCGACAGGTAACTCTCAAACCAATCTAGCGCGATTCCACGAACGCCAAAGGATTCCAGCTTTTTGAGAAACATGGGAATCAAAACCGTATCGAATGCTTTAGCTAAGTCAAGAAAGACTCCGATACAGTGTCGACCCCCATCGAGATGAGATACAGCGGTATCTATTAACATAGTTACCGCGTTCTCAGTAGACTTCCCTTTGCGGAAACCAAATTGACGCTCAGATAGAAGTTTGTTTTACTCCAGGAAATCAACAAGACGCTTATTTACAACACGCTCAAGAAGTTTAGAGAAGGCTCCCAAAAGAGATATAGGGCGATAATTATTAGGAGTGTTTGAATTTCCTCCCTTGTGTATTGGAATTACTGTAGCCATCTTCCAGCCATGGGGGAAACAGCCTGATGCGATGCTGAGGTTAAAGATGGCTGTTAAAGGCTCAGCAATTTCATGACCTACCTCTTTTAGAGCCTGTTGGTTACACTGTCAGAATTATGTACTGCAGTATTGTACACCTTAAAAAGGTCTACAAAAAAGTCCGCGATGGTATATGTCTATCTCTCAGGTATAACCCACATTAACCACTTTTTATCCTTTACTTTTTACGAGAAATAATGGCTTATTTACGAAGCTATTTTAAGCAATACATCACTAATCCTCATCCAATTAAGTACCTTAAATACATTGTTCATTTATTATAGATCAATATGGCCCTTTACAGCATGTATGTAATTTAAATGAATATTTTCGAAGATATTACAGATTTATTCATATTCATATTCATATTCATATCGTTTATTGCGAATCATGTTCATTTTACAATGGATGGTATGGTAATTATAATGTAGGTACATGAAACCCTGTTAGGGCATTGCAATTTCTTACAGACTAAAACATTATTAATTTTATTTAATTTAAACAATTATGTACAACTATTTTACAAAACTATAAAATGTTGATATTATTAATTTAACAATGCAGCAATATTAATTACATTTCAAACATATATATGCGTTTTAAATATCGTAACTTCTGGGTAACTAAGTATTAATTTAAATTAGAAATTATTCGGCGCTCTATAATAATTAGAAGAATAATAATTAAATTACAAAGCTTATTTTAATTTATCATTTAAATAATCTTGGACAGCATAGTAGCATTTCGAATGTAGTAGCTGTTTCAATATTTTCATAAATTTTTTGTCAGAGATTTCATTGGTCAGTGAATTTGGTAAATTATTATAAATTTTTATGGCCATGACGTAAGTGCTATTTGAATGTATTTTTAGTTTAGATGCTGGCAGTAGAAGTTTATTTTTTTGCCGCAGAATGTGCGTTGTAGAAAGTTCATGTCTTTTCTTAAATAAATTATTTAGTTGTCTAACGAATTTACACATTTCGAGAATATAGATACACGGCAACGTAAGAATTTTATGATGCTGGAAGTGTGGCTTGCATGTTTCTGTGTTACCTATATTGACTATTATTCTAATTAATTTCTTTTGTTGGGTAAACATGGAGGAGAACTCTGTACTGTTTCCCCATAGAATTATACCGTAGGTAAGCCATGAGTTGGTATAGGCATAATATGTGGCGAGCGCCGTTTGTATATTCGTGGTCTTTTTTATTTCACGTAGCGCATATGCGAAACTCGATAATTTTGCTCTTATTTTTTTTATGTGGGCTTTCCAATTGATATGCTTATCTATAACTAGTCCTAGTAAGGAGAACTCATTTACGACTTCTAGCAGAATATTGTTATAGGTGAAGTTTATATCTAGCGGGGCCTTTTGATGAGAATGAAATGTCATTAATTTAGTTTTATTGTAATTTATCGCGAGGTTGTGGTCGTTCATCCAGTTGGTTATTTTATCTAACAAGGAGTGAAGTGTGGCGTTTAAGAGTCCGCAGCAAGCTCGATTCTTCATACAAACGTAGTTTTACGTCCTTATTTTAATATAACATGTCACATTATCATAAAATTCTCTAAATATAATGAGATAAGATATATCTAGGGCTAAAACTAGTTTATGACTCTTGAAATGTTAATAGAAAGAAAATAGAGCGAGTACAAGTTTTGCATTTTTAGACCCCAGAAAGTTGTTCAGTTTGGCGGCATACTACGACCAAAATATAGTTTAGATTGAAGTCAAAACCTATTTCCGGTGATGATTAAACTATGTAGTTTGATAAGAAAAAAGATTTATCAAAATTGATCTCGTAGTTTTAAAATGAGAGCGTAACTACGAAAACCTTAAAATAAAATACAAAAAAATGTTGCAAAACTGCAGCGAATTACTCTAGCGCGGGGAACGGTCCGGGGGGGCGGCGGTAAGCACCGCCCGCCGCTAGCGCGCTCTCGCTTTACTGCTAGCGCCCTGTCTTCCTCTAGGTGAAACAACAACATTTTAAAGCGTAAGCGCGCGATCTCAACGCGGAGTTGAGCGGACCTTGCTGCGGACTCTTAAGTTTGTGTTATTTTGACATGCGGTGAGTAAAGAGATATCGTCTGCAAACAGTACGCAAGTTTCATCTACTATTTTCGGAAGGTCGTTTATGTAAAGAAGGAATAACAGACATCCAATAACGCTACCTTGAGGGATTGAGGCATTGACTACTTTCCTATCAGATCGAACTGTTGTTATTTTTCCGGTATATGCATCCGAGTACTCTATCTCCGTAAACTGTTCCCTATCTTTTAAGTAGGATTTGAACCAGTCATGAGCAGGACCACGAATTCCAACACCGTATAATTTATTTAATAATATATTGTATTTTACTTTGTCGTAGGCTTTAGTCATATCAAGTAGCACACCGACTGCGTATTTTTTTTGCATTTATGGTATTTATGGCTTCTTGTATGTATTTGTAAACGGCTATAGTTGTCGATCGTTTTTTCCGGAACCCATTCTGACTGTCGTCGAATATATTAAATTTTTCACAAAACGCGTACACACGGTCACATATTGCTTTTTCGCAAAGTTTAGACGCTGTTGGCAGTAGGGCGATTGGTCGATAGTTGTTAAGGTCCGTTTGAGAGTTTTTTTTGTGTATAGGCTTTATAATGGCTTTTTTTAGTAGGTCGGGATATATTCCTTCATGGAACTATATTTAAAATGCAGGGACATAGCAGTTGCGGCGGTACCGGCTTTTTTATGAATAAATGAATAAAGATTAAGTGAATTTCTTACTGACTTCATATAAATACAAAATTCTTTAAAATGTAGTCAATCGCTAGAATAACAAATATTTTCTCAAACATCCAAGGAAATGTCATTCTTAATGATCGTGGTAATAGAACGCGAAATACGTCTTTGTATAGCAATTGTTGAAGATTCGTTCTAATCAAATTAGAGGTCAATAAAGGAATTTCATACAACATTATTGGCCGTGGCCAACAAAGAGATTGTCTTTTGTTTCAGTGGGGCTTATTTCTTTTATTGATAATCAATGGCATACTGCCAATAAAAAAAAAACGTAGTTTGTGCATGTATATTTACGGTTTATTTCTTATATTTAACCAGATTATTCAATTAGATTAAAACAGATATTCAATAAAATAAACAAGGAATCACGTTTATTGTTAAAAAATATAACAATATCTAATTAATAAGGTTTTGTAATTTTTTAATAAATAGAATCATCTTAACATTTGGTAGAAAAAAACATTAATCCGAACAGCTTAAAAAAATAAATTTTGATAAAAGTAAAAAGTTGGCGGGAGTTAGTAAAAATATATGAATATATATAAGTTGAAAATTTGTATTATTTCCTTGGATTTATTTGAGAAAAGCACTATACAAGCCTCGGCGCGAACAGGGATTGTCTGCTCTCTCGGTCGGATCTATTACTACTCGGTCAACAATTCCCTATTTCGCGGCCTCTGCAGTAATGTACTATTAATTGTACGTTAAAAAACGCAGTATCTTGATTTTTATTGGTCTACGACAAATAAATAATTATAGTTTACGTGAAAATAACAAATTTATTCTATTTATTTTGAAATTATAGTAGGTAATAGCTGGCCGTTACATGTTTTCTTTTTCATTGTCGTAGAACTATAATTATGGTTTGCATTTAAGCCCTAGGGACTAAAGCGACCTTTTTAGTCCCTCTGTGAAGCTGAAATAAAGCTCTTTTCGAGCAGGAGAAGTGATAAAAAGACTGAAGTATGTCAGATTAAATGTTTATTTATTAGCAACTTTTCTTCTTCATGATTATAACTTTGTCATCGTCACAGCATTTTTTATCGCATTTTTTCTTATCTGTAAAAGAAGAAAACTTTTAATTAAGATAAATTCATTGAATAAAACCGTCAAGTACGAGTCACACGCCCACGAAGGGTTCCATCAAATAAAATAACTGGCCGGGTTAACTTAAAATTTCACCTGGCCGCATACAAATGAGGTGCAAAGTTAACGCAGCCGATCAGGTTTGTTGCATCGGAGCCGCACTTAAATATTTATCTTATTATTTTTTTAGTATTTGTTTATAGCGGCAACAGAAATACATCATCTGTGAAAATCTCAACTGTCTAGCTATCACGGTTTATGAGATACAGCCTGGTGACAGACAGACAGACGGACGGACAGTGGAGTCTTAGTAATTGGGTCCCGTTTTTACCCTTTGGATACGGAACCCTAAAAATCATCATCCAACAATCGGTAACTAGATTTTTTATAAAAATAATAATCATCACTCTCACAAAAAAATAACCAACTTCGACGAGAAGAAAATGTATTTCCCAATTATTACACCCGAACTCCGAACCAATAAGGAGTTGTACCTTCCATCATCATCTCAGCATAATGAAATGATGACTACCAGATTGAATAACTTGATATATAGATAAAATATTAAATTGAGGATGCCCTCGATTTCCCTGGGATTCCATGATTAGATCCCGACATGGTAACAATGCGACCACCTCAGGAGTATACTCTTTCAAATAAAATAAAAAAGTTGAGAATCGGTCCACAATTGGCGGAGTATATAATATGAGCCTGTTGTGTTCCACTGCTTCATAAAAAAACATAGATACAGCCGACTTGAAAACCTCCTTTTGAAGTCTAGAAAATAAGAAAGGAGGAGGTTCGCTCTTAAAAAATGCTTACCGTGACAAGGCTTCGCTTGTACACTGGTGAGAGTCATCTGAAAAAAAAAAAGATATTTAGAATCTGAAGATCGTGGTATGTCAAATAGACATGTTGACTGATGTTGAATTCTACAGCGTACTGTAGTTATATGAATTGATTGAATTGAAATGAATTAGCTAAATACATTACGAAACAAAGAAAATAAATCCAGAAAAATAAATCTGTTTGGAAATATGTGCCTTCAAAACTACGCAAATTTTCTGATATATTTTTTAATACAAAATAAAATTTGAAAATGTTTTCAGAATCCTTATAATTTTACAAAAGAATAATTGTAAGACAACCATGAACTTAAACGCACTTTTTCACGGTGAAAATGGCAAATTTCTTAATTTCTCCATACAATTCTTGATACCTATACCGGCCTGTGACGTCACTAGCCTGGAAGCCATTCGTATGGAGCGTTTTTAGCGCTACGTAGGAATGTTGAACTTTGACGGTCATTTCTGACTTTTAGAGCAGTTTAAGTGTAGTTAGTCCCATGTAGACATTTGATAACAATTAAAAATAGAATCGATTGACATCCTCAAAAAAAAATAGTCAACATCTCTATATTCTAACTATAAGTTTTCCTTTTTATATGTGATCCAGTGACACATATGCCATACGATAAATAAATAATGGTAGTATTTCCACTCTTCTAAAAACATATGCCTTTATAAATAAAATCGTGATACGTGAAATAGCCAGGAACGGCCCGACATAAATAAATAAATAAATATAAATATGAACAATCTTACACAAATCGACCTAGTCCCAAAGTAAGCAAAGCTTTTACTATGAGGACTAGACGACGATATACAGTAACATATAATGACCCAGGAACAAATATTCGAGTTCATCACACAAATATTTGCCCCAGCCGGGATGCGAACCCAGGACCGCCGGCTCAGTAGGCGGGTGCACTACAAAAAGTATATTGAATTCAAATATATTTCATAATTAAGCATATCCTAACTACAAATAGTAATAAGTTTTGAAAAATATAACTTTTTTTAAATAAAAACCGAAGAAGCCAATTACTAAAAAATATAAAAATAACAAAATGTATATATAAAAAAAAAACATCTAAATCATCACAGATGTAGCTATAATATTTGAGGATTTCCTTCGATTCCTCATGGCAACATCAGATCTTCACCAAAATTTTATGAGAACAATTTTATTAAGAGTTGGTCCACTCTTGAAAGAAATATACACAAAAAAAAGGTTTATAAGTGACACAGTTCTGAGGTAAAACACATTAAAAACAAAATACAACTTAATTGAGAAACTCCTTTTTTGAAAGTTGTTTGAAAACAGTACATTTGTATGGAATAAACTATCAATAAAATATTTTAAAAATAATACGTTTGTATAAACTTAATATGACTAAAATATTTCGATAAAATTGTAAAAATGAAGAGTATACTCACCAGTATCGCAGCGATCAACAGAAAAATGTAGTAAAAGTTCATTTTTCCTTTTATTTCTTGTCACCTTCAAAGGTTTTTGAAATAAGTATGATTCGATACTCAACTGTGCCACCTTTTTATACAAACAGTTGTTTACGTAGTTAATAATATAACAATGTAGAAAGTAACGCTTTAATAGACAGTATTACACCAAATTATTTGAGCCTTGAAGTCGAATAAAATGTTCTTAGTTAAGTATCAACCAGTCTTTCACACGGCTGAATTAATTTTGTAAATAAATGTTCTTAGTAATCATCGAAACATGACGATAATAAATATAATTTATTACACGTGACGGACTGAACTATTAGGTTGTAGTGGGTTTGCCTTTCAAACAACACAAAGTTAAATCATGAAACATTTGTAATGTCTCAGCATCTTCGGTATTATGCCACAGGGGCCATTTTTAGGTTTAGTTTACCTTTATTGTGTTCTAGTTTAGTTAACTTTTTAGGTCTAGTTTTATTGTATTTTAATCTACCTATGTATACGTCTGTACAATAAACATAACTTGAAGATGTCTCATTATCATTTTATCTTTCTATCAATGGTTTAACATACAAACTGTCAGTATATTTAATTACAATGTATATAATATGTGACTGCGTATTCAGATTACAAAAGAAGTCTATTTGAAGACTAAAAGAACATTCCATATCTACGTCATTACGAGATTATCATAATAATATATCGTACATACGTCTCACAATTTGCATATTGTTTTTGTTTGGAAAGATGACTATCTATTTGTCTACATTATTATAAAACTGTAAATATAAAATATCTGTTCTGTAGATTGAAGACATTTTGCAAAATAATATCGGTGCCGATTATTTACGGGTCAATGAATCATTTTTAACATTGAAAATGTTATTGTTTTCCTGATTGAATAGTACCCCGATTGATGAAATTTTGACATTTGGCTGTAGTTTCGTAAATAGAGAGGTACGTGGATAAGCTGTATGTCAAAATATGCGTCTGCTGGAGGGATTCAAGTTAGTTAGTTAGTTGCGCTGGGCATTTTCCGCAAGTCGACATCCAACGTGCCTATTTTGCGTGAAAAGGGGGTAGCGCTACTCCAACCACCCCAACTTCTCCACGAACCTAAGCAATGCCTTTATTTTGCTTATGGCTTCGTGTACGGTGCTTGGAGATCCTAGGTATTTCATCCTGTATCCTTTTGCAATCTAGTATAATATGATTGGTGGTTTCTTCTGCCTCCATGGATGCTCTGCATACTGGGCTGTCTGTTATACCTAAATTGAAAAGGTGTTTCTTCAGAGTATTATTCAAATTGCAATTTGAAATCTCAATTTAGGTCGGTAACTAATAGAGATTTTCTAGAATTTGTTCCAATTTCAATTTTTTTCGTTGACTTAGACCGAGAATTTTCCAACAACTTTTTTTGATATTGCTATTCAAGAAACGGAAAACAATAACTCGGGGTTGAGTTAAGTTACAGTTTGAGCCATCTTAGGAGGCAGGCGGACAAAAAATGTAGGCAGTAGCGGGTCCTTTACGCACGAGGCCAGTAAACAAATGTATCAAATTGAATCATTTGCTTTATTTCTAAATTACTTACATATTTAATGGCTTTGATAGTTGGGTCATTGTCAGATTTAGGTTCGCGTCTTTTCGGTGGACACGTACTAAGTGTTAAAAAAATCCTGTGTCATACAATTTTCAGTTATTATAATAATTTCAACCTATAGTTACGTTAGGTTTGTGTTAAAACATACCGGAATATTTTACATTTCAGAAAAAAAAAAAATTATATGAAACGAAAATTCGATGAATCGTTTATCTATAAAAGGGTAAACCATCGTTATCAAATCCGTAAGTATATAAATGCTAAGTCGTTTTTAGTGGATTAACCATTAGATAATTACCTTAAAACTAACATACATATAAAATACAATAGATGAAAATAATCGGAATATAAATATATTATATTATATAAATACTTAAACTTTAACGGCACTATTCGTATCGATCCAGACTTTAGGCCTAGTTTTCCGATGAAAATTATATAAGCATAAAGACGAAGTTTCCCTTTCTATGGGCTTGCGTGTTAAAAACATAACTTCTATGCACATACGCTGTTAACTGTTGGCCACCGAAGAGACAAATTTTGTTTTCTGAACTGACAATGAGTTGCGCGTAGTCTGTATTTTTTTTAACGAACTAGTGAAGTGTCACTTTTTCAGTTTAAAAAAAAATAGTTTAGTTTAGTTTATTTGTCTCAACAATATGATGTTCTTGTAAAATATAAGAGTATGTCAGTTTACATTACTTATTATATATATTGATCGTCAATTTACATTATATACAAATACAAAAAATCTTAACAACTAACTTGGTAGTACACAATAGTATACATACCTAATCAAAATAAATAAATAAATTATAGTACCAATACCAAGGTACCAATCAAATTACAAACAAAAATAAATAATAAAGACGTCAAAATTTCAAGAGTAAAATAATGGAAATCATTTAAATACAGAATCCGAACTAAAACAAAATTCAAATTACATAAAACAAACGATGAATGTCAAAATACTATTACAATAAAATCTATTTAACAATGTCAATATATTCTTTTACCGAGTATAGCGACTTCTCCAATAAATAATAAATAAAATAAATACTAAGGGACAATCATACACAAATCGACCTAGTCCCAAACTAAGCAAAGCTTGTACTAGACGACGATATACATAATATATAAATACATACTCGTATATAGATATAACATCCATGACCCAAGAACAAATATTTGCCCCGGCCGGGATTCGAACCCGGGACCGCCGACTCACCTGCCTACTGAGTCGGCGGTCTCGGTCTACAAACCGAGCCAAACGCGTCATCAAAAAAAGAGTAAAAGGTTCTTCAGCTTACGTTTAAACGTTTCCTCAGAACGTTCATTTTTGAGGTCAGCGGGTAGATGCTCGTAGTAGGTTGGCCCTATAACCCGCGGGTTTTTGGCTTGTAGCACGGTGCGGCGCGGCACTGTCCGGAGCTGGCCCGTGCTGCGGAGACACTTACCCTTCACTTCCACTTGCTTGAAGTCTGCTAGATGCCTAAATTGTCGTATATCCGTATGTTTGGTTGTTCTTACGGGCCAGACGGTCCGTTGGACTTATTTACGTTACTCTATGAAACGGCCAAGCCATACTTTTGAAGCCAAGGTGTAGGATTAGTAAACTCAGGGCTTAGGGGCTTGGCTTTTCGAGGGATCTGACAACTGAGGGATCTTTTACAGCAAAAGCGTTGTGAGCATGTGTCTTGGCCGCCAATTTTACATAAAATGTTTTTGGTGGGATTTATATATGCTTGTAACTACTTGTTTGATAATGTTTTTTTTTTGACAAGGCGCACGAAGATTTATGCAAATATTTTATGTGTGTATATAGCGGGTACCTACTAGTGGCTACTCATGCATATTTTTTCTGAAGGTGTACCTCCGCGAGAAGTAAAAAAAAAACAGAAGAATATTCAATAATATTTTTCATATTAAAAATATGCATTTTGTAGCCTATTTTATTATTTTCAAATATAATTTTGTTCCGTTAATCTAACTTGAATAGTTTACAAAATATGCCACTTTCAATGATACGGTGGTTTTGCGCCGCCGCCGGTGACACCCGCGTCGAGCAGCCGCGCGGACAGGGCGCATGCCCGCAGTGTTCGATTGGCCGCCGCCGCGACTGATCGTCTCTCCTGATGATGAATCGCGTACCGATTCGAAACATGTCGAGCGTTATTCGACTTCTACGACGTGACTAAACCCGTTTAAGTATTTTAAGATGTCTGAGACTCACGATAGTTTTCTATGTAAGATACGGTGATTATTTTACATTATTCTAAATAACTTGAAAACAAAAGAAGATCGAGGACTGATATTAAGCATAGAGTGTTCTTAGGACTTGCCAGTACACCACCTGAAAGAATGACCAAATCCGTCGTTGGAGGCACTTCTTGTTCGCTTAGCCTGCTAGACCCTTTATGAAACATGTAATGTCTCATTTTTTTTTAATGTGGGTACACCACAATTCTTATTTAAACCATTGATACAAAGATCAAAACATAATGAAAAATTTAAAATGTAATAGGTGGAAACGTCTGGCTACTTGGAGCTAGGGTAGCGAAGTGGTTACCGCCGGACCGGCAATCCAGAGGTACGGGGTTCGATTCCCGGTCTCTTCCACCAGGTAGCTCCTTTTTAAATTTTTCTCTAAGCTTTGATCTTTGTATCAATGGGTAGAATCTATGTTTTAATGTATTGCTCCTGTTACAGGGCCCACCTGGTATAAATATTTAGTTTACGCTAGAAGACGTTTCTGATTTAATAAAAATTAAGAGGCGTTATTCCTTATAAAATGCTGATTGTTTTAGTCATTTTTTTTATTTTTTATTTATTTAAACTTTATTGCACAAAACAAGTCAGTACAAATGACGGACTTAATGCCAAATGGCATTCTCTACCAGTCAACCATAGGGCCAAACAGAGATACTAGAAGTGGGTGCAAATTAGAAATCTGATGGTACAGAGAGGATCTAGAGTACAAGTAAATACAAAATGTTTCTCTATGATCAAACATGTTTTTTAAGAAATTATTGATGTTACTACCTAGAACAGGGCTACTGGGATTTAATTGGTGTGTAGTTATTTAAACCTACCGTTTGACTTTTTCATCGATAATTTTTGTTTCAAAAACTACTGGAAATTTACAAAATTCACGCGGAAACTTAGTTTTTTTAACTTATTTTCGACTGCACGCAATGAAAGCATGAAATACCTAGAACTCTGGGAAAAGTATGATTCACTTCAAAGAGTTGGTTGAAATTATCAAGATATTTGTCATAATATGAACAAAAATATTTTTAAAAGGAATAAGGCCTCTTAAGCTAGTAACAACAGGCATTCCCTACATATGTAGGGAATGCCTGTTGTTGTAGGGTCACAAATAAAACAACTTGACTTTGACTTTGAAAAGTTTATTCACTTTCAGAATGATAATTAAATTATTGTTGACAAGGTTAGTTTACAAACCGTGTTATATATTTTTTTGTATTTTTATAAATTGCCATCTTAATCTATCGCCATCGGTATCCCCTTTTTTATAGACAAATCACCGTACTTAATTTCATCGAATTTTGATTTCACAGAAAAAAAAATCCTGTGTCATAGAATTTTCAGTTATTATAATAATTTCAACCTATAGTTACGTTAGGTTTGTGTTAAAACATACCGGAATATTTATCATTTCAGAAAAAAAAATATATATTTCTATGAAACGAAAATTCGATGAATCGTTTATCTATAAAAGGGTAAGCCATCGTTATCAAATCCGTATATAAATGCTAAGTCGTTTTTAGTGGATTAGCCATTAGATAAATACCTTAAAACTAACATACATATAAAATACAATAGATAAAAATAATCGGAATATAAATATATATTATATAAATACTTAAACTTAAACGGCACTATTCGTATCGATCTTACACTCTTAAGCTTAAACTGTCTTTTTTATAATAATAAGAATATATACCTATAAGTACGTGTCTAAAATTAAAAACAAGATATGGTAAGCTTAAACTGTCTTTTTTATAATAATAAGAATATATATAAGTACGTGTCTAAAATAAGGAACAAGATATGGGTATTTAAGAGTGGACAGGAGTGAGTGAAATAACAATAGGATTTGGCTAACTTTAGATAAATGTCTATCTATTTCTGATCCTTTCCAAGATACTTAAAATTCATTTTATCGATCTCTATCGTATCGTAAATTATTTGGTTTAGGTTGAGTTCATTTAACTGTAACATAAATCGTTCCGATGTCGTGTAACGTTGCGTGACGTGGAACATATAAAATTACACCACGTGACGTGACGTGCCTTGATGCAGTGCCGTGAGGGTAAAATCTTTATTTAGATTTTAACCTTCTCAGGGAGATAAATTTGGTCGCGTCACTTCTTGCTGTGATTTTGAACGTTAAAGTGGAATTAAGTTGCTGTTTCTTAGTACCGATTAATTCTAATCGTAATAGGCTTTAATCAAGCATAAAACATACTTACAAAAATGGATATAATACCTATATAATATACATAATAAATACGTAACGTTAATACAAATAAATATTGAAATAATAGATGCAGTTCTGCCTATTTGCCGAATTATTGTCCGTCAAATGTCTTATTTCATTTAGAATTTTCAATTTACCGATTTTTTTGCCTCTGAAGTAATCCATTTTTAGTTTAAGTTTGTTTTATATCAATACCAAATAGGTTGCGGTTTCATAGAATGCTTTCTATGAACACTTTGGCGATGAAGCATTTGACGAAAAATAATTCGGCCTAAAGAATATCATACAATATACTAATAAGGAGTTCGAACAACTCAGCTAAACGTGTCGATAAAATTAAATATATATATATACTGTTTTATATAAAACTCATACCAATTTCAGTAATAGAGCTGGGAAAAATAGCGTCACATTAAAAAGTTATAGTGTCACTGGTCACAGTATAGTTGCCGGCAAATTTTTTGAACAAAAATGGCGGATCTGCGCATGTACATTTGAACGTAAATCGGCTACTGCGCAGTCAAGGCTATGCTCAAGAAGTTTGCCGGCAGCTGTAAATGATAGTGATTTTCATGGAACTGTAAGTGATAGTTATGTCCATGATGGTTTAAAGGACGTATTTCCCCAACTCTAGTTGACATTGAATTGCTTATTTCGTTGTTGTAAATGTTACTGATAGTGTATAAGATTTTATCTTGTCTTTATTATAAATCAAATCCTGTAGCACATTCGTTTCATCGTTTTCATGCGTTCCTTTTGGCTTGTGGTGTTTTTTACTGTGACATCCACTTCTATCCTCTGCCGTAGCATCTTCTTCCGTTCCTTTTATATCCTTTTCAGCAAATCCTGTCCCTTGAGTGCCTTGCCTTCCCTTTGCAATATTGAGATTAAGTTTTTCACTATCATCTGTTATGTATATTATTTCTCCAATACCACTTCTGCTTTCGTCAATTTTTTGTGTGAGGTCCTCGGCATTGCTTACTTCTTCACCTAGCTCTTGGCTGTGTTCCCTAGTAACTGGTGTATGTTTGGCAGCAGTCCTTGTCTCTGATGTCTCGTTTTCCAGCTCCGGCTCATTATCAATTGTTTTTTCTGTAGAAATATTATTTATTTCGAGGTTATTTTTATCTTCTTCAAGGATACTCTTTCTTTCCTTAGTAACGTTATTTTCCTCGTATTTAAAATCGTTTTCCTCTTCTAATCCTTTTTTGCTCTTCTCCTCATTATTGTCTTCTTCTTCTTCTTCTGTTTCATGTTGGGGATGGTTTGGTTTCTTTTCAGTATTATAGATTTTAAGCTCACCTGAATTTATCTGCTCTTGGGTAGCATCTGCTTTCGATATTAGTATGTCATCACTATTCTTTGTATTAATGACCATTTTACTTAGTTTGTTATTATTTGGACGATGATGATGATGGTAGTGATGATGGTGATGATGGTGTTTTTTCACCTGTGGTTGCGTTACTTCTTGTTGTGCGTGTTTAATTTCCCCTTTAATAGACTCGTTTTTATCATGAAATGCTTTTACTTCATTTTGGTTCTCTGGTCGTTTTAATTCTTCTAGGTCAGCATATTTTTTCGGTCCACTTATTTTATTGAGATCATTTTGCTCGTCATCATGCTTTAAATCACCACTTTTACTATTTTCTTTTATGTTCAGTGATTGATATGCGTCAATTAGTTTGTCGCTTCCACTAGGGTGACTTGTTTTTGAATGAGTGTATTCATCACGAGTTTTCAAAACAGATAGTGTTTTATTTTTGTTACCTAATATCAAATTGCCAAGATTAAGTAATTTTGCTGGATTTTGTCCATCGTGTTCATTTTGAGTGGTGCTGGATCTTTCAGTCTGCAATACGTTTTCATCTATATCGATATTGCTGGCTTTATAAGCTTGGGTGTCATCGTCATCATTTTCAACAAAATCTTTCCCTTGTCTCAAGATATTCTCGACATTTCCTTCTGATTCATTTGTTTCTTGTGGCGGTTTTTCTATTTCTGATGATTTTTCATCACTGTGACTGTTTTTTGCGTCCAGCTCCGTGGTTAGATTGAGATCTTTATCATTGTCCTCTTTTACATTTTCTTGACTTAAAGGACCGCTTAAATCTTTTAAAGCCAATTTTAAAATTTTATCTAAATCTAAAATCTTTTCAACCTCTATAGTTTTATCGTTATTTGTATTTATATTTGGTAAGTTTTTTTTGACTTCATAACTAGCGGCTCTGCTGGATTCTGCAGTGGTGTCATTATAGTCTTCAATTGTATTGGGATCTTTGTCTCCCATAGACTTTTCTATATTAAGATGGTCTTCATTGGAATCTGAAATGTCTTTTTCTATTGTTCTGTCTTCCTCTTCTCTAAGCAGTTCATTCACGTTTCTTATTTCTGCCTCCCCAGAGTCTGAAAATATTAATTATACATTTTTTTTTGTTTGTTATGCACGTGTATATATTTTTGTAAAATGTTATTTTTTAGTGCTGATTACGTGTTCTATATCTTTCTAATAAGTTAAATATGGCTAAAGTGTGTAGTTACATACTAACAGTATTACTCGGTATCTAAAATACCTATAAGAACCTTCGTTTTTACTTCACAGTAGTCGATTAAAATTACTTTTATTAGAAGGGTGCGTAATAATGAATATAACAAGGCTCCATATAATTTCAATATAACAACGTTTGATATAACAACAATAAGCATAATTTCAGTGGGTATAATTTCAATTACTATAAAAGACATTTGATATAACGTTTATATTCGCAAGATAACCTAATACTCCTTCTCTCTTCTCTCGTCGTCGTACCTAACCATGACGTCCATGGATCGTTATATTGACCAATATTATATATCATAAGTTGTTATTTAATAGCGATCGTTACGCACCCCCAATGGAATCGCTAAAGTAGAACTACTACTATAATGGCAAAATAGTGGCAAAGTGGGCTTACCTTACCTTGATGCAAAGAGAGGAAAGCCACGTAACCAGGAAAGCGTTAAGCGTTAAAATGTGAACGGATATAGTAGAAGAGGAAGAATAAAGAAAACATGGATAGATTGTGTGAAAGATGATATGAATAAGAAGGAAGTAAACGACGAGATGACGAGTAATAGGGAACAATGGGGGAAGAAAACATACTGCACTGACCCCAAATAAATGGGATGAGGGTGAGCTACACCCTCGACCCCGTAGTCACTTTCCATCAAGTGATACTGAGGTCAATCTCCGGTCAGTTTGTGAGTAAAAAAAAAGGGAATGATGATACGTCCTTGACTTACCTTGAAGGGAACCGTCAGTTGGCTCCTTAATCATGCCGGAGTTTTGAGACTCCAGTTCTTCACTTGACGAGTCCTGGTCCTTTCCTTTAACCTTCAGAACTAAAGACGAACGCGATGAGGGTTTCAGATTCAATCCTTTCTTTAGTATTCCTAGAAATCAATGAACACTGTTATACGAAATGTCTAAGTTTATTTCTAAAAGGGATGAGAATTAAATGAAGGAAGCAATTACCAACCGAGAAGAAATAAACTTATTTTTTCATTTTTGTTTTCTTACACAATATATATTTGATGAGGTATATTGTTAAAAATTGTAGATAAATGGAAGCGGTAATAGAGGTCCAAATCTCTCTACACGAGGCCTTCCTTTAGGAGGTCTAAGTCAAAATAGCTCAGCTCAGTTGTCACAATTAAGTGGTAGTAGGCGAAAATATTGCTGGTACAATCAATCCACGAATAGACTCGTATGTTGGCACGTTAAAACAAGGTAAACCAAAGTTTTTGACAAAGATCGACGTGCCTGATCGAAGTGCATACGGATATTCCTCTCTCTGTTGATATGATCATGATTGATTTTCCCTAACGACTTGGTCACTATAAAGTTATATACAAAAAAAATACCTTTCTTAACAGCTCTTCGTTTCGCAGTCAGTGTTACCAAACTCATTACTCACCTAAATGGAAGCAGCACAAAATAACCAGTTAGTGTGCCTTAACAGCGAGATACAATTATATTAAAGACATACCCTTCTTACCAGCGATCCGTTTCACCCCATCTTCTATCAAAGCCGAGAACTTGGTTTCTATAAGTTGTTTCACATCTTCCAGCACGCTACGACGTACTTTATCCGAACCTAACGTGTCAATAATGCTGTCCAATGCTTCCAAGGGATCGGGCAGGGCGTCCAACTTGCTGGCCAGATTGTCCAATGGATTGTCAATCCGAAGTTCATCCGATTGGGCATCCTTTGAACTGGAAAAGTCCGACAGGCGGTCTGATACTTCTTGTGTAAGCGTATCTAAAGTGTCAGATGCGTCTAATCGGGCGGCCAACGCGTCCAACACAGTGTCCGATCCGTCCGATGGGTCGGTCAACGCGTCCGATCTTTCTTCCGTTGAGTCCAATGAAGTGGGCAGTACGGGAAGGGAGGCAGAGTGCACGCCATGAAAGGCGAGCATTAGTACTGAGAGAAAATAAAAAATAGTTTATTAAGAAAATAATATGATAAAACAATCGGTTGGAGCTCCGTAATACGGAATGGAAATCCGGTTATTTTGTCATAGTAAACCAAACAAATAAATAAGTAAAATAAATAAATATCAGAATCATTGTCCTAAACTAGGACGACGACAAACATACTTATATAGATAAATATATACTTAAATATAGTCATCTCATAGTCATTTATTCAATAAAAAATATAAATTGTGTTTGAAATAGTGATATGTACCTCCTATACAAATTATAGTTAATTGTTATACAAGGGGGGAAAGTTGTATTTTACCCGCGAGTGTTTATTTGAAACACGAGCTAGCGAAAGGATCCTATGATTGACCACGAGCGAAGCGAGTGGTTCAAAATAGAATCCAGAGCGTAGCGAGTGTTTCAATACACGAGACGTAAAATAACTTTTCGCCCGTGTATAACACAAAACTTTTCACCTCACTACAGCGAGGAAAAAAGAATAAGGGTTTGTACTATATCTTTGAAAAATATCTGCAATAATCAACCAATTTGCCATTTATTAAAACTAAGGTCTAATTAGCTTTCATGTAGGTATTTTAAACGGGATTTTTCAGAAAATAAGCTCATGTCAAATTTTACTTTAGCTGCGTTGAAACGTCAAAACTCTTTCTCCACATGTGGATAAAAAGCGATTTTCTCAATAGATATCAAACGAACAAACTGGGCTTTCCGAGCTAGTGAGGTGAAAAATATATAGAAGGGTCATTGTCAGTTCAGAAAACAAAATTTGTCTCTTCGGTGGCCAATAGTTAACAGTGTATGTGCATAGAAGTTATGTTTTTAACACGCAAGCGCATAGAAAGAGAAACGTCGTTTATGCTGACATAACTTTCATCGGAAAACTAGGCCTAAAGTCCTGAACTTAGTACGTGTCCACCGAAAAGACGCGAACCTAAATCTGACAATGATCCAGAACAACCATGCCCAAGCACAAATATTTGCCCTGGCCGGTATTCGAACCCAGGACCGCCGGCTCAGTAGGCAGGTGCTTACAAACTGCGCCAACCTCGCCGTCAACGCAGTTATAATCCGTTATTTGCAAAATAAAATAACGGGGTTTGCATCCCCCATTCCGTAACTAAAAATACCTCTGTCAGCAAATTTTCTTCTGTCCTGATTTGATTGCAATGAGTGGGTTGATTTCTACAGCAAAGTTAAAGCCCCTCACTACTAAATTAGTAATGTAAGTATCACTATACTGTAATTTTGTACTGATATTCATTAAATACTGGTGTCAGATTTCATTAACGAAACAGTTGCCTGATAAAATTGTTACAGTAAATAACGACCAATTTATGAGTCACTAATTTAGTATGTATTTTTTACTGTAGCAATCAATGTAACATTTGCTACGGTAAAAAAAATCGACTTATGTTAATGGTAAAATTATATTAATTCAAAACGCTTTTGATACTGCATTATGGAGGTTAATTTCATTTCATTTAAAAATGTGATAGCTCAGTTAGTGGAACACTATTCTTGAAAAGCGCACGGGTTCGGTGGCGCTCACATAGCAGTCATGGTAATTTTATTAACCTTTATACAAACAAATATCGGACAACCTCACTCAAATCAATCTAGTCCCACAGTAAGCTCTAGTAGGCTTGTGTTAAAGACACTAGTTGACGATAAACATACTTATATAAATAAATACATACTTAAATACAAATAACATCCATGACCCAGGCACAAATATTCGAGTTCATCACACAAATATTTGCCCTTGCCGGGATTCGAATCCAGGACCGTCGGCTCAGTAGGCAGTTGCTTAACCACTGCGCCAACCACGTCGTCGATATAACGTTGGTACGTACTAAAAGATAGAACTACGATGCCACACTATATATATAAGAGAGTAAGCAACTAATTGACAAATTCAATGACCCTTCGGGCTATAGCTTCGGTAGCCTAAAAGGTAAGGCTAAGTGTTGACCCGGACTGCCGTTGGAGATGCAGGTTCGAATCCACCCGAAGCCTTATTTTAGTTTAAATTAAATTTTAGCTTTAATAATAACCTAAATTTAACATTTAAAACACCCCCGACACAAGCTGGTCATCATGAGACCCTCATTCAATGAGTGATATAGAAAATGCTGCTAAAACTGAACATAACTACTAAATCTGGAATTCTAAGCTTCAATATCGGCTGAGAACCTGTCACTTGTTCCAATTAAAGCTGAACATTTTGCAAATTACTGGTCCTATTTCCTCCAAATATAGCTAAGAATCTTTTCAATGGACAATTCATTCGATTTAAAAAAAAACGCTTTCAAATTGGTCCAGCCGTCTGGTAGCTACGATGCCATAGACAGACACACAGATATACAGATACACAATTACACATATATACATATACACAGATATAGTCTATTCTATTCTATTTTTTTTTCAAATGGCAACCGGTCACTAGTGTGGAGTGAATTTTTTTCTGGAAATTCAACCCAGAACGTCTCTAAAACTGCATTAGGCTGCCACGAGAAAAATAATAATAAAAATATTCAATACTACTTTTAGCCCTCTACTGTCATTTTCAATATTATGAGCATGCCCATCATCATCCTCCTAGCCTTTGTCCCTTTGTAGAGAATGAATTCTCAATCGGGGTCGGCTACCTAAATCCCAAGATTTGGCGTAGGCACTAGTTTTTACGCAAGCGACTGCCATCTGACCTTCCAACCCAGAGGGGAAACTAGGCCTTATTGAAAAAATATTTTTTTATCAAAATCTTGTTTTTTTTTTAATGAAATTTAAGTGATTTTTTCTAAGCACATAATACTCGAAATAAAAGATATTTATGGCATAAATATCTTTCCGACAACATATTTCTGCTTAACCCAGTGGTTGACTGGTAGAGAATGCCTAAAGGCATTAAGTCCGCCATTTGTACTTTTTTTGTATTGTGCAATAAAGTTTAATAAATAAATATATAACAATATTAAAAATATAAATGTTTTTAAAATACTGAATTTTAATTTGGGTTATACAGGTTCACGTAGTAGTTGCCGTAAGTATGAAATAAGTTAAAACATTTGAAGTTGAAACCCTTCTTTACGTAATAAAAAGTATTTTTTTACCAATTATGATTTAAAAAAATAATTCTAGCTCAAGTAGAGGGCTGAAACATATCAATTACACATATATATATATATATATTCATTAATGTCTTATCTAAAGGCAACATATTATAAATGTTCCAGGTCGATCATCAGACAACTTTTTTTTTTTCTCCATACATCTACGCTCCACCCTACCGGTCACAGATTAGCGACCATTACTGCCAATGTCTCGTTGCCAATCGCACTCGGCGACTAGATAGAGGATTGATACCACGTTGTACGGTGAGTTGAGAAAATCGTGCTTTTTGTAAAGTGATAGCGATTTACAAAAAACCACACGGACTATCGGGCCTTGACCCAGGAAGCGCTTCAAGTTGAATTCTTCATTAGCTATTCACTCATACGTTAGATCACTGCACAATACGCTATCAATACTACACATTGAACAACAAAAATTAATAAATAACGAACAACGAAACTTAAACGCAATGCGGCCATCTTGAGTCACGGACCGCAAGCCACCACAGATATAGTCTGTCCGATCTTTAAGATAAAATGAAGTCACTTTGACCATGTAAATTTAGGGTCGTTTTTCATTTGTGCTAGTTTGACATAATTTGATCTTAGAATTCCGGATAGACTATACACATGTTAAACTTATAACATCTCTTTTTTCGCTTCAATAAATACATTTAGAAACAACATAATTAATGTATAAAACTTACCAAGTACCAATGCCATCTTAGACCACGTCGATTTGAAAAAAATACGTTCTTTTATATAAGCCCCAATTTTTCTGGTTTCTTAGACATGGTGTATTAGTAAAGCTTTGAAGATATATAGGGTTCCGTGTTGTTCTCTGAAAACCTATAAGGGACCCTTATAGCAGTGCCATACTTTTCTTACGGGTTCATCATCATAATATCAGCCATAGGACGTCCATTGCTGGACACAGGCCTCCACAGGCCTCAATAGACTTCCACATGGGCCAGATAGCAGCGACCCGCATCCAGTGAGTCCCCGCAACTCTAACCAGGTCGTCCGACCACACTGCGCTTGCCAGTACGTGGTCTCCACTCAAGAATCTTTCTGTCCCGCCCATCGGTTCTTCGAGCTACGTGCCCCGCCCATTACCACTTAAGCCTGCTTACCCGGTTTGCTATGTCGATGACCTTGGTTCGTCTACGAATCTCCTCATTTCTTACGGATTGTCATATGAATGTCAAAACAGCATATACTGTAGTTTACCGAGTGAGCGAAGTGGCCGAAGCACGAAACAGATAAGTACAGTTATCAATCTACATACAAGCGCGCTCGAGCAAACGCACACATAACATTGCTCACGGACACGTCAAGCGGATGGCACTCGCGGTCGCACTGGTCTGAACTGGTCCGAGATATCGTGTCTGTGAGCAATGTCTATGTGTGCGTTTGCTCGAGCGCGCTTGTATGTAAATTGATTTTTGTACCTATCTGTTTTGTGCCCGAAGCGTCTTAATTTCAGCTTCTGTACAAAATCTTTCATATATGTGCTTTCGTCTGGATTTCCGGCTGTCCTCGCTTACAGGTCCCCTTTATGAAATGATTTTCGTGAATTTTATCGAGTAGGATACGTAATAATTATATTAAGCAACTAATAAGCGTGTTGACAGTTTTTGAGGATGTCAATCGATTCTATTTTTTATTAGGATCAAATGTCTATATGGGACTGACTACACTTAGACTGCTCTAAAAGTCAGAAATGACCGTCAAAGTTCAACGTTCCTATAGAGCGCTAAAAACGCTCCTTTAAATGGCCTACATGGTTGGGTACCAATATTTGTAGGGAGACAATAAGTAATTTGCCATTTTTACCGAGAAAAAATGCGTTTAAGTACACGGTCGTCATATAATACTACCTCAAATGGTCGTACTCACGAAATTGCTGAAAGGTTAACTGGAAGAGATCCCTCATAGGGATAAGTTCACCTTTTTTACATGTATTATTTTTAATTCATGTATTTTTACTGTTTTTGTACAATGAAGTGTCTTACTAATAATTGTTTTATTGAATTGTTAGGATACTGATAGCAAATTCAACTTTTCTTTTGGCCTTAAAAATAAAACTTAGCGTACCTACCTTTGGAGTCACATTCAAAGCCCCATTGTTTTCTTAAACCATTGAAATAACGATAGTTTACCTCCTGGACCGGTGTACAGCGCGGTAACCTCTTCACCACCCTAACGCCAAATAACCTTTCGAAAATTATCTTATGCTTTGTGTGTCGATCTTCTGCATTGTTTATTTGAAAGGCTTTGCACCTTAGCGACCTCTATGTGAATACTTTTTATTATGTGAATATTTTTTCGTTTTGACTTTTTGAGTTTTGTATTAATTTATTTATAGTAATATTTATTTATAATTCAATAATAGTCCACACCTCTATTAAACGGAACCTTGAAATATTGGTTGAAACTCACACCATTTCCACACATTTAATAACTAAAGGAAAGGTGTTATTTAAGACCATAGACGTCACGTCCAAAACGTCGAGGTAATTAAACACCTTTTCAATCGCGATTAAGTCCCGTTTTGTTATAATGAGGATAACCCGTAATTTTAGGTGCACGATTTGACACCTGCCATCGGCCCAGTTGTTCATTCAATTCTCTAACCTTTTGAACGCCAAGCGGTTAAGCAATTCACCATGAAAAAAAAGAAGTGCTCCAAAATTAATAGAGACTGAAAAACACAGATAGTGGTTTGAATTAGCATGTTTTTGACCATTGAAATTTTGTCGTCAATATGCGTCGTTAGCGTCGTGGCACAATTTTCCGACGACGTGATTTGCCGCCTTTGGCGAATGATTTACGAAAAAACGCCTAACTGTTGAGTTTCTTTCGACTTTCTTCTCAACAGCGGTGTCTTGGGAAATGCCGGTTCACAATCTGACTTGTAAAAGTGCCCTTGTGGCCTTCTTACCGAATAGCTTACTGTTGAGTTTCTTTCGGCTTTCTTCTCAACAGCTGTCTCTTGGGAAATGCCGGTTCACAATCTGACTTGTAAAAGTGCCCTTGTGGCCTACTTACTGATAATAAGGAACCCTGCAATATGGCAGCTTCATTAGAGTGATTGACTGATCGCTTCATTAACGATTTCATTAATCAACCTACGTCGATTAATTAACAGATCGTGATTCAGAACCCTTACTATGAGTTGACGTGACAGTACTCGCTAGCCACAGAGTAAAGGATTTGTATGAAGAATAGTGCCTTCTTCTGTCTTCAAATTGTATAATAATTCGTTTACTCTTAAGAGGCCTTATTCCTTTTAAAATTTATTTTTTTCATATTATGACAAATGTATTGATAATTCTAACCAACTTTTTGAAGTGATTAATACTTTTCCCCGAGTTCTAGGTAGTAAAATAGCTATTTCATGCTTTTATTGCGTGCAGTCGAAAATAAGTTAAAAAACTAATTTTCCGCGTGAATTTTGTCAATTTCGAGTAGTTTTTGAAACAAAAATTATCAATAAAAAATTCAAACTGTAGGCCACAAATATATACCAATAAATCCCAATAGCCCTGTTCTAGGTAGTAACATCAATAATATGTTAAGAAACATGTTTGATCATAGAGAAAAATGTCTAAAGCAATCAGCATTTTAAAAGGAATAAGGCCTCTTAAGAGAACTATGGAGCCGCTATTAAAATTAAAGTAGGTACATACTCATAAGTGTATTTAATTCGCCATTTTTAATTTTATAGTAAAGGACAAAGTAAGAAGAATATACAAAGACCTGATTTGTGTAGGCATTGTTGTTTATTCATCAGTAAAAATACGTAAATATTTGCGCCTTTTTCTATGCTTCCTGGAGTAAATGGGGTTCTATTCTAAATATACATCGAATATACAGTTATGACATGAAAATCCATGTATTCGTCAATTAATATAGTTAAATCTAGGAGTTTGTAATATTGAAAAAAAATATATTTTAGTCATTTGATGCTTGGAAATGTTAACCACAATAACCATAAAAGCAGCTTGGAATGAAATAGATCAATGAGTATGAGTATGAATCGTATTTTAATGTTAATATCGGTTCCATATCTCTCTAAAGTCCATGAATAAGCAACCAATGAGGATTGAAATGAAACAACAGATAGTGTCGTCTCAGAAGACATCATGTAATCTGGTAGTGAGTTACATAATTAATACAATACAACAATACTTTATTGCACACCAATACTGCCATGCGACGGTAAAAGGACGTATCTTACTATGACATCCGTATAAAGATACGACCTTTTTACCGTAACACGGCAGAATAATAGTTTATAAAAGGGAACAAAACGGTATCCTATCACTACTCAGAAACATTGTTTCCCATCAGTAATGTTTCGCCAAACCCGTTAGGTGAGGTTTGGTTTGATTTGGCTTTCGGACAAATGAAAATTTGGCGAAACATTACCAAAGGGCGGACAGTGGATGCAATATACGACAAAAGCATGTCAAACGATATGCGTAATATGGATATGACTACAAAACCTGCGTACATAAATGTTACTCGAAATGTAATAAAATTCTCATCCATGTTCTGGTTTCGTCACCATATTGCATCTACTTAACTGTCCGCCGTTTGAATATTACAGATGGGGAAAAAGATTGTGTTTCAGATAGGTAATCAAACAAAACAAATACAATTGTAAATCATAATTCAATATCGCTTAACGTATGCCGGCAGATGGAGTGGAAGAGAGATAGATGCGTCACAAGCCGAACGCTTAGGCCGATCGCGCCTCTCTATCGATTGTTCCGCGCTCTCGCTTGCACGCTCGGCTCAGGCGGATCGTGACAATGAGTCATGCTTTTTGATGCGTGCAGCCGGCGTTCATCGATTTATAAGACGTATCACGTCAAAACCATAACATTTTCCCAACTTACTTATTTTTACTTAAACATATTGATAAAATTCTATATTATGAAAAATAATTGATGAATAATCAAATAACGACATTAGTCTGAATTTAGTGGTACAATAATTGCAAATTAGAAATCAAAAGGATACATTTTATTTTAGTATCACTACCAGCCTTACATTCATAGTCACTCGTTGTATGTAGCACACATACATAATGAGGCCTTATTCGTTAAATTTTTATTTTTTTTATATTATGACAAATATATTGATAACCTCAATCAACTTTTTGAAGTAAATAATCCTTTTCACATAGCTATTTCATGCATTCATTGCATAAAAAAAAACAGTTTTCTGCGTGAAGTAACATCAAGCCCGAAAAGCGTCGGGGTAAGGAAATATACATTTATTTAAGCGCGATTAAGTATCGTTTTGTTAAAATAAAGCTATCATAACGTACCTGACAAGGTAGAAAATCTGGCTTAAAAATTTGTCGCAATACGTAACCGGAATGACCTCATTACAAATGTGTGCTACACATACGCTTACTCACACACGCGCACTCATGAGGCGATTGGTCGAACGCTAAGTCATCGTAAAGGTTAGGGTTCGTTCCAGTGTAGACTCTTAAATCATTATTAATTTCAAGTTCACTTGAAAGGTACGAGAATTAACTTTGCTATTTAATTCAATGAACTTATCATTTTAGAATATACACCGGAACAATTAGTTTACATCTAAAATATGAGATTTGAGTAATAAATTATTTATTTATTATAATTGTAAAATTCCATGGAAATAGGCTCTAAATTGTCGAATGAGGTAACAGTTTTTTTTTGTTTTTTGGAGTATTTTTAAGGTTCCACAATTTAACTAGTAGAAACCGAATAAGAGCGTTAGATATAAAATGTTTTTTTTTTTATATATTGAAGATAGTTATTCGCGAAAATAGATAAAATTTTAAATGCCTATACAAATAATTTATTTCTCAAGTATTTATGTATCTAATATAGAAATATCTTAAGTTATTAAAGTAAAATATATACTCTAATTGGAAGAGAGAGGTTTAACGAGGAAATATTTAACGATTAATATAGTAAATAGGATCTCTTATATAGTATTGCCTTTTGTGTTCCACAAGTTTTACATTTTTATTATTAAAACTTATAACAACTAAAAACATGAATTAACTATGTCAACTAGAATTGACATATGTTTTGCATTATTTAAAATAACAAATATAATTGCCGTAAAAATATTTTTAAACATAACAAATTGTTTGTAGAAACTTAAATTTAAATTTCAAATGAAGTTATAAATAAGCTTAATACATAATGATAAGTCACATAGCATAGTGAAATGCCTTAATACTATACAACAATCAAATGAGCTAAGATAAAAAGAGCACCTTTGACATTCCAGAATAGAGTAAAGGTATAAACGGATAAGCCGATTTCGATTTAATTATTGGTATCCATAATAAAAAAAATGACAACACATTTTTCACTTCCCCTGGTCAAAAAGTATTTTTTTAGTTTCCGAAGCGGGACCTCAGTGGTCGTTTTAGTCCCAAGGGTTTAAAATGATTCTAAAGCCACGGTTTATACGGCGTGAAACTCGCGGGCGACCGCATGGGGGCTTCGTTTGTCTAACCAGCATACGACACGCTACTCTTTCTCGCGTTAGATATACTACCCATCTCTTTCTGTACAGTACTGTGAAAGAGTGACGGGCGATGCTATGTCGCACGACATGAGTCGCGAACCATAGCTGTGCTAGACGGGCAGGTGCATTAAGGCCATGGCTAAGGTCATTTTTATTTTCTCGCAGTCCAAGTGAAAAGTGGCTATAATAATATTGAGATTATATTTTGCTTCGCGTCACTTAATAGCTTATTTTAGCCCCTTTTTAAACAATGTACTATACATTTTATTTATATTTGTCAATAACAACTGTAGATACCTACCCATTTTGGAATGACAATTTCTGCGTTGTTAAATATATTAATGTAATATATTCACTTAAGTTGTGTTTTAGTTTGTGGTAACTATTTAGTGCGAGCAAATAGTAAGAAAATATTATAATTTGACCTATTTTTTGAACATGCACTTCTTGGATCTCTATTTTTGGATATGTGTTATTTTCTGGATAATACGTATATTAGGCGTTTAGATTCGATATGCACTTAATTATCCAATTTTTGGATTTATTTTATACTGTGCAAACGCAAATGTGCCATTTAATGTGGAAAAAGATATCAAAATCATGTATGTCATATTATCTATTTGGCATTATTATATACCTATTAATTTGCTCGTTATGGATATGTGCATGGTCATATAGGTATACTATCGCTTAACCAAAAGTTGTTTATGATTATAAAACTATAATATTTTGGTAAAACATGTAATGCTTTATTATTTTTGAATGTGAAAATACCACTTTATTTTTATTGAACCAGTGGTACACAAAGATCAGTAAAATAATAAAATGTAGCCTGATCGAAGAAACCAGGAATCAAACCCGGTATCTCTGCATTACCTGTGAGCAATGTTACTTATTTCAAGAATAAATTTATTACAGGTCCAACGTGTCAATCACTCCACCACCCCAACACCAAGAGACCTGTCGAAGTTTTCCTTTTGTGCTTTACACCTTAGCGACCTCTATATGAACACGGTAGGAGTGTGTTAAGATTTTACATAGAATACTACCGTGAGTCTCAGATAATAAAATACATAAACGGGCTGCGATTGACCGGCTCTCCTGATGATGAATCGCGTACCGATTCGAAACATGTCGAGCTATATTCGACTTCTACGACGTGAGTAAACCCGTTTATGTGATGTGAATTTTAAGTATATTCCTGATTTTAAGTAGTTTAAACAACTCTTGGTTAAATATTACAGAGTCTGTGTAAATATGTTATGTTACGTGTTATAAATGTAAATATTATTTTCTAATCTAATTATTTGTGCCATTATCTTAGTACTAGAGCAACAAGTTTGTCAAGAAATGATCGAAAGATTAAAGCAAGTTAGGTATATAGAGGCCTTGTCGAAAATCTCTTTTAGATGAATTCTGATGGAGATTTTCATTGGTACCGATAATCTGATTAATCTATTATTGTAATAATTCAATGAAAAAACATCTGAAATATTGAACCATTGATACGAAATATCAAAGCTGAAAGAAAAATTTAAATGCGTAACCTGACGAAAGCAACCAGGAATCCAGGTTACGCATTTCAATTTTTCTTTGCGCCTTGATCTTTGTATGAATGGTTCAATATCAAACATTGTGGTGCATAAAAAAATAGCTAAAATGTTTATCTTTTTTTATCGATTCTGTTCATTTAATGTGGATATAATATATTTTTCTTTTTTAAATATTGACACAAACGTTACCGTAAGATGAAGATTTAAATGTGTGTAAACAGCAATATATATCCCCTCCGCTTTCCACCACGAAATCACAAACGTACCTTTTTTCAACATCGTCTATACATGAATTATATTTCGACAAGGCCTCATAACTATCCCTTATACAATAGTTATAAAGATAAGTATTAATACTGAAATATTGCTTGTTATACAATTTCACAATATACGCGCTCGCGGCCATAGCTACCTTATTGATCCAGTCACATCACAATAGTTCGGAAAAGGTAACGATATCATGCAAATATCTACAATATCTAAATGTTAGATTGTCAACTGAGAATTTAAAAAGTAAAATAAAGATTATACATTATATCTTCGAATGAAATGACTCATATAATAATGATCGAACTTCGCTTGAGAGCAGCGAGCTTACCATCAGATCTTTATACTGGTCAATCACCGGTCAGAATGTGAATAAAAAAAATCTTTCAGGAAATCGCAAATAAAAAACTATAAAACATTTTCTTGGAGCGTTTTTACTGTTTGTTGTGTTGTTCAGATTGTGGCGCAGAAAAAATACCGATACTCATTTATTATTTTGAAAATAATTTATTTGACCCATATAGAAAAACAGGACTAAATTGCGTTCAAAAGGGTGTTTATTTATTTAATATTATAGTAAGGGCGGTTGATGCCCTTCAGTCCCTTCGACCATAGATGTATCTCGTCCAAAACGTCGAGGTAATTAAATAAAACCATTTTGAACGCGATTAAACTCCGTTTTGCTACAACAATGTGTCAAAATCATGTAAGTTAAAGTCATTTGTCAATTAACATTTAAATTTTGTGGAACATACATCCTATATATTTATTGTTTATATTAAAATTTACTTTTAAACACAGACTTCAATCATCTTTTACTTTCAAATATCCTTAACCTTTTGAGCGCCTAACCCCTGGCAGAAATCTGTTCCTCAGACGCCAGACAACAAATCAGACGTCCTGCACTGTATAGTGGCAGAAGACGTCATATCGTTGCCTAAATAAAAAAGAATACGACGGATGTGACCGACGTGGCATCAATGGGACCACTTTTATTGGTCGGATATAGCCGACTGTGGCACTCAAAAGGTTAATTTTGTTGTTACTTTAGGCATTGGTAGACCAGAGGGGTCATTTTCCTCATGTACCAACACGTGTTCAATTGAGTCACAATTTACTTATACTTATACGTAATTGAAGGAAATCTAGCGTTTTTATTAAGAAGAGGAATATAAGGTTTTATTTTTTAAGTTAAAATAGAAAATATGATACCTCTACATATTTTCCGTGAACATCAGAAGTTGAGATAAATATCACATTTCGATAAATACATCTTTATTATAGATAGTAAATACTGATATTGAAACCTATATTACAATATAGTTAGTCGTTTTTTGGAGTCTGAGGCTACTTACCTTTGTTACCTGAGAACAATGCCATAATCTATATTCTTCCACGCGCAATTGGGCTATTTTTTATTTTGTTGTACTCCCCACTTTTTGGTATTTTGGTTATTTTAGGTATTTTCTACTCAGAGTCATCATGTGATTGAGAGATTATCTTTCGAGTAAATTAGGAAAAAGAAGTGTGAAAAAAATGCGATTAACAAAACAAAATTGAAGAGGAAGAGATTGCTTTTTAGCGATGAGATCGCCCATTGTTTACCTCTATTGTAATGATAAGTGTTATCTGTATTTGTATTTCTTTCTTCTTGTGCAATAAAGAGTATTTTATTTTATTATATTTACTGTTTCATTTTTTTTTCTATTACCTTTGACTTGAAGACGCATTTAATGTGTAAGGTGTCTACACTTATTGTTTTTTAATTTTTTTCAAGACAACTGCGGTTCAATGAAGTATAGAGATCATGTCATTTTTTGCAGGTAACAAAGGTAAGTAGAATCGGACTCCGAAAATTATTCTTATTGTACAATCGTAGATACTAATTCTGCTTAAATAATGTTTTTATATTTTGTATTCCAATGATAGAAAGAAATACTCAAATAAAAAATTCAATATTTATTTTAAATTAACTAAAACTTAAAAAATTATGGACGCAAAAAACAAATATTATTAGGTACCTTACAACACTAGTCTTCAGTTAATTTAAATTTCGTGATCACCTGACATTAAGTAAAAAATCATATTGGTTACCTACTTTAAATTATAACTAATACATGCTATACTTCAAATATACTTAGTAGACATTGGTAACCATTGATTAACTGTAACCATATATAAAATGTTGATTCTGTAACTTGTAACCATATTTAAAATTTGTAACCTGTTAATTCTTTTTGGCTGCCATACTTAAAATACACTTAAGTATTACAATATTGAGAGGTAACCATTTTGACTAAAATTAAATTATGTAACCAATAAGTAAACTTAACTCGGTAACCAGAAAGCGAGCCATTCACATCCAAAGCTCGTATAGCACAGAGTAGAGGCGATAGTCGTTAAATCTTATGCTGAACGCGCCTGAGTCGTTTTTCGTTCACCGCGATTGCGGCGTAGACTTCCTTCGGGAAACCTGCTTAGATTTACGAGGAGCTTCTTCTGTTACCTAGAAATATTAAATTTGTAATCAATTATTTTTGACGGCGCGTTTGGCTCGGTTTGTAGACACCTGCCTACTGAGCCGGCGGTCCCGGGTTTCGAATCCCGGCCAGGGCAAATATTTGTGTAATGAACTCGAATATTTGTGCTTGGGTCATGGTTGTTCTATGTATTTAAGTATATATTTATCTATATAAGTAAGTATATTATCGTCGTCTAGTACCCATAACAAAAGCCTTCTTGTGCTTAATTTGGGACTAGATTGATTTGTGTGAGATTGTCCGATATTTATTATTATTATTTATTCATTATATTAATTACTATCTGTGCCCCGCGGTGTTACCCGCTCATCCCACGGGAACACTAAATTTATTCGGGATGAAAAGTGTCTTATGTCCTTTCCCGGGTCTCAAACTATCTCCATACTAAATTTCATCTGAGTCGGTTCAGCGGTCTAAGCGTGAACAGGTAACAGGCAGATAGACACACTTTCGCATTTATAATATTAGTATGGATTACATGAATTTCATACAAAATATTATACTTATGATGAAATACAAATACATAAGTTAAATACAACGTTTTTACGCGATCCATTACATTCTCCGGAGTAGTGCTCTGAGTCCTGAGCTATCGTGTGAAATCAGTCAGCTGTTGGGCATGATGACATAACGATTATACAATGTTTTATTTTCTCGCAGTGGAAGTGAAAAAGCACTCGAAAATCACTCTATGAACATGTGGCTAGAATCCATTATGACACTCAGATGTCTTATTTCGCTCTCTCGTTTCGTTCATATAATCACCATGACTTATTTTAGCCCCTTATCAAATCTACTTATAAATTAATAGGACTTATTTACCGCTGCAACGACCCTGGCAGGCACCGGTGGCGGGACGCGCTTCGCAGGCTGCGCGGGCGCCGAGGGGGCTGCGAGTGGTGCGGGGGGCGCGGCCGACGGAGGTGCAGCGGGGGCTGAGGAGGGGGGCGCGGGCGCGGCGGAACAGCACGCTTGCTCGATGCTGGAAAACAAATGCACAATTTTCAATTATGGTGTTCTTTCATGATCTCCATATTTTAAACAAATACCTTACCTTAACTACACCTTAGGTAAATACAATTCCATTAAAACATAAATGTGGCACATTGTTAAGTTCAAAAACAATTTTTCTAATATAATATAGTGAGATCTAACTAGAAATCAAAGCGCTAATTCCAGGGGGGTATTCGACCAATTTTAGAGATATAATGGAGATCTCTCCTTTTCATCGCCATCCGTCACTTTTGACGTGTGCCTACTTGACAAGTGGCGATATCCCTAGAACATCGCAACTTCGTCAATTCGGACGCGCAAAATTTTCGTTTCCTTTGTATGTGACGGCATAAATAACAGGCGCATACTTTAAATTGACCGCGTAGTACGTGAAATCAGACCGTTACGTTTCGTTCAAAACAGAAATTTATATACATGAATAACATTTTTGACAATCATTATCGCCTTCGTATTTCCAAAATTGAGATGATATATGTCACTTTTAAGCTCTTCGCATTTTAATGACAGTTCAATGGCGATATAACTGTTATCTAATAGAGATTTGACGTTTGGCGATCACTCAAATGTCAATCTCGAATTAGGTCCCAGTTTACTTTTACATATCAACAAATAAGCGATGTCTTAGGAATACAGGCTTTGACTGTCATTAAAATGCGATGTTTCGAACGAACAAAGTGAGATTTCATAATTACTATCCGGACAAGGTAAGTTTTAGTCTGATATATATGGCATCGTATATAAATAAGGCGCAAACTCAACGCGATTGCGTTAGATTTCTCGGAGATTTATATAGAATTAGGGCCCAAGTTCTTTCATAACTCCTTAGATCACAACTCCTGTCATACTTAAAGTTCTTCAGTCGCTTGAGTGATGTCAATGGGTACAGGGATGGCTGGACTACAAAAAAGATAGGTACAGATCAATCTACATACAAGCGCGCTCGAGCAAACGCACACATAGACATTGCTCACGGACACGTCAATCGGGTGGCACTCGCGCTCGCACTAATCTGAACTGGTCCGAGATACCGTGTCCGTATGCAATGTCTATATGTGCGTTTGCTCGAGCGCGCTTGTATGTAGATTGATTTTTGTACCTATCTGTTTTGTGGTTGGACCATTGCATTTTAAGTATTTGCGCTTGGAACACAATACTCAATATTACAGTGAAATGAGTGAGCGAGACACACGTAGCGCGCGCCGCGGCACTCGCCGCTAAGATCGAGTTCGTGCCATCTCCCTTACTCAGCCTCCGCTCCGCTGTCTATCTGTCCGTATGTTACATAGCTGTATCGCCGGAATTTCTATAGGTATAGACTTGAATTATTAAAATAAAGTAATTAAAACCGTGTTTCTTCACGTTTATGGCGCTAACGGTTGAATGGTAACAGTTATTCGCCGCTTGCCAGTAGACACTTAAATTTTAATGAATGAATAAATGAAAAATTATTCGTTAACATACACAAAATGGACAACAAATATTAAAAATAAAATTATACAAAATAAAATCGTTCTTGCGTATGCCAAGAAAACGCACCTCAGCATAAATGCTGGCCCGGGAACCAGCGCTGGTCTTCCGGTGACTAAAGTAAATTTTCATGCGCAATAGTAGGCTTTCCCGACCAGTCGGTCCATCTCTACTTTTTAATGTTGCGTAACGTGGACTCGTCCGTCATGGATAGAATAGACATGTTGACAATTTTTTTGAGGATGTCAATCGATTCAATTTTTTATATGAGACTGACTACAATTAAACTGCTCTAAAAGTCAGAAATGATCGTCAAAGTTCAACATTCCTACGTAGCGCTAAAAACGCTCCATACAAAAAGCGTCCAGGCTATTGACTTCACAGGCCGGTATAGGTACCAACAATTGTAGGGAGAAATTAAGAAATTTGCCATTTTCACCGTGAAAAAGTGTGTTTAAGTTCATGGTTGTCATACATTTTATTGTTTTGTAAAATTATGAGGATTCTGAAAACATTTTCAAAATTTCTTTTGGATTAAAAAAATATCATAAAGTTTGCGTACCTTTGAAGTCACATATTTCCAAAACAGATTTATTTTTCTGGATTTTTTTCTTTGTTTCGTGATATATTTAGCTAATTTTATTCATATAGCTACAGTACGCTTTAGAATTCAACTTCAGTCAACATGTCTATTGTACAGTGTACCTGTCCGTCGGGGCCGGGTCCCGCAGAGCCGCCGGTCACAGCACGGTGTCGAGCGTGTTTAGGGAGCTCCGCAGCGCGGGGTCTCGCGCGCACCAGCGGGCCAGCTCGTCTGGGGTCACCACTCCGTCCGCGTTGGTGTCGATCAGCTGAAACGTTGACAATTCTGATTACTCGTCAGCCTCGCACTTAGCTGGTTGTTTTATTTATATTTGTTGACGATCCTTTTTGGTAATTTTCTTTTATTTTATAACCCCTTGAGCGATTTAGGCGCACACGCGTATGCCTAACGAAATTGGGCTTGAACTGCGCTAGGCGCACTGCGTGCGCCTAACGGCTTCGCTGTAATTGGTCGAGTTATTTCGTTGGTTTTGTTGAATTGCCATCCATAATAAAATAATTCTGGATAGCTATAATGTTGCACCAATATAAAAAAATGTATTGGCCAAATTTCTAGCAGGCGGGCCACAGGAAAAAATAAATATTGAAAATGTTTCTCTCAACCGCCATTGCTGCAAAGACGTGATTGTGACTTGTGTTAATTATTGTGAAGTAAATAATGCATATTAAAAAGAGGTGATGGTTTAAATCGGTGTATTGTTTTATAAAGTTCAGAATAGTGCAAAAACAATGTGAAATTTGAGATAAATTTTAATGAACTGAGGGGTTTTGTTTCAACAGGTGAGAATACAAATGAATGTCGAAGAAAACATTTTTTTTAACTTTTATGGAACAGGTAAGTCGCTTTCTACACATTTAGATGTTTAGATGTATAGACAATTTTCTCCGCTTTTAAATGATATATACTGTTTACAATATAATTATAACATATTAGCACAATTTCATAATTTCTAGCGCCGGTCGACATATCTTTTTTTCTACAAAATTTCCTATGCGTATCTATGACTGCGGGGAAGCGATCGCTTGACGGGATAATATACATTTTTGTCTTGTTTTTTTACTAATAATAGACACTTAATTTCTCATAAAACAATATTGACAAAAACTTGGTATTTTCCAAATACCAAAATCTAAAACTTAACATCCCAAAAAAAAGAGACCTAGGCTAAAAATTGTCCCTCCCGATGCAAAGGTGGCCATTACGCTCGCCGTCTTTTCGTTAGACAACCTTTGCATCAAGGAATATTAATAATAACTAATAATTGTATCAATAAAATGCTCTGTTTTCTGTGACCAATGACTGCTATGGCAGTAATAGGAGGCCAGAGCAAACCGACGAGTGTGCGTGAACAACAGTTACGCCTGTTGTGTACTGTTTAGATCAAATCACAAAGAAAAATTGAAATGCGTAACCTGGCTGAAGAGATCGGGTATCGAGCTGGATTACCGCTCCAACGTTTCCACCACTCTAACGCCAAACAACCTTTCGATTTTTTCCTTACGCTTTGTGTGTCGATGTTTGCATTGTTTATTTTAAAGGCTGGAAAGGGTGGAAAGGTTGACAAGGACCGGGTTCGATTGCTGGTCTCTTCCTCTAGGTGACGTATTTAAATTTTTCTTTGTGCTTTGATCTTTGTATCAATCGTACAGCACCCAGTATATTCAGTTCAGTATGTTCTAGGCTTTCCTTAATCAAGGGCTTACGTGAAAGATTCGGTCAACGTGGTCCTGCGCAGCGGCGTGGTGAGGGGGTGGCAGCGCCGATCCTCCCACCAACTCGTATATAGCCTGTTTAACAAAAATTATGATTTTATGAAACATATTGTAATGTCTCATTTTTTTATGTGGGCACTCACCACTATTGCAATGCGTAACCTGGTGGAAGGGACCAGGAATCCCCGGTCAGGTTACGCATTTTAATATATCTTTGAGCTTTGATCTTTGTATCAATGGTTTAATATAAAATTACTTAATAAAAATAAATAACGTAAAATATAAATGAAAATAACCCCCGATACGAGTTGCTGGTCATCATGAGACCCTCATTCATTGAGTGATATAGAAGATGCTACTAAATAAAACTGAACATAACTACAAAATTTAGAATTCTTAGAATTCCAATTAAAGCTGAATATCTTGGAAACTACTGGTCCTATTTCCACCAAACATAGCTAAGAACTATTGCGACAGTTAAGGATTTCGAATTTAAAAAAACCTGTTTCGTGCTCACCTGCATGCTTTGATCATCTCCTGCCTGGTCACCCGGCCGTCTCTATCCACGTCATACAGTTGGAACAACCTTGCTTGATGACTCACCTGCACGACCTTGATCATCTCCTGCCTGGTCACCCAGCCGTCGCCATCCACGTCATACAATCGGAACAACCTTGCTTGATGCCTCACCTGCACAACCTTGATCATCTCCTGCCTGGTCACCCGGCCGTCTCCATCCACGTCATACAGTTGGAACAACCTTGCTTGATGCCTCACCTGCACAACCTTGATCATCTCCTGCCTGGTCACCCGGCCGTCGCCGTCAGTATCATACAATCGGAACAACCTTGCTTGATGACTCACCTGCACGACCTTGATCATCTCCTGCCTGGTCACCCGGCCGTCGCCATCCACGTCATACAATCGGAACAACCTTGCTTGATGCCTCACCTGCACAACCTTGATCATCTCCTGCCTGGTCACCCGGCCGTCGCCGTCAGCATCATACAATCGGAACAACCTTGCTTGATGACTCACCTGCACGACCTTGATCATCTCCTGCCTGGTCACCCGGCCGTCGCCATCCACGTCATACAATCGGAACAACCTTGCTTGATGACTCACCTGCACAACCTTGATCATCTCCTGCCTGGTCACGCGGCCCTCGCCGTCAGCGTCATACAATCGGAACAACCTTGCTTGATACCTCACCTGCACAACCTTGATCATCTCCTGCCTGGTCACCCGGCCGTCGCCGTCAGCGTCATACAGTCGGAACACCCACGCCAGCTTCTCCTGCTCAGACCCTCGCGCCACTCGTGATAGAATCTCGAGAAACTCCTGTAATGTTATAATATTATAATTTATTTTTTTATTCAAAATAGCCATGCATTTAGCCTCGATTGTACCTGACGTTAAGTAACAATAAGACCTAAGATGGAGCATGCTTGGCTAGAAGATTCCTATTCACTCTCGACTTGAAGAGATCCAAGTTATATTTTTCAGGGAACAGGTGCGCAGGAAAAGAGTTCTATTCCTTAGCTGCATTAAATGATATTTTCATAATATAGGTAATTGACAACATTTCATATTTCTAACAGGAAAAAAATAAAATATAAATCGAAAGAGCTTTACGTCGTTACCCAAAAAAAAATGGAATTTATTTTTCTGTATATAAATATAAGGAAATATATAGAATAACCGAGATTTACGGTAACCTTTCCATTTTATCATAATTTTGGAGTTACTACATTTTAGAATGAGTAAATTTTAATAAATTAATAAAAAAATAATTTAATAAAATACCCTTAGGAAAAATATAAAAACAGTGATTACGTCTTCTTTCTAAGCGGAATATAGAAAACTTAAAAAAATTTAGTCTTCAAATATGAAATCTTGTCAATTATCACGAACTTTGGAAATAACTCCTTATGGTAGTGTAAGTTTAGATCATACCGCCTAGGTCACAGTAGGTGTACGGCCTGAGTGGACGCTCGAGTTCGGCGTGCAGCGGGGCGGGGCGTGCAGCGTGCATGTTAAACAAAGGGAACTCATACGGGTGGCCTGAGTAGACGCTCCACAGAACGAATGACGAGCGGGCAAGTTTGCGGCCAATGCAGCGTCCAGCGGAGCGTCGCGGGCGGGTTCAAACCTGTTTGAGTTTTGCAGCGGCGAGATGAGCGTGCCATACGTTTTGTAGTTAATATATAAAATTAAATATTTCGTGACTTAGTGTAAATTAAGAGGAAGAGAGTGTTTCGTGTATTAAATTAAAATGTCGTGCGAACAAATAATTATAGAAATTCAAAATAAGCCAGCACTTTGGTTATCATCCCATAATTTATATAAAAATAGACTGTACAAAAATAAAATAATTTTCAGCCATAAATTCTGTTCTAAAAAGAAATTAATGATGTCATCTGACATGGTGATTGCTACCGATTCATACGAGCGGTGAGCGTGCACTGAGGCCACTAGCTGGACGCTCGATCTCACGCTCGCCCGCCCCGCTGCACGCCCCGCCGAACGCTCCGCTCCGAGCGTCTACTCAGGCCTTACACATATGTAAACATCCTAATGTACCTACTCATGACTGCAATAAATGAATATGAATATGAATACACTTAGGGCTGGCTCGTTCTTCGCCTAAAGAACAGGCATATCTATCCAGAGAGGAAACGCATCCAATCTTTTGGAAATCTTTCCAGCTACGACTTAACGGATTTAGCTTAAGGTTTAGATTTAATTTAGTGTAATTCATTGTAATTAAATAAGTACGTGTAAGTGACGAAATATATTTATTTAGTCCCTATCACACTAGTAGACTTAACTTACCATTAGTTTGAACTATTGATACAAAGATCAAAGCACAAAGAAGCATTTAAATGCGTAACCTGGTGGAGGAGACCAGCAGGTTACGCATTTCAATTTTTCTTTGTGCTTTGACCTTTGTATCAATAGTTCAACATAAAAAAATGCGGTGTGTACCCACATTAAAAATAATAGGACTAATTTACTAAGGTACATTACATACCTACACCACCTATTCACAATTATCATTGCAAGAAAATACTGTAAAATAACGTATGATATGTATGGTTGATTGTATTATTTCCACCTATTTTTATTTTTGACATATGGCGTCATCAACAGTTCCAGAAGTTATCAGCACTTGAACAAAGGAACGGTGAAAACGGCAGTAATTTGGCGATCGTACGGTTCATTCAATATGCCCGTGAAGTGAGGTCGCACTGTCGGCGGAAGCTGGAGCGGAATCAGGGTCCGGCGCTAAATACAATATAAATAATAATAATAATGAAATCGGTACTCTTGGACACGATACCTCAGGAGGTTCCCCTCTCTGCAGCCCTAACCACCGGTAGCCTTGGCCTTGCCCCGCTGCCGGCGGAACCATAGGTTAGGTTTTTTTTATAATGTGTTTATGTATTAGCATAAAAAGTCTTATATCTACACAGATCATACTTAATACTCCTGTAACTCAGGCTTTGAGAGAGCTCATTTAACTACCTAAATTCTTAGTAAAGAAATGATAGACTATTAAACCATACATGTATTTTCTTAATATTTCATATTGCATACGTGCAATTAGGTACGACTTTGCATTGTCAGAGTCAGTATAATTAGAAACTCGGTCAGGTCATAGTCGATATTGCATAAATCGTCGCCTCTGTAGTCTTATCATCGATACGATTTTACTGAAGTGAGTGATAGCAAAACAATGCGGCCATCAGTGGTCCAACAAGCAAATCACAAAGTGAACTGTTTCCTTAATGCGACGTTTGTAACGACAATTTTGGGGAGGCCTTTGTGTAGCAGTGAACGTCTATCGGCTACTATGGTGTTGATGAAAGACAATCTTCCGGAACATGTGTGTGTGTGTGTGCGCGTGTGTGCGTGCGTGCGCGCATGCGTGCGGGCGTGCGTGCGTGCATGCATGCGGTCGTGCGTGCGTGCGTGCGTGCGTGCGCATGTGTGTGTTTATGGTTCCCGTTGGAAAGTGTACGTAGCTAACCTATCTGCTACTGGACAAACATAAAGATGTTTTAGCGCAAGCGAGGCCACGGGCAAAGTTAGTGTCAAATCAACTATACGACTACAGAGCGACTACGTTTGTAAGCAGCCAGTGCTAAAAATCCGCTGACACTCAGCAGTGCAGCTAATACTCATTTTTTCAATAGTTGGGAGCCCGCCAGCTCTGCGGGCGGCGGTTTGATTCCCGATTTAGTCATTATTCAACTAACAAAAGCCGTTTAGACAATACTACCGACTGCTGCAGCTTTGTCTGATTTTTCATTTCCAGTTCCATTGTTATAGAATTTAATTTAGAATCTTTCTGCGGCAAATGATAGTAATCAAACTCTTTCATGTTACTGGTGCAGACTCAACAAATCTTATTATTATAAAATTATATTGAAAGTCAGTTTTCTGCTTAAAATAAATAGACTAGAAACCTAATTAGTGCTTGAAAGTTTTTGTCGACGCGTTTGGCTCGGTTTGTAGACACCTGCCTGCTGAGCCGGCGGTCCCGGGTTCGAATCCAGGCCAGGGCAAATATTTGAGTGATGAACTCGAATAATTGTGCTTGGGTCATGGTTGTTCTATCTATTTAAGTATATATTTATCTATATAAGTACGTATATCGTCTTGTACTCATAACACAAGCCTTCTTGAGCTTAATTTGGGACTAGATCGATTTGTGTGATGTTGTCCGATATTTATTTATTTATTAAGAGAAGTCAGTTTACGCGAGCACGGGCTAAGGTTTGTCCACGTGCGCATCTGTCACAACGTCAATGTCCACACCCTGTTTTGTAGGTATTTTAATATGTCTGAGAATCAAGTTTTCTATAGAATGAGAAAGACACCCACCTCAAAGTTAATCTTGCCACTCTGTTTATGCTTGACCGTGTTGAATACAAGCTGGGCGTATTGCGTTGCATCTGTAACAAACACATTTCATTCACTTAAAGGTACAGTGAGCTACGTCGCCAGCCGATGGCACAGAGGGGGAGATCTATGGGGTTTTGGGACAGCCGCTCCTCCCTACTCTCCCTTGGCGACGCCTTTGCAGTCACTTGCAAAAATGTAGACACCGGTAACACGCTCACGGTTTTGCTAAGGGCTCTCGCTCAGTCTCGCGTTATTCAGTCCATCAGCCTGGTCAAAATGATGAGAGAATGATCGACACGAGATCCAAGGGTGTCGCTAACCCAGAGGCATGTCCAGAAGTTAATTTAAATATGCGTTGGAAAGTAATGAGTTATGGGTACAGTCTAGCTAGAGCACACGTCTTAGAGCCCCTAAACTGGCATATAGCCAGCCACTGCAAAAAATCCGAAGATATTTCGGTTTATGAAATACAAACTTTATGCGAAGTGATACCTTTATGATAAATGAAATTCGGATACGTAAAGGTTCCGGTTAACCAGATTCAAACTTGTTTCGTATGCTATCATTTTATTTTGCCTTCTTCTCGTTGTTAATTTGTATCGAAGATCGACCATCTACTGGTACATATTACCCTTCTCCAGAATGAAGATACGAGTAGTAAGGACTAGCCCTCACTACATGATGATTAAGGTATATAATAAACTGCCTAATCCAATAAAAAATCAGGAAAAGACAACAATATTTATAAAACAATTAAAAATATTTCTCTACTCCCTACGTGATTTATTTAACAGAAAACTAATGATTGATACAGCCTATTGTCTACCATTTATAAATTAAGGTTTCGATTGTAATATTTTTCTTGTTGGTGTGCAATAAAGAATTGTTGTTTTTGTTGTTGTTGATTGATGATAGACAGGAGTGTAACTTAGAAATCGCAATTAATGTAAACAACAACCTATAAACTAATTAATTTATAGTAATATGTGACGTTTTCAATCAAAAGGGCCCACTTGTTCGCTCACTATAAGGACGTATTGAGAGGTTATTGGTATAAAGATGCAAACAAATTTCGACTCTTAAACAAGCGACAAGGTGAAAGTCTCTTGGTTGAAAACGTCACATATTTTTAATAGTTTATATAGTAGCCCTCTCTAAATGCTTGCAGGGCGTCACATGTACCTACTGTTCCATCTATAATGTAAAATGTGATACGCAATTAATATTTTATATTGAATTTGAATATTTAATTTAGAAAGTAAAGTACTCACCACCAAGAGGGAAGAATTGGCAGAAGATGTGCTTAAAGGACTCTTCATCGACCACTCCAGACGGGCACTCCTGAAACGTTTGAGAATACGTTCAGCAATGATTCTAGCCAGGCTACCTAGAGATCGTGGATGCAAACCAAATTTAAGCTATAACTCTTTTTTTGAAGTCGGTTAAAATCTTTATTTTTTTTACGAAACACAAACAAACAACACATTTCAAGGTTTTAAAAAAAGTGGTTGTCTGCAAAGTTGGTTTACGGCCATTAATTTTACGTGATAACGTAATAAGAAAACGTTGATGAAAAATTGCATACTTTTATGAATTGAATGCCGGCCGATGCAGTAGAAGAGAGATAGATGCGTCACAAGCCGAACGCTTAGGCCGATCGTGCCTCTCTATCGTTTGTTCCGCCTCGCTTGCACGCTCAGCTCAGGCGGAACGTGACAATGAGTCGCTTTTTCGTGCGTGCAGCCGGCGTTCATCGATTTATAAGACGTTATCACGTCAAAAGGACGAAAACAGAGGGCAGTTACGGTGGAGTTTTCTGGGGCTAGTCTTTGTCCACAGTTGTACGTCTTTTGAGTGTTTGTTTTGTTATGGATACTGATTTACCTGTTTAAATCCGCGGTACATGAGCTGGATCTCCCTGGTGGTGAATTTGGAGCCTTTGGCGAGCTCCTTCAGGCCCTCGGGCCGGTGTCTCGCCGGCAACGGGGCGTCCTCGCATTCTTCCTCTGTAAAAGAAATAAAAAGAAATGAATATTGTCTTTTTTACATAGAAAAGGCCATGTTGCAGGGTAAGGGAACATCTTGTGCCTTAATAGCTTTTCCGCCTGTTTTTTTTCTGACGATGGGCAACGGCGTTAGTAAGAGCTATACTAAATTTCAGCATTCTGCTCTTCTTATTTTTGTACAAAATAAACAAATAAGAAAAAACATTTTTCATGAATATTTCCGATTTAATAGAACGAATTATTTCGTGCTTTGCACATATGATACACTTTGCTGAGACCCATAATATGTCACTTTAAACCGCATAAGATTCCATATAAAAAATATTTCATGTGTTAACATTTTTCATCATTATTTTTTATATCTTCTGAAAAAGAGACACCAATTTTTTTACCTATGATAGCTTTTTAATTGATCTATAACATATATTTAAATCAAGCTTCTAGCATTGGTGCATCGTAGCGAAATGACTAAAAAAAACTTAGTCAGTCATTTTTCCCTTGACGTAATTAAAATGTAATTAAATCCATCATATACCGGGTGGGTGTGACCCGTAATAGGAGCAATAAATTAAAACATAGATTCCCTTGAAACTTCCCTTGAAACCCAGGGATCGTTACCGGTATTCATTCAAAATCAAGCATTTTTCTAAATTCAGGTTTAATTTCAAACGCTACCAAATTGAATTTAGGTATTGATATAGAGCTTTGAAATTAGCTCACTAAAATCCATACTAATATTATAAATGCGAAAGTGTGTGTGTCTGTGTGTTACCTCTTCACGCTTAAACCGCTGAAACGATTTTGATGAAATTTAGCATAGAGATAGTTTAAGATCCGAGGAAGGACATAGGATAGTTTTCATCCTGGAAATTATACCTAAAAAGATTGAAAAGTGAGTGAACATTTCTGTTGGGGGGCGGTGACCCTGTAGGAAATGTAATTATTAGACCAAAAGCACAATTGCTCTTACATTTGCTTAGGCGCTTTTAATAATCCCTTTTATCAAGTTCCACGCGTACGTAGTCGCGGGCAAAAGCTAGTATAGAAATAAATGTAATTATAAGCGAAATACTTGCAATCGAATACCGGTATTTAGGTATGGAGCCGAATACCGGTATACAATCCCTGTATTAAATATGCTACCTAACTTAAGGATTTAAGCCCGGTTTCCTCCAAGGCACGTACATTTTTCCACACTATAAATAGGATTCACTTTACTTCACAGCCCGAAAACAGCATGAAATGATGGATGTAGCACTAGCCTATTCAAAGCTTTGCTTGCCTTGCTTCGCTGAGCTTTAAAATTCAGCTGAAAGGCTTTCACCTAACTATTGAATAATCTGAATAGGGCTTTCAGTTCTCGCTTGTATCATTCTCTGGCGCTATTTAACCTCCAAGGAAAAAGAGGGCTGTTTTTCCTTTTTTGTACGCTACGACGGTGGCAAACAAGCATGCGGCCTGCCTGATATTAAACAGTTACCGCCGCCTATGGACGTTTGCGAAGCCAGGAGCATCACACGCGAATTACCGGAAGGCAAAAAATATCGGCCAAGTGCGAGTGGGACTCGCGCACGAAGGGTTCCGTACTATCTGTAAGTTTGTTGTATGGGAGCCCCCCTTAAATATTTATTTTATTTTATTTTTAGTATTTGTTGTTATAGCGGCGATAGAAATACATCATCTGTGAAAATTTCAACTGTCACCAGGCTGTATCTCAATAACGGTGATAGCTAGCACCGTTCTTGAGATACAGCCTGGTGACAGACGGACGGACAGCGAAGTCTCAGTAATAGGGTCCCGTTTTTACCCTTTGGGTACGGAACCCTAAAAATAGTGTTACCAAACTTTATTGTCACCTACATCTAGTCTTTGCCTATGTTTAACTAATAAACACTATTGACTATTGACTAATGGCTGACCCTTTAAGAACCCATTTACTCCCCTCTTGAAGAACCGCATGCTGTAGCCCCCGGGGACACCTCGGCAGGGAGCTCATTCCACATGCGGAGTGTTCTCGGTAGGATATTTCCTCTGGAACCGCACAGTTCTCGACCATTTAGGCTCCAGTGTGTGAGGATGAACACCCTGCCGATGGCGAGCAGTGTGATGGTAGAAAGTAACATCCCATTATACAGACGGTAGAACACACAGCTTAACACGTGTATCTGTGTGCATAGCTTGCAAATGGATAGACCAAATTCAGTGCATTTCTTTTTAATCGAAAGACTTGTTAGTCGAGATGGTTCTGAGCTATGTTCGGTGGAACAAGCAGCAGTAGTTTCCAAGATATTCCGATTTAATTGGATCAAGTGTCAAGATGTCAGCCAATTTGGTCGCCCAACTGAGCTTTCACATCGTTACGTATTGACGAACACACCGAAATCCGTGATTTATAAGATAAACTGTGGTATTTCCGAAAAAGATTCTATAAAACTAAAGAAATAACACATTCTATATGATTAAATTCTCAAAAGAACTGCAAGAACTAAAGGAATTAAGTAAGAAACACGCAATTGCTCTTTCCTTTCCAACTAACTTAGTTTAAGTACAATTTATTCAAGTTGTAATTTAAACTTAAACTTATTCAGTGAATGCCTTAATTAATATACTTTGGCCTCTTTAAGACCCCACAATGGGAACTTGCAAACTTCAGTGTTTCGTAGCAGAGCTACGGAGCTACGCCGTAGCGGTGCTACGAACTTTCAAGAAATACGGACTTAGGGCACATAGTTTACATTTAGCATTCGTAACGATTTTAAGAATCTGCATGTAAAAAATACCGGCCGAGTTCGAGTTTCACTCGACGAGGATTCCGTACCTACTATGACTTATCAGATCTTACAGTCTGACCCAAAAGAATAGAACTGTCAAGGTCAGACTGTAACTGGCCGGGTTAAGTTAGCACCTGGTACGTATGGCGCCAGATACAAATGAGGTGCAAAGTTAACGCAACCGATCATGTTTCGTGTATGGAGCCCTATAACTTAAATATTTACTGTTTTTAGTATTTGTTGTTTTAGCAGCAACAGTAATACATCATCTGTGAAAATTTCAATTGTCTAACTATCACGGTTCATGAGATACAGCCTGGTGACAGACGGACAGATAGACAGACAGACAGTCTTAGTAATGACGACGCATTTGGCGCAGTATGTAGAGACCTGCCTACTGAGCCGGCGGTCCCGTGTTCGAATCCCGGCCAGGGCAAATATTTGTGTGATGAACTAAATAAATAGATAAATAAATAAATAAACTCGAATATTTGTGCTTGGGGTCATGGTTGTTCTATGTTATATATATTTGTCTATATAAGTACGTATATCGTCCTCTAGTACTCATAGCACAAGCCTTCTTGAGCTTAATTTGGGACTAAATCGATTTGCGTGAGGTTGTCCTATATACAAAAAATAGGGTTTCGTTTTTTACCCTTTGGGTACGGAACCCTAAAAAAGCTACGTAAAGTAAAAGCAATTCTAGGTTCCCTCGGCTGTCAGTCCGTCTGTCTGTTGAGCGACAGGTGACAATGCAAAGCTATTATAATAGAAAATAGTGGGGATACATCGTACTCCCAGGTTTCCTTAAGAGGCCTTTTTTCTTTTAAAATGCTGATTGTTTTAGACATTTTTCTCTATGATCAAACATGTTTCTTAACATATTATTAATGTAACTACCTAGAACAGGGCTATTGGGATTATTTGGTTTATATTTAAAACCTACAGTTTTAATTTTTCTTTTATAATTAAGAATAAGAATAAGAATAATTAATTTGCATAGAATAAGTAATTACAGTGAATTGCCAACAGGTGAACATATACATTAGGCGGCTTATTCTGCTATATGTACTATTAATACTAGCATGCAAATATATATTTCCTCCAAACTACTTACAGCGTACTCTGAAACAAAAATTCTTTGACATTAGCTTTTCTCCAGTAAATAATTTGTCAGGCTATTTTTGAATTTCTTTATAGGAAGTTCCTTAGAGGTTTTCGGTGACTTATTAAACAGTATTATTTTGATTTGTTTCAAAAACTACTCGAAATTGACAAAATTCACGCGGAAAATTAGTTTTTCAACTTATTTTCGACTGCACGCAATGAAAATATGAAAAAGCTATGTTTCTACCTAGAACTCAGCGGAAAAGTATTATTCACTTCAAACATTTTGCTGAACATATCAATATATTTGTTATAATATGAAAAAAATATTTTTTTAAATGATGGAGGAACTATGTCGATGAACAAATGAAATAATGCAGTAATATTTGATGAGTTCATTCTAGTGCGAAAGGTAATTCGAGCAAATGTATAAGCGATCTAACGAAATTCGATGAATGATTCTGAAGTTACAGGAAACGATATTCGTTGTAACGATTTCCGGAAAAAAATATGGATTCCCCAAAAACTTCGTTATTCATGGTAAAAATATTGCAATTCTTTGCAAAGAGACATCTAAGACAAAACCCTTAGGCTCTTTGATAAGGTCGGACCCTTTTCAACCGTAAAAGCCTTACTGAAACCCCTTCCTTACGAAAATGTCGTAAACGACACGCTTTCCTCACTAGAGTTCAGTCATTCCGACCTACGGCAAAAATGGGAATATTTGTTTATTAAAGAAATGAATTCAGTGAAAGGAATACGATATTTTGTTGCTTTATTTATTTACCATCTTGCCTACTATTATGAAAAAAAAAAAGAGAATGAACTTATTACTGAGACTTCGCTGTCCGTCCGTCCGTCCGTCAGTCCGTCTGTCACCAGGCTGTATCTCAAGAACGGTGATAGCTAGACAATTGAAATTTTAACAGATGATGTATTTCTATTGGCGCTATAACAAAAAATACTAAAAATAAAATAAATATTTAAGGGCCCAAATCGTTGCTCATTTTCACGTTATCGGTGCGGAAATATTTTTTTTAACTAAGATCTTCAGGCTTTTGTCTTTATGTCTATTTTTTCTAATTATAAACATGTTATTAATGTCCCAGAAAATTATTGGCCATCCTCAATTTATCCGAAAACGATACCAAAGATGCCATATAGTCTCTATAAATACGATGATAGGAGGACCGAAAGAACGCGCGGCGGATCGTAACTTCCCCCCCTCCCCCTCTCCACCAGCGGGGCGTCCGCGCTCGTCTCCCGGGCGTTTTCAACTCTAGTCCACCTAAGTAACAAGTGTGCCAAGGCTCATGCTTTAATGACAAAAATATTGGTGTTGTCCTATAAAGTCCTAACTAACACGTTATGTTGAGTTGGTAACTTTACACTCGATGCTAAAAACCAGTCTACCACAACGGTTATAAATAAATTTTGGTAGTGTACGCTAAAATTGTGCGAACTTTTAATTGTAACACAATCCCTTCTAGCATGGTTTGTGAAGTAACGTACGAGTAGTCCCTTAATCCATACTTCTAGGACTTTTAACGATGTAATGTACCCGTGTAAGGAACTTTGACAGATAATAACGTTTTTCACTTCAAAATAGAATCAGGTTAATGTAAACGTTTTATATTTTGTAAGTTTAAGTTATATTATGCTTTATTACGATATAATAAAATGGATCGCTAAATGTGTTGCTAAGTGCAAAACTATGGAACGGATGGAGCAATCATTTTTTAGGGTTCCGTACCCAAAGGGTAAAAATGGGACCCTATTACTGAGACTTCGCTGTCCGTCCGTCCGTCCGTCACCAGGCTGTAACTCAAGAACGGAGATAGCTAGACAGTTGAAATTTTCACAGATGATAGTGTATTTCTATTGCAGCTATAACAACAAATACTAAAAATAAAATAAAATAAATATTTAAGGGGGGCTCCCATACAACAAACTTGTTTTATGGTACGGAACCCTTCACGCGCGAGTCGGACTCGCACTTGCCCAATTGTTTTATTGTTGCAGTTCGATGAAGGTTCTTATGAAGAGAGAAATTTGAAAAATGCACCGAAAAAACGTAAAAACCTTACTTCCTTGTTCCTAAGCCACGCCCCTCCGCCTATAGGTACTTACCTAGATTTGATACAAAGTCTACGCAGGGATGGCTATATAAGATAATTTGGGCACACTATTCCCATACAACTAACTTATAGATAATGGTACGGGACCCTTCGTGCGCGAGTCCCACTCGCACTTGGCTGATATTTTTTTTTTGTTTATTTATAAACTGTTAGACATATTATAATTGAAAATATCAAATTCAGGTGCAGTGGTGACATAAAAACGGAATTCCCAAATCTTCCTGTAACAGCAGTAAATCCTGCTTTACTGAGTGGCCCGCGGACAAATTTTAATATTAGATGAGGTACAGTCGCCGACTTAATACTACACATTATATTTACTAAGAATTCATAGGAGTATAGAAATGTATCTAAATTCAAACCTTAAAAAAATAACGCGTAAGCACGAGTCGGACTCGCCCACCGAGGGTTCCGTGCAAATTTACACCGTTGCTTAACCTCGATGATTGATACAAAAAAAATCGGCCAAGTGCTAGTCGGATTAGGGCACCGAGGATTCCGTAGAAATAAGTAGTTTTTAAAAGCTTTTATTTAATTTGCAATGTATAATGTATCTAAGTATGTTTGTTCGGGTGAAATATTGCAACTCAATTTTGAAGCAGATATCGTCAACCGATTAAGCTGAAATTTTGCATACTTACTTAACTTTGATGACAATATAATAATATGGTACCATGGAGCTGATCTGATAATGGAGCTGGAAGGTGGCCATAGGAACTCTATTATAGAAAAAGCAATCCTACCGAGCTTGGGCTCTTTAGAATCGTCTCAGTGAGCATTTGATGGATATCCAAAGAAAAGTACAGTCGGCTATAAAAGCTTGCCACTAAAATGTCATTTTTGACAGAACCTTATTACTTTTTTGATTTCTGTATTTGTTGTTATAGCGGCAACATAAATATTTCAATTGTCTAGCTATCGCGGTTCATCTGATACAGTCTGGTGACAGTATCGAGCAATATTCGGCAAAAAATCACGTATGTTGTACGGGAGCCTCACTTAAATATTAATTTTATTCTGTTTCTTATAGCGGTAACAGAAATACATCATCCGTGAACATTTCAACAGTTTAGCTATCACGGTTCGTGAGATACAGCCTGGTGACAGACAGACGGACGGACAGCGGAGGCCAAGTATTTACTGTAGGGTCTCGTTTTTACCTTTTTGGTACGGCACCCTAAAAATAGAGATACTAGGTAGGTATATTTTTATAATTTAATTACAAATGTATAATTTTCATATTTTTCCTATAGTTATTTGGCTTGGAAATTTGGCAAATAATATCGTCTTATACAACAAGAAAGACGATATTGTTTGCCAAATTTCATAGTTCTTGATATCGCGGAAAAGATCAATGGAAAATAGTGTCCAAATATACGTTTTCTGCGGCATGAACGGCCGCATCTTTTTTTGCGTACAAGGAACTGTAGACCTGAGTAAATGGTTTAAATTTCAACTCGATACCTCCACGCATTTTCAAGATAAAGGGTCTTGTCAGACAGACGGACGGACGGACAACAAAGTGACCCTATAAGGCTGCTTTAATAAAAATAATTAATTTGGGTGTAGCACATCGTTACTATCGATTCTCAACATAATTTGAGACGATGGTACCGATTATAAATTCTAACCTCAAGGTCCACCCTCAAGGTATGTAGAAGCAACTGGTTGAAAGATTCAAGGGCTCCGGCATCTGGTTCGGTGGTCCAGGAAAGCCGTTGGAGACGCAAGTTCGAATCCTGCCTGAATCATTAAATTTTAAATTTTTTTGCTTCATTGTAAACATTTGACCCTATAAGGGTTCGGTTTTCTCCTTTTGAGATATGGAACCCTAAAAAAACCAACTTGTGTACCCGCCTGTCCATATTTGAAGTCTCATACAATATGCATGTTGTCTAACGATTCGTCCTAATGGATTATCTCTACAGTCAAACATGAACCGTATTACTGACAAATTTGGTCGAAATCGATAAAGCAATGGGATTCAGTTATAACATTCTGTTATTTTAGACGTGTTTGTTTTTAGACAGTATTGATTTTTAGTTAAAGGGATATTTGATGTAAGGAGATTGGATTTTCTCACTTGGCTTTGTTACGACCTATTGAATTCCGAAACCATTTTCGAAACAACTAGGTAGATTGTGACAATATGTCGGGAGCCCTTTCATTCGTAGAAAATTTTTTCGTCGAATGTACATATCATTTCGCCGAAAAATAGTTTCGTAGAATTTGTATCCTTCTGTAGTCATACATTTTTCATATTGATTAGGTTAGGTAAGGTTAGGTTTGTTTTATAACAATCTCAAATAGTTGACGAATGACGAAAAAAATTTCTACGAATCAATATAGACCCCAATATGTCACTTACAAACTAAATTACTGACACATGGATAAATTATGAAAGAAAAATGTAATGTGATCCACTGCAATGTAATCAGGACTCGAACCTGCGACCTTACGTTTCCGGCGCAGTGCTCTCCCAACTGAGCTATCACATCGTTACGTCAAGCACACCAAATCTTTGATTCCGTAATTCTACGCTACTGGAGCGCCCTCTGCGTCATATGTTTTTAAATGCTTAATGCGCATTAGCTACCTATACCTAAAAAAATACGACACTTAGTTCAGAGATATCTATCTAAACTATTATAAAATCCTGTATTGAAAATAAATTTTCTATGGAGGGAGGGCATGATTTCAGGAAAAATCTCGATAGCGTGATGCAGCTTGGTAGTTGTTTTGTATGAACACGTGTCCAACCTGGCGCCATCTGTTTTCATAAAATCCTTTGTCCTCGAATCACGCCGAAACGGCTGGACGGATTTTAACCATTTTTGGTACATGGATAGCTGGACATCCAGAGATGGTTATAGGATACTTTTTACCCGACTACGGTATTTATTCAACTTTCATTTGTCCTTGCCGTTTTTAGGGTTCCGTACCCAAAGGGTAAAAACGGGACCCTATTACTGAGACTTCGCCGTCCGTCCGTCCGTCTGTCACCAGGCTGTATCTCAAGAACGGACAGCTAGACAGTTGAAATTTTCACAGATGATGTATTTCTATTGCCGCTATAACAACAAATACCTACTAAAAATAAATATAATAAATAAATATTTAAGGGGGGCTCCCATACAACAAACGGGATGGTTGCGTTACCTAACTTTGCACCTTTGTATGGGGCGCTATACATACCAGGTGCAAACTTAACTTAAAAAGTATATACCTACTTGGCCGGAAATCCTCATTTTCCCGGCCTCTGATGTAATGTACAATGTTAAACATATGTAAGTAACGTGGAAAATATTACATGAGTTGTATCACTATGTTTTACCCGTAGGCGTACAAATTTTTTAATCATAACATAATTATAATGAGTAAGCGTTTATTTATTCTACACGACTTACTTTAACATAACCCAACAAACAAATACGTCGTATAAGTCTTGACTTGTACGACCTAAAGTTGGATAGCAGTCTTACAATGGTAATGAGATGACTACCAGGTCCTATAGATGTCTTTAATGTAATGAAATTAATTCCAATTATGAGTCGTATCAGTTAAATAATTAACATTTAAAATATATAATTATGTCTATTTGAGAACATTAATGGTCATTATTTTTTTTATATCAATTTGATTAAATTTAATTTTAATTCTTATTCGTAGGTATACATTGGCAAACAATCTAGGTAGTAATATAATAATAAACTTTGAGTCCTATCATTGTCTTAGATTTACATCATTAAGATAATCTTTGACGGAATAATATCTGTTATTTCATGAAGTCTCCCTACTGACCCATTTGGATTGATCGCCCGGTATATAGCATTTGCACATTCCTTTTATGGAATTAGGGCCCGATTTTTCAGTAACAACAAATCAAGTCAAAATTCGTTCTGCCCGTCCTCCGGGATACAGCACACGACACATGTCACTGGTGTTATGTGCTGTGCCCGTTACGTGCGGATGAGTACGTGTGGCGGGTTCCAATGTGTCTGCTATGCGAGAGCCTCAAGTGTAAGTTTCATCGCCTTCGTCTGTGATGAAGCTTACACTTGGGGCTTTGTGCTTGAGAACTGTAAATTTTTAAACGCAAGTAATCATCTCAATCGCGTTTGTTTCTTGAGCGAGCGAGCGAAGCGTTTCCACTTCAGCTTGGACAAAAAATCTCGCGTATGCGTATATGTCCGGATGGTCGGATGTTCGAATGTCCGGATTCCCGGTCTACATAGGCCACATTTTTCAGACAATTCTCATGAAATTTTATGTGTAGGTCCGATAAGTATTTACAATTATTTAGCTCGATTCAGTTTTTCGAAATTGCGGAAATAAGGAATACTCAAAAAAAAAATTTTTACGAATTTATCTTTTTTTCCATTCTTATTAGTGGAGCTGTATTTTTAGGCCAACAATGGAAACGAAAAGTGACATAAATCAGCCATTTCAAAAATCTACCGATCTTACACTACGCGCCATATCAAAGGCGTTGTACAATTTAGAAATAAAGTACATTATGAAGTTTGACTAATTCGCTTTCTGACCTCGCGCGAAAGAGACCCGCTCTTTTTGTCCACCGGCCTCTTAGATGGCTCAAATTGTAGCTTAATTCAATCACGAGAGTGAGCTTAAAAAAGTTCTAGAGAAATTCTCGACCCAAGTCTGCGAAATTTTGAAATATTGTAAAATCTTAGAAAATCTCAAAATGTACCTACCTATTTTGGGGATTCAAATTGCACTTTGAAGCCCTTCCGCAGACGCAGATTTTGACCCATGCCCATCCGCGTACCTCTTATGGTACGTTAACACGCTTGCCAAGCCCCGGCAAGCCTACAGGACGCAGTTATATGTTAGAGTGAGCACGATGTAGTTCCGTCTCACTCTAACATATGACTGCGTCCTGCACGCTTGTACCATTATATCTAAACTACAGGCAAACTACTTTCATAAATTGGGGCCCAATACTCCGTCAGGAAAACGAACATTATTAATTAAACTATTCATACAAAGATATCACCTTACCTGGGGACGAGACCGGGAATCGAACCCAGTATCTGGATTGCCGGTCCAGTGCGTTAACCACTTCGCTACCCGAACTCCAACCAACCTTTCGAAGTTTTCCTTATGCTTCATGTGTCGATCCTTGCATTGTTTATTTGAAAGGTTTTTACACCTTAGCTACCGGGTTCGATTCCCGGTCTCATCCCCTTCACTTTTTCTTTGAGCTTCGATATCCATGTATCAATAGTTTAATATAAATAATTGTGGTGTGTACCCACACAAAAAAAAATGCGTGGAGTCCCTCCGCGCGGAAGAAGCGAAACTTCGTTATGTGGAAATGAAAATAGGAAGGGGTAGAAATTGATTTTTAGTGACCTCATATTTTTTCTTTAAGACAAACTTCTTCACTCTCGCTCTGCCTCTCTCCATTCCCCTCCCCAGGAGCGTTGAACGTTTAACGCAACAGTGCTTTCCTACCCCCTCCACGGTAGCGTTAAACGTTTAACGCAACCGTTAAACGTTTAACGCAACCTTGTTGGAAGTCGCATTAGAAGTTTCACTTCAAAAAAACGAGACATTGCATGTTTTATAAATTTATAAACATTATTAATGTTAAAATATCCGCAAAGTCGTCAGCTCACAGAGTACTTATTCAGAAGATTAATAGAACCCATTATTCCCATTATATCACGTCCTGGGCAAGACCAGACTAATTCTTCCAGTTTCGGTACGCAATGACTCGTACATTGACGGATGGGGATGAATAAAGACGGATGGTAATGTATTGTTTCGAGGGCAGAGTTGACATTCTGTAGCTTTTGTTGACCTTTGCGTAAAAGCTTACTTATTCATTTACGCCTTATAGGATCACTTTGTTGTCCGTCCGTCTTCTGTCTGTCTGTCAAGACTTTTTATCTCAAGAACGCGTGGAGGTATGGAGTTGAAATTAACACCATATACTCAAGTTTGTGGTCCCTTGAAGCTGTGAAAAAATTAAACTTCTACGTTTACGGGTTAAAACGATACGGCCGTTTATGTCGCAACAAACGTACATTTCGACACTCTCAAGGGAATCAAAATGATAGGGTACTTCCCGATGACCTAGAACTATGAAGTTTGGCAAGTAATATCGTCACATACTACATATACTTATAAAAATCTGAAAACTATACATTTGTAATAAAATCATAAAAAATATAGACCTTTTCAAACATCATATTTGGAGAACTTAAACTACACTCAACTTAAGACACAAAACAACTAACAAACAAACTTAACTCAACCAGGCCAATTAAGATGGGATAAGTGAAAGTTTGTAGGGAACCCTCGGTGCACGAGTCAGACTCGCACTTGGCCGGTTTTTTTCTAATAGAAAGATTTGCCTGTCGCGATGGTTCTAAGCTACATATGTTTGGTGGAAATTAACGAGTACTTTCCAAGATATTCAGCTTTAATTGCCACTCAGTGCTCAGTAAAACCATTATGTCGACTACAAACAATACTCTGGCTAACTTCATTAAAACGTTTGCTCTTAAGGTAGCCCAGTGCGCAAAGCCGCGACCCCACACTGTTTGCGGCCAACCTGCCGCCGTATTCTGAATTGGAATTTCTTATCTCAATTTGTTCATGGCATGTAATTATTTTTTCTCAAACATGCAATGAAATTTCTTCATAACGTGCGTTATAACAGGCTTCGAAGTATCACGTTTCGGTTGGAACTAGGTACTCAAGAGAAGTAATAAATGTAAAGGACTTTCATAAAATTGTAGGCCTAGGCCGGGAAGTAATTTTTTTTAATGGCGTCTGTGTTCACGAAACAGCTGAATTATGTTTTTTGAGCGGTGTTTTTTTTATTTCATTTCATATGTTTGAGAAAAGCACTATTACATGTCTTAGCCGTGAAAAGGGCTTGCCGGCTTCGTATCACTATCCGGCCTCCCTACGGTCGGCCGTCTATAACTACTCAGCGGGAAAGCCAATACAATGAAATGTCATCATAACGTGCGTTATAACAGGCTTCGAAGTATCACGTTTCGGGCGGAACAACTCGAGAGAACTGTAAAGGAATTTCATACAAAATTGAAGGCCTAGGCCGGGAAGTATTTTTTTTTTAACATGGCGTCTGTGTTCATGAACAGACTAAACAGCTGTATTTTTAGTGCCTCGCTCGGCCTACTACTAAACCCCGAAAGATTTAAGTATTTCCATAGTTTAAGGTATCGCTACTGTTGGTTCGTTCTGTCAATCCGTTTCTGTGTTGCCAGTGGTGTATCATAATACTGTGGCGACAGCCGGGGGGGATAACTTCAGAGGTGGAATAATTAACAGAGCAGAGGTACTTCGTAAAGATGTTTATTGCCCAGAGGCCACACGATAACTAACTACTACATTTTATTTTACTGACGGATGTCACGCGTCTTATTCTAAATATAAACATACAATATACAAGTTTACTTTTATGTCGGTGGCCATATAGCACCAACAGTGAAGGAGAACCTTCACATTTCCCGCCGTCTCGGGGTAAACGAGGGACATTCGTTTTACTATACAGACACTAAACAAAACTACTCCTGCCTAACATATAAGAGGTCCCTACCTATGCAGGGATACCCATACATTCATACCCAGATGGTCTCTTGCTAAGAGATAACCAGGGTCAGGACATGAGCAGACACTAGCCTATGGCATGTTACGTAATCTGACATGTTGACTGACACTGGCTTCGCCTTGACAAAAACCTGCTAAAAAGGCAAGGCACCAACTTCACTAGTCCCCAAAAGTCATCTGACTTAATATATTAAAGCATAGACCATTCGATACAAAATTTAAAATGACAGGCTTTAGTAATTCAATCGCCTGGTGTAACACCGGCACAACACTCGACTTAATTATCACGAATGTTCTAACCTTAACTGCCTGGAGTATGACATATGACACACGTCGCATGCCCCAAACAGTTGTACCACGGTATATCACTGCCCTTGTATTAGATGCTTGAAAACATTGTCTATGACACTTGCTTCAAACATCCATACAGGACTAACAAATAGTGATACCCGTCTACCACTAGCTTTATATTAGAATCCTGGCGCATATATATTAAATATGCCCCAGAAATCTGTACCTTAATTATTTTCATATTAGAATCCTGAAGCATATGAATTATGCTTCAAGAGTCCGTACCGTACAAACCTTTACCGATAAAAAATTACCTCATAACTAATTTCACGACCATAGACGATGTCATGACACGTCATATTGACATGTCAAATGCAATGTCAACGTCAATTCGTAAAATTAGTTATCAACGAAAAATACGAAAAATTCCTTTATTTAGATTCCTACCTATCTCCTAGTTAAAATTAAATAAATTATTTATTTATTATAAGGACAAAAGAAACAACAATACAAAATCTTCAGACTGCATCGGCCCGATGCAGGCCGCATGAAGTTCTTGGCACCCCGTGCCAGAACCTCTGCCGCCCCTGGATGACGAATGCGCGTGGCATTCAATCACACCAGCAGCTGAAATCCCAAGGAACTGGGACAGCAACGGCCCTTGCAGTGTCGAATTACATGGAAAAGAAAAAACATATTAGCATACACAAATTAAAATGCTGGAAATAAAGTATTATAAATAAATATTGGAGGTCTGAGGAAACAATAAGTTAAAATTATTTCAAGTAAAAGGTACTAAAAATGCAATAAATTCAAAGTGCAATAATTTATAGTGCAGGAAATTATAAATTAAACTTCCTATAGTAATAACTTAGAAATGCAGCTAATATCTTGTGGAAATAAATTAAATTATATTTACAACAGTGACACTTGTTAATGCAACAAATACAATTGCATCCTTGTACAGTCAGCCTGAATTAAAAATTTCTGAAAAATAATAGTTTTATTATTTACACCCTAGAAATATATAGAACTGTTTATATTAATTGGGATTAACGATTAAAGAATTTCTTTAATCTATTAATATGAATTATTACATTCTTGGCACGACCACTGGGAGTGAGTTTTTGCACCACATAATTCAATGGAGACAATCGGTGTATTATCTTATATGGTAGTAATTCAAGCAGAAAAATGATTATTTGTAGGACCTTACTAACATCTAGAAGTATTATACACCTAACATAATTATTATGGGACAATTATTTACATCCTAATAAACATATATTCTACAAATTATTATGGATCATTATTGCCTGATAGAAGCGTTGCGTCTTGGACAGCGTTCACGGTGTCCATGGCGTTCGTCGGCGCTTGATCGGCCATCCCCGTACAGGCTTGCTGTTCCCGATGTTGCATCTTCTTGACGAGCACTTAGTCCAGCACAGCACATATTAATCAAATAAAATTTTACTAGCAACATATTGTATAATTAGTGATGATAACTTGAAGGCTTCCACTCTTTAAGAACATTTGTTACATCATTTGACAACACTGAAACTGAATGTTTGTCACTGGTAAAATTCCATATTTTCACTGACAATTGCTTGTCTGATGTCAACAACGTGTACTTCAAGCGTATCGAAACGAATTAATGATGATTCTTGCGACTTTTGCCGCCGATGATAACATCCTTGTACATGATTTCTTGGCTCGACGGGAATTCGTTGTTTAACATTAAAATAACATCGTAAAACGATGTCTGATACTATTCTGTAATGCGGGTCCCGAACAATTAAACCGCAACCGCCATTTGTGATTATTTTATTCGTATTTTCTCACTTGGGCCATTAATTAAAAATCTCCAACGTCGGAAAAGCCATTAAAAGTACTCGTCTCCATTCTCGTATGGAATTCAAACAAATCAAATGCACAAACAGATTAAAATCGCACGAAATGAAAAATGGGTGATTAATAATTTCAATGATTGATAGACTGATTATCGCTTAATATCACCCGATCCTTTGCCACCTTCGCTTCTGTACGGCTCCTATACAAACCGCAATTGTAATACGTGCGCTTTTTCTTCTTGTGCGCTTATTCTTTATACTATATCGTCACTCGTATATTGGCAATACATGCACTTATTCTGCTTTTTCTGCCAACAAAAATTATTGGGAGCGGGGGAAACTATCAAACTCGCGACTCTAGATGTAAATTTCGCACCTCCGCCACTTGTCAAGGGGGAGCTCAGATGGAGATAAATAAGAGCAGAGGTACTTCGTAAAGATGTTTATTGCCCAGAGGCCACACGATAACTAACTACTACATTTTATTTTACTGACGGATGTCACGCGTCTTATTCTAAATATAAACATACAATATACAAGTTTACTTTTATGTCGGTGGCCATATAGCACCAACAGTGAAGGAGAACCTTCACAATACTCCTCGATTCCCTTGTTACCTGTATGAATCTCATAAAATCTTGAGTGTTTAAAATCAATTATAACGACAAAACTAAATTTATTTAATCATGACAATTGTAATGCAATTTTTTTTTTTGTACGACCGCCCTCAAACATTTTTATCATATAATTATTTTGTTACCATAAAGCGGCAACTAATCGGATGCATTTATACCTAAGCTTTAACGGCGGTTTTCTTGTTCAGTTGTAGGCTTAGGCGGCTTTGTTTGAGGTATGAGTGAGATAGCAATAGGATTTGGTCAACTTTAGGTAAATACCTACCGGAATTTCCGATCCCTACTAATCAGTGACGTAGCAAGTCTCACTACCCGGGGTGTCACCTTGTTTTCTGATACCATAAGTATTATTGCATTCTTTACGTCGGAATAGGTCCACGCGGTGTTTGGGTTGTGGAAGTAAAGCCAGAACTAATGAAAGCTGAAACCTGTTTGCGCGCTCTGTTTTCGTGAGTCAATATTATTTACAACATAATAAGACTATAAGGTACCTTTGCCTGCGGGGTAGATAATCACCTAATACAAAAACCGGCCAAGTGCGAGTTTGACTCGGGCACCAAGGGGTCCGTACCGCTTATCCCATCTTAACTGGCCGGGTTAAGTTAGGTTTGCACCTGGAATGTATGGCGACGCATACAAATGAGGTGCAAATGTAACGCAACCGATCATGTTTGTTGTATGGGAGCGCCACTTAAATATTTACTTTATTCTGTTTTTTAGTATTTTTTATTATGGCGGCAACAGAAATACATCATCTGTGAACATTTCAACTGTCTTGCTATTACGGTTCATAAGATACGGCCTGGTGACAACCGTACAGACTGACGAACAGGCCGCGGAGGCTTAGTAATAGGGTCCCATTTTTACCCTTTGGGTACGGAACCCTAATACGGACAGCTCGTTAGTAGAATATAAATATACAGGTTGAAATCGGAGACGTGACTAGAAATATTTTTGCAGCTCTGAAATTGACGGCAATTTCGATGCAACTCTGGCTAGGTGCATGCAATGCGATATTCCTTTTTTTAGGGTTCCGTACCCAAAGGGTAAAAACGGGACCCTATTACTGAGACTTCGCTGTCCGTCCGTCCGTCCGTCCGTCCGTCCGTCTGTCACCAGGCTGTATCTCAAGAACGGTGATAGCTAGACAGTTGAAATTTTCACAGATGATGTAGGTATTTCTATTTTAAGGGGGGCTCCCATACAACAAACGGGTTGGTTGCCTTAACTTTGCACCTCATTTGTATGGGGCGCTATACATACCAGGTGCAAACTTAACTTAACCACTTAAGGATGGAAAGTGTTTGTGCGGAACCCTCGGTGCGCGAGTCCGACTCGCACTTGACCGGTTTTTATTTTAAGTAAAAGCTTTCATACTACCAAATTTTATTCTATTATGCTATATTTTGATATGTGATAATAATAGGTACGGGAATAGACGTAACATTTGACGACGCGGTTGGCGCAGTGGTTTAGCAACTGCCTACTGAGCCGACGGTCCCGGGTTCAAGTCCCGGCAAGGGCAAATATTTGTGTGATGAACACGAATATTTGTGCCTGGGTCATGGATGTTCTATATGTATTTAAGTATATATTTATCTATATAAGTATGTATATCGTCGCCTAGTACCCATAATACAAGGCTTCTTGAGCTTAATTTGGGACTAGGTTGATATGTGTGAGATTGGCTGATATTTATTTATTTATAGGAGCGTAAAGCGATCAATCAATACATTGCATTTATTTTAGAATCGCAATTTAGTTATCCCAGTCATAGCAAAGACTTAATTCCATTTGAAAAATGATATTTTGTTATTTGAGCTGCATCAAGTTAACATTAACAATTAACAAAGACTAAAGGATATTTTTTGAGATATCTGGGACGACGGTCCTGGGTTCGAATCTCGGCAAGGGTAAATATTTGTGTGACAATAAACTCGAAGATTTGTACCTGGGTCATGGCTTTTATGTATTTACGAGTTAGTGTGTATTTTTATCTATATAAGTATGTATTTTCGTCATCTAGTACCCGTAACTATCTTGTAGCTTCAATTTGGGACTAGGTTGATTTGAGTAAGGTTATCCAATATTAACGTATACTTTTTTTGCAATAATTGTTTATGTACTTGATGATCAATAATCAACTATAACAAAAATACAGAAATTAAAATACTAATTATAAACTACGAAATTAACTAACTAAAATATATGATAAAACGGAGTAAATTTAATATTAAAAATACTAAAAAAATCAGGCCCCTTTGGCATGGTCCCGAAGACGCTGGCAGCATTTCCTCGCTGAATAGCAACGCTAATACGTTGGGCGAGGAAACTGCCAGCTCTTCGGTCTCTTTATTCTTTATTTATATGTGAAAAACGTGAAATTCTGCTTTGTCTTGACACCAACATTATGAATGTTGTCTTTTTCATTGTTTGACATTTTGTCGTTCCTGAACATGACTTCAAAGTCCCCCTGTATATTATTGGGTACCGTCGTCTACACGCATATCGCAAATTTTCCAACTAGGTCATGTGTGTAAGATTTGTTCTCTGATATCTTATTACTATTAGCGTCGCGGCACTGCGCTTCACGCCGTAACAAAACCTTCGAATTAGATCGCAGTGTAATGGATGATATACACCGGCCGGGCTGCATCAAAAAAAAATCATTGATTTCGAGTAACGTGACTCATAGTTATACAATAACAATGACATATAATTTGATTAAATAATTCTAATACAGTACATAAAGTGATAACTAGAAAATGCATGAAATTGACAATTAATATATGTAGGTAAATCTAGGAGATTGCCTTACCTAAAGCAAGTATAAAAGCAAAGCATATATATAGGACAAATGTGGCAACAGGCATCATAATTTACACCAAACTGCTACTGTAGTGAATTCAATAATAATACATTTAAGACATGGATACATGAATGGTTAATAGAGAAAATTTTTACTCAGTCACGGAATACTTAAGTTATTGATTTGACTAACTATTTTAATTTAAATATTTTGTTAAATTGCTGTTATATGTTATAAATAAGTATTGGGATTAAAATAATTAAACATAATAATATTATTATATTTTTATTTCGTGCAATTGTTTTGATTATCACGTTGTCTCTTATAAAGTATCGAATGTATGTGCAAACTGTAAATACAGTAGCACATGATATATTGAACCAAAGTTGTAATATTATTAAGTCCACATAATGGATTTGTGTAAAAATTCATGTTCAGCACCAAATAAATTTCATTTAATGTTATTGCAAAATAATACTTTCAGTAAAATAAGCGATAAAAAACATTGTGACGTTACTTTCTTCCAATAAAACTCATTAAACTCGAGACGTTGGCAACGCAATAAATCAATTAACATGAAAGCCAACTAATATATTATTTAGCCCGCAGCCACACATGAGTGATGGCCTGAAGTTGCTCTAACATCATAAATCAGCCGATAGGGCATGCTTTAATTTATTGCTGCTATTACAAGTAACACCCGGTATGTGACAGGGCCCAGTAAGGCTGCTGTTGAACCATGTGTAAAAGCAGCTTTACTGGGCTCTGTAATATACAGGGTGTTACCTGTAATAGGAGCAATAAATTAAAACATAGATTCTACTCTTCAAACTGAACAAAATTTGTTCAGCAACTTTTAAAAAGAGTCAGTTTCCAGAATTTCATCATTTCAAACAAATTAAATAGTATTTTCAATGTACGTCGTCCAACATTGACATACCCTGTGCATTGAGATAGCTGACACTCTACTAATATCGCACATTTCGCAATATATTGCTTCTTTGTCTAAACATTCTTCTACAAATTATAATTTAATACACGTTATCTTCAGAATTTGCTTAACAAATGTTGTTCAGTTGTAGGGTAGAATCTGTGTTTTAATTTATCACTCCTATTACAAGCAACACCCGGTATATTAATAAGCCCGCAGCCACACATGAGTGATGGCCTGAACTTGCTGTAACATCATAAATCAGCTGATAGGGCAGTAAGGCTGCTTTTACACTTGGTCAGGGAATAAAGATACTACAGAAGCCGCACTATTTTGTTATTTGCCGCTTTTGCAAAGGAATTAGCCTACTTGTATCTGATTGGTAATTTTGAATGACGTGCGAGGTCGTTGGTTGTAGTTGTAGAACGTTGTAGTTTGTCACTCCTAGGGTTGCCTACACCAACAAAACGGAACGATTCGCAATTGTGACCCGAAACTTGTAGGTAAATTTTGTAACACGCGGCCTGGAGTGATTCGCCTTTGTTTTGGTTCTAAATCAGCCTTAAGAATTATCGTTTATTTCAATTCCCATCAATATTTTAGTATCAACAAATTATGGTCTGTGCGTTACGGGTTAGACCCCGTATAGTTTAAATTCTAGTGCGATACGGGGACATATTTTATGAGTTTTTATCGTATCTATGAACGGAGGGAGTACGACGTAGGGCATAAACTATTAAAAAAATAAGATTTCAGGATCTTATAACAGATTAAAAGGTCGGTGGGTATACGGGGCACTTTCATACCCGTAACGCATCACGGTGTAATCCATTACGGGGTGGATTAGGGCTCGTGGCGCACTGAAATTTAGGATCATATTTAGAGTTTCCGCAGTGAACGTGTTAAGCTGTATACTCACCCATATTGCAGTTACAGTGACAGCACTCGCCGTGATTTGAGCTTCTCCAATCAACTTGTTGCCAGCTGTGACGTGGTTGATCTGGTCTCTGGTAAGCTTGGTTACTGATGTCACTTCCAATTTGATTGGTCGGTAGGTTGGTGCGAAATTTTGTGCTAATTTGAAAATGGAATGTTTTCAGCTTTTACAATGCAAGGCTGCATGGAGCCACAATTGCACTCCACAGTACATAAATATAACCTAAAAATTGTTTATAAATATTAAAGTATTCCCGAGTTTTGCCTCGATAATGATACCCAACAACTGCGAAAAACTGAATACGACAGAAAAATATTGATAATTATTGAAAATATTCACCAAATTTATGAAACGTGTTTAATACAATTACACAAACATTAAAAAAAGACATTACATGTTTCATAAATTTATCCCAATTTAACTTAACAATCATTTTCCGTTATTCGTTGTGAAAAATATAAAATACCCAAACATCTGTGACGGAAAAGTTTTCGGTTTGGACTTGAGAGGAAAGTTTGTCCACAGCTACAGAAGGTCCTATGTTCGTGAGGAATAAGTTGTCATAGGCTCTGTCGATTCTGAGTGAGCAACAGCTTAGCCGTGGCATAGGGTTGGGTTCAGTCGTCGAAATTAAATTAGGTTCCCTAAATTGGTGCTTGAATGCAAATTGATACTGCTGTTTACCGTTAAAATGATTGCATTTGTGTTTTATGGAGTGCATTAAAGCATTTTGTATTGATACAAATTACAAATGCATTAAAAATACACGTATATCCTCTGCTGGTAGCTTTTCGTCGGGACGCAGGTTCGAGTCCCGCTTCCGTTTACCTTTATGGAACACTAAGTCCGATTTTGGTGTTACAAAAACTATTGGTCAAATATGACCGCTCCTGCACGGCTCCCGAGCGCAAACAGACTGTAAGAGATTATACATACAGCCATTATAAGTTTATAGCCATACCTGTGCTAACCCGGGGCACGTGCATAGGGATTTGATATCGATAAAAAAAATGACGATGTATAAATATATTAATACATGTGATCATTGAATATTCTTGATTACTATAAGAAACTTCGATATCATGTCTGATAAAGTGAATATTTTCATCTAGACGTCAATCTTTTATACCGACGAATATTCCTCAGCGTCGTAAAAATATTGATTGTGTACTTTACTATGAAAACTATTTAAAAATAGACGAATAATAGACATTTTATTTTAAAATGAAACGAAAAAAAATATGTTGAATAACATTTAGTTCTTGACAGTAACATCGATATATTATTTTGTGTCGGTAAAATATTTTGCTACATCATTATAGTATCGGTGCCCCGAGTTAGCACAGGTATAATTATAACTCTAATTTAAGCTATATAAAGGCTTTATAAGTGCTTGCGTACCACTTGGGTTGTCACGGTGGGCCAGAGCTGCTCTTCCCCCGCGCCTCCGGCTATACAAAAACACTCTAGAGTGCTCTGTGTCGGCACGCGGCCCATCCCTAGAGCCCTAGATTCGAACTTTCGCCGCCTAATACGTCGTAAACATAACAACATTTCAAAAACACTACAATTCGCCATCATAACAATGCAATGATTTGTAAAAAAAACTGTTGCTAATGTTTCTGTTTCTGTTTCTGTTACACATCCATTACACATCTAGCAATAATAGCATAAATAACCGGGATGTCACCATTTTGCGGTCCCACGAGTATGTCGCCACATTTGCACATTTATCTCGAATGTTTAAATCGCAATGCCGTAATTCAGACGGTATCTCGCATGGCCGCACGTGTCTGTATGCGGTTGAGAATGACGTAACTGACTCGATGGGATATTTTATTTTAATTGTTTATTTCTATAACCTAAATTAAACATTTAATACACCTCCGACACAAGCAGTTGTTATCATGAGACCCTCATTCAATGAGTGATATAGAAAATACTACTAAAACTGAACATAACTGCAACATTTGGAATTCTCAGCTTCCATATTGGCTGTAATCTTGTCACTTGTTCCAATTAAAAGCTGAATATCTTGCAAACTACTGCTCCTATTTCCACCAAACATAGAGAAGAACCATCTCGACGGAGAAATCTTTCGATTAAAATAAACGCACTCAAATTGGTCCATCCGTTTGGGAGCTACGATGCCACAGACAGACATATAGATACACAGACACACAGATACACATTTTAAACTTATAGGGGAGAGTAACCTATATTGAACAGGCGCTTAAATTGGACCACTTCTGTATTTTGGTAGAAATACAGAAGTGGTCCAATTTAAGCGCCGGTTCAATATAGGTTACTCTCCCCTAAAACCCCTCTTTTTTTCGACAGGGGTTAAAAAGCATTTGCAACTTAAATTCTAATCTTAAGTTTTCTAAGATTATATCATCATCATATTATGAGAGATTTTAGAAAATCACGAGCTCCTTCGATCTAATTAGAAGAAAAAAGTGTCCCAATCTATCTATCTGTGTAATAATAAGTTTCCAAGATATTATGTATGTATGTATGTAAACGCTTTATTGTACACAACAACTGGTTATAAATACATTGATAACAAATGAAATATGTACAAAGGCGAACTTATCCCTATTAGGGATCTCTTCCAGTTAACCTTTGAGCAATTGAAGGAATGGGTATTCGAAGAAAATAGGCAAACTACACTGCGTACAACCAAGATATCTATATTATACTTAACAAAACTATAACAAGTACATAAACTAAGTAAGTAATAATACACATATATTTATACTATTTATAAGATATATATTATATATATATATATATATATATATATCTACATATAATACATATAAATGCGTAAATAAATATAGTATTCAATGAATTCACACGTCATCGGACAGCCACAATTTCTTCAAGTTAATCTTAAGTGATGCAACAGATGGAGACTTCCTAAGGGACAAAGGCAACCCATTCCACAACTTCACTGCGCTTACCGTGAAAGACTTGCTATAGGTACGCGTCTTATTAGACGGTACAGCCAGAGTGAGATTGGCGCTAGACCGCAAGCGGTGACCACTGCCATCAGCCATATACGAAAATCTTTCACTAAGGTAAGGAGGAGAAGTAGGATTAAACAGGACATTAAAGAGCAATGAAAGGACATGCACGTCTCTACGCCGACGAATCGGTAGCCAACCCAGCCGCGCTCGAAAGGAAGAGACGTGGTCATATTTTCGCAATCCAAATATATACCTGATACACACATTTTGTAGGCGTTCAAGCTTGTCAAGTAGTTCCTCCTTAAGATCCAGTAGAGCAATATCACCATAGTCTAGTAGAGGGAGCAAGAGAGATCTGGCAAGAGTGATCTTGGTGGAAATTGGCAGAAAGTTCTGCAGGCGCCTTAAAGAGTGGAGAGATGCAAAGAGCTTCTGGCTAACCTGCGCTATGTGCGGTGCCCACGAAAGCGTCTGGTCCATGGTGATACCCAAATTTCTAACTGTAGAGGAAAGGGGGATAGGAATCCCACCAAAAAGAATATCAGGTACCACCATTTCAGATACTTTATTTACAAAGTGAGGACTACCAATAACAATTGCTTGCGACTTTTTTGCGTTTATGTTTAACCCGAAGTTGTTTGCCCAGCTGTTAATAGACTCTAAATCCGCATTGATCAAATTAATAAGCGACGGCATATCCTCGATACTAGCCACATATTATAGCTCGATATTAAGCCAATATTGAAGCTAAGAATTCTAAATTTTGTAGTTATGTTCAGTTTTAGTAGTATTTTCTATATCATTGAATGAGGGTCTCATGATGACCTGCTTGTGTCGGGGGTGTTTTAAATTTTGAATTTTAGTTATTTTAGGCAATAAACTTAAGTAATTCCTACACGTTAGTACTTTCCTTTAACAGTCCCATTTTAAAATAGATAGGCTGTTTTACTTATGAGATTGGTGACGTCGAAATGTCGAGTAATTCATCACTGTGCGTAGCTATTACGGACAAAAACATTTCGGTACCGTTACCATGAGTTAACGTGACCTTACTCGCTAGCGCCAACAGCGTTAAAGATTATTTTATAAGCCTGTTTGAGTGTCTGCTGGGCAAAGGCCTCCCCTTGATTTCCATGTCACCCCGCCGACGCCTAGGCCTGCCCTACACATCTTGTGGCACCCACTCTGACCAAGCTAGTCCACCTTTCTGGGTGCATGCGGCAGACGTGGCCGGCCCAGTCCACTTTAGCATGGCGGTAGCTTCTCCGACATCGGAGATTCGTGTTATAGAACGCAGCGTGTTCCGGGCGTGGTCGGTCCTTTTAAAACTTAGAATGCTGAGTTCCATGGCTCACTGGCAAACCTTCACTTTGGACTTGTGGCTCTCAGTAAGTGACCATGATGTCCACGGCTACTTTCTACCATCGGCAGGGTGTTCATCTTCACACACTGGAGCCTAAATGGTCGAGTACTGTCCGGTTCCAGAGAAATTTCCTACTGCGAACGCTGCGCGTGTGGAATGAGCTCCCTGCCGAGGTTTTCCCCGGGGGCTACAGCATGCGGTTCTTCAAGAGGGGAGTAAATAGGTTCTTAAAGGGTCGGCAACGCGCGTGTGATGCTTCTGGCATCGCAAGCGTTCATAAACGGCGGTAACTGCTTAACATCAGGCGTCAAGCTCGTTTGCCACCGCCGTAGTATAAAAAATTGGGCAAGTGCGAGTCCGACTCACGCATGAAGGGTTCCGTACCATAATCTTTAATAAGTTTGTTGTATGGGAGCCCCCCTTAAATATTTTTTTTTTTTAGTATTTGTTGTTATAGCGGCAATAGAAATACATCATCTGGGAAAATTTCAACTGTCTATCACCGTTCTTGAGATACAGCCTGGTGACAGACGGACGGACGGACAGCGAAGTCTCAGTAATAGGGTCCCGTTTTTACCCTTTGGGCACGGAACCCGGAATGACTACGTTCGTTTGCGCACCGTAAATACACATGAAGAATAGTAAATGTAAAAATCATATACGCAGTCGCAGGCGAGTTCAGTCACTGTGAACTCATAGTAAGGGTACAGAGCGATTTTGTTTTACTGAATATAGCGAGTTAAATTTCACGTGAGTGAGCCGTGGAATATTTAAACTGGCTAGTTTCATTTATTGAAACTATTTATTAAATTTTAGACGATGTCAGGGCCTCATTCAGGACCAAGCAGAAACGGACACACTTCGGTCGCTGGATCAATTAAAATGGAGCTGGATTTGCAAAAATGGTGGTGTTCCAGAAATAACGCCGCTAGATCGCTTTCGAGCGATACGGCCGTCTGTTGCTTAAAAATTGTATTTTATTTTTAACCCCAGACAAAAACAGAGGGGTGTTATAAGTTTGTCACGTGTATCTGTGTGTCTGTCTGTGGCATCATAGCTCCCAAACGGATGGACCGATTTGAGTGCACGCTTTTTTAAACGAAAGACTTGTCCGTCGAGATGGTTCTTAGCTATGTTTGGTGGAAATAGGGCCAGTAGTTTCCAAGATATTCAGCTTTTATTGGAACAAGTGACAGGATCTCAGCCAATATTGAAGCTAAGGATTCTCAATGTTGTAGTTATGTTCACGTTAATCACGTTAGGTAGCATTTTTATCCTATTCGTTAAATGAGGGTCTCATGATGACCCGCTACTTGTATCTGGGTTTTATTTTATTTAGGTTATCATGTAAACTTTTATTGGTGTCAATAAAGTAATATTGTATGTATTGTGTATTGTATTAAATAAATAAATATTAAGGGACGATCTTACACAAATCGACCTAGTCCCAAACTAAGCAAAGCTTGTACTATGTGTACTAGACGACGATATACTTAATGTTTAATTACATATATAGCCTCCTGACTTCCAGTGTCCTACACATAGTAGGTACATAAACTTCAATTAATAGTTAACTGTCAACTATTTGTCATGAGGCTAAGATTAAATTGACAAATTATGAATGCTGGTCGTCAGGAGGATAGATAGCATCCATGACTCAGGAACAAATATTCGAGATCATCACACAAATGTTTGCCCTGGCCGGGATTCGAACCCAGGACCGCCGGCTCAGTAGGCAGGTTCTCTACAAACTGCGCCAACCGTGTCGTCAAATGTGTAAGAGGTAAGGTGGAAGTACTAGTACTCGACGCGGTACTAATACGCGTCACCATACTTTCAACTGCGATAAATAAGATAAGATTACCGTTACTTTCATAGCAAATAGAATGAATAAATGAGAAATGTTTGTAGCTATCGAATTGCACACGCAAAATAATAAAATATACAACCTGCCTGCAAAAGCACGTGACATGTACTGGGACAATCCTATTGACTTACATTTCATTACATTACGAGATTTTTTTATAAGATCATTATATGATATAAATACCATTTAATAAAGGTAAAAGTCATACCTCTCATAAGGGATGAATAAATTTGCGATAGACGTGTAAATTAGCGTACTATTACGAAACATAAAATAAATATCCCTTGCAATGTCGAGTACTAGTACTTCCACCTTACCTATTGATAAATTAAACATATCGTAAAGCTCCGTCAAATATTAGCGTCAAGAATATCCGGATACCTATTTAGATGTGCAATATTTGGACGTTTGTCATTGAAAATGAAAATGAAAATGAAAAATTTATTCGTAACATCGTTACATGTCTGTCATTCAACATCCAAAGAATTTCTAGATAAAGTTTGTCACACAGATATGGATTAAAACATCAAATCATTTAAAACCCCTCATAGTTTAGTTTCATTTAACATGAGTTGACATCGGAATACGCATGGTACAATTTTTGGAAGACAATTAAATTATAATCTTACTAGTGACCCGCCCCGGCTTCGCACGGGTGCAATGCTGGTACTAAATTTACTATGCATGTATTATAGATATAAACGCTCCTCCTGAATCACACTATTTATTAAAACAAACAAACGCATTCGCAAACGCAATTATCAGGAACGGCCTGACATGTTTCGAACTCGTACAGGGACTGCTACCCGTACAGCGACACGGTAAATTCGTCACAACATGTCAACATGACAACATGTCGGGCCGTTGCTGACAATTTTACGTGAGTGTAAACTGCTTAATGAAATCATTAAGTTATATATTTTTTTCGATAGTCCTTGCTATAAAGATCTACAAACATTCATCATTCATTGGTCATTCATTTTTCATCGCCATGGTTTTTCCAAAATATTTTTTTAGAAATCAGTAATCAGAAATTTTTTATTCGCATATACACAGTATAGGGAATATAGGGATGTTACAGTAGGTACATGGTACATTACGTCTCATGTATCTAGCTGGCATGCAAGCAAATATTGCAGTCAATTAAAATTAAAATGACAAAAAAATATAAAATAAAATAACTTGAAATAATAGAAAATTGAAATAATAGAAAAAAAATACATAATAGGTATAATAATAATTACATAATAACTAATAGCTACTAATTCTAATATAAAATACTCGAGTGTCGGTATTCAAAATACGCCTTCACGCTGTAAAAACAATGCTCCAGTACCTCTACCATGAGTTGCTTTCGAAATCTTTCGATACGCTTACCATGCTCGCTTCCGAACAAACGTGCTTCGAATCGAGCTACTACTACACTCACAAAGTGTGGTAGTGTGAGTTCAAAACCAATGAATCTGTCTCTTTTTAACTAAACGTAAGAGAATGAGTAAGAGCCAAAATAAAACATGGCGGATATACGGTAGCGAGTATCGTCGCAAATTCGGCACCATGAGATTCAAATCTGACAGGTCCACCTCGAAACAATCGAAAAATACGCTAACGAGTGCAGTTTAAACTCTCACTGCCAAATCGAAGGGTGAAATCATATTAGAATTTTTGTTTTATAACGTTTTTAAATTATTAGTGATCCAAATAATGTCTGCAAGACATTAGCGAAGACTATAATAATATGAAGAATAACCACGCTATACAGAAACGTGACTGTAAATTGCATGCAAAAAGCCTACTATTCAGTCAAAGATGTGCCCCGAATACAAAGAACGAGCCACACCATAGCAGCACAATGTGACTGATTGTCAACGAATGTGACGTCGAAGTTGTGCTTCGGCTGCAGGATGCGAGCATACAGTTACTTTTTGGATGTGATGTGGGTCTATCGTCGGTCCAAGGAGCCTTCATGTACTTCGATACAGTGCTACTGGAAAAGGTCTACTCTGTCTAAAAAGTAGGGGCTACTCTCAAGAACATCAATGTGCAGTAGCTGTGGAAGTGCCTGACAGACCAAGTTCATCGGCCTTATATGAATTTATTTCAGACTGAAGCATAAAAGAGGAAATTAGACAACTTACAATTGCTAAAATATCAACATACTGTATTATACATTACTCATTACACTCTTTTAACATTGATCAACCAGCTGAGATTAAGACAAACGTAGACAAAGACAAGCTTGTTGAAACGATGAAAAAAACATTCACAGACTCCGGCAATAAGGGACAGAAGAAGCGATAGGGAAGCAGAAAGAACAGCTTGTGGTGTGAAAGGAGAGATGGCCGAATCACAATCAAAGCTTCGAAGGTACATACACCAGATGGTGTGATAAATATATAAAGCGTCTGGTGCGACTGTCTGTCCCGGACGTCCCAAGGATAGCCCTCAGACCTCGCCAGCGCGACCTGTTGGCTGTGCCGCCGTTGTTCCACCGTGTCGCTCAGGAACTAGCCGCTGCCCCGAGCCCTCTCACTTCTCAATGCGCTCCTGGCATCGACACCTGAGTGCGACTTGTTTGCGTGGTGATGGGTGGCTGTGCGCAGTGAATGCTTGAGATTCTGTGAGGCGATGGATGCTAGGTGCTCAACTGTTCCTATGTAATTTTGTATGTTTCCTTTAATTTTAATCTAAGTTTCATGACGCATTGGTTGTACTGTAATGTCATGTTAATCTTTTTTTTAAATTTAAATAAATTAAAAATAAATAAAATATCATATAATGAAACATGTACATACAAAAGTCTATTTTATCCGCTAGTGTGTAAAATTAATTTGTATTTCAAAACAATGATTGTGATTCTCTTTATATGTATGCTTTTGTCTTATTCATATCATTTAGATTTGAGTGTGTTATCTTAAATTTGTAATGGTAGGCCTTATACATTTTTGAATGTATTATTTTCATATTCTGACAAATATATTGATAATTTCAACCAACTTTTTAAAGTGAATATTACTATTCCCTGAGTTATAGATAGTAACATAGCTATTTCATGCTTTCATGTCAGGAAGGCTCAAACAATGAATATACACAATGTAATCTGTTTAAATTATTTTATTTAAATATTTTTTTATTTCCCTTGCAACATAATAACATCTTGTATGTAATCACAAATCAATGAAACAGCTTCTAATCAATTTTGTTATCTCTACCACCCAAAAAATGAAAACACTTATTTAACTTTCTACCAAAAGAATATTATACATTACATTCAGTCATAATTTACTTATTCTAACATATACTTCAATAGTTTTTATAGATCACTATAAAATTATACTGAACAACAAAAGTTCTTTTCAATTAAACACACATTATTTTTGAGACACTGTAAATGTTCAACGGAGTCCGTAATGCTTAATGATGAAATAGCTACGAACGGTGACAAATGAACAGTATTTCTCTCAGCCGTTTTGACAATGCCTGACTTCATTAGCAATGGCTTTTTATGCAGGTATTTGAGGACCTGTAATAGTTTCTTCATCTGCTTTTTTGTAATTCTGAAAAAATAAATATTCAAAATAAGTAAGTACCTAAGATAGCTTAAGTGTAAAAAATTATATAAATAATATCATGATTTTTTTAATAAACTGATATCATACCTCAAGTCTCAATTATTTGTAGTATTAGGTATAACATCATCTTTCAGTGTGCCGCGTCCAACCTTTTTTTTTGGACAGTGTTGACACATCCAACTATGAAAAGTAACTTCTAAAGCCCATTTTGTACCTCATGTAGTGTGTCTTTTTCCATCTGAAATTTAACATCATAGCTGATATACCACAAAACAGCACAGAAACTATACTTAAAGAATATTTTTTTGTAATCCTAGAGTGCAGAACATTCAGGAGGTTAGGAATTAAAGATATTGTTTTGTTCTATGTAAACTTATAGTAAGTAATAGCTGGTATGTACCTTCTATGATCTACACACATAATTCATTTTAATGTGATGAAATGGCATTTGGATCTCTCCGAGCCAAGTATCGCCTCATTTTTCGCCTTGTGCGTGTTAAACAAACAGATTCTGTGGACTATTTATAGATTACACATTGCGGCACCAGTTAGGTATACAGCATACACCATTTTATCCAATAATTTTGAAGAAAGTCGGTGATTGTACTTGTTAAGTAAGACAAAACAAGTATTTATTTTTTATTTATTACATTACATGTGACTTGATGTGACGTCTAGTCTAGGGTTGCCAACTCCAAACAAAATTAACCCTAAATCTGAAGTTGAAACTAAAATCCGCTCCAGACCTTCGATCCGATCCGATTTATCGAAGCAATCGGATACTGTGTAGTACAATTGTCCGATTTATTGGAAGAAATCGGATAATGTGTAGTACAAATTTGTTAGGATATTTTTCCGATAAATCGGATCAGATCGAAGGTCTGGGGCGAACGGACGGGCGATGCTATGACGTGCGTTAAGTTTTTAGTTTTTAAAATATATGCTGTCATCTGTCTTGTTGTGGTCTTAATATAAAACTCAAATAGAAAACATTATTTATCTTGTTTCTGTTTATTTTATTGCCATTACAATGGTTAACTGAGTTCTTACAACTTCCAAATTCCACTGCTGGGTCCAACATTCGTTCCCCACTTCAATATACACCCTAATATAATATTTAAATATTTTTTTTCTGTACGTAAAGAAATATAAGAAAATACATAAAATAACCCTAATCTATGACAACTATGCCTGCATAGATATTTAGTCTTCAACCTATCCGTAAAAAAATAAGCTGTCAATAATTTCAAGCCTAACGTCATTTGTTTTTTTTTTAATTAGACGCCAAACCTAAACCGGTTCCAAACCTTCCGATCTGATCCGATTCATCCGAAGCAGTCGGATAATGTGTAGTGCAATTGTCCGATTTATCGGAAGAAATCGGATAACGTGTAGTGCAATAGTTAGGGCATTGCAACCGGTTTAGGTCAAGCGTCTAATTAAAAAAAAAATTAATGACGTTAGGCTTGAAATTATTGACAGCTTATTTTTTTACGGATAGGTTGAAGACTAAATATCTATGCAGGCATAGTTGTCATAGATTAGGGTTATTTTATGTATTTTCTTATATTTCTTTACGTACAGAAAAAAAATATTTAAATATTATATTAGGGTGTATATTGAAGTGGGGAACGAATGTTGGACCCAGCAGTGGAATTTGGAAGTTGTAAGAACTCAGTTAACCATTGGAATGGCAATAAAATAAACAGAAACAAGATAAATAATGTTTTCTATTTGAGTTTTATATTAAGACCACAACAAGACAGATGACAGCATATATTTTAAAAACTAAAAACTTAACGCACGTCATAGCATCGCCCGTCCGTTCGCCCCAGACCTTCGATCTGATCCGATTTATCGGAAAAATATCCTAACAAATTTGTACTACACATTATCCGATTTCTTCCAATAAATCGGACAATTGTACTACACAGTATCCGATTGCTTCGATAAATCGGATCGGATCGAAGGTCTGGAGCGGATTTTAGTTTCAACTTCAGATTTAGGGTTAATTTTGTTTGGAGTTGGCAACCCTAGACTAGACGTCACATCAAGTCACATGTAATGTAATAAATAAAAAATAAATACTTGTTTTGTCTTACTTAACAAGTACAATCACCGACTTTCTTCAAAATTATTGGATAAAATGGTGTATGCTGTATACCTAACTGGTGCCGCAATGTGTAATCTATAAATAGTCCACAGAATCTGTTTGTTTAACACGCACAAGGCGAAAAATGAGGCGATACTTGGCTCGGAGAGATCCAAATGCCATTTCATCACATTAAAATGAATTATGTGTGTAGATCATAGAAGGTACATACCAGCTATTACTTACTATAAGTTTACATAGAACAAAACAATATCTTTAATTCCTAACCTCCTGAATGTTCTGCACTCTAGAATTACAAAAAAATATTCTTTAAGTATAGTTTCTGTGCTGTTTTGTGGTATATCAGCTATGATGTTAAATTTCAGATGGAAAAAGACACACTACATGAGGTACAAAATGGGCTTTAGAAGTTACTTTTCATAGTTGGATGTGTCAACACTGTCCAAAAAAAAAGGTTGGACGCGGCACACTGAAAGATGATGTTATACCTAATACTACAAATAATTGAGACTTGAGGTATGATATCAGTTTATTAAAAAAATCATGATATTATTTATATAATTTTTTACACTTAAGCTATCTTAGGTACTTACTTATTTTGAATATTTATTTTTTCAGAATTACAAAAAAGCAGATGAAGAAACTATTACAGGTCCTCAAATACCTGCATAAAAAGCCATTGCTAATGAAGTCAGGCATTGTCAAAACGGCTGAGAGAAATACTGTTCATTTGTCACCGTTCGTAGCTATTTCATCATTAAGCATTACGGACTCCGTTGAACATTTACAGTGTCTCAAAAATAATGTGTGTTTAATTGAAAAGAAACTTTTGTTGTTCAGTATAATTTTATAGTGATCTATAAAAACTATTGAAGTATATGTTAGAATAAGTAAATTATGACTGAATGTAATGTATAATATTCTTTTGGTAGAAAGTTAAATAAGTGTTTTCATTTTTTGGGTGGTAGAGATAACAAAATTGATTAGAAGCTGTTTCATTGATTTGTGATTACATACAAGATGTTATTATGTTGCAAGGGAAATAAAAAAATATTTAAATAAAATAATTTAAACAGATTACATTGTGTATATTCATTGTTTGAGCCTTCCTGACATGAAAGCATGAAATGGCTATGTTACTATCTATAACTCAGGGAATAGTAATATTCACTTTAAAAAGTTGGTTGAAATTATCAATATATTTGTCAGAATATGAAAATAATACATTCAAAAATGTATAAGGCCTACCATTACAAATTTAAGATAACACACTCAAATCTAAATGATATGAATAAGACAAAAGCATACATATAAAGAGAATCACAATCATTGTTTTGAAATACAAATTAATTTTACACACTAGCGGATAAAATAGACTTTTGTATGTACATGTTTCATTATATGATATTTTATTTATTTTTAATTTATTTAAATTTAAAAAAAAGATTAACATGACATTACAGTACAACCAATGCGTCATGAAACTTAGATTAAAATTAAAGGAAACATACAAAATTACATAGGAACAGTTGAGCACCTAGCATCCATCGCCTCACAGAATCTCAAGCATTCACTGCGCACAGCCACCCATCACCACGCAAACAAGTCGCACTCAGGTGTCGATGCCAGGAGCGCATTGAGAAGTGAGAGGGCTCGGGGCAGCGGCTAGTTCCTGAGCGACACGGTGGAAAAACGGCGGCACAGCCAACAGGTCGCGCTGGCGAGGTCTGAGGGCTATCCTTGGGACGTCCGGGACAGACAGTCGCACCAGACGCTTTATATATTTATCACACCATCTGGTGTATGTACCTTCGAAGCTTTGATTGTGATTCGGCCATCTCTCCTTTCACACCACAAGCTGTTCTTTCTGCTTCCCTATCGCTTCTTCTGTCCCTTATTGCCGGAGTCTGTGAATGTTTTTTTCATCGTTTCAACAAGCTTGTCTTTGTCTACGTTTGTCTTAATCTCAGCTGGTTGATCAATGTTAAAAGAGTGTAATGAGTAATGTATAATACAGTATGTTGATATTTTAGCAATTGTAAGTTGTCTAATTTCCTCTTTTATGCTTCAGTCTGAAATAAATTCATATAAGGCCGATGAACTTGGTCTGTCAGGCACTTCCACAGCTACTGCACAGTGATGTTCTTGAGAGTAGCCCCTACTTTTTAGACAGAGTAGACCTTTTCCAGTAGCACTGTATCGAAGTACATGAAGGCTCCTTGGACCGACGATAGACCCACATCACATCCAAAAAGTAACTGTATGCTCGCATCCTGCAGCCGAAGCACAACTTCGACGTCACATTCGTTGACAATCAGTCACATTGTGCTGCTGTGGTGTGGCTCGTACTTTGTGTTCGGGGCACATCTTTGACTGAAACGTTGACTTTTTCATACAGCGGATTTACACTTTGTATATAACTTAATGCAATTTACAGTCACGTTTCTGTATAGCGTGGTTATTCTTCATATTATTATAGCTTTCACTGACATATTCTACTCTAAAAATGTCTTGTAGACATTATTTGGATCACTAATAAATGGTGCGCTCGTACTCCATCACTCCATATTGTCTTTAGGCCGGTACGAGTATTATTCATTCTTATTCACCCTTGGCAATATAGTTAGAAAGAGCCGACTTTGTTTCGTGACGTTTTACTACACGTACTTTCGAATCGAGTTCACGTTAGCGAGCTCATACGACTCATGGTGCCGACCGCTTCTGGTAGTTCTATAAGGATCCGCTAGAGGCGCCGTAAAAGTTTTCCATACAAATCCGTTACGCAATCGCAAGCGTGGACGGTATTTGTAAACTCATGGTAGAGCTACAGAAACCAGTTTGTTAGACTGCGTTTAATGGCGCTTCCATCTAATACGTGCCTTAGTTCCTCCGGAAGATTATTATAGATAAAAATGCACATTTAAATTGTTAATTTGAAAGTTCGCATTTTAACTGGCTGAAGGGATCTCGCTATTGGCTTTGACTTAAACGACGTTAGTAAACCCGTTTCATTTTGACTTTAATAGGTTACCATGACACGAAAAACATGTAAGTCTGTTCCGACCGGCTGCGGTCGGTCCCTCTTGACTAATGGGGGGGTCCATGCCCTTCATTTGTAACGGACTGATTTACAAATAATTCTGTTTGCTAAGATCCGTGTATAGTGAAGTAATAGGCTTGGTACAATTTAATAAAGACCGGGTGCGTAACAGTCGTTATAATAAATTATAGGTATCATCATAATATTAGCCGATAAACGTCCACTGCTGGACACAGGGCCTCTCAAAGTTCTCCACAACGATGGATCTTGCACCGGCCTCATCCAATTTCTGCCCGCGATCCTAACCAGTCGGTCTACCTTGTTGGGGTATACTTTGAGCTGCGGCTAAAGAACAGAACAGAACAGAAGAAAAACGGTTCTTCGATGCGACAGAAAGTTATTTCCTAGAGCTTTATTAATAGCGGGCAATCGAACACTGGTAACATTGTTAAACTTAATTATAACACCACTCTTTTTTCATCGGGGGTTAAAAATTGCATTATTAGTACCTTAAAATCAGTCTTAGACTGAATACTTCATACAAAATGGCTACAATGTCTGGGTAAGTTAATAACTTCGTAAGTGTTATGTTCTAAGCTACTCGTATTCTACAAGTTGTTACTGAGATTGCTCCCAAGGGATCTAAGCTGTTTGTTAAGCCTCATGTAACGTAAGCGCGGACCGGGAGAAAAAAAATACATTATACTGGAGAATGGTTATGAAAATGAGACTCTTGTAACAATATCACTTTTTAAGTACCTAAGTATTTAAATCAGGATCAGTAATCTAGATGGCTCACCTGAGAAACTCAAAGAAAAAGTGAATTAAGGGTCCCGTCTCAATGACCTTGAGCAAAACATTGGATAAAAAACGGCCCTTTTACTAAGACTTCGCTGTCTGTCTGTATGTCCGTCTGTCACCAGGCTGTCTCACATGAACCGTGATAGTTAGACAATGAATGATGTATTTCCGTTGCCGCTATAACAACCAATACTAAGTATAGAATAATATAAATATTTAAGTGGGGCTCCCATACAAAAAACCTGATCGGTTGCGTTAACACCTCATATGTACATATCCCGCCATACATACTAGGTGCAAACTTAACTTAACCCGGCTAGTTAAGATAGGATAATAACCATCAGTGCGCGAGTGCGACTCGCACTTGACTGGTTTTTTTTGTGACTGTATTGTATCGCATGTATTCGTAAATGCCTGCTAGTTTCCAATTCAAACCGATGAATGATTTAAACTGTAAATGAACGTGAACCCGGCCCGTATGGACAGCATGCTTGTTTACACGCTCTCTGTTTACCCGATGTATAGAAACTGTTTGAGTCTTTTGCATTTATATTGGTTGCTGATCAATGGGAATATTTTAAGAGACCTTATTCCTTTATTCGTTTTTTCATGAGTTCTAGGTAGTAACATATCTATTTTCATGCTTTCTTTGAGCGCAGTCGAAGATAAATTGAAAAAATTAATTTTCCGCATGAATTTTGTCAAATTCAAGTAGAATTTTTAAAAAATTTTCAATGAAAAATTCAAAATGTAGGTTTCAAATATATTCCAATAAATCCGAATAGCCCTGTTCTATGTAGTGACATCAATAATAATATATGTATGTCAAGAAACAAATCCGAATAGCCCTGTTCTATGTAGTGACATCAATAATAATTTAATAATATATGTATGTCAAGAAACATGTTTGATCATATAAAAAAAAACAATCAGCATTTTAAAAGGAATAAGTCTTCTTGGTGATTACAAAAGATGTCTTTCGCGTTGTTGTAAGATTACTTTTATAAAATACAGCGAGTATTTTTGATACAACCTCAAAGTTCTTAGCATACGCACTAATTGGTATGTTTTTCTATAAATTAATTAAAATGTATGATATTTATTTTATGAAACATGTAATGTCTCATTATTTTTAATGTGGGTTTTTTGGGATGGGGCCATTTTTTTATATTGTACCATTGATACAAAGATCAAAGCACAAAGAAAAATTGAAATGCGTAACCTGGCGGAAGCGACCGGGAATCGAACCCGGTACCTCTGGATTACCGGTCCAGCGTGTTAACCTTTCCACCACCCTAACGCCAAATAACAAAGGTTGTGTGCCTAATTTTAAACAAAAATTGATTTATTGCGCATGACAATTTAGTAGTACAAATAAAAAAAAAATGAAAAGCTTTATGTAAGAAGAATCCCATCAAAAACATAAATGTTAAATTAGAGCCAAGTTCTCGCATGCAACGTTGTCGACTTCGCCGACAAAAGAATTGAGATCTATATGGGCGCCAAGTTCTTTGCCCTAAATTTTTTAAATACATGGACATGCGACATACTCAATGCATTTATTTTACTTGGGGTGTAATTCAATATCAAGACTGGACTTGGCTAGTTTTTACATATAAATTTATATTATATTTGTCTAATCATTAATCTATTTTCGTAAAGGTATGTACGCAAGTTAGTGTACGTCCCTGTTACTTATACTGTTAGCTTGATAATAATACTATGTTACTTTGATAAAATTAAGTCAGTTTGTGAAAACTAGCCAAGTCAAATCTTGATATTGAATTACACCCCAAGTAAAATAAATGCATTGAGTATGTCGCATGTCCATGTATTTAAAAAATTTAGGGCAAAGAACTTGGCGCCCATATAGATCTCAATTCTTTTGTCGGCGAAGTCGACAACGTTGCATGCGAGAACTTGGCTCTAATTTAACATTTATGTTTTTGATGGGATCTCATTACTTTTTGTACAGAAATTATTATGATGTGTGAATTATTTAATAATTAATTGTTAATTACTTGTGTGTGTGCTATTCTAGTACATCTTTTAAACAAACAAAGAATTTTCCAAATCGGTTAGTACGTGTTGGATTCTTGTGTGTGTGTGTGTGTGTGTGTGTAAGAGAGAGAGAGAGCAAGAGTGTGAGCTATGCTAATACATCTTTAAAACAAAGAAAGAATTTTCCAAATCGGTTAATAAATGACGGAGTTCTGAGGCAAGAAGCATAAATAATAATAATAATTAAAAAAGTAAAAAAATCACTGTTTTCGATTTTTTTATGTGTACACACACAATTACCAAGCTGAATGCCAAATTTCACCTTTCTAGGTCACCTGGAAGTGGGTTAGGTTTTTGATTACTAGTCAGTCAGTCAGTCAGTCAGTCAGTCAGTCAGTCAGTGATAAAAATACCGTTTTTTGGACTTTAATATCTCAATACCTATTTCACCTATATTTATGAAATTTGGGGTTCTAGTTGTTCTAAAGGATCCTAATACATGAGCCAAATTTCATGTTTTTATGTTAAATAGATTTGGAGTTATTGAGGGGTCAAAAGTGGCTCCAAACGGTTCGTGTAATATAACACACGGCTGCTGCTCGCCAGTTCTTGGGGTGAACTTGGCTGGACACGCTGCCGCGTGTCTAGATCTATTACAGATTGGACTGAGACATATAGGGTTCGTCCACTGTATCACCTCCTTGTTTCTACACCGTAATTCAAACATCCTGTATACCTACCTCACCCTGTATATGTATGTGGGGCTCATGTCGATTACGGCCGGAAGCGGATATTGGTCCGTCGCCGCCCGGAAGTGGCCGCAGAGTTCGGCTTATTTATCGGACGATGATATATTTACACTAGAGGTGGGCCAAATATTCGGTATTCGGCAATTTTTCAATAATTCGGCCGAATAATTCGGTTAGATTGCCGGACATTTACCAAATAAACAAAGTAAACGAGCGTAGGTTGTTTTTTAAGGGACGAGCGTAATTTGAGTCGCATAATTTCGGTCGCGCGACACTTAGTGTGACACGATCACGTGATATGATGCATGGCGCGATCGAAATTACGCGACTCAAATTACGTTCGTGTGGCTTCACACTTACCGAATAAACAATGTAAATAACTAGCGTAGGTTGTATGTATGTATATGTAAACACTTTATTGTACACAACAACTGGTTATAAATACATTGATAACAAATTAAATATGTACAAAGGCGAACTTATCCCTATTAGGGATCTCTTCCAGTTAACCTTTGAGCAATTGAAGGAATGGGTATTTGAAGAAAATAGGCAAACTACACTGCGTAATACAAAACGAGATATCTATATTATACTTAATAAAACTATGAGTACATAAACTAAGTAATAATACACATATATTTATACTATTTATAAGATATATATATATATATATATCTACATATACTACATATAAATGCTTCTTAATTCGAAACGTAATTCGTACGAAACGTAAACAAACACGACAAGTCTAATGTCGCGAGGGCGACGGTGAGAGCCCGGAGGGGTCCGTTAGGGTACGTCTCCACTGAGCGGAGTGGAATCGTGCGGAATAGACCAATCACCTGAGTTAAAATCTGTATCTCAGCTCCGCTTCAAGTTTGTGATTGGTCGACTCCGCACGTCTCCGCTAACACCTGCGGAGCGCTGAGCTGTTTCTAGCGATTGGGCGCAACCAAATATTTGGTCCGGTAATAGTTGAACCGAAAGTTCGGCTGAATATTCATATTTGGCAAAGTCCGTATTCGGCCCATCTGTAAATTCGCTACTTCGCTTGTGGATAGGGCTATAGGGATTTGTCCTAGTTAGGAAGCCGTCCGGGGGAGTTTTCAAAAAGTGCCCATGGAAAACCAGGACTCTTTTTTGCTAATTTTTTTTTTCTATGTTTTCAGGGTTCCGTACCCAAAGGGTAAAAACGGGACCCTATTACTGAGACTTCGCTGTCCGTCCGTCCGTCCGTCCGTCCGTCTGTCACCAGGCTGTATCTCAAGAACGGTGATAGCTAAACAGTTGAAATTTTCACAGATGATGTATTTCTATTGCCGCTATAACAACAAATACTAAAACTAAAATAAAATAATTATTTAAGGGGGGCTCCCATACAACAAACTTGTTTTATGGTACGGAACCCTTCATGCGCGAGTCGGACTCGCACTTGCCCATTTTTTTAAGTCTTTGTTCGGATTCGGTAAATGTATAGATAGCAGCCCTAAGCTGAATCGAATGTTTGGCCGAATATTCGTATTTGACAACGTATTGGGCCCATCTCTAATTTACACGATCGGCACATTCTAAGCCTCTACTTCGCTTGTAGGTTATATTTAATACAAGCGCTGAAAATCGGAGCGAGTCGAGGCGCGTGTAATGATATTTCAGCCAATATTTCAGTCGCTTCGCCGGGAAAGTGACTGCAACAGGAACGGCCTGACATGTTTCGAACTCGTATAGAGCTCTTCTTCAGGGCCTGCTACCCTTACAGCGGCGCAGTAACTTACGAAGTTACTAAGTTAAATATGTCTCACGAAAGATTTATGGGCCCTTAATCCTTAAAAAAAAAACATATTATTACAAATATTTTTACAATTTCAACCAACTTTTTGAAGTGAATAATACTTTTCCCCGAGTTCTAGGTTACATAGCTATTTCATGCTTTTATTGCGTGCAGTCGAAAATAAGTTGAAAAAACCAATTTTCCGCGTGAATTTTGTCAATTTTGAGTACCTAGTTGTTAAAACAAAAGTTATCAATGAAAAATTGAAACTGTAGGTTTCAAATATATTCCAGTAAATCCTCATAGCCCTGTTCTAGGTAGTACTATAATATGTTAAGAAACATGTTTGATCATAGAGAAAAATGTTTAAAACAATCAGCATTTAAAAAGGAATAAGGCCTCTTAATATGATTATAGTGGATGTCCTTTAATAAAAATATCGATTGCGTTCGAATATAGAACATAATATTGATTATTGATTATGAGTCATTAACGGGTAAAAATAGAGACAACAAGAACTATGACAGCAAGTGATTCTATGATCTATATTTATTTCATTGATCGAGCGCGCGAAGCGTCAGCTTTCAGCTTGGCCAAAAATTATTTCGTATGTCTAGATGTCTTCAGCTATTCTCGCCTAGAGGTCGCGTTTTGTGAGTAGGTTCGATAATTACGCAATTTTTTTTGTCGATTCTGATTTTCGCCAATTTTCGAAACGGCGTAGATACGGGGGTTGAAAACGTAGAAAATGGCAAATTTCAGGAATTTGGAAATACATTTGTAAGTTGTAAAACTTGTAAGGTTTAAGGAACAGCTCACAATGCCAATAGCCACTACATAGTACTAGGTCGATGCAGAGTCAGCCACCGGCTAAGGCTTGCACCATAAATTGGAGCGGATTTTTTTTTTTTTCGAAATTTTCTCTTCGTCACGACCTAGCGAAATTTAATTAATGCATTTTAAAACAAACATTTCTAAAATCGGTTGAGAACTCGCTGAGATCTGCGCATTGTTACAAAGTCCATTCGAGTCGATCCATGGGAGCTTCGCTCGCTTCGCTCGCTCCGCTCCAATAAAACAAAGTCGCTACCTGCTGTCTGTCTGTCTGTCACTATGTATGCTTAGATCTTTAAAACTACGCAACGGATTTTGATGCGGTTTTTTTAATAGATAGAGTGATTCAAGAGGAAGGTTTATAGGTATGTATAATACCACCCATTGCAAACGTTGCAACCATTGCACCCGTGCGAATCCGGGGCGGGTCGCTAGTACTCTAATAAGTATTTGTCTCCTTTCAGCATTTATCATAAATACATATTTATATTTCAATTTCCAGTAGGTACGCAACGTAAATTAAAATAATATTTAAAATTCCAAACATGTGCACGTTGAATAAATAATTGGAAATATACAGGTTTGAATATGGAAAGTATCCGCTTGGGGCCCGTGTGCCCAAAGTGGGAGTTTGTACCTACCTGCAGATTGGAAAAGTTTTAATTGTCACTCGGTCGCCGGTTGGAGTCAATGGGATTGTTTAAAACATTGTCACGTGTTTCAATATACACGCATTAGCAAATGGGGGTTCACTTTGTGCCTCGTGAGACGAAAATAAATATACCTTTTTAGGGTTCCATACCCAAAGGGTACAAAACGGGACCCTATTACTCCGCTGTCCGTCCGTCTGTCTGTACGTCTGTCACCAGGCTGTATCTCACGAACCATGATAGCTAAACTGTTGAAATTTTCACAGATGATGTATTTTTGTTGCCGCTGTAACAACAGAATATTATAAAAATTACAATTTTGCCGTTTTTTGCTCGATACAGTCACCAAGCTGTATCTCACGAGCCGTGATAGCTAGCTAGTTGAAAATTTCACAGATGATGTATTTCTACTATAACAAAAAATACAGAAAACAAATAACAAATTGAAAATTATTTACTTGTGCGGAAGCCTCGGTGCGCGAGTCCTACTCCCACTTGCCTGTTTTTATAGCTTTCCTCAGGTACACAATGTTGTTCTAACAAAGTTAAATCTCACTTAAACAGTTTAATACTTACACAAAATTAAGTTAAAATAAGAATCATGTAACATAATCCAGTGTAATTACAATCATGCCCAAAACTCGCTTATATCGAGATTTATGGCAATAATAAATTATGCAAAATTTGTAAATTATGTCACCGCTTTGATAAACGGGGTTTTAACAAAGGGCGTTGAAGATTTAATGGGAGTGGGAATCAGTCAAGCGTGAGCGGGGCTTAGGGTGCGTCTGCACTGACGCGGAGAGGAGCGGAGACGGGCGAACTAGACCAATATACTCGATGCTCTTGACAGATTGCAGCGGTGGGTGGTCCGTACGAAAAAAGTACCAGGTTCCTCGAACCCCTAGGGACATTGGGTCGCTGAGCATTTTCTATCGCCTCCTATTCCGTGGCGAGTGTTCTGAAGAGCTATTTTCTCTTCTCCCACCCTCCCCATTCCGTCATAGAACCACACGTGCCGGTTTGCGATGTCATCGCCTCACCGTGGAGAATATTCCCACACGTACCAAGAAGTTCGGCAATTCCTTCATCTGCCGAACTATTAAAATATGGAACTCCTGCCGGCTCATGTGTTTCCTCCTTCTTATAACATGGGACCCTTCAAACGAAGCGTGAAGAAGCATCTCTCGGGCCGGCATGGCAGTGTCAACTGACATGGCACCGTTGGTTTCTCGTCAGTTGCCATTGTGACTTGGGCTCCCCTTTTTGCTTACCATCAGGCGAAGTGGAGCCACTATGTTATGCCGTTATAAAAAAAAACAATCACCTGAGTTGAATCTTATCTTATCTTGAAATCTGTATCTCAGCTCCGCTTCACTGAAGTGATTGGTCGATTCCTCTCTTCAGTGGAGACACACCCTTAGCCTCGTCCTTTTCACGGTGAATTGCTATTGTCCTTGGTTTTAAGGGTGTATCTATCTGACTGTCCGTGGCTACGCAGCTACCAAACGGACAAGTTTGACTGTTTTTAGGGTTCCGTACCCAAAGGAAAAAACGGGACCCTATTACTAAGACTCCACTGTCCGTCCGTCTGTCTGTGACCAGGCTGTATCTCATGAACCGTGATAGCTAGATGATGTATTTCTGTTGCCAAATGAAACAAAAAGAGAAGACAAAAAGTTTAGTAGTAATTAAAATTGCAGTTTAATTCTTGTACAGCCACAAATGTTTATAAGAGAACTGCACATTGTGTTTGCGGTCGTGTCAAGGGAATGTCTCTCTCCGCTAGATCAGTTTGGCCCCATCGTACCCCAGTCAACAAGGTTTTAGGTTCAAAGATCTTTATTTCTTAATAGAATACATTAATATTCACTTACGTGAGAATTTAAACCTAAATAAATAAATAAATATCGGACAACCTCACACAAATCAATCTAGTCCCACATTAAGCTCTAGTAGTAGGCTTGTGTTATGGACACTATATGACGATAGACATACTTATGTAGATAAATACGTACTTAAATACAAATAACATCCGTGACCCAGGCACAAATATTCGAGCTCATCACTCAAATATTTGCCCTTGCCGGGATTCGAACCCAGGACCACCGGCTCAGTAGGCAGTTGCTTAACCACTGCGCCAGCCGCGTCGTCGAACATGCAATGCAACTAGGTATCGTAATTGGTGAGCGCACACTAATAAATGAAATATAAGGAAAACTGAATCGTCATTCACATTTTATATATAAGTAAATTAATTAACGAACCTACACAAAATTTAAAGATATCAGTCACTTTTTGACTGAGCGAGCGAAACGTCCCTGTTTCAGTTTGGCTTAAAATTCTTTCGGGTATCCGGATGCCCAGACAATTTCCGGCTGTGATTCAGTTTTATTCAAAACAGCAGATATGGGGCTAGAAAATATTCTTCTTCTATCAAAGACATTGAAAATGTAATTTCAAAAAAATTCAATGATAAAATTTGTTTTACCGCAAAAATGTTTTGCCCGCCTGCTTCTAAGATGGCTCGAACTGTAGCCTAATTTAATCCTGAGATTTGATTTTTCCGTTTCTTTGATAGCGAGTTTAAAAAAGAGTTTATCCGGAAATACTCCACCCAAGTTAGCGAGATTTTTTTGAACTATTGATAAAATTTAGAAAATCTCGAAAAGTTAATGACCGATTTTGGTAATTCAATTGTACCTACTTTGAAGCCCTCCGGCAGATGCACATTTTGACATATGGCCCATCCGCGTACCTCTCATAATCTGTGAAACTACAGGCAAATGCCACAATTTCATAAATAGGGGCACTGTACTCGATCAGGATAACATAAACATGTTCAATGTTAAATGAAAGTGACTCTCTTTTTTACAAGCTTTTATTTAACTTGCATTGTATGTATGTATAGTCCTACTCCCATTTTTTAAGCGAATCCCATTAGCTTTGTACCCGATAAACAATACACATTATCTGTATTGTTAGCTGTGGCCACAACTGCCACTTCAAAATGTAGGCGTTATAAGTGCAAATTACTTTTACACTAAATTAGTCTTTAAATCAAACAAAATAAGGTTTACTCTTAAACAAAGAGAACACAGATGTTGGTCACTTCGTAAGTGAAAGAGCAGTGAAGCTCGTTTCGATCCTTATAAAGACAATGAAGTGACCAACATCTCTGTTCGCTTTGTTTAAGAGTAAACCTTATTTCGTTTGACATAAAGACTAATTTAGTGTAAAAGTAGTTTGCACTTATAACGCCTTACATTTTGAAGTGGCAGTTGTGGCCACAGCTAACAATACAGATAATGTGTATTGTTCATCGGGTACAAAGCTAAGTGGATTCGCTCAACCAAAAGAATTATTTCTATATGTATGTATGTAAGTATGTTTTGTTCGGGTCGTGGACTCTTGCAACTCAATTTTGAAGCAGATATCGTCAACCGATTGGGCTGAAATTTTGCATACTTACCTAACTTTGATGACAATACAATAATATGGTACCATGGGGCTAATCTGATGATGGAGCCGGAAGGTGGGCATAGGAACTCTATAATAGAAAAAGCAATCCTACAGAGTTTGGGCTCTTTAGAATCGTCTTTAGCATTTGATGGATATCCAAAGAAAAGTACAGTCGGATATAAAAGCTTGTCACTAAAATGAAATTTTTGACAGAAACTTATTTTTAATTGAATATGAAGTCTCAGTCAGGTGACATTATGAAATACTTTATAAATTATTTAAAACTAATACAATCAATAGTAAAAAAAGTTGGCTTGGCTATTCAAAGGGGGAATGTAGCCGGCATCATGGGTACCCTGCCGCAGGGCCGTGATCGGGGGACATCGGATTTAGTTAGATACTCTTATTTAGAATAGGTTAAGTGGATTATTGTTATTTTTTACTTGTTTTTCGTTTAATAAATACCTATAGAATATATAAAGTACATAAGAAGGCTTTAATTTTAATAGGTGTTGTAAAAAAACCGGTTAAGTGCGAGTCGGACTCGCGCACCGAGGGTTCCGTACAAACACTTTCCATCCTTAAGTGGTTAAGTTAAGTTTGTACCTGGAATGTATAGCGCCCCATACAAATGAGGTGCAAAGTTAACGCAACCACCCGTTTGTTGTATGGGAGCCCCCCTTAAATATTTATTTTGTTTTATTTTTAGTATTTGTTGTTATAGCGGCAATAGAAATACATCATCTGTGAAAATTTCAACTGTCTAGCTATCACCGTTCTTGAGATACAGCCTGGTGACAGTCGGACAGACGGACAGCGAAGTCTCAGTAATATGGTCCCGTTTTTACCCTTTGGGTACGGAACCCTAAAAAAGTGAATGTAAGTGATATATATTTTGTATTTACTTGTATTCTAGATCCTCTCTGTACCATCAGATTTCTGATTTGCACCCACTTCTAGTATCTCTGTTTGGCCCTATGGTTGACTGGTAGAGAATACCATTTGGCATTAAGTGCACCATTTGTACTGACTTTTGTTTGGTGCAATAAAGTTTTAATAAATAAATGTCAAAACATGATTACAATTCACTATAGATTTACACTTTTTATTTTTAAATATCAAGGTCAGCATCATTCAAATAATCATTAAGAGAATAATAACATCGTGACTTTATTTTGACATGTGCACGTAGGATGAGATCTGTTGGTTTTTTGTCTTTGTCAGTGTCCTCTTTGACTGGAGTACGGGGTCATTATGCAAATGTAGCCATTGCCTGCAGGCAGGAATTTCAATTGTATAATTATGGAAAGGTTCGCATTAGGGTAATATCATAGGTACACTCAGGCAAAGAGTAAATATACTAACGTAAAAAGTCAAAACTCGCGGCTATGTGTGCGTGTCGAGGGGCGAGCGCGGGACGCGCGAGGTGGTGAAGGGCATTCACGTGAATGCCTCGTCGAAGGATTTGCACCGATAGGCCGCTGTGGGTACAGGATAACGTTGCAGGTGTTTCAACAGAATTAAACCGGTCAAGTGAGAGTCTGACTCGCGCTTCGAGGGTTCCGTACAAACACTTCTCATCTTAACTGGCCGGGTTAAGTTTGCACCTGGTATGGCGCCGCATACAAAAAATGGGGTGCAAAGTTAACGCACCGTCTAACTTATTATTTTTTTTAATTTTGTTTTTAGTATTCTTTGTTATAGTGGCAACAGAAATACTTCATCTGTGAAAATTTCAACTGTCTAACTATCACGGTTCATGAGATACAGCGTGGATACAGCCTGGTGACGGACAGCGGCGGATTAGTAATAGGGGTTTCTTTAGGTACGGAACCCTAAAAAAAAAAAGGAAGTTCTCAATCCGTTATTTTTTTAGTTTTGATTGGAACAAGTGACAGGATCTCAGCCATAATTGAAGCTAAGAATTTCAAATTTTGTCGTCATGTTCAGGTTTAGTAGAAATATACAAGCTTTTATTTACTTTCACCTGTCCCGTTGTAATCGAATTTTGCAAGTTAAATTTGACCCACTTCCCGGTTTCCGATTGAGCAGAAATTTTGCACGAATATGCAAATCGCGTGACAATGCAATATTATTATGACGTGGAGCTGATCTTATGATGGAGCTGAAAGGTGGCCATAGAAACTCTCAAAATAAAGCAATCATATCAAGTTTGGGCTCTTTAGAATCGTCTCTGTGAGGAATTGATGGATGTTCAAAGAAAAGTACAGTCGGCTATAAAAGCTTGTCACAAAAATGAAATCATTTTAACAGGAACTTACTTATCCTACTCACTAAATGAGAGGTCATGATGACCAGCTATTTGTATCGCGGGTTTTCTAAATTTTGAATTTAGGTATAAAAAATCATCATCATCATCATCATCATCTGAGGCGTTACAGCCGCGGGTGGGCCCTTAGCCTGGTCTAGCAAATCTCTCCAGTCCGATCTATTCATGGCTTTCCTTCTCCAACTTATCACTCCTAAGATCTTGCTATCCTGTTCGACGCCGTCCAACCACCTGAGCTTGGGTCGGCCTCTACTTCTGCGGCCCTCCGGTCGGCCTTCTAGAAGGCGTTTGGGTACTCTGGCCTCTTCCATTAATAATCAGTATAAAAATTCGTCTCAGTATTAATCACTTTTAATATGCAACAAAATCGCATTTTGCTCTCCGTTGTTGTCACGCAATACTTTTTTCTTTTTATCCAAAGCTACAGATAAATTTTCTAGGTATAAAAGACATTACAGATTTTTAAATTATCGATTCTCCATTGTGTGAATCCTAGCCGATTATAGCAATTTCAATGTCCAAACGTTATCTGCAGGAGATCAATCTTCTGCTGTCTACCGTTATTAGAATCATTTGTGTTTCTTTTGTCAACAAATTTTGTTGCACAATTTTAAGGTTTTTAACCCCCAAAGCTTGTTTTTGTACATCTGTATTATAAATTTTGAAATTGTGTTCAGACTTCACATAATTTAAGATGCCTTATTTCTTTTAAAATGCTGTTTGTTTTAGACATTTTTCTATATGATCAAACATGTCTCTTAAAATATTATTGATGTTACTGCCTAGAACATGGCTATTGGTTATTTATTGGCATATTTTTGAAACCTACAGTTTGAAATCTCCATTGATAATTTTTATTCCAAAAACTACTCAAAATTAACAAAATTCACGCAGAAAATTCGTTTTTTCAACTTATTTTCGACTGCACGCAATAAAAGCATAAAAATAGCTATGTTACTACCTAAAACTCGGGGTGAAGTATTATAGTAAACATTTGGTTGAAATTATCAATATATTTGTCATAATATGAAAAAAATTTTTTTTAAAGGAATAAGGCCTCTTAGTACAATTCGAGCAATTTCTGAGGAGAAGTAAGAGGAGAGAGAAAGGTAGGGTATTAGGTTAGGTTTTTTTTCTTCAGGACAAATCAGTCTAGGTTATTTGTATTGTATTGACGACGCGTTTGGCTCGGTTGGTAGACACCTGCCTACTGAGTCGGCGGTCCTGGGTTCGAATCCCGGCCGGGGCAAATATTTGTGCAAAATATTTGTTCTAGGGTCATGGATGTTATCTATATATGTATTTATATATTATGTATATCGTCGTCTAGATGTCATTTGATATTTACCACTCGCTTTTCGGTGAAGGAAAACATCGTGAGGAAACCACCTAAGCCCAATAAGGCCTAGTTTCCCCTCTGGGTTGGAAGGTCAGATGGCAGTCGCTTTCGTAAAAACTAGTGCCTACGCCACATCTTGGGATTTAGGTAGCCGACCCCGATTGAGAATTCATTCTCAAAAAATGGGACAAAGGCTAGGAGGAGGAGGTATATCGTCGTCTAGTACCCATAGTACAAGCTTTGCTTAGTTTGGGACTAGGTCGATTTGTGTATGATTGTCCCTTAATATTTATTTATTTATTTATTATTATTTATTGTGTTGTATTGTATTGTCATACTATGGTATTCTTTATCCTTGGCAATAAACATACAATGTGCTATTAAACGTGGCTGTGCTCAGGATGACGATATAACCCAGTAAAAGTTACCTAATAAAAATATGATAGCCTATCAAATGGTATATTTATGACGACGCGGTTGGCGCGGTTTGTAGTGCCTGTCTACTGAGCCAGCGGTCTTGGGTTCGAATCCCAGCCGGGGCGAATATTTGTGCGATGAACTCGAATATTTGTTCCTGGGTCATGGATGTTATCTATATACGTATTTATATATATATTATTTATGTCGTCGTCTAGTACCTATAGTACAAGCTTTGCTTAGTCTGGGACTAGGTCGATTTGTGTATGATTGTACGTTATTTTTTTTTTTTTAGAACCACTGGTATAATTTAATTATTTATCTAATCTTCATTGCACAAAAGAAAACATGGTATAAAAGGCGCCAGGAGGCATTCTCTTCCAGTCAACTTTATTATGGTGATAAAAGTCGTATCAGTACGTTACCGATCTATAGATATAATCCAATCCAAAGCGTTTTTTCAGACAATTTTTCCAATTTTCATCTCCATTGATGCACTCACACTTAAATTAATGAACTTATTTATTATGGGTCAAAAATAAACCATAAAATATCACATTTATGGGATTAATACACTAAAAACTAAAGTAAGATTAAAAGTAGATATTAATAAAACTAAGACCTGTCGGTAGGGTGCCTATGAGAATTAAATGAAATTAAACTACCTAAAATTAACCATTTAGAGAGACAGAAGGGTCATGAATAGGTGCGATAGAAATACCTATCGATATCGACGTTATTTTACCAAAACTCCATCTAAATCTAAAGGCATTTTTCTCAATAAAACTCTTAATTCGATCGTTCGATTTCCAAAGAAAAAAACGACAAAAACATTCCATTTTCAAAATTGAATTCGGACCAACCTGTGTTGTTGTAATATGTGGTCTAAGTGTGACTCAAACAAGTGGTTTTCGCGCGGCGGCCGAGCGCACGGCCGGACCGTTGGCGGTCGTGGGTAGACTGAGGGCGGGAACTTGGTGTTTAACTGGATTGATGAACTTGGGGTGAGGAGGGAATGAGACAGGCGATGTTCTGAAAGCCGTCTTGTTCACGCGCGAAGAAAATAGCCAAAACGCTCTTTCACAAGTGTTCTATAACTATAATGTTATTAAAACTATCGTGAGACATCTTTACTAATTATAAAAACGGTATAAACTCACGTAAAAATTGTCAGGAACGGCCCGACATGTTTCGAACTCATTTGGAGCTCTTCATGGAACTGTTCTATAACTATCTGTGGGTACTGAACCACCCGTGAACCAAATATAGTTGACAAGTCAAGCCGCTTAGATATGATAAAAGCACAAAGACGCATACAATCATACATTCACATACTTTAGATAAAAACAAAAACGATTCAGTCTTCAGTTAGGTATTTTTTATATATCCAATGTTACAAAATAAATGAAGTGCAGCATAGAGTCATTACCTATTTTATACCAAGACAAAAAATAGATTACAAACGCAATAGTACATTCCCAATCGTTTACATTAAATCGCCGTATGAACTTTTTTAATAAGTTATACCTAAACAAATAAAGGAATTTAATACAACATTATTTTCGAGCAAACCGGGCCGAAAAAAACGTACGCTAAGGTATACACGAACGTATATACGTTAACATACATATAATATGTAAACATATAGTTATGCGTACCCGTATTTCAAGCTTATCTTAAGGGACAATACTGTTGATATATTTTTCAACTGACTTCAAAAAAGAGGAGGTTATCTGGACTGCTGTTGTTTTTGTTTTTTTATGTATGTTACGCGATTGTTCCGAAAATTATAGACCGATTCTAAAAAATATTTTTATAATTTTGAAAGAGCTTAATCCTGAGGTGATCCCATCTTCACCATGTCGGGATCTGATGATGAGATCCCAGGGAAATCAAGGGCGACCCTCAAATGTTATATGCACTAACTTAATATTTTTCATGTATTTTATAAAGTTTTTCAGGTATTTCCATCTGGTTGTCATCATGCTGAGCTGATGATGGAAGTAACAACTCCTTACCACCAATATTCGTATTGAGACAATTAGTGATTTGCCATTTTCGCCGCTTATGCATTTTGGATCACTTCATGGTTGTCATAAAATTATTGTTTTGTAAAATTATAAAGATTCTGAAAACAATTTCAAAATTTATTTTGCACTCAAAAATATACAATGTACGTACCTTAGAAGTCACCTTACTCCAAAAAACTTTTTTTACTCTTTTTTTTTGTATCATGACCTTTAGCTAATTTTATTCATATAACTACAATATATTGTATAGTTCATCACGAATCTACACCATTCTCCTCGTTGAGGACGATTATTTTTTGAGAAAATTATATTATTAAATACCATCTCCGCCTTATGAAACCTAGCAATCCTCCCACTCACATCGTTGCCCGCGTGTAACGCGCGTGCGTGCTGCCATTTCCAATTTTGAAACTATTCCATCACTCGATTCCACCCTAATTTGGACCTTAATACTAGCGAAGTAAAGCTACGTATTTCGGTAAAGTTGTGAAATGTCTACCGACACCGAAACGACACAAAGGTATTCTGAACCGAAGTTAATTCTTATAATTTGGTTTTCGTATGTTTTTGGTTAAATTATCATTAATTAATGGTACGATTATTATAACAGAACGACTTAACCGCCTTTAAAAAAGGGGCTTATTTTATTATCTCGACGTTTCAGACGTGACGATGACCATGGTCTCGAAAGGAGTCCCGTTTTTGACCGACTTCAAAAAAGGAGGAAGTTCTATTTTTCACTGTAAGTATGTTATTAAATAACGTGTACAAAATGGTGTATAATTATGTTAAAATCAATATAATGATGAGAAAATTGTTTAACCGAACGTAAGTTTCGCATAATGCTCATTTGGCAGAAATTTTCTGAACCTGAAACGGGATTTTAAAATGTTTTGGTGTAAGTATCCTAGTAGACACACTTATTCCTTTTAAAATGCTGATTGTTTTAGATATTTTTATCTATGATCAAACATGTTTCTTAACATATTATTGATGTTACTACCTAGAACAAGGCTATTGGGATTTACTGGTATATACTTAAAACCTGCAGTTTGAATTTTTCATTGATAATTTTTGTTTCAAAAACTACTCAAAATGACAAAATTCACGCGGAAATTTAGTTTTTTCAACTTATTTTCGACTGCATGCAATGAAAGCATGATATAGCTATAGTACTACCTAGAACTCGGGGAAAAGCGTTATTCACTTCAAAAAGTTGGTTGAAATTATCAATTTATTTGTTATAATATGAAAATAATAAATTTTAAAGGGAAGACGTCTTAACATAGCTATTTGTGCTGTCGATAATAAGTTGAAAAAACAGTTTTCTGCGAGAATTTTCTCCATTTCGAATAGTTTTTGAAACAAAAATCATGAGTGAAAAATTCAAACTGTAGGTTTCAAATATATATCAATAAATCCCAGTAGCCCTGTTCTAGGTAGTAACATCAATAATATGTTAAGAAACATGTTTGATCATAGAGAAAAATGTTTAAAACAATCAGCATTTTAAAAGGAATCCTCATACTATCTAGAACTCAGGTAAAAGTATCACTTCAAAAAATTGGTTGAAATTATCAATATGTTTGTCATAATAATTATGAGACAAAAAAAATAAAGGAATAAGGCCTCGTAAGACTCAAATTTGCCTGTATCTTCTATGTGAGTTAGGTCATTTTTCTCCGCAGTCGGTAAGCAGGACATTATTTTCCGTTTGGTCTCCCTCGAGTTATAAGAAATAATACTTGGTAAGAAACTTTTATAGACTTCTGATCCCCTGGTACTTGAGGGCTATTAAATTAAGGTGGGCGTATATTTGTTTTATTTTCGTGCCATAAAATACATTTTGGACACATTTTTAGGGTTCCGTACCCAAAGGGTAAAGAAGGAACCCTATTACTAAGACTCCGTTGTCCGTCCGTCTGTCACCAGGCTGTATCTCATGAACCGTGATAGCTAGACAATTGAAGTTTTCACAGATGATGTATTTCTGTAGCCGCTATAACAACAAATACTACGTAAATAAAAACGAAAAAAAAGTGGGACCCATACAACAAACGTGGTCGGTTGCGTTAACTTGGCACCGCATACAAATGAGGTGCAAACTTAAATTAAACCGCTAAGATGGGAAGAATCCTCGGTGCGCTCCTCCGACTCGCATTTGGCCGGTTTTTTTTAGTTTTAGTCGTTCACGATATAAAAGTCATATTTGGCAGGGTGAACCATCTTAGGTAAATTATCTGTACTATATGTATTATAAAATTCTATAGTTGTATTGTAATAATTTTTAACCCCCGACAAAAAAGGAGGGGTTATATCGATGCGTTTGGCGCAGTTTGTAGACACCTGCCTACTGAGCCAGTGGTCCCGGGTTCGAATCCCGGCCAGGGCAAATATTTTTTGTGATGAAATCGATTATTTGTGCTTGGGTCATGGTTGTTCTATGTATTTAAGTATTTATTTATCTATGTAAGTACGTATATCGTCGTCTAGTACCCATATCACAAGCCTTCTTGAGCTTAATTTGGGACTAGATCGATTTGTGTCAGTTTGGCCGATATTTATTTATTATTTTATCTGTGTATTTGTGTATCTGTCTGTCTGTGGCCTCGTAGCTCCCACTGGATCAATTTGAGTGTGTTTTCGTCATCAAAGGACGTCCGTCGAGATGGTTCTTAGATAGTTTTATGGAAATAGAACCAGTAGTTTCCAAGATATTCAGCTTTAATTGAAACAAGCCATCATGCTTGCCCGCTCTCTTTTACTCCCACTTCTCGACTACGGTGACGTTGCTTTCCTGGATCTCCGGGGGGAGCTGCTTGACAAGCTAGAGCGCCTACAAAACGTCTGTATCAGGTACATATTTGGTATCCGCAAGTTTGATCATGTGTCTCAATACCGCGCTCATCTTATATGGCTTCCGATCCGTCAGCGTAGAGACTTGCACGTTCTTTGTCTTTTGTATAATGTCCTTTTCATTCCTTCTTCTCCTCCTTACCTTGCAGAGAAGTTCTCATACATGGTGGATGGTAGTGGCCATCCCACCGCATAGATAGATCTCACGTTTACGATATGTCTTTTGCTGTGCGCGCCGTGAAATTATGGAATAAATTGTCTCCCGCCTAAGGCAGACGCAGTCCGTAGCATCGCTCAAGGGGAAGTTAAAGGAATTGTGGCTGTCGAACGAATGATTAGGTTGCTGTTTTTGTTATAATTATAATTATATTTATGTTGGATATTATGTATATGTATTTATATACATATTATGTAATATGAACCTATCTCTCTCTCTCTCTCTATCTGTTGGTTTTTTTTTTCATTTTCATGTGTATTATTGTATAGTTATACTCCTTTGTATTGTACACGTTGCTTGGTTTGTCTACCATTTACATTTGCGTTTAGCACTCATTTGCTCAATGGTTAACTGAAAGAGATCCCTTAAAGGGATAAGTTCGCCTTTGTACATGCTTATTCTTTTGTAATGTGTTTTTCTTGTTTTTATGTACAATAAAGTGTTTACATACATACAAGTGACAAGATTTGAGCTTATATTGAAGCTAAGAATTCCAAATTTTGTTAGCATCATAGCGGTAACAAAAAAAGCAGAATATCCGCAGGTTTCTTTCCTACACTCAACTGGCTCCTAGACATAGTTATTTGTATGCAAGGCTTCATTTATTATTGTTTTGGCGCATACCCGAATAAAGCATAATTAGCCAAGGAAACTAATTCCAAAAATTTTTTCAGGAGTAATCAAATAATTTTGAAGTCTCACTGAAGACTCATACACAATGCGATGTGGAAAAACCGGCCAAGCTCGAGTCTGACTCGCGCACCGATGTTTCCATACAAATACTTTTCCTTACTCTTCGCAGTCGTCTAACACCGTCTCTATGTGCCCGTAAAACGCCGCGTCACTCGACTCACACATCCATAACCTCGCAATTATTGGAACAAAGGAACAAAGGGTGGATGGAAGCCATTCAATGTACCTAAAGTTTGGTGCGCGTGGGGTGACCAGATGACTATTATTGAAAGGAGGACTCATCATCCTCCTAGCCTTTGTCCCATTTTTTGAGAATGAATTCTCAATCGGGGTCGGCTACCTAAATCCCAAGATGTGGCGTAGGCACTAGAAGCGACTGCCATCTGACCTTCCAACCCAGAGGGGAAACTAGGCCTTATTGGGCTTAGGTGGTTTCCTCACGATGTTTTCCTTCACCGAAAAGCGAGTGGTAAATATCAAATGACATTCCGTACATAAGTTCCGAAAAACTCATTGGTACGGGCCGGGTTCGAACCCGCGACCTCCGGATTGAAAGTCGCATGCCCTAACCACTAGGCACTATTGAAAGGAGGACTAACGGGTCTAAATCGTTGAACTGCAATGAAATGTCGTCATACAGTGAGTTATAACAGGCTTCGAAGTATCACGTTTCGGGCGGAACAACTCGAGAGAACTGTAAAGAGATTTCATGTAAAATTGAAGGCCTAGGCATGGAAGCATTTTTTTAAACATGGCGTTTGTATTCATGAACGGGCTAAACAGCTGATTTTTTTTTTTTTTTGAGTGTTGTATTTTTTTTATTTCATTGCATATGTTTGAGAAAAGTGTTTGTATTAATTATCTATACGTACAGGTGAAACTAAATGAAAGCGTGTAATAGTTATCACTTTAAAAAAATACCGATGTAAATGAAAACAGAAAGCTGTACTGCCCATGTCTGTTTAACTTTTTTCGGTTTCTGCAAGATCCCGTGGTCCAATGATGGATCAACTGGAAAGTATACACTTAAAAACAAAAAGTATTTTTCAAATAGTTCTACTCGCTCTCAGTGAGTAAAAAAAAGAAAAGGATCATAGAAAACCGGCAAGTAAAAAAACATTACAAAAAACAAGCCGCAGTCCATCGGTTGAAAAGAGGACATGTCCATCTTTAGGACACCGCCTGGTCACCCTAGTTCCGCAGAATTACGGTGTAGCTGTAGCTACGTTGAGCGACGGGAAATTATTGATTTAAATTTATGTGATTTTCATATTAGAGGCTTAAGAGGCCTTATTCCTTTTAAAATTTATTTTTTCATATTATGACAAATAAATTTATAGGTAATTTCAACCAACGTTTCGAAGTGAAATACTTTTCCCCGAGTTCTAGGTCGTAACATAGCTATTTCATGCTTTTATTGCGTGCAGTCGAAAATAAGTTGAAAAAACGAATTTTCCGCGTGAATTTTGACAATTTCGAGTAGATTTTGAAACAAAAATTATCAATGAAAAATTCAAACTGTAGGTTTAAAATATGTCTAAAGCAATTTGCCACCCAAAATGTTGATTGCTTTGGACATTTTTCTCTATGAATAAACATGTTCCTTAACATATTATTGATGTTACTACCTAGAACAGGGCTATTGGGATTTATTGGTATATATTATTTGAAACCTACAGTTTGAATTTTTCATTGATACTTATAGTTTTAATTATCAATATATTTGTCACAATATGTTTTTTTTTTTTAAGGAATAAGGCCTCTTAATATGTTCATGACTTTGTCGTTTGACACTTTATCTCTCCAGGAAATTTTTAACATTCTTCGGTACCTATAACCACATTTCGAATGCATTGATTTTAGCCTCCATGTTCTTATTAACGGTCCATCCCTCGACACCATAAAGAAATATCGACAATACGTATACATAGCATTTATTCGCCATCTAAGTACAGTTACAACAACAACAACAATTAGGCTTACTAAAATGACAGTAGGATTAAATAGCTATTTTTTTCATGTCATCATAGGTCCGCCGTTCTTCTAGCAAAGAAGTGGTACTTTTTGAATGTAAACATATTGACGACGCAATTGGCTCAGTTTGCAAGCTTGCCTACTGAGCCGGCGGTCCTGGGTTCGAATCCCGGCCAGGGCAAATATTTGTGTGAGAACTCGAATATGTGTGCTTGGGTCATGGATGTTATCTATACATGTATTTATATATTATGTATATCGTCATCTAGTATTTACTCATAGTACAAGAGGTCGATTTGTGTAAGATTGTCCACTAATATTTATTTATTTATATTTCAAGCCTGTTTTAAAGGGAAATCATAATATTTCACGCCCATTACCAAGGCTAAGGAAAAATAAATTAGCACTTCATGTCGAGAGTCCTCGAAAAACGATGCGCTGTCCCTTTTACACACACTTAAGTGAGGGGGGGAGATATTACAAGGATGAAAGAACAAAGAATTTAAATGCCATATCTGGTTCAACGTGTCAACCACTCCACCACCCTTACGACAGGAGACCCTTCGAGGGTCGATAATATTTTAATTATTATCTTCCCCCATATCCTAACATTCTTATAACGAGTATAGGTAAAGGCTTGCATTACTCTATCCAGCGATGGCGGAGGCAAGAAGGACTTAAAATAGGGTTTACTTTTTACCGGTTAGTTTTTTTTTTACCCTTGTGTTATAGAGAAACGTTTCATCGAATTTTCGTTTCATAGAAACTCCTTTTCATCGAAAGCATTTTTTTCTGAAACCATACAATATTTTGGAACGTTACCTATAACTTAGTAAAACCTAAACTAACCTAACCTATTCAATAGGTTAACATTTTCAAGATTTATGAAATATGTATGACTTTCGAGGAAAAATTTATTATGAAACTCGCCTCGCGCTCGTTTCTTCAATCCCACCCATGTTTTAAGGCCCCTCATTATGTCACAGTAGCATAATCTATATATCTATCAGCCACAGACGTCCACTGCTGAACATAGGCCTCGCCACAAAGTACCCACTCCACTAATTCCCCGCTTCCAGCACGAGGTCATCCGTCCTAGTTGGGGGCTGACCCGAGCCGCGCTTTCCATTACGTGGTCGCCAGTCTACGACTTTGCTGCCCCAACGGCCGTCCATTCTCCGGGCTACATGGCCTGCCCATTGCCACTTCAACCGTGCAATCCTGTGAGCTATGTCGGTTACCTTGGTTCTTCTGCGGATATCCTCATTTCTGATTCTATCGCGCAAAGAAACTCCGAGAATAGCCCTTTCTATTGCACGTTGCATAACACATTCGCTACCGCGTAGCGCTACGGGCTGCGCTCGTAGCCGATAACATGGGAAAAACTGTATGTAGCGAAAACTTACTACGAGCAGAGCGCCCAGCTACCGGGTTGTTAGTGTCGAAAGTGATAAACTACTTTATATTTACGCTCAATCCAAATGAAGCTATAACAATAAATATAATTCGTTGTCGACGTGTTTATCCCGGTGTTACGATAATTCCCCCGGGATAATTGAGCCCTAAATCGGGGCTTAGTGCCGACGACGGCATACTATTTGTTGGCATCGGGTTTGCATGCTTACCTCTAAATGCATGATGATGTATATCTACACGTTACTGAAATTACACAAGTCAAAATCTGAATATTGTCAACAAAGACTTTGTCAAGATTGACTGCTGTCAGCAGCTGTTGCAGCTGAGAAGCTTGGACACTAAGACTTTATGGAGGGCTGCACTACACCGTAGACAATTTTGGATGTGCATTTGGATCTCTTCCTCCCTGGTGTTGGTGTCGGTAATAGTGCAACCAAGATACCGGAACTTGTCAACTCCTGGATATACGGAGGCCCCAACATGAGGGCTATCACGTCGGGCACGTGTGTTTTTGTAGCGTTTCATGTGAAAATATTCGGTTTTCGACTGATTGATCCTGAGGCCCACCCTTGACGCCTCTCGTGCCAGGACACTAGCTGCCTTCACCACTTCTTCACGGCTTTCCCCTAAATAACGCTAAGTCATCCGCGTACCCTATCACCTTATGCTTTCCACCGAACTGTAATCCTATGCCTTGGGCCACTTAGTTACAATAAAGATTATTTTCTTTGACAAGTGACAATAAGTAATCAACACACGTTTTCTTCATAAATGCTATGTCAGATGATAACCAAACAGGAAAGTGTTGATTTGAAGTACTTTAACCTTCTTTGTTTTAAATCATAGGGTAACCACATCATGTCTGAATAAATGGGATAATTTAAAACTTAAAAATAAGATACTTTTGGTTATTTTAGAAGCATGAGACTTAGTACTGGAGCTTACATTAGGGATGAGGTGTGCAATAGTTATTTGTGCAACAAGAGAGCAAAGTTGTTTTTTGTTACGAGTGCTGATTTTGAGTCCCGAGCAAGCGAAGGGTTCTACGTTTGAATCACGAGCGTAGCGAGTGATTCTATGTTAGAATCCTGAGTGTAGCGAGGGACTCAACAGCACGAGATGCAAAAAACTTTGCTCTCGTGTAGCACACACAACTTTTCACCTCATCAGCGAGAACATACCTATTCGACATTTTGTGCTTTTTCTTCCAACGTATGTTTATAGTCTTTGTTGCTGATTTCAAAAATATTATTAATCAGAAAATAGATAAGTGCTGCTTAAAAAGGAATAACAATATAATTTAATTGAAATTATAATCAACTAACCAACACGGTTATTGTCATTATTTGATCAAATTGGAAGATTTAGCAGATACATGACGTGTTTATTTATAAATACATATTATATTACGAGATTTTGTTTATAAATTGATTAATATTTTTACTCCTAAAACATCAAACAAAATAAATGCAAAAGAAAATAACAATTACAATATGAACTCTATATTTTTTAAGGTACGTTTCGAATATGCATCTATGATAAATGGTGAAATTATAAATTATTATTACCTATATTTACAATAAGTAATAAGTTGAAAAATCTTATTTTATTTGAGCAATGATCTATTGTTTTATATAAAAGGCACAATAATTTTAATATTCGGTCGTTCATAAAAATATCATAAAGAAAAATAAATACGTTGCAATTAAAACTTTTCGGGTGTTTTTAATGAATTTTTTAGTATAACGCGTATCCGAACTGTTCTAAATCGAGGTCGGATTCGAAAATCGAATTTCAAATTGATAAGTTTCTATCCCTCTCTTGTATATACAAATGAAAGAAACAGAGTGCATCGAGATTCAAATGATTAGAATTTTATAATTAACCTTTGGCTGAAGAATGACAATTCGTGGTCAGATATTGAAAAAAATAAAAAGCTACTTTCTACTCACGCTCGAAACAAAATCGCATTTTGTTCACTGTTATCTGACAGCAAAATCGCCATGTTTGAGCTGGTGAGGTGAAAACACTAATTTTGTATTACCAATCTGCAGGCAGCTTGTAAATAGTTTGATAAATGCCATTTGGCATTAAGTCCACCATTTGTACTGACTTTTGTTTTGTGCAATAAAGTTTAAATAAATAAATAAATGGACCGACTGATTTCTTCTCTTACTGATAACTTCATAATAGTACATAATTGAAGTGTTGTATTACCTCGCTCAATTTGTAGCCCGAAAGCCTATTATTACCAGATTACGGAGAATCAGCCAATTTACAAATTAACAGATACCAGAGTTAAATATTTACATACAAATTGCGTGATTAATTATGCTTGCTTGGTAAATAAGCCAAAAGGTATATATCTACCTCTAGAGTACAGATATACAATTATACATTGGTATATAGATTTCGACAATGCGTTTGGCGTAGTGGTAGTGCGGATGCTTACTGAGTCGGGGGTCTTGGGTGCGAATCCCGGCCAGGGCAAATATTTGTTTGATGGACTCAAAGATTTGTACCTGGTTCTGGGTCGTGGATGTTTTCTTTGAATATATTTAAATACTAGGAGGACGTTTCGCGTGATAGCTCTTTCTATATTATCAAAATTTGGAATAATGATTATTTCAGACAATATTTCACTTATTGGTATTGTGTTGTTGTGCGTGGGGATGTGGTTATATATATATATTTCTCAAAATTTGCACTTTCATTGTTGGGGCCGCCATTACCGTCGAGGAGTAACAGTTTGAGTCCGTTTGCCAATATCATTTTGTGTTTTCTGTTGCTTTCCTTCTGTCATTTTACTTATTTCTTATCCAGCCAAGATCCCACTTCTGAAACCATGTGTTGTTGAGCGTGGGGATGTGGTCTTCTTTTATATATTAATTACTAATCGGCACACGGCCATTGAAACACCAGAGTTCAGACGGAAAGTGATTTATTTTTCAAACCATAAACTAGGTATCACAGACTCGATAAATTATAGACAAGAATGTATAAGATTCATGTCTCAGCGTCGCGTACCACGGGAGACTTTACCGAAATAACCAAGAAAAAAGACTGTTCAGATTTCTCCTATCATACGAGATATAAGACATTTTACTAGATAGAAATAATGACCAAATACCAAGCTATATTGAGTTTAATTTTCTCGGGAATAGCACGAAGAGGAATCACTTGAAAACACTGAAAATAGTACATCACTGCAGTCGCCGGGAAAGAAGGGCTTGCCGGGTGAGTAGGTGTAGGCTGACGGTAGGGAGGCTAGATATTCACGGCTATAATGCATTGTGCTTTTCTCAAACATATGCAATGAAATAACAAAAAATGCACCACGCAAAAAAATATAATTCAGCTGTTTAGCCCGTTCATGAACACAAACGCCATGTTTAAAAAAGATTTGTTCCCGGCCTAGGCCTTAAATTTTTTAAGAAATTCCTTTACAGTTATCTTGCATTGTTCCGCCCGAAACGTGACACTTCGAAGCATATTTTAACGCACGTTATGACAACATTTCATTGCATGTTTGAGAAAATATTTTTCCGGGTATCACGTTTAACTCCGGTACTCGAGTCCATAAGTCTGTAAATCTAAATGTTTGAGTCTTACATTAGATTTCTAGTATACAATAGAGGTAATACCTACCTACCTATAGTAACGCGCATTCTGATAAGCAGGATCTAGGTAAGCCGATATAGTATAAGAGCTATCATTTTAAAACGCAATTAAAGTTATTTATTTAATCTTTATTGCACAAATGAAAACAAATCGTACAAAAGGCGGACTTAATGCCATTGGGCATTCTCTACCAGTCAACCATCGGGCAAAGCAGATAAGTTGTGGGCGGTGCAACTAACTTAAATAGGTTTTAATAGATAAATACTTAGATAAATACATATATATAAATAAATACTGACTAAAAAGCAAAACAGATAATGCTAAGATTTCTCCATTCTGCTATTAAAGAGGTCACTTAAGGATTTTTTTAAATTTACCTTGTAGTTATGAGTCGATTCAGATAATTGTTTTATGTTTGAAAGCTTATGCTTACCCCTGAATAGTAGTCCCTTTTTATCTCTGTGAGCTGCAGACCTTCAAACCATTTTCTGATTGCTGATATTTTGATATATTTTTTTTATCGTAAAAAAATAAAAAATAATCCACAAAAATAATCTATACATTTTGTCGAACCTGCTCAACGAATTTCACGAGAATCGGTTGAGAACTGCGGCCTGTAGGCGAGAAAAGTCGGATATCTGGACAACTGGGCATCCGCACATCTGGCCATTGCCAACCTGAAGTGCAGACGCTTCGCTCGGTCGGTTAAAAGTGCCCTTGCATGATTTTCTGCGCAGTGACCATTTGTCACCTTAATATCTTTTAAAATGAGCAACTTTCTAAAACGGATTTGTTAACCAAATACATACATATTAATAAACATCGTTATCGCGGGGACAAAATCAATTGACATAAAGAATAAATGCAACAGAATGTCTATATGGGTCACTATTCTCTGCCACTCGTTGCCATGGTGAGGTGATGCCCCTGGGTCACTTTTTAAAACTACGATTTTCCTTGGTTATTTTTAGCAAAAGCTTTGTAATTTAAGCAGTTATAAGCCTATTCTTATGTAGACTATCTCCTGACAGTACGAGTAATATCAATTATCAACACTTTTCTTCAAAATTTAATCACTGTTCTCCCCTGGGTCACGTACAGAATAACAGCAAGAAAAATTTGATCCACCCATTTAGTGCAACTGAATGAAACGCCTACTCGTTCGCAACCTCTGAGAAGTTCTTGATATCTTATACGAAGTTTGTTCTAAAAAAATTATAGTCGGTAATTATTAATAATTTAATTTTTATTCCATTTGAAATTATTATTTTTTATGTATCAGAAAATGTTGAATTTAATTAATAATTTTTTTTTATACATATTTGGTTGAAGTGTGCATTTTTGGAGCGGAGCGAGCGAAGCTCCCATGGATCGACTCGAATGGACTTTGTAACAATGCGCAGATCTCAGCGAGTTCTCAACCGATTTTAGAAATTTTTGTTTTAAAATGGACAAATTAAATTTCGCTAGGTCGTGACGAAGAGAAAATTTGGAAAAAAAAAAATAAAAAAAGTGTGTGTGTCAGCTCCGACGCACGACTGGAGTTTACTCTTCAGGCCAGGCGCGCACCACGATTTTTTTTTAGTCGCGCGATAATTTTGTCGCAGAAATAAGCGTACTTCTGGGTTTATGAAAATCGTGGTGCGCGCACTCTCATATAAACCCATATCTTGCATTTCTGCGACAAAATTATCGCGCGACTAAAATCGTGGTGCGCGCCTGGCCTTAAGAACGATTATAAAATATATACTCAATACGTTTATTGCACATAATGATTAGTAAATAGTTTAAGTATCACATTATGTACCCTGTTGGGTGCTGCAAACAAGAACGAGAAGGTAGGCATTTACATAATATTAATATACGAGTATAATATACAGCAAAATTACAATATTTTACAAGGAAAATTTACAATACAATACAAGTACGCTTTATTGCACACCAAAAAACATTTACACAAGAAATTACAAATAAACAAATTAAAAAACGGTAGACAACAGGCGGTCTTATCGCTAAAGAGCGATCTCTTCCAGACAACCTTTGGGTAGTGGAGTAATTTACTTCCGATTGATTTTTAACAAATTGGAGAGATCATGAGTAGTAACTAAATAAGGAAGCGTGATGTAAAGCGCCCTCGAGCGGCTAGTTTAGTTACTAGAGTCTGCAGTGCTACGGAAAAAAACCGTATCTTACTATGAAATCCATACAAAGATACGACCTTTCTACCGTAGTATCGCAATACTTTTTTTTTTTATCTATTAATTAAGGAGCTTTGATCATTTTTATGAACATGCCAGCTCCAGCAGGCCTAATACACAACATCATTCATCTAAAAGACATAGGTAAATTAAAACATAAACCGTATAAACTTAAAAATAACATGTACACGAAAACAACTAAATTTGTATACACTATTTACATAAAAACAACTGTATACAAATTTAGCCGATTCCGATAAGGGTTCCGCCAATATTGAATTGAACATTACATTCAAGAAAGATCTGGTATTAGACCTAGCCATTTACATTAGACAAAAACAAACGTACAAAATCACCTTCCTTAAAAAAATCCTTAAATAAATCCAAAATCTCCTTAACAACAACTCCAAACAGCGTTTTGAACTTCTCCTCCCAACTTTCGGTAGAAAACAAAATATCCTTCGTCTTCTCAACCAGCCTTTCAAAAGTAATACGTCTCTTCTTCTTGTCCTTACTTTGTCTTTTATCTTCCATATCAGCCCGCTCAAGTAGGCTGATTGACCAATAGACACTCGGACCTCTTCACATCTGTTACTCTTTTTGAATTCCGCTGCTTACGAACCTCTTGTTGTGGCTCGCTCTCTAATCTGTACTGACTTACTGATCGCTGGCCCTCAGCCTGACAGACAGAATCTTCAGACTCTTTAGATTGTAACGGCTTCGACAAAACAGCATCTCTATATGACTTTCCAAAACTTAAGTCATTCTCAAAAACAGATGGCGCATCCTGACTACAAACATCCGTATCCTTTTTTTCCTTATTTTGCATATACAACCAAAAAGCCCGTTTATATATACATCCCTCAGCAGACATAATCCTGCGAATTTCTTACTCCTTCACAAAAACCGGGCACGACTTATCTAAGGCCATATGGCTGCCTTTACAATTAATGCATCTAAAAATAGTCGTTTCGCAATTGGCATGCTCCCCGCCGCATTTCGGACAAGTAACTTTAGTAGTAGGACAAAACCTGCTCAGATGACCGAACTTCCAACATATTGAACATTGGGTAACCGGGAAAGTGTACTGATTTACCTTAAATCAGCAACTGTAGGCATAAACATATGGCGGTAAAGAAGTTCCCTTAAAACACAGACGAATAGCTTCAGCCTTAACCCAACGCCCATCATGATCCAAACGGTTTAGTCTACATATTGACAAAATGTCTTCAGACACTTCAATATTCTTTAAAAATTCGTCTTCCTCAACCTCCAACTCAACCTGCCTTATAATTCCATAAGTGCAGCATGCCATATTAGACCAATAAGAACGTCTCGTTTCATTGTTAAACTCCTGAGAAGCCAGAAGCTTCTCCGCATCATCCTTAGAGTTAAACTGTATGCGAACTTTACGTGGACCCATAAACTTGACGGATATAATTCCTTTTATACCCTTAAATTGCAGCAACTTTGCCAAACCAATCTGTTTCGGTAAATCTTCTTTTGACACTATATAAACTTCAAATAGCTTGTCAGGCACAGGCACACCGTACGGCTCCAGCTGCGTTTTGGCGGTTGCTAAATCCCGCAAGCGTTTAGGTTTCCTGCCTATTGTGATAAAACTATCACTACAACCACAGCTTTCGTCGCTCAGACCACAAGCACGCTTCACCGCTATATGCCGCACATCCGACATGGACTCAGCGTCCGATACAATATCCGATTGACTCGGCCCTGCCATACTATCAAACTCCACTTCAGATAGCCACGACGGAGCTGCCCGCTGCCCACATTCTAAAAGTGACGTATCACTCACGACACCTCGACTTGACTCACTCATCGCAAAAACAGCGAAAAGGACTCTAAAACTGAATTAACTTATAAATAAAATAAAATTTGATAAAATTTTCAACCGTCGCCTTTGACAACCAAACGTCAATCCTCGCAATACTTATATTTTTGGAACGTATTTGCCGTGCTAATTTAAAAAGTCGTATCTCAGTATACGATCGGGGTAAAAATACGACTTCTTAATTTAGCAGGTCATGCGTTAAGCGTTATAGACTAAGCTCCCGATATAAAATGACCTTTACAGAGATGTTTATTTGATGAAATGTATTTTATATTTAGTTTAAAATGACAATAAATATATTGGATATGGGTTGCATAACAGATTTTAGTCCGGGTTATGTTTAGTTTAAAATTTTTTTTTTTTTTTTTTACATTTCACCGATTTGATTATTAGATAAATTCATAATTAAATAATCTTTAATTTTATTTAATTTCAATTCAACAATCAGACCTTTGCAAAATGCTAGTAGGTATAGAGTTACCTGTTTATACCTGGCTACCCAATAGTTGTGACGGGAAAAGAATAGGCAACCTAACGTTTGCATATTCTATGGGCTTCATACTTTCGATTGGTATAGAATTTATCTAATATTAATCAAACCGGTGAAATGTTTAAAACAATTTTTTTTTATTATTAATTAAACATACCCAGGACTAAAATTTGATAGGCAACCCATATGCAATATAATTATTGACATATTAAATTAAATATAAAATACACTTCATCAAATAAACATCTCGGTGAAGGTTATTTTATATCGGTATCTTCGTCTATAACGCTTAACGCATAACCTGCTAAATTACGAAGTCGTATTTTTACCCCGATCGTATACTGAGATACGACTTTTTAAATTAGCACGGCAGATACGTTCGATTTTACACCCCATATTTTTCATACCCCGGACTTATATATGAAAATCGATTCTTAAGGAGTAAACTCCAAAAAACCGCTCCAATCTATGGTGCCAAGCTTAGCCGGTGGCTGACTCTGCATCGACCTAGTTATAGGTTGAGCCCAAATTGAGCTATTTAACCCTATTGTGATTTGTTAATAAATATTTAACTAACATAATATAATATTTGTGTTATTTTCAAATAACAGGTTAGCGTAACTAGTACAAGTAGCTAACACAGTAGCTTCGTGCAGGAAATATTCACTTCGGCTAACTAAATGATCGTTCGTCGTCGATTGGTAATACGCAATATCTTGCGTTTGGATAGTGTCTCTTCTGTTATTTTATAGTCTTTGGGACCTGTCAAATTGTTATTGCTCTAGCGATAACGACGTATGCATATTATTCTTAAATGTTTGTGCTCTATCTGATTTCAATGTAATCGAAAAAATGAGTGTGTGAATGAATGAATTATTGAATAATTATCAATACACGCTATACAGCTACCTCTGTACGTTTTTCAGGAAATGCTGCTTTACATCTGCCATATGAAATGAAATGAAATGATGGAAATAGTATATTTAAATGCATGTGGGAATTATTATTCGTGACTAGCTCTTAGCACAGCCCGATATGCATTACGGCGGCGTCGTATTGAAAACGTATCCTTTTAGACCCCTGTCGCATTATGCGGAACCCTTTTGGTAATAAAATCAAAATCCGGCCTGAATTCGACGTGACATTGCGATGTATCGAACTGAGTGATATATCGGTTATACGGTGTCCCCTTGTTTAACAGACATAATTTCCATAGAATTTTGTTTCACAGAAAATGTTTGACAGAATACTCAATTCTCGCGTCTAATTCAAATAATCTAATTTCATCGTATAATCATTGTGCACTAAATATATTTCATAGATTTTAAGTTCATCGAAATTTAATACAACATTCATTGACCGAATATTCCCTTTACAGAACAACGTTAAGTACAAGTATTTTTATATTACCGAACCGAACTGGTACCAGTATAAGGTTAGTGTACGATGTATTAGGCTGCGACAGTCCGAATCTCTCGCTGGTTAGGACGCGCGCCGACACAGAGCACCCTAGAGTGTTTTTGTGAAGCCGGAGGCGCGGAGGGAGAGCGACCATGCTTTGTCACGCAAGGGGGAAGGGCTGCTCACCCCGCAGCGCCGGAGCTACGGCAGAGTCGGCGGAGTGTTTTTTTTATTTGTAACGAGTATAATTTCTAGTAAGTAAATACGAATTAAGAATATATGAAATATTGTTCTATGAAATGCATATTCATCAATGAATATTCTTTAGTATGAAGCGATGAACAAAATTTCTATGAAATTATTATTCTGTGAAACGATATAAGGAGAAACATTTTCTGCAAAACAACATTCAATATTTTTTTTTGTGTAAAACAAGGATCAAACCCGGTTAATACTATTACTGATGTTATATTTTATTGCAACAGGGCACATGTTGCATTATAATATAACATCGATTTTACTCTACACACTAAAAGAACATTTGTGTCACCAACTTCACAACATTAATAAAATGATCATTTTACAGGTAATATAAATAAGATTACCTACATTCATTATAAATAAATAAATAAATATCAGACAACCTCACACCAATCGATCTAGTCCCAAATTAAGCTCAAGAAGGCTTGTGTTATGGGTAACAGACGACGATATACATACTTATATAGATAAATACATAGAACCACCAAGCACAAAATATTCGAGTTCTTCACACAAATATTTGCCCTAGCCAGGATTCGATTCGAACCCGGGACCACCGGCTCAGTAGGCAAGCTTACAAACTGAGCCACCCACGTCGTCATCAACTACTATGAATCACTATTCAATTATCAGTAAATTCAAAATACATAGTCTGTTTTCAGATTTGGACCTCGCGAGTGGTTTAGAAATTTCTGAGATTTCCAATTTTTAGGGTTTTGTAACCAATACCAGTATTACTATGACTACACTGTCTGTCACCAGGCTTTATCTCATGAACCGTGATATCTAGACAGTTGTAATTTTCACAGATGATGTATGTCTGTTGCCGCTATAACAACACATTCAAAAAAATTAAACATATTTCGCCGAAAAGTTAGAACCCCGCACATATTAAACTTATAACGATCCTCTTTTTTGTTGGTTAAAAAACACGACGCACGCCGTTTTGACGACGCGTTTGGCTCGGTTTGTAGACACCTGCCTACTGAGCCGGCGGTCCCGGGTTCGAATCTCGGCCAGGGCAAATATTTGTGGGATGAACTCGAATATTTGTGCTTGGGTCATGGTTGTTCTATGTATGTAAGTATGTATTTATCTATATAAGTACGTATGTCGTCGTCTAGTACCCATAACACAAGCCTTCTTGAGCTTAATTTGGGACTAGATCGATTAATGAAATAATGAAATATTGAACTTTATTCTGCAAGTAGGCCACAAGGGCACTTTTACATGTCTGAGTCTACCGGCATTTCACAAGAGGAGACCACTGTTGAGAAGAAACGCCAAAAGAAACTCAACAGTCAGTCATTTTTTCATAAAGGATAAGTACTTAACTATTACAGTAATATGAACTTAACTATACGTACGATTGGTGTGAGGTTGTCCGATATTTATTATTTATTTATTTATTACAGTTGGACGCCGGTGTTGGCCTGGAAAGCCGTTTGAAACGCAGGTTCGAATCCTGTCTGAACCATTGAATTTTTAAATTATTCACTTCATTGTAAACATTTGGTTTACGTTAGCAGACGTTACTGCTTTAATAAAAATAAAAAATCTCAGGTATAAATACGTGGTAATAAATACCCACGTACACGTACCCAACAAGTATAAATATTTGGAAATATTTATACTTAGTTTCTGAATTGTTGGCTTAAAACGTTAGTGTTAAAATGAAATATCTAAATTGAAGTTATTAATGGTAAGTTGAAATTGCAATTTTTAAGTTCTTGTATCAAAATTATATTTGTAAACGAAATTGTCCCCGTATTGTAGTAGGTATATATTTTTTTTTATACTACGACGATGGCAAACAAGCATGCAGCCCGCATGATGTTAAGCAGCTACCGCCGCCTATGGACGCTTGCGACGCCAGGAGCATCAAACGTGCGTTGCCGACCCTTTAAAGAACATTTACTCCTCTCTTGAACAACCGCATACAGTAGCCCCCGAAGAAAAACTCGACAGGAAGCTAAGATCCAGAATGGATCCAGGCAGGGAGGTAGTATATCTATAGTCTTGAGTTTCTTTCGGTGTTTCTTCTCAACACTGGTCTCCTCTTGTGAAATGCCGGTAGACTCAGACATGTAAGTGCCCTTGCAGAATAAAGTTCATTATTTCATTATTCCATTTATTCATTATTTCATTATTCGTTATTTCATTATTTCATTATTTCGTTATTTCATTATTTCATTATTTCATTATTTCGTTATTTCATTGTGTCATTATTATTTCATTAATTCATTATGTCATTATTATATATAAAATGTAGAAGTTATTGCACTTTTTTCGTCGTCGCGGAAGAAAAAATCATAACCCTTTTTTTATATTTATAATACATATTTTAGTTCTATTTTAAGACTTTTAACGATTACGTACGTATTATTTAAACCGACACGACCAAAATACTTACTAGTAAAATGTCCAAACACGAACAAGTAGGTATTTTAACTATAAGTAAGTAATTTTCTTTTCACTGCAATATTAATTTACACTTTAAAAGGTTAGTAAATGCGCGTACTTTGTGAATTAAGTATATTTAATTAATAAATATAAAGGTTCAATCTTACACAAATCGACCTAGTCCCAAACTATAGGTAACATCCATGACCCAGGAACAAATATTCGAGTTCATCACACAAATATTCGCCCTGGCCGGGATTAGAACCCAGGACCGCCGGCTCAGTAGGCAGGTGCACTACAGACTGCGCCAACCACGAAATCATTTATAATTTTACTCTGATACTGTTTATTTATTTATCTATCCAAATATCATAAACCCTCCATGATGCGTTCAAAAACCGCACATTATGACCACCATAAAAATAGACTGTTTTGTTAGCACAAATTTCTTATCTGTAAAAATTGTATTATTGCTGAATAATAGCATCGATTTCGATAATATTATTTATTCAAATTTCGAACATCTCTGAAAAACGAAGTTTGATTTGACCTCTATTCTAATATCAGTCGAGATGACGTTTAATTCGAAATGAATTGTCAATTTGCAATCAAATTTGACAATTAATGTCGCACGTAAGTAAGATATCTCAACTGAAAATTCAACTGAAAGAACACTATCTATCCCTTTCATAATTCGTATTTTATTCAAATGGTTCTATTATCTGTTGGCTGAATGTATGTATGTATTTTATGTATTTATTGTCTATTATATTTATGTATTTATTTGTTTTTATGTGTAAGTATATTATCTATATATATAAAACTCAAAGATGACTGACTGACTGACTGACTGACTGACATAGTGATCTATCAACGCACAGCCCAAACCACTGGACGGATCGGGCTGAAATTTGGCATGCAGGTAGATGCTATGCAGTAGGCATCCGTTAAGAAAGGATTTTTGAAAACTCACCCCCTAAAGGGGTGAAATGGGGTTCCAAAGTTTGTATGGGGAAACAAGATTAGTTAGACTATTTTATTCGAAACTTCACAGGAGTATTCCTAACAATAAATAATTAAACACGTGTTTCAGGTTTTTTGAAAATTCAACCCCTAAAAGGGAGAAATGTGGTGAAAAAGTCTGAAAATCAGCATGGGTATTGTTTTTATGGTTTATCGGGTCGCTGATTACGAAAACCGCAACGATTTTAAAATCCAACGTGGCGGACGTGAGTTACCATCTCCCCTGTTGGGGTGAAATGGGGTTGAAATGTTTTAATACTAAACCGCTGGTTCTAGAGAGTTCAAATTTGGCACGTAGGTTCCTTATATGGTGTAGGAGTGCACTAAGAAAGGATTTTTCAAAACTCACCCCCTAAAGGGGTGAAATGGGGTTCCAGAGTTTGTATGGGGAAACAAGATTAGTTAGACTATTTTATTCGAAACTTCACAGGAGTATTTCTAACAATAAATGAGTAAACACGTGTTTCAGGTTTTTTTTAATTCAACCTCTAAAAGGGAGAAATGTGGTGACATAGTCTGAAAATCCATTGGTAATGCTTTTATGGTTTATCGGGTCGCTGATTACGAAAACCGCAACGATTTTAAAATCCAACGTGGCGGACGTGAGTTACCATCTCCCCTGTTGGGGTGAAATGGGGTTGAAATGTTTTAATACTAAACCGCTGGTTCTAGAGAGTTCAAATTCGGCACGTAGGTTCCTTATATGGTGTAGGGGTGCACTAAGAAAGGATTTTTCAAAACTCACCCCCTAAAGGAGTGAAATGGGGTTCCAGAGTTTGTATGGGGAAACAAGATTAGTTAGACTATTTTATTCGAAACTTCACAGGAGTATTTCTAACAATAAATGAGTAAACACGTGTTTCAGGTTTTTTTTAATTCAACCTCTAAAAGGGAGAAATGTGGTGACAAAGTCTGAAAATCCATTAGTAATGCTTTTATGGTTTATCGGGTCGCTGATTACGAAAACCGCAACGATTTTTAAATCCAACGTGGCGGACGTGATTTAACATCTTCCCTGTTGGGGTGAAATGGGGTTGCAATGTCTAAATACTAAACCGCTGGTTCTAGAGAGTCCATATTTGGAACATACGTGTCCTTATAAAGTCTAGGGGTGCAATAAAAGAAGCATTTGTCAAGAGTCACCCCCCCAAAGGGGTGAAATGGGGGTCGTAAGTTTGTATGGGGAAAAGATTAGTTAGACTATTTTATTGAAAACTTCCATGGAGTATTTCTAACGATAAATGAGTAAGCACGTGTTTCATGTTTTTTGAGAATTAAACCCCTAGAGGAGGAGAATATGGTGACAAAGTCTGAAAATCAACAAGGGTTCTATGGTTTATCGGGTCGCTGATTACGAAAACAACAACGATTTAAAAAAAGAAACGTGGTGGACGTGAAATACCGTCTCGCCTGTTAGGGTGCGATGGGGTTGAAATGACTAAATATGAGTAAGTATAGTGTAATTTTTATGGTTTGTTGGGACGGTAATTACGAAAATGCCACCGTTTTTGAAATTTTATTTGTGGTCATGAAAATTCTTGAAAGCATTTGCGCCAAATCAAAATTGCAATTTAATCGGTCCAGTAGTTTTGCAGCAAATCGGTTGTAACAGACGGACTGACAGACAGCTACACGTGATCCTATAAGGGGGTTCTGTTTTTGCTTTTGAGGTATGGATAGAGACCCGCGTTATCATAATAGATTAAAAAAATAGTATTTGGTGGCATCTCGATCGTCGTCAATCGGTACCTATAGGCGGGCGGCGCGTTGGGACGGGAGGAGTAATAATCGGGAAACTTCCTGCATCCGTAATAAATACATTCAAGCTTTTCAATAATTATGTTAAGTCATTTCAGAATCCTGAATAACTTACCTTTATCTGGCTCAGAATAATACATTTTTCATTCATCAACGAAGAGAACCTCAATATCTTACAATAGAACATGACGTAAATTAGAACATGGCTTAGAATCATTAAACCAATCTCGAATATCCCAAGTCGATAAGCGGAGGCTCGGGACGTTATAAAAGCTTTATACAAATAAAATGCACACATATCCCGTTGTCTTAGCTTCACTTCGAGTTATGAATTTTGAAGTGAACTTTATTTGGTACAGTAAAGGCTGAGATCGCTTGATTTGAGTGCTTGAGGTTTCGGTTTGATTTGATAAAGTGGAGTTATGATAAAAAGTATTTCCCAGTAATATTAGAAAAGCGAAAATCTGTGTATGTTTTGTTACTTTTTCACGCTAAAACGGCTGGACGTATATGCATGAGGGAAATGCAGATTGCAGATTATACCCTAACTTTCAAATAGCCTACTTTTAATCCTGATTAAAAGAGCATTGTTCCCGTAGAATGATGTATATTATATAGGCACGCGAGCGAAGCCGCGGGTTAATGCTAGTTATTATTATTTTCCGATTTTTGCACCGCCTAATAACAAAATCCTATTTTTTTTTTTCAAGTTCTCCACTACCCAAAGGTTGTCTGGAAGAGATCGCTCTTTAGCGATAAGACCGCCTGTTGTTTATTGTAATGTCTTGCATTGTATTTCTCCTGTATATTTTATGAGGTGTGCAATAAAGAGTACTTGTATTTGTATTTGTATTTGATATCGAACGATATGATAGTTGGGGCTGACTCTTGTTTGTCTCTGAATTAAAAAAAAACTATGACAGCTGCCAGAAAGCTTCATTACCGCCATTACCGGGTAATATTTGTCGTAATGTGCGACTCCTGAATGCATCATGGAGGCTTATGATATGTGGCTAGATAAAGTAGTGTATGTTATGCTATGCCTGTATTTGTGTCTATTTCGTAAATATTCCATGCTGTCGAATTAGGTTAGGTAAGCCTGTAAGGACAGTTGTGTGTGTAAATAAATAAATAAATGTTAATGTAGCTGTACATAATTAGGCATTAAAACACTCGTGTGATGTTATTATGAAACTTGCCTTCGGCTCGTTTCATAAACCCACACTCGTGTTTAGTACCCTTCATAATGTACAGTCACATAAACTACTATTATTTAATCTTTATTGCAACAAAAGAAAAACTTATTGTGCAAAAGGTGAACTTAATGCCATGATGCATATTATGCGCTGTAGTCTGTAGGTGTAGCCTCGACGTTTCTTTTCAGCTGCAACCTGCGTTTAATAATTAAAATAAATAAATATTAAGATACAATCTTACACAAATCGACCTAGTCTCAAAAATTTGCAAAACTTGTACTATGAATATTAGACGACGATATACATGATGGCTTTTTGTAGAGAACGCTTGAAGTTTTGTGAGGCGATGGATACACCTGAATTGACCATATAATATTAATATAAGCGTAAAATTGTGCAATATTGTTGTATTTTTGGTTGTTCTTCATTTGTAATTTTTGTACGTACATTACGTATGTAGCTGTTTTTCACAGTGTCTTAGTGCATACTGTATGGTTGTTGAAATATGAATAAATAATTAAATAAATAATATATAAAATGTTCAGGCTATAATTAATTAGACTGGTCTTTGAATCTGTCGCCGCAAATAAAAGGGCTTTCCGCAACCGAAAAGTTACTTAGACCGGTCAATGAAGACATTTTTTTTATTTTTTACTATAAAAATAAAATTCCGATTATTATTTGTCTTCAAGGTAATTTTTGACTAAAATACATTAAAATGCAGAATTTTAAATCGCCACAAATGTGGTATATTCTAAGTATAGAAAGAAGTACAGAAGGTAACAGGATAGAAGAAAGAAGTATTCATAGTTGTCAATGTAACTCATAAAAAATGTAATATCAATAACCAGATTACGTTAAGTGTGCACCTCACGTGTAAACTTAACGAACCAATACAGTTGCTAATTTGTTTTCAAAATCTATAAAGTGCCCTTGTGGCCTACTTGCAGAACTAAGTTCATTATTTCATTATTATTGGAGTGCTACGGAACTCTCGCTACGTCAATCTTTTATTGACCGAGCGAGCGAAGTGTCTCCGATTCAGCTTGGCCAAACATTATTCCGTATGTTAAAATATTTGATGGTTTTGCCTAAACGGCGCATTTCTCAATCGATTCTCTTGAAATTTTGTGAATAGATTTATTTGCAAATTGGTCGATTCAGTTATTCGATATTTTTTTTCAAATAACGGAGATACGGGGGTGTTGAAAACATAGGAATCATGCGAAATGGACAACAGCTAGGTCCTCTTTATTTTGGTGTGGGAATAAAGTTTGGAAAGGAAGACAACATTTATTCCCGCACCAAAATTTACTGTTTATTTTGGTGTGGGATTAAAATGTTTTTTTTTTTTTTTGGCGCCAAGGGCTTCGTTGACTGGGCTAGCAGACAAATCCAGGGAGCATTAATTATAGCATTACGGCGGCTATTCTGGTTAATTAATGAAGCAACAGCCAGGATTTACACGATTATTTATATAACTAGGGGTTTTCCGTATTTAAGTAGCTAATATTTTTTTGGGAAAAATGTAATAACTTTTGTTTGTTTTTTTTTGTTCATAATACTTTGTTATAACGGATTAACACCATTATTTATGGAAAAAAAGAGATTTTATATTTAGCTAAACATTTTTATGGGATTAATTCGATATTTTTCTACACTTTTTGAGCAGATTTGAATATAACCTAATATTACGAATTTGAAACACCCCCGATACAACTAGCTGGTCATCATGAGACCCTCATTCAATGAGTGATATAGAAAATGCTACTAAAACTGAACATTTCTACAAAATTTGGAATTCTTTGCATCAATATTGGCCGAGATCTTGTCACTTGTTCCATTAAAAGCTGAATATCTTGGAAACTACTGGTCCTATTTCCACCAAACATAGCTAAGAACCATCTCGACGGACAAGTCTTTCGATTAATAAAACCGCACTCAAATTGGTCTATCCGTTTGGGAGTTACGATGCCACAGACACTGATACACATGTTAAACTTATATAACACCCCTTTTTTCGTCGGGGTTAATCGTCGGTGAATATGAGTGAGTAGAAAAAGGGTAGCGTGGGCGAAGTTGAGGGAATCTTCATCAAAAATCCGTACATAATAAAATGAAATAATAAATAATAAATATTAAGGGACAATCATACACAAATCGACCTAGTCCCAAACTAAGCAAAGCGACGATATACATAATACATACATATATTATACATATATATACAGTGTCAACTGACTTGGCACCGTTGGTTTCTCGTCAGTTGCCATTGCGACTTGGGCTCCCCTTTTTGCTTACCATCAGGCGAAGTGGAGCCACTATGTTGTGCCGTTATAAATATATATATATATATATAGATAACATCCATGCCCCAAGAACAAATATTCGAGTTCATCACACAAATATTTGCCCCGGCCGGGATTCGAACCCGGGACCTCCGACTCAGTATTAGGCAGGTGTCTACAAACTGAGCCAAACGCGCCGTCATAGTTATGATATCAGTAAGATATTAAGTAACGTAGTCGTACTCCAAAAACCTCTTATACCTAACCAGCGCCGAAATACTTTATCGTACAAAAAGACGTTAATGCGTTTCCCGACGATCAATCTGCTGAAGTTTTCAAAAGGAAGCCATCAATATCCTGCCAATCCGACCGAGGATTCCATCTATATTAAAGGTTGTCGCACACCTAACCTTCGACGACGCGGTCGGCTCGGTTTGTAGAGACCTGCCTACTGAGCCGGCGGTCCCGGGTTCGAATCCCGGCCAGGGCAAATATTTGTGTGATGAACTCGAATATTTGTCCTTGGGCCATGGTTGTTCTATGTATTTAGATTTAAGTATATATTTATCTATATAAATATGTATATCGTTGTTTAGTACCCATAACACAAGCTTTCTTGAGCTGAATTTGTGACTAGATCGATTTGTGTGAGGTTGTCTGATATTTATTTATTTATTTATTTACCGCTCGGCGTCGGACCAGCGTAAGCATAAAATAAAATAAATACCCAAGAGATGTACGACGATTATACGACAAAAAGTAAGGAGTTCTGCATGTTTATATTTACCCATATGCGTACTTATTTTCTGTTAGTAAGTATCTAATTATGTGCTCTCTTCGCATTCTGCTGCACCTACTCTGTATTAAGTTAAATTTTTCATCAATTTCACTACCCAAAGGTTGTCTGGAAGAGATAGCTTTTTAGAGATAAAACCGCCTGATGTCTACCGTTATGAATAAATTGTATTTGTTTTGTTTCCTTTTGTAAACTTTTATTGGTGTGCAATAAAGTATTGTTGTATTGTATTGTTTTATGTTTATTACTTTAGAACTCTATCATTGATATAAACCTATTTAGAAAGCTTTCTCTGTACCTAAATAATCTAAGCACAAAGCTTTCTCTGATGAAGTGTTCCATGAGGAATTCCTTTAAGCTGAAACAGTCGATATAGGATAAAACCGGCAGAGTGCGAGTCAGACTCGCGCACCGAGAGTTCCGTACATATATGTATCCCATCTTAACTGGCCGGGTTAAGTTAGGTTTGCACCTGGTGTGTATACTGCCGCATACAAATGAAGAGCAAAGCTTGATGTATAGGAACGCTCATACTATTCTATTCTATTTTTTTTTAAATGGCAACCGGTCACAGTTAAGCGACCATTACTGCCAATGTCTCGTTGCCAATCGCACTAGGCGACTAGATAGAGGATTGATACCACGTTGTACGGTGAGTTGTAAAATCGTGCTTTTTGTAAAGTGATAGCGATTTACAAAAAACCACGCGGACTATCGGGCCTTGACCCAGGAAGGGCTATGAACGCTTCAAGTTGAATTCTTCATTAGCTATTCACTTATACGTTAGATCACTGCACAATACGCTATCAATACTACACATTGAACAACTAAAATGAATAAAATAATGAACGACTAAACCTAAACGCATGCGGCCATCTTGAGACAAGAACCGGAAGTCGGAACGCTCATAATATTATTTCGTCTTTTGACAGCTAAAACTCACTAATTAGTAACAAATACCCACTTAAAACAAAGCTCGTATCTCAGTATCAATCTACAAACTAGATACGAGGTTTTGAAGAGTACCTAGTGACAGAAATTTTAGTGAGTTTTACAATACAATACAATACAATACAAATACTCTTTATTGCACACCTCCAACATCAAGGAATATACAACACAACATGAGATACATTAAAATAACAGGCAGAGGTAAACAACAGGCGGTCTTATTAGTTTTGATTGTCACTAGGCGATTTATGTTATTCTGTTTTTTTGTATTTGTTGTTATTGCAGCAGCAGAAATACATCATCTGTGAAAATTTCAACTGTCTAGCTATCACGGTTCATGAGATACAGCCTGGTGACAGTATCGAGCAAAAAACGGCAAAAAAAATTATTTTTATTATAAAATACATGTATATTTTTTTTGTTCTGTTTTTAGTCATTGTTGTTACAGCAGCAATAAAAATATACATTTCAACTCTCAAGCTATCATGGTTCATGAGATACAGCCTGTTGACAGACAGACGGACGGGCAGTGGAGTCTTAGTAGGGTCCCGATTTTTGTGTACGGAACCCAAAAAATGTACCCATGGGTTGTGAACTTCATGATAAAATGATAATAATTATCTCCTGGTAACGGGATAATCTGACCCGGACGTAATCAGGCCCGTTTTCCGGCTGGCCCGGACTCATTTACCGAGATTACTCATTAATATTAACTAGAGTTCCGGTAGCGGCGCTCACGTGAGAAACTTATTGCTAAATAATCAGTCCACAATGAGTATATTATTAATTGAATATTCTAATCCGTCTTGCCTGCTAACCCACCGCCAAACAGCAATGTTCGCATTGTTGTGTTCCGGTGTGGGGGTAAGATAGCCGGTGAAATTATTAGCATAGAGACATTCTATCTTCGTCCTCCCGGTAGGCAAGCACTTGCGACTCCTCTGGTGTTGCAGGTGTTTATGGGCGACGGTAATCGCTTTCCATCAGGCGATACGTTTGCTCGTTTGCCCCCTATTACATAAAAAAAAAGTAATTATAATTTCAGAAAATGCCACACATAAACCTACAGAAATTAAAATACTTACTATAAACTAAGAACTTGAGAGGCCTTATTACTTTTAAAATTGTTTTTTTTTTCATATTATGGCAAATATATTGATAATTTCAACCATTTTTTGAAGTGAATAATACTTTTCCCCGAGTACTAGGTAGTAACATAGCTATTTCATGCTTTTAGGCGGTAGAGTATAGACTTTTACAGACTTTCATAATTTATGTCTTTATGTTAGAGTTAGTAACTATATAAATGGAAAAAAAAAGTACTGGAGTAGAAAAAACTGTTTTCCACTAGTAAAGTTGAGTAAAATAAAATTCTCGCTCAGTACAGTTTATTTTTTCTTACAGTAAATAATGTAGTACATACTAATTTTATAGTTCGTACGGAACCCTTGGTGCGCGAGTCCGGCTCGCACTTCTCCGGTTTTTTTTCCTTTTGAGGTACGAGACCCTAAAAATGCTAAAATAACTTTATATTTCGGCTATGTATGAATGAAGTGTTTGCTTCATTTTATAACATCTTATTTTAGCACCATTATTTCGCTTTCAAACATTTAATTTTACTCTCAGCTTTTGAAATATCAAAAGTTCAAAGCGGTTCTCGCATTTAATTTTCATTCCGAGCCATCAATATTTTTGAGCTCCCGTTTTAAACCGGTCAAAATACGCAGAAATTCTAGTCGTAAATATATTGAAGCTGGATATACTGCTTCACTCGTTGCCGCTACCCTAGACAAACCGAATAAGCTAATTTATTAAATAGTATTTTATGCAATCGTTGCGCAATGAAGGTTCTTAAAGTCGAGTGCCGCGTTTAGGCCACGAGGCTTGTAGAGTAGCCTAAGTAAAGTAGTACCTAACTATTTCATAAAATACGTTTTATAAATAGCAAAATTCTACGTTTTGCTATTTATAAAAAGTATTTTATGAAAGATTTGTAATTAAATCGTCATTCTCCACTATGGATTTTAATTTTTGATGTAACTTTTTTCGATCAAGTCAAACTCACCTATTAAAAGAAAACATGATCGCTATGGTTATGGCGGGTGCATTGTGGTTGAGAAAAACATTTTCATAATTCTCATTTAGTTTTTAAGCTACAGAAAAATGTGTATTGAAAAATCGAAAAATCTGGTCATGGCGGGTACATCGTGATAGTCGTGATTGAAAAAACTTTTTATCATTTTTATTTACTTTTTAAGCTACAGAAAAATTTGTAACTTTTTTCTACGAATTAGAGGATCGCGATGGTTATGGCGGATGCCTTGTGCTTGAGAAAAACATTTTCATAATTTTATTTAATTTTTAATCTACAGAAAAATGGTATTGAAAAATCGAAAAATCTGGTCATGGTACCCGCCATCGTGATAGTCGTGATTGAAAAAACTTTTTATCATTTTCATTTACTTTTTAAGCTACAGAAAAATCTGTAACTTTTTCTACGAATGAGAGGGGTTATTATTACCTACAAAAAAAACAAGTTTTTTACATTTCATCCATTTCCCATTGTGTGGTAGCCGCTGAAAACTTGTGCGTTTAGCCGAGCAGTAAAATAAGATGGCGTTGTGTTTTTATCGCTTTGCTTTAGGAGTGAATAAGGAGACAGTTTCGAACTCAGTCGCCCTTTCTTATCTTAAAGCATTTCAGTATTTTACTTTATCCAGACTTACAAGATACAAGCGATGCGCCCGGCTTCGCACGGGTGCAATGCTGACCAATTATGCATGTATTATACATACAAAGCTTCGTCTTGAATTCTATCTATAAAAAAAACCCGCATCAAAATCCGTTGCGTTTCAATCAAATTTTTGGCTTTTAATTTTTTTGACTGTTTTACACTATGTAGTGAAGCTCCTTATAAAAACAAAAAAAAAACACCCCTGACACAAGTAGGTGTCATCATAAGACCCTCATTCAATGAGTGATATAGAAAATGCTACTAAAACTGAACATATCCACAAAATTTGAAATTCTTAGCTTCAACTGGTCCTTATTCCACCAAAGGCTAAGAACAATCTCGACGGGATAATCCAGTTAATAAAGGAGTTTTACCTTACAAACGGCTCGGTAGTTTTGAATTTTTGAGTGTGTTTAAAATGCAAAATGTGAAACCTAAAAAATATATACCAGGTGGGTCCTGTAACAGGAGCAATAAATTAAAACATAGATTCTACCCCTCAAACTGAACAAAATTTATTAAACAATTTTTAAAAATAACTCATTTAAAATGTAAACCTGTAAAATAGACTTTATTCAAAGAAGCAATGTATTGCGAAAGATTTGATATTTAGTAAAGTGACAGCTATGTCAATGCTAAGGCTATGTCAATGTTGGTCGGAGTAGGTATATTGAAATAATGAACATATGATAACAGTATTAAAAAAAAAGTTTCTGAACAGATGTTGTTCAGTTTGACGAGTAAAATCTATGTTTTAATTTTTTGAGCTTTTTAAAAAGTCTTCAGCTGACGGAGCCAATTTTTTTAAGAGGATTTTAGGAGTGCTCAAATGAGCGGAGCCACTCACAAAAACTAGTTTTCAATAGGTAAGCAAAAGCCTTCAACTTCAGAAGTAACCACTATGTTAAGCAGCTTAAGCAACAACTTGAAACTGACTTTATAAATCTCTGCGGTTCTGTAGTTTGAACGTAGTTTGTATTTTAGACACATCATTAATGACGGACGGATGGACGGACGGACCCTTTGGATACGGAACCTTAAATGAAAACCGGCCAAGTGCGAGTCGGACTCGCGCACGAAGGGTTCCTTACCAATATTGAACAAAAACACGTTCTTTGTATGGGGTCCTCCTTTAATTTTTACTTATTTTTTATTTATATTATTTGTTGTTATAGCGGTAACAAAAATATACATTCTGTGAAAATTTCAACTGTCTACCTATATTATTGTTTTATCATCAATAGTATTTGTTAAATAAATAAAATAATAAAAAATGATTTATTGCCACCAGAACAACAAAAATACATGACATAATTATAAGTACCACATTGTCGAAGACACTGATAACTGTACCTACATTTGTAAACGAATATAAACCTAATTTCAACGTGGTGATATGAATGGGAGTACAGTTGATTGTCCTCGTTTGTACCATCTCGCTCGGCAAGTGGCAAAAGGCTCAGGCTCAGCGTATGCTGTGAGCTGGGTGGGCTGCACAGCGCTGTTTTTCAGCCTGCACCTTATGCTCGGTTACAGTACCTTAGCTGATCACGGGGGACACATTCACTTTGTTTAATTTTAGCCTAATTACATTGATTTTAAAACAAAAAACCTATTTAGAATATAAACAATAACACAAGGATTTTATCATTCGTTTTGAAATTAAATATTATATATTAGGTAACGCTCTAGTACAATATTTAATACACTTCGGTAACGTTATGAGATGAGTATCCTGTGGGGAAAAAAAAAGGGCAACACTCAGCACTCATTGAGCTGTCTCAAAAGTATAACTTTCCGCACTTTACCTTTGAAGGTTGGCAGTGACATCACGGAAGTCCGGAGAGGCGGTGGTAGATCATTCCATACTTTTGAGGCACGGAAACGGAAGCTGCCCCGGAACCCCATGGAGCTGTGTTTGGGCACGATGAGTTTATTTGCATGCATAGACCTGACGCCTCGGTCTCGCTGCTCAGGCCACTTTAATTTCTCAAATAGGTGTGGTCTCCCTGTTTGTACTGTTTTATAGACTTGCGTCACTAGATGGAGCTCTCTCCGCGCCGCCATCTTTAGCGTTTCTGTTTCGTTGAGAAATGGTGTGATGTGTGCGCGCTTAGGCACATTATAGCAAAATCTAGCACATGCATTTTGGACGCGTTGTATAGCGTTAGCAGTTTTGGCATACAACCGGGGACCGTAAACAGTATCACAGTAGTTAAAATGAGACAATACTAACGCTTCAACAAGCAATTTACGTACTTTGACTGATAAATTTTCTCTTAAAGTATAAAGCGCCTTTAATCTGAAATACGCGTTTCTAATTTTCAACCGAATATGTTCGATAAAACGTAGCTCGCTGTCCATAAGGACACCTAAATTTTTAACTATATCCACTTGTTCGATTATCTGCTGATCCAGCATAATGATTGGATTATTCGACTTGATATCGCGGCACTGTGCGGCAGTGCCTAGTATCATGTACTTAGTCTTTAAAGGATTCAAAGCAAGCGTATTTTCACTGGACCAGTGGGATATTGCCTGCAGATCCTCATTTATTAGATCTTCAGCCACTCTTACGTCAGTGCTTTTGAAGGAATAATAAATCTGGGTATCGTCAGCATATAAATGTATTTTACAATGCTTAACGTTTTCTAGAAGATCGGCTGTAAATAAAATAAACAAGATGGGACTTAGTATTGATCCTTGCGGCGTGCCTCTTTTTATTGTCTTAACCTGTGACGTTTTGCACTCGCCGACTTCATTTTCGGTCTCCACATATTGTGTTCTATTTTTAAGAAATGATCTAAACCATCCTGTTGCTATTGCGGCAACAGAAATACATCATTTGTGAAAATTGCAACACTCTAGCTATCACCGTTCTTGAGATACAGCCTGGTGACAGACGGACGGACGGACGGACAGCGAAGTCTCAGTAATAGGATCCCGTTTTTACCCTTTGGGTACGGAACCCTAAAAATTGGGCAAGTGCGAGTCGGACTCGCGCACCGAGGGTTCCGTACAAACACTTTTCATCCTTAAGTGGTTAAGTTAAGTTTGCACCTGGTATGTATAGCGCCCATACAAATGAGGTGCAAAGTAAACGCAACCAACCCGTTTGTTGTAAGGGAGCCCCCTTAAATATTTATTTTATTTTATTTTTAGTATTTGTTGTTATAGCGGCAATAGAAATACATCATCTGTGAAAATTTCAACTCTCTAGCTATCACCGTTCTTGAGATACAGCCTGGTGACAGACGGACGAAATTTAGAATCACCAAAAAAAATCCAACATAATTACGGAATCTGCTTACAAATTTAACGAGAATCCGTTGGGAAATCCGATCTGTAGGAGAAAACAGCTGGAAAAGTGAATTCAGAAGTGAACTCGCAGGGCGGGCCTGCTTAGCGATAACAGGCGCTTTGTCAGGCGTGTGTCTGGGTATGGGACTGTTTCCCGGGACTGCCTGCATGTACTGGTTTCTGCCCATTGATCGGCGTGTTGTGATCGTGTTCTGTGACGAAGCCATGTACGCAGCTGATTAAACGCCAAGGGGAGCATAGGATCTGGGCCAATTGCCAAGTCATCGGATCCTCTCCTAGCCAGCTGGTCGGCTGCATCGTTACCTAGAGAGCCACTGTGCCTTTTAGTCCATTGCAACGTGATCCGATTATTCATGCCGATCGTTTGCAATGCTGAGTGACACTCTAGTATGAGCCCGGATTTGATTGTTTTATTCTCCAGAGCTCGTAAAACTGCAGCGCTGTCGGAAGCAATACGTATCTTTTGGTCTTTGATACCTCGCGAAGCAACTGCCTTGGCAGCCTGTGTGATGGCAAGACATTTGCTTTGTCACTTATTTATCGCGCGATAAAAGCAACTATCATGGGCTTGCTAGGGAAATTGACTAGAACCGTCAGTTATCCAAGATGTCGGTTACATTAAACTCAAAGCGTTATGCATTCGCTCTGCGTTTCGTTCGGCAACTGAGACCCTGCAGGGTTGATATTAAAATGCTCCACTTGACCCCTGCTTTACGTAGGGATGGGACACGTATTGATACTGTTCCGGCACCGACGACACTTTAATTCTTTATTCATTTGTAAAGTCATGTACATTAAGGTGTTACATACAGTGATTTGCCAGACCATGACGCCCTGTAAGGGCACACAATAACTTAATTAACATTGCTGTTTCAGACTGCACTACACGACGAAAGCTGCTAATATCGTCGAGTATTTGCGAGTAAACACCAACTTCACCCTGAGGATCGAACAGTTGGAGTCTCGTCACAGTATGGACTTCGCTTCATTTGTGGTGAGGGTGCCTACTATCAAGTAGTCGACCTTCCTGCAGGAGGAATGCTGGCCGAAAGCTCGTGGATTCCGCGGACGGTTACCCGACACCCAGAAGTTACGTCGCACGTCTCCGAACTGAAACTTGGCACGTGTATGTAGTTCACGTGACAGTACAATAATTTGATATTTTGGATCTGATCTGATGATGAGGACGGTGGCAATAGGGACTCCTTTAAGCAGCACAACATATTTGTTATTTGGGCTACATGGGATTTGGGATACAGCAAGTAGCAAAAGCCTGTATCTATATATATATATATTTTTTATTACATTATTAATAACCTAAATTAAAATTTTAAAACGTCTCCGATACAAGTAGCTGATCATCATGAGTCATATATAAAATGCTACTAAAACTGAACATAACTAAGTACAAAATTAAGAATATTAGCATTATTAGCTGAAATCATGTCACTTGTTCCTATTAAAGCTAAATATCCTGGAAACGACTGGTCCTATTTCCACCAATAATTTCAACTGACAAATCTAAAACGATAAAAACCTCACTCAAATTGGTCCACCCGTTTGGGAACTTACGATGCCACTGACAAACACACAGATACACGAATACTCAGATACACATGTTAAACTAATAACACCCTTTTGTCGTTGAAGATTAAAATTTTGTCGATAAAACAAAGCGTAACCATTTTCCCCGCACTATCGAGCTCGAGCCTCAATAGGCAGGTCTATTTTGCTCCGAATAACGCTGTTGCATAAAAACTGCCTCCATTAAAACTGTACCTTTGAGCCAGACTTAGCCCCGTACCGCTATTTAACCCTAAGAGTGGTTTCGCACTACGTCCGATCCGAATCCGATCCGAATCCGATCCGAAGCCGAGAAAATTGATGAGGGTGGATTAGCTTTGGAAAGAATTAAAACGTAGAAATACAAAACATTGTTTATATTTGAATATGAGAAAGAATAGACAACTTCACATGACACTGTACATCAATCAGTTTTTAAATATAATTCCTAAAACAAATTCAAAATATAACATAGACAAACATGGACAGCATCACGACCTTCCAACACCTTCTCCTGATGTTCGTTCATGTTGCTGAGACACGTTTCTATACGTGCATTAATCTTGCACAGTGTCTTTCAAACTTTACTTTTGACAGCGGTTTTGTCATTACGTCAGCTAACTGAATCTCAGTTGGACAGTAGCTGATATTGATCAGTCCGTTCACAAAGTGTTCGTGTATAAAATGGTATCGCACATCTATGTGCTTCGACCTTTTGTTGAAGGATCCAGATTTCACAAGTTGAATCGAACTTTGGTTATCAACGTGTAAATTTATTTTTATATCCATATTGGTTATTTCCTTCAATAAAGATTTCAGATGCAATGCCTCTTTGCAACAGTCTGCTGCGGCTATGTACTCGGCTTCGGTCGACGATAACGCTACTATAGGCTGTCTCTTGGATGCCCATACGATTGGTCCATTTGCTATCATGAGCACGGAGCCAGAAGTGCTTCTTCGCGTCAATGGATCTCCAGCATAGTCCGAGTCGCTGTATGCATCGATATTCTCTATTGGCGTGTTTCTTTTGTACAAAATGCCTTTGTCTTTGGTTCCAACCAAATATTTAAATATTTTCTTCAGTTTTGTGACATCTTCTCTAGTGGGATTTTCGACCTTCCTGCTAACTTCATTGACCGCTTGTGCGATGTCTGGTCTAGTTCTGGTAGACAGGTACAGTAAACTTCCCACTGCCTCCCTGTAGGGATATTCCTTCTCCTGGGCAGTTTCCTGTATCGACTTCGAATCGCTACTTGTACTTGCGGGCGTGTCACAAGGTTTGGCATTTTTCATATTATATTTTTCCAGTACATAATTTATATAAGATCTCTGAGTAAGAATGATTCCTTCTTTTGAATTTCTTATTTCCATACCCAGATAAGTACTTGGATTTTGATTCTTTTTCATTTCAAATTTGGTTTCAAGCTTCTTCAAAATAACTTCGATCTTTTTCATGTCTTTACCTATGACAAGTCCGTCATCGACAAATAATCCGATTATTATTGACTTATCTTCGTTTATGAAAACGCATCGATCGGTTTTTATCGTCTTGAAACCCAACTCAAACATCGCTTGGGTAAAAGTTTTGTTCCAAGTGAATGGTGCTTGTTTTAGTCCATATAACGACTTTTTCAGCCGGCAAACTACTTCAATAGTGTTGCAGTCAGTTTTATAGCCAACAGGTAATTTCATATAAACTTCATCTGTCAACTCTCCGTACAAGAATGCTGTCTTTACGTCAAATGTCATGAAGTGGTAAGATTTGGATGCGGCAACGGCTAGTAAAGTTTTCAATGCAGATTGAGCCACGACTGGACTATATACGTCTTCAAAATCCAGGTTTCCCTTCTGTTCGCAGCCACGTACGACTAATCTGGCTTTGTACGTACCGTCATCTTTAATCCGAAATACCCATTTGTTCGACAAAATTTTGTGTCCTTTGGCTTCTGACCTGTCAACTAGTACCCAGGTGTTATTTTTCTGTAATGAATCCATTTCAGACTGTATTGCCTTCTCCCAATTTTGTCTGTCGGTGCCCGTCACTGCATCTTGATATGTAAGAAATGAACAATCATAATCATCATTACTATCTGAAGTAAACATAGTCACGCAACGACTTAACTCATAGTCTTTGGTCCATATTGGTGGTCTCACTTCTCTTTGTGGTCTTCCACTTGAGGGAGGTGGGTCAATTGGATCTTGACTGGAGCTGGAAGAAGGAAAATTTGTAGGTTCCTGAAAAGGTAAGTTATTATTAATTTTGTTTTTAATTTCAGGTTCTTCAATCTCAATTAATTCGTCCGATTTTGGTCCTAGAGTAGAGTCTTCGTTTTTCTCAGCAGAAGTATTGCCATAATGCATCTTTTCGACTACTTTTACGTCTCTGCTGATAACAACGTCATTCTTTTCCGGTATGTAGATTCTAAAGCCTTTGGTATTATTCGCATATCCCAAAAATACTCCTTCTGTCGCTTTGGCTGTGAATTTTCCTCTTCGGTTCTTGTTCATCACAAATGCTCTATTTCCAAACACGTGTAAATGATTTCCCGATGGTGTTCTTCCTACCCACTTCTCATATGGGGAGTTTCCTTTGAGAGCTTTTGCAGGGCTTCTATTTATCAAATAGTTTGCAGTATTCACTGCTTCTGCCCATAGATTTGCAGGAATATTGGAATCCAGCATCAGACATCTTGCTTTATCCATCAGCGACCGATTTTTCCTTTCACTCATGCTATTTTGCTACGGTGTATAGGGTGCAGATAGTCTTCGGCTTATACCGTTATCTTTGAGGAATTTGTCAAACGCCTTCGACCTATATTCGCCTCCATTGTCAGACTGAAGGTTTTGAATTTTCTTCTTATGAAACAGTTCAACATAGTTTTTATACTCTTTGAATTTTTCGATTACTTCGCTCTTTTCTTTTAAGAAGTAAACACAGCAGTATCTTGTATAGTCGTCAATAAATGTAACGAAATACTTTGATCCGGCCATTGATTTATGCTCAAAAGGGCCACATACATCGCTGTGAATTATCTGGAGCACTTCGGTAGAGATTATTTGTTCATGGCTTTGGAATGGTAGAGTGGTAAATTTACTCTTGATACAAGTCTCGCAGGTACCCAAAGTTTTTTCTTTAAAGTCAAGTCCTCGCATCATTTTATTTTTAACCATTTCCTTTAGGTCTCTTTCATTCACATGACCTAATTTCTTGTGCCATTTCATAATTTCGCTTTCAGCACTGGGCGTGAAATTTGCTGTCTCTACCGGCTTATCGAATTCAATAAAATATAATCCATTTCTTCGTTTAGCTTTTAAGCTAACACTTCCGTCTTTTATGACGCTGGCTTGTTCCTTTTCAAATAAAGCTTTATAGCCATGATCTGTAATTTTGCTTACTGACATCAAGTTGTTTGACAAATCTGGTACATATAATGTGTCAGTTATATTATGCTTGCAATCTTCTGTATAGAGTTCAGCTTTTCCTTTCCCTTTAACTTGGGTCGTATGCTTTTCTGAAGCTAGTCTTAGAGTGTCAGACGCAGGGATCAAATTACAGAGTATACTTTTGTCACCCGTCATATGTGACGTACAGCCACTATCCAGACACCATAAATTGCTTATACATTTCGACGTTTCTGTTGTTAAACAGATGTTGTAGGTCTTTTCTGGACCTTTAGTTTTATTAGGGTTATCAGGTCTCTTCTTTGACCAACAATTTTCTGTGGAATGCCCTTTCTTCTTACATTGAAAATGAAAATGAAAATGAAAATGAAAATGAAAATATTTTATTTGGTTACAAATATATGTTATACATAGAATCATGGTTGGAATCTCCTAGTAAGTATTACATATATACTTGTGGCAGGAGATCCCGCTCTTCCAGCTATAGCTTAAGACGTAACCGAAAACAATAAGTAAGTAAATAATTACTTGTTTAAAGAAAACAAACTAAGATTTTTTTTTTTTTTTTTTTTCTTAAAATCTAAAACATTTGCCAGGGTTTCTAAACTCGCTAAAAAAGTGTGTGTGTGTGTGTGTGTGTGTGTGTGTGTGTGTGTGTGTGTGTGTGTGTGTCTTTATTGCCATGGTTAAGTTGTGTGGTACAGATGTGATTCAGTTTGTTCGTAATTTAATGTCTTAATCCATTCTAAGATTACTTTTTTACAGCTGTACAACTGTAACGGGTATATGGACAATGTTTTGTTTAACTTGTTGTATAAGTGCGCGGATTGATTGACAAATTGCCTTTTTGCAAAAACTGATTTAGAAGGGGGTACTACTACAACTTTGTCTTTTCTTCTTTGTGTTGAAGTTTGAGGTTTGTAAGTTAGAGTTTTATGTAATTTCAGTAGTGCGTTAAGAATATATAGTTTTCTCATAGTAAGTAATTCACAGTCTTTGTATAATTCATTCGTAGGGTATCGGTATGGTTTTGAATACATGACTTTGAGTAAACACCTTTGACCTCTTTCTACATCAATAAATTTGGACTTGTTGGCCCCGCCCCATATTGTTATACAGTATGTCATAACAGACTGAGCTAGCGTGATGTACAATTGTTTAAGAAGAACTTCAGATGTAACATGTTTTAAGATCTTAAATATCCAAATCAGTTTTCTTATTCTATTATTTATATGTTCTATGTGAGCATGCCAGGAGAGCCGTTCGTCGAGAACTATCCCAAGGTATTTTGTGGTGGCGACCTTCTCAATTTGTTTACAATTGCAGTTCTGTGAGTTCCGTAGATTACAGTTATGGATTTTCAGCTTAAGTGTATCAGGTGGTTGGGTACTTTTATTTTTTGTAAAACAAATGTAATTGGTCTTTTCCAGATTCAGTGTGAGGAGATTTCCTTTTAACCATGAGGATATTATTTGAAGGCCATGCATAGCCTTCCCAAACACGGATTCCCAAGTAATATCATTAAAAACTACAACGGTATCATCCGCATAAGAGAAAATGGTACCGTCATCAATGGCAAGATCGGTCAAATCGTTAATATATGCTAGAAACAGGCTAGGTCCGAGAACGCTTCCTTGGGGGACGCCGAATGTAATTTCTTTTTCCTCACTGACATAATTTCCAATTTTAACAATTTGACAACGACCGTTAAGGTAGTCTTTAAAGAGTTGTAGGGGCTTCCCTCTAATACCCATGGTCTCAAGCTTGTTCACAAGAATGGGAAGAGACACGGTATCAAAGGCCTTTTTTAAATCCAGAAATATAGCCAAACATTTTTGTCCATTGTCTACTTGTCGGGTAATTAAAGTAGTAAGAGCTAGAATAGCATCCTCTGTACTTTTCCCTTGTCTGAAACCATATTGTGAGTCGGACAGAATTTTGAATTTGTTTAGATAATTTATAAGCCGAACATTAATGAGTTTTTCTAATATTTTGGAAATAGATGTTAACACTGAAATTGGTCTGTAATTATTAACCTCATTTCTTTTTCCACTCTTGTGAACCGGAGTGACCAGAGCACGTTTTAGTGCTGCGGGGAAAACGCCATGCATAAAACATAAGTTTGCAAGTCTACATATTATAGGGACAATAATATGTCTCACCAGTTTTAAAAACCTGGTAGGTATGCCATCACTACCTGTTGCACTTTCACTCTTTAAGCTCATAAGGACTTTGTCGACTTCATCACAGTCAGTGTCAAATAGAACAAAAGATGATTGATTAGACCTATTTGTATGAATCGTGTTACGATCGGGTACACTAATATTGCATTGTATAATATTATTAGCCAGATTTTTTCCAGTATCAGCAAAGAACTCATTAACCTGGTTAACTGCATCAACAGGGGTTTTTTCCGATTGAAGTAATTCAATAGCCGGGTTGCTTTTAATTTTATAATTTGTTATATTTTTAATTGTGTTCCACATGGTCTTTGGATTTTTTCTTGCTTTGGCCAGCTGATCTCTATCATATTTTCTCTTAAGATTTTTGAGCAAGTTGTTGCAAAAATTACGATATCTCCTGAAAGTGATTTTCAGGTTCTCATTTTCAGGTTCAGTACGTAGTTTTAGTTGCATTTTGTTTCTATTTCTGATGCATCTCAGAATACCAGGTGTTATCCAAGGTTTGATAATACGTTGTTTTTTGGGAAGGCATTTAATAGATTTACTTTTATCTAGTGAATCTTTTAGTGTTTTTATGAGACTTTCTACAATGATTTCAGGGTTATTGTTATTTAAGAGATGTTCAAGGTTTTGTTCAAGTAAATTATTAACAGCTATATTAAAGTCAAATCTCTCAACGGTATTTTGATAAGTGTCTTTTTTTGCATTGAATAAGGCTAACAATATTGTAAGGTGATCAGTTACTGATGTATTAAGTACTGCAGTATAGGCTGATATTTTACTAGCGTCAAATTTTAATACGAAGTGATCCAAACAGTTCTTACCTCTGGTCGGCAGTGTATGACCTGGGAGTATACCGAAAGTGGATAGCATATTAAGATAATTAGTTCTATTTGACTTTTCGTACGTTGGTTCGTCATTACGTGGAATTAAGTTAATATTTATGTCGCCAGTAATTATTATATTATTATATGTTTTTATATTCTCTAAATAATTGCAGAGGGAGTCTATAAAAGTGGAAGCGTTTGTATAAGATGGCGATCTATAGATACCGAGAATTATCATGTCATTTAATGTTATTTGTAGACAAGTACCTTCTTGAAGTATAATTTCCTTGTTGTTTGCATTTAAATAGCTCCCAGTATAACAGACCACCCCGCCGTTTTGGTTAATATTGTTAGTGGTCGCTAGAGATGTGTAATTTGTTATGTAAGGAATCGGTTTCAAAGCATCCAGTCTGCATTCCGTCAAAATCAAAATATCCATGTTTAAGGTTATCTGTGATAAAGTTACTTGGAAGTCAGAGAAATTACTATAAATGCTCCTAATATTCTGTGAAATCAGTGTTAAGTTGGTATTTACGTCAGGTATGTGTTTATTAAGGTCCTGGATGTCACACCCAACAGAAAACGCAATTTCCGTATTGTCGATTTCATTTATCACTGATAACTGACTATCCATTTTAGTTTAAAGTTTACTTGAATGGGTAAGTTGCGCAGGACAAATATACAAGTTAAGTAAATTACGATTTTTATGTAAAACTCATATTTATAGTATTTGTGTGAATGGATAAGTGATATGGTGTAATGTATTGAATCTGTCTTAGTGTTAATGTGTGTATGAGAGATATTTTTTAATACTATAATTATAATAATGTGTGTGTGTTTGTGTAAATGGGCGTGAGTAGTAGGTATACTAAAGTAAGTAATTCTAAATATATATACATTTCGGGTTGACTTACAATTTTGTTTTAAATTGGCACGAACACATACAGAACAGTTAATTAATATTAATACGAAATCTAGTCATTGGGCCGTGGTCTGCACTGGGGAGCCGGGGTCAGGTACGGAGGCATCACTTGAGTCCACTTCTCGACGCACTGCAGGTGTCTCACTATATGTGTACTCTGCCATGTCCGCGGCAGAACGGTGCCCACACAAAGCCTCCTTTTTGTTGCAATATAGTACCTTTTTCTTTGTTTTAACATAGAATGCTTCTGAAGTTTGAGGTTCGCTTGCTTCGCTTTGCCTTCTTGCTTCGTATTCCTCTATGATTTTTACTTTTAACATGTCAGGACTTGGTAAAATATCTCTCGACTCAATTGCCGTTCTGAAGCCATCGAAATTTGCAGGTAAACTGTATAGCATCATAATGCTTAATAATTCTGGATGAATTTTGACATCCATGTCTTCTAATTTACCCACTACGTCCATAAAGTTACTGAGATGGTCTCTCACATCTTCTTGTGAAGTCATTTTCTTTAATACTAGCTGCTTTAATAGCGTAGCCTTTCTCGCAGGTCCTGAACTTTGGTGTACAGATTTTAGTTTATCCCACACCTCCTTGGATGTGTTACATCCCTTTATTTGCTTAAGTTCTGGTGGAGATAAAAGTAAAAGTAGCTCCGACCTTGCCTTTAAGTCTTCCTTTAGGAACGCACTCTTTTGTTCGGCAGTCGCAGTTGCCGCTGACGTTTTTTCACCACTAGCGTAATCCCACAGATCGTATCTTATGAGAATCGCCTGTGCTTGTATCGTAATTTGATTTTGTCAGCGGTTCTATGCTTCTTAGACTTGAGCTCATTTTTGAAAATTTTATTATCTCATTTACTCACGGTTTTAATTATTTTTCTTCCATTTGCCACTAATTATTCAACGCTCTGCTACCACTGATGAGGGTGGATTAGCTTTGGAAAGAATTAAAACGTAGAAGTACAAAACATTGTTTATATTTGAATATGAGAAAGAATAGACAACTTCACATGACACTGTACATCAATCAGTTTTTAAATATAATTCCTAAAACAAATTCAAAATATAACATAGACAAACATGGACAGCATCACGACCTTCCAACAAAAATATGGTCCACCGTAGCCGTAGAACTATTTCTATGGTAAGTTACGCACTAGATCCGATCTCCGTCATCCGGTTTTCACGGGTTTCACGAGTTCGGATCGGATTCGGATCGGACGTAGTGCGAAACCGCTCTAACGTTGAATTCAGCTCTCTATACTTTCCATCCTCATCATTACCTATATCAGAAGCATGGTATGAGAAAACTAGGTATGCTTCTCCGGAATGACAGGTGGACTTTCGACGTCATCACGCTATGATTGGTTGGTTGGTTCTGTCAATCCGATTCTGTGTTGCCAGCGGTGTATCACATTAATCCCCGATGCCCTTGTTACCTGTATAAGGTATTTTACCAAATTACCAAAACACAATTACAAGACACGACATCGTGAGATTGTAAAATGAATTTTAATTTTACATCTTGTCACATGAAGATAAAGTTCATTTTGGAGTTATGCATTTCCACGACACGGCGTCGCATCGTGGCACGATATCGCGTCGTACGACGATGCGATGTCGTGTCTTGTCATAAATACGTGAGTGTTTTAAATCAAATATTACAACAAAATAAATTTTGTCAAAGAACATGACCACTGTAATGCATTTTATTTATTTTGGTACAACTGGCAGCAAAGAAACTCTTTATAATTATTTTTTTACTATAAAGCGGCAACTAATAAGTGACGTATACTTTTTTTCTTATACTATGATCAGTAGTGTTATATGTATCTATAAATTTCTTATGATATATTAAAATGTGATTTGGGTAAAGTAATTGATAGATCGAAGCAGTGTTATAATATATTATCTAAAGCATTGCCAAGGAAATCGTATGCTGGTTTCTGTAAATAGTTGATGCATCAGTGTGCTGTGTTCCATTATCGGTTGCAATACAAGTGGTCATCACAGTAGGCGTAGCTGGCCAGTCCAGCATTTTTGCAGCACTGGTCTTTCTCATAGCGGCTAAGGCCGCAGATTTCGTCGCACGCCTTCACGCCGACGTACCCCGCTTCGGTGTTGACGATCAGTGCGCAGGCGACGACGAGGAGGATCAGGCTGGTCTTAATTACGGCCATCTTGGATTCTGGAAGTATGTCACATTTAGAACCATTAGCGGGACCAAGTGTTCTAAACACTGTATGTATAGGTGAGGTTGTAACCTTGCGGGTTTTTTTCAAAATGGCTATTTTATAACTATTTCTACGTTTTCAACCCACTTCGCTGTTTTGAAAGAATTTGATAAAGTGAATCGACGAAAAAACTATGTGCCAAACCTACAAAAAAAAACCACTAATATATGTATTTTTTAAAAGAAATGTGGGGAGTTATTCCTACCTATATGTCATAGTAAAAAAAAAGTGCCAAATCCACAAAAAAAAAACACATTGCGCGTGGTGAGTTATTTTTTATATTCTCGCAGTCGAAGTGAAAAGCAGTGTTTAACACGTGGCCAAAAGCCATTATGACACACAAGTTATAGAGGAATACAGTTAAGTAAAAAAAAATGGGCAAGTGCGAGTCCGACTCGCGCATGAAGGGTTCCGTACCATAATCTATAACTAATTTGTTGTATGGGAGCCCACCTTAAATATTTATTTTGTTTTATCTTTAGTATTTGTTGTTATAGCGGCAATAGAAATACATCATCTGTGAAAATTTCAACTGTCTGGCTATCACCGTTCTTGAGATACAGCCTGGTGACAGACGGACGGACGGACAGCGGTCTCAGTAATAGGGTCCCGTTTTTACCCTTTGGGTACGGAACCCTAAAAAATGGATTCTAAAAAAACTTGTCAATTATAGGCAAAAAAAATGCTAATATAGATTTGACAATAATTACCTATATTCTCTCTGTTCGGTGACTGGTAGCTTTGTGAGGAGAGACGATTTCTCGTCTTATATATATTGCAGTTTCTGGGGGAAAATGTTCTGGTGTTTTGTTCTCTGTTATCCGAGACACAGGTGTTCACTATTCATTCCTTTCCGCGCAGCGTACACAGGTGCAAAGTTTCAAGGTTTCCGCGACCGTCACACATTTAAATAAAACAATTTAAACGAATTATGTCGCGTATATTAATTACTAGCGACCCACCCCGGCTTCGCACGGAACCTCTAAAATTATCAGTGTTTCTCTGCTAGATTATGCACGTATTATATATATAAACCTTCCTCTTGAATCAAAATCCGTTGCGTAGTTTGAAAGATCTAAGCATACATAGGGAGAGGCAGACAGTCAGACAGAAAGGAAGCGACTTTGTTTTATACTATATAGTGATTTGAGCCTATGAAATGTGCCTTTACAATGAACAGTAGAAAAAATATCCAAGCTTCATTGCGTCGGGGGACCGCTAAGTACCTGCAAGATATGAAATGTATTTTTCGACGACAACAACGTATATGATTCTTATTGAAAAATTACAATTTTACAGGAGAGCCAAAAAAACCGAATCGTAGAAGTAGAATCGTTATAATTTTTTTCTTATTAAAGATAATGAACTAAAATTTGGAACACATGATTATAATTATATTTTATTGCTTATTTTATTTTCATATAATTCAATTTAATGGTAGTTTTCGAGAAAATGCAGATAGACCACTAGATTAAGTCATAAATATTTGCCAACCGTTGTGTATAAAGTTCTATCTACCACTTAGAACATTATACTAGGTTAAAATTTTGTCCAACAACTGCGTAAGCAGGTCTATGTGGGACTTAGAATTTTATACTTGGTTATAGTTTTCTATAAAAACAACGTATGCAGGTCTATCAGGTACTTAGAATATTATACTTGGTAATAAAAGTGTCCGACTCACTGTAAAACGTTCTATGTGTGAATGAAGTCATCAAATTTAAATCACGTATTTTGATTATTTTTTTAAAATATATTACATAGCTCTAATGCACTATTTTTTATTTTATTTTTGGTTGTATGAACATTGTGTAAAAATGTGCTGAATTATAATTTTGACACATTTTGCAGATAGAATCATATTCGACATTTGATATAGCTTAATAATCATTATGTAGAAAGTTCTATATCAAATTAAAAGAATATTAGGTGTAATATTTATTCAATATAAAATGTAAACATATTGTACATAATTATACATTTTACAAAGGGTTACTAGAACCTTACATCTCAGTCCTAATTACGGAATGGATTGGAAAAAAGGAGCAACGTATATAACATTGTTCTTAATTACTTACTTGTTTAGTCATAGTCTTGTTTATATAATCGACAATGGAAAATGAATATGATTTTCGTATTCAGTGTTCATTTTAAGATACACTTGTTGGAAGACTGTACTTGAAGTCTTTGACTATTTTGTCGAGATATTCTAGGTCTTCCGCCGTGACTAGTATTATATATCAACGATACCATCAGATGAGAGGAGGTTGGTCAGGTTTTCGCCATTGATGGTAATTATTTATGTCCGTACTTAAACTAAATGCTTGGATATATTTATAATAAGATTAATAAGCAGCTGTGAACACTTTAGGTATATATTGCGTCTCCGTGTCTCAGGCTACGCTGTAATTGGATAGGTTTCGATTGCTGGTCTTAGAAACGAACCTATGTCGTCGCGCTTTAGTATAAACATTAAAGACCTCAGCACCTCAATATACTGATTGATAGACGTTTGCACACCAATGGAGAGGCTACAGCACCGTCCATGTTGTACTTGAATCGAGAGCCTTCTTATAATACTGTGGGTACGATAAAGAAAACACAGTTTATCGTTACACAATAATTATAATGTCTTAAATAACAAACATGAAATCGTCGCGAGCGCAATAGGTACGGGAGCGTAGTCAAACGAACGGCCTCTCGGCGTCGCGGGCTGATCGGTACTCATGGCATCCCGCTCTCGCTCGGAGCTAGCGCGTATTGCGCTGTTAGATGTGTGTGTGGAGGTGCTTCTGTGCGCCGCCACAATACAAAGATGCTAAGTATAACGGCTGCTAGCTGATATACTGCCCAGTCGTCTGTATTATAAACTGTAGCATATGGACGTTGTCTACGGTACTGAAGTTTTGCGGTAACGTAACCGGCTTGTTCAGGAGGCTGAAAGTCGTGTGCGACACGGTCCATGATGAGAGTCTCGACAGCATGTTATACACATGACTCACAAATGAAATGGGGATGTTATTTCTAAGAAGGGTCTTTTAAACTTCGTTAAAGAAGAGCAGTACCACACTTCTGGGACATGTTTGAGTTTTGCCTCGAGTAAGTTGATTAAATTGCTTCGGAAGGGGTTTTCATTGCCAGTTTATCACCTGATTTCAGAATCTCAGATGTAGCTCCATCATTATCCACTGCTCGGCTATTTGATAGCAATACTAATTTCGTATAGGCTACCAATCCGTGATTTATTCAGAGTATTGTGGGGTTAACCTGGTGCATGGAACTGTATGAAGAACATCTCAACCTCACCAAAAAACAAATACTATTGGATTAAGGAATAAAATCTGTTACATGAGCCTTTGATAGTAAATAACATCATCAGGGGAATGCACAATATATCGCGTCTTTCTTTCGGTGTTCTGCCTTTTCGCAGAACTATTTTTGGCCGAATTTCATTTGCCAACCAACGTTTCGCCGAACTTTCACTTTGACAACTAACGATTACCAAATTTTTGTATGACAACTTTTCACTTGGCAGAATTATTTTAAAGCAGATTATTATTATGCCTCTAAACTTTTAGCAGACTAATCATTAGTCAAATCTTTCACTTGGTCGAACAACTTTTGGACGATTAACGTTTCGTTGATGCGACAGTTCCCTTTTCATACATTAGGCAAGTTACAAATAAGAAAAAGATACATACCAATACTTACATATTTTTTGGCTGGCCGAAACTCTGGCAAGTAAGAGTAACTGCGACAAAATGGAACATGGGTCAAAAACCAAAAACTGTGGGTTAGGTTAGGTTTGTTTTATGACCATGGATAGCGGAGCAAGCGAAGCGAGCGGAGCGTCAGATTGCTTGCTTGCATGAAGGTAATATTAAAATGCTTGCAAGTATTACAAAAAAAAAACAAGGCAATTGGCAAGTATAAACACTTATCGCTAATGAGTCAATTATTGTCACAAAAATAAGTGATCGGTAGCGCTTACCCACGATGTATTAATAAAACGGAGTTGCTAAACGAAACGCTACTAAATAAAACATTTGGTAAACAATAAACAACTAAATGTATATTATGCCAACTAAAACATTCTGCTACATGAAAGTAGGCATTTTAAAAATTTACGTAATAAAACACAGACCAAAAGTTAAGTTGGTAACGGTGAGGTTGGCAAATAATAAGTTGGCAATTGATAAGTTGGGAAATGAAAGGTCGGCGAAATAAAATTCCGCGAAACGGGAGTTGGGAAGTGATAATCGGCGTAACAATTTTCTGCGAAAAATAAGAGAACCAGTTCGAACCTTTTAGCACTTAGCACCTTGTACGTTGTTGCCGTCGTTTTGTTGAAATTTCGAAAGATTTTTCAAATTAGCTACTAGCATTTGGGCTTCCCACTTAACGATTTTCAGTACATTTCATTTAATTTATTTAGCAATGTCGGGGGATTTATAAATTATAAATTTTATTTTTAATTTCATATTTTTTAAACAAATCAATTCCGGGGAGAAACAGAAGTTTCCAACACAGACGAAAATATAAGTGCAATGTTAGTGGTAAATTGGCTCATGCTCAAAAAAAAACACCAAACATAAATTTCTTTAAAAACACAATTTGCGACAATAGGAACTAATGTTCTTTTATTGAATATGCAATTATATTCTTCTGTAGTTTGTAAATTGACCATAAAAAAACCCGGAGACGCAATAAAAAATGTTAATGAATAAAACTGTTTTTATTGCTATTTTATCGAGTGTAATTGAAATAAAAGTATTTAGAATCAATTTAAGTAAATTAAATACATTTTTAAATATGTTTTACCAACCAACATTTAAAACATTAGGTGCAACAAAATAAGATAGCCTAAAATTACAATGCTTCTATCTATTTTAGTCATGACTGCACGTCTAATTGTATTCGAGCACCAAGTTTAGTGAATGTGCACCAAACTTTGACGACCAAATTATTGCGATATTAGCACCTGATTTATACGCCTATGATTGTTTTCAAATGTACAGGCACACTACCAAATATAGTATATTAACGCCAAATTAAGTAAGTCTTGGGTTCTCTCCGCTTCCCCGGACTACGAGTACACACCGCGCGTTTCGGGCGCATCCGACGTGATTCCTAAATAAACTTAGCGATGCGTCAGAACTGAACTGCTAACTACCAGTAAAGTAGATTAATGGGTTAGGTTATACGTAATATAACTGTGACCAGATCAGCGCGGGAGCCGAGCGTACCGCGGCAGCGGTCGGCGAAGCGCCATGAGAACCGAACAGCCGAATTGAGGATCGGGTCGAGCGAGTGCGGCGCCTGCGGTGCGGGGCCCGGGGGGTTGGTTGAGCGCACGGTGAGCGGGAGGGCCCACTTAGTTTGGCATCATTATACTTTATTTGGTAATATGCATACATTTTATGGCAATCATAGTGGTTTATTATGTAAAAATGGCGCATTAATTTGCTCGGTAAGATTTGGTGATCATTTCATAAATATTTTAGGTTTTTACATTATTGGAGCGGAGCGAGCGAAGCGAGCGAAGCTCCCATGGACCGACTCGAATGGACTTTGTAACAATGCGCAGATCAGCGAGTTCTCAACCGATTTTAGAAATTTTTGTTTTAAAATGCACAAATTAAATTTGGCTAGGTCGTGACGAAGAGAAAATTTCGAAAAAAAAAAAAAAAATAACTCCGCTCCAATCTATGGTGCAAGCTTAGCCGGTGGCTGACTCTGCATCGACCTAGTTGGAGCGGAGCGAGCGAAGCGAGCGAAGCTCCCATGGATCGACTCGAATGGACTTTGTAACAATGCGCAGTTCTCAGCGAGTTCTCAACCGATTTTAGAAATTTTTGTTTTAAAATGGACAAATTAAATTTCGCTAGGTCGTGACGAAGAGAAAATTTCGAAAAAAAAAAAAAACCGCTCCAATCTATGGTGCCAAGCTTAGCCGGTGGCTGACTCTGCATCGACCTAGTAAACATAGTAATGTAAATTTCTGTTGAGACTTTTGCTGTGTTTGACCAAGGCTACATAAGTTGTTAAATGCTGCCAAGCATGTGTGTTTGTAGACTGTGGGTTTTAGTTGTGTGTGTGAGGTATACGCATATGTGGAACGTATGTGTTTGGAGTGTGTGTGAGGGAAAGGTAAGTTGTGTTTGTGTAGTTATAATCCCACCAAAAACATTCTGTAAAAAACTAGCCAAGTCTCGATGGAGCTGCTTGTTTATCTCTAAAAAGTAATGAAATCTAGACAAAGTCGTACCAAGTCGAAGGTTCCTTACTGCGATTTCTTTATTATTATAGTTAATGTTGTGTGACTTGGCCGTTGAAGGGTACACCAGTATGGGCTATTATCTCGCTTAACAAACATAGGTAGTTACAACAGATATAACATTACGTGTAAACAAAATTGACTTATAGCAGTTCTGGCGACAGATTGGTGCAATGGTGTCATGGAGCACCTGGTTTTGTACCCTTGTGTACCCTTCAACGGCCAAGTCACACAACATTAACTATAATAATAAAGAAATCGCAGTAAGGAACCTTCGACTTGGTACGACTTTGTCTAGATTTCATTACTTTTTAGAGATAAACAAGCAGCTCCATCGAGACTTGGCTAGTTTTTTACAGAATGTTTTTGGTGGGATTTCACTTCTTTTTGTAGAAACGTGGGCATATTGTTTTATAACAACCTGCTAATTCACTTTAGCAAACCTCACGAAATAATAAGCGAAATCAACGAAATGCAAATAATTCCTCCTAATCCCTAGCAAACGTTTCCAAGTGCAGTAGAAGAATGTCGTAAACGACTGTAACGCGGCCGGTTGCCACTTCGCCATATAAATATTATCGGAAAAACAAACCACGGCGCGTTTTAAAATATAGTCAGCGCCATCTAGCGACGTGTGCGGGTATCACCGCCACTCTTAGTCCAATGCATTATATTTTGACCAAATTTTGAGCGAAATTAATATTTTGGTGTAATTTGTTTATTTAATTTGTGTAATGTTCGAATAGAATAAAGTTTATCGTTCGACTATTTCTTCTTGTAAACTTATATAAGTATAAAAGCTAGTCTAGTCTTGTCCAGAGTTTTCCTTTAATTTTATTTATATGCGTATTAAAAGCAGAAGGGGAGGCATTCGCCCAGCGGGTACGTATTACAATGCCGAAGTTCAAAATACCGAATATCATAAGACCGATGGACGGAAGGCCGAAAATTAAAATGTCGAATGTTTATTTGACCGAAAGTTTAAAATCCCGAAAGAACGTTTGATCGAAAGCATGAAATACCGAATATTATAATCCCGAAGACTGTAATCCCGAAGAATGTAATCCCGAAGACTGTAATCCCGAAGATTATAATCCCGAAGACTATGATCCTGCCTGAAGGTTGTAATCCGGAATATTATTTAAACTCTCGAGAATTATCTCGTATTTCTGTAGTCTTACAGATTCTAATGTTTATTTTATACAAAGAATATTAACCTAAATTACGTAACCTACTTGCCTACTACTATACTTACTATTTATAAGTGAACTCTTCTGTGGAACCGAACTGCTCCGGCGCTGCGGCATGTGCAGCCCCTCCGCCCTAGTACGTTAGTACTCTTTATTATACTGTGGCCCTAGCGTAAGAAAGTGCGGGCATCAAGCTAGTCGCAGCGGCTGAGGCTGGTCGCCGAAGGTGACTAAAAAGCCGAAGCTGCGGAGGCGAGCGTTGACAGCTTCGGTTCCAGACAAGTTCGGTTCGGTTGGCAGTCCATGACAGAATATTTTATCATAATATCGAATATTTATAGTGCCATACTTAATTTCCCACTTTCCCGGACTCTTTCCTTTTCTTAATCGACTTGCCACAGAATCGAAGCTGTCAACCCCGATTCCACGTGGTCTTGTCTGCCGTAACCCTAGAGTGTATATAAAAGCCCGGAGGCGCAGAGGGAGGGCAGCCCCCGGCCGCCGCAGCGAATCCGCGAAGGTGGCCAAAAAGCCGAAGCTGCGGAGGCGAGCGTAGGTGCCGCACTTTCTTACGCTAGGGCGGAGGGGCTGAACATCCCGCAGCACCGGAGCAGATCGGTTCCACGGAAAAGTCAGATTAGTTTAGTGTCCTGACACTTTTAAAGTGCTCATTGACTTTCGGGATTATAAAATTTCGAGATTTTAAAAATTTCGGGATTATGAAATTTCGAGATTTTGAACTTTCGATTTTCTGAAAATAGGTAATTTGAGCTTCGGTTTATCGAATATCGACTTTTTGAACTTTCGGTATTTTGAGCATCGGTATTTCAACTGTAGGTATTATGAACTTTCGGGATTGTAATACGTAACCCGCCCAGCTGTGGGACGCTATAGGCCAGATTAAATTAGAAGATGTGTCCCACTACGCTGGATTTTTGCAATGACAGTCGATTTTTTTATGTACCAATAGTAGAAGGGGGCATTACCATATCTCTAATACAGCTGAGACCAGCTGAGGGTTCTTCATCAAATAAATAATAAATAAATAAATATCGGACAACCTGACACAAATCGATCTAGTCCCAAATTAAGCTCTAGAAGGCTTGTGCTATGGGTACTAGACGACGATATACATACTTATATAGATAAATATATATTTAAATACATAGAACAACCATGACCCAAGCACAAATATTCGAGTTCATCACACAAATATTTGCCCTGGCCGGGACTCGAACCCGGGACCGCCGGCTCAGTAGGCAGGTGTTTACAAACCGAGCCAAGCGCGTCGTGAAAATACTTCAGACCTTGGATTTTTGACATCAAATGGAGCGGCCCACCAAGTTGAATATTAAAATACTTAAACGGGTTTACTCACACGTCGTAGAAATCGAATAACACTCGACATGTTTCGAATCGGTACGCGATCCATCATCAGGAGAGACGATCAGTCGCGACGGCGGCCAACCGAACACAACTAGTTGAATATGTTTTGTAAAGGCGGTATGTCGATCTCTAATAGTTTGGTTGGGCTCTTGTGTTTTCTAATCAGAGTACTCCAGATCTTCGATTATCCTAGTTTTTAGGGTTCCGTACCCAAAGGGTAAAAACCGGCCAAGTGCGAGTCGGGCTCACGCACCGAGGGTTCCGTACAAACACTTTCCATCTCTTAGTGGTTAAGTTAAGTTTGCACCTGGTATGTATAGCGCCCCATATAAATTAGGTGCAAAGTTAGGTATTCAAATATAAAAAAAAAACTACTTACTAGATCTCGTTCAAAACAATTTTCGTTGGTAGTTTTTATAGTAATGTACATCGTATATTTTATTTAGATTTTTCATTTTCTTATTTTAGAAGTTAGAGGGGGGGGGACCAACTTTTTTCCACTTTGGAAGCGTCTGTCACGCAAACTATTCGGTTTAGAAAAAAAATATGTTAAAAACCTCGATATCATTTTTGAAGACCTATCCATAGATACCCCACACGTATGTGTTTGATGAAAAAAAAATTTTTGAGTTTCAGTTCTAAGTATGGGGAGCCCCCAATATTTATTATTATTTTTTTATTTTTGCATCAAAATCTTAATGCGGTTCACAAAATACATCTACTTACCAAGTTTCAACAGTATAGCTCTTATAGTTTCGGAAAAAAATGGCTGTGACATACGGACGGACAGACAGACAGACAGACATGACGAATCTATAAGGGTTCCGTTTTTTGCCATTTGGCTACGGAACCCTAAAAACGAGACCCTATTACTGAGACTTCGCTGTCCGTCCGTCCGTCCGTCCGTCCGTCCGTCCGTCCGTCCGTCCGTCTGTCACCAGAGCGTATATCAAGAACGGTGATAGCTAGACAGTTGAAATTTTCACAGATGATCTATTTCTATTGCCGCTATAACAACAAATACTAATAATAAAATAAAATAAATATTTAAGGGGTCCCATACAACAAACTTGTTTTATGGTACGGAACCCTTCATGCGCGAGTCGGACTCGCAGTTGGCCAATGTTTATAGTTTTCGCTTTATGTGGCCATTAAACCTAAACTCTGTACCAAATTTCAGCTCTCTAAATTTATGGGAAGTACTATTTCTTTACTGATGATCATGAGTGAGTGAGTGAGTGAGTGAGTGAGTATCGTAAATGCGAAACTTTGATTTCGCTTAACTTCGGAACTAAATGACCTACAGACTTGAAATTTTGGATTTTAAGTATGTGATTATAGCTTACTGGATGACGAAAATTTCTGCGTCCTGGTCTTATCCAGAGGTGCTCAAATAGGGGCCTGAAAATGCGGCGAAATGGTTCCAGTAAAGGATGGTACGGCAGTGTTTGCTTCGCGCTCGACTTGGCGGGGGCACTGAATGAATGAATGAAACATCAATCGGGGGGCACTGCCGTGCCTATATGCTACACTTATGGAATTATAAGGCAGGTTGAGTTGGAGGTTGAGGAAGACGAATTTTTAAAGAATATTGAAGGGTCTGAAGACATTTTGTCAATATGTAGACTGAACCGTTTGGATCATGATGGGCGTTGGGTTAAGGCTGAAGCTATTCGTCTGTGTTTTAAGGGAACTTCTTTACCGCCATATGTTTATGCCTACGGTTGCCGATTTAAGGTAAATCAGTACACTTTCCCGGTTACCCAATGTTCAATATGTTGGAAGTTCGGTCATCTGAGCAGGTTTTGTCCTACTACTAAAGTTACTTGTCCGAAATGCAGCAAATATATATAAACGGGCTTTTTGGTTGTATATGCAAAATAAGGAAAAAAAGGATACGGATGTTTGTAGTCAGGATGCGCCATCTGTTTTTGAGAATGACAAGTTTTGGAAAGTCATATAGAGATGCTGTTTTGTCGAAGCCGTTACAATCTAAAGAGTCTGAAGATTCTGTCTGTCAGGCTGAGGGCCAGCGATCAGTAAGTCAGTACAGATTAGAGAGCGAGCCACAACAAGAGGTTCGTAAGCCGCGGAAGTCAAAAAGAGTAACAGATGTGAAGAGGTCCGAGTGTCTATTGGTCAATCAGCCTACTTGAGCGGGCTGATATGGAAGATCAAAGACAAATTAAGGACAAGAAGAAGAGACGTATTACTTTTGAAAGGCTGGTTGAGAAGACGAAGGATATTTTGTTTTCTACCGAAAGTTGGGAGGAGAAGTTCAAAACGCTGTTTGGAGTTGTTGTTAAGGAGATTTTGGATTTATTTAAGGATTTTTTTAAGGAAGGTGATTTTGTACGTTTGTTTTTGTCTAATTTAAATGGCTAGGTCTAATACCAGATCTTTCTTGAATGTAATGTTCAATTCAATAGTGTCGGAACCCTTATCGGAATCGGCTAAATTTGTATACAGTTTTTTTTTATGTAAATAGTGTATACAAATTTAGTTGTTTTCGTGTACATGTTATTTTTAAGTTTATACGGTTTATGTTTTTATTTATCTATGTCTTTTAGATGAATGATGTTGTGTATTAGGCCTGCTGGAGCTGGCATGTTCATAAAAATGATCAAAGCTCCTTAACTAATAGATTAAAAAAAAAAAAAAGTATTGCGATACTACGGTAGAAAGGTCGTATCTTTGTATGGATTTCATAGTAAGATACGCTTTTTTTTCCGTAGCACTGCAGACTGTAGTAACTAAACTGGCCGCTCGAGGGCGCTTTACATCACGCTTCCTTATTTAGTTACTACTCATAATCTCTCCAATTTGTTAAAAATGAATCGGAAGTAAATTTTCCTTGTAAAATATTGTAATTTTGCTGTATATTATACTCGTATATTAATATTATGTAAGTGCCTACCTTCTCGTTCTTGTTTGCAGCACCCAACAGGGTACATAATGTGATACTTAAACTATTTACTAATCATTATGTGCAATAAACGTATTGAGTATTGAGTATATATTTTATAATCGTTCTTAAGGCCAGGCGCGCACCACGATTTTAGTCGCGCGATATTTTTGTCGCATAAATGCAAGATATGGGTTTATATGAGAGTGCGCGCACCACGATTTTAATAAACCCAGAAGTACGCTTATTTCTGCGACAAAATTATCGCGCGACTAAAAAAAAATCGTGGTGCGCGCCTGGCCTGAAGAGTAAACTCCAGTCGTGCGTCGGAGCTGACACACACACTTTTTTTTTAAATACATGTACTGTATTAGGTAGTTAGCTATATAGTAGTTGTTTCTTACATAATTTGAGAATTTACCTTTGTAGGGATCACATGATATAAATTGCAGCAGTAGTCACTTATTTATTTCAGTATGGGCACTAACTGATTCGCGGTGTATTTCGGTGGATGGCGGGCTGTCATCTTTTCTGCGTGGCGGCTCCTTACTTAAGCGGGTTATTTGGGTTTCAGTGTTCACTGGTATTATCGTCGATTGATCTTCCTTTCTGAGGTAAACTTGTCCGTAACTTGTTCAACAGTGTTTAAAGATATTCCTTCTTTTGAGATCTCTGCCCAGAAAATAAAGCCTAGAGGCCAGTGGTGTCAGTTGTTCAGAGATGTAGATAGGTGTATCTGGACTGTCTGTCAGTCCGAGGTGTTTGGCGCATAGATTTTCTCGTTTTGAGAATGACACATGTGATGGGTGCGTTCAGAAAGTAACACTTAAAATGTTGTTAGGGAAATTGTGAATGGATATGATACAAATAAATATTCTACCGAGAAAAAGACGTTGTCACGTAAAATCTTCCTTCGCCCGTAAAACCGACTTTACAGGCAACCATTTTTTTTTTTAGGTTACTAGATGATACCTTTCCTTTGGGTATAATATAATTTGGTGCTCATTCACTATTTTTGGTCGCAAAGAGTGATTTTTGCCAATAAATTTAACATTATCTGGTGATCAGTAATACAACTTTTGGTTATCATTTTAAATTAATTTGGGGATCAATTTTGGTGCTCATTTACTATTTTTGATAGTAAAAAATGTTTTTTTTTTTGCCGTTATATTTTACTACGTCATCTGGTGCTTCATTAAACATAAGCTTAAAACAAATGCAATAAATTCTATAAGTCAATTAAATTTCGATTATTAAACGTTCAAAACGATAAATTTATAAAAACAATGAGAGGCCATCTGTTCAAACCAGTACTACGTGGTCTACCTTGAAGCGCCTTTCAGTTATCTTATTAGGCAACTTATTGTAGATTTTCATGCTCATCTTGTTAGCGTTTATTTTATAGATATTATTTTACAGGCTTCGAAATATCACGTTTCGGACGGAACAACTTGATAATTTTAAAGGTTTTCCATACTAAATTGAAGGCCTAGGCCGGGAAGTATTTTTTTTTTAAACAGCGTCTGTGTTCACGAACAGGCTAAACGGCTGAATTATAATCCCGATGATGTGGGTTGTGCTGTCCGTACGACCCAGAACTGGAAAAGGCCTGGGCCAGACGGATTTCACAACTTTTGGATCAAGTGGTTTCGATCCTCACATGAACGCCTGGCAACACAATTTCAAGACGCCCTCGAGCTTGGTTCCCTGCCATATTTCATGACTACTGGTGCTACCTTCCTGCTCTATAAGTCCGGTAGTACCACGGAAGCGAAAAACTATAGACCCATCACGTGCTTGCCTACTTTATACAAGCTCCTTACGTCCATTCTGAGAACAAAAATTAACACGCACATTGTTGCAAACAACGTTTTGGCCTTTTCTCAGAATGGATGTAGGGTTGGGTCCCGTGGTACTAAGGAGCTCCTCCTCATTGACACGACCATTTGCCAACAAGTCCGGCGGAACAGGGGGTCCCTCTCAACCGCTTGGATTGACTATAAGAAAGCCTATGATTCGGTGCCTCATTCATGGCTGGAGAGGATCTTAGAGCTGTATAAAATCGATACGGCTCTAAGATCCCTCTTAGGCGCGTGTATGAGGCAGTGGACCACAGTCCTTCGTCAACCAGGTGGCGGGGATGGCCCCCCTGGCCCGTGGGACTTGATAAGGATTGAGAGAGGTATTTTCCAGGGTGACAGTTTGAGTCCTCTGTGGTTCTGCCTAGCCCTGAATCCGCTCAGCACTCTGCTGAAGGATTCAGGACTAGGTTGCCGGCTTCGAAGAGGAGGTGAGGTCATTTCTCATCTGCTGTACATGGATGATCTTAAGCTGTATGCACCAAAACACCAGGATTTGGTGGAATTACTGGAAGTAACTGAAACCTTCAGTAGAGCCATCAAAATGGAGTTTGGTGTAGACAAGTGTGCGGTCATGCATGTACAGCGGGGGAAAGTCGTAAATTCCGCGAACTTACAACTTTCTGAGACAATGTCCCTCAGGTCTATCTCCGAAGTTGAAACTTACAAGTACCTTGGTATGTCACAGTCATTGGGTATTGCGGACGGAGACATTAGACAGGCGTTGAAGGAGCGTTTCTTTTGTCGTTTGACAAAAGTACTTAACAGTCTTTTGTCCGGTGGCAATAAGGCGCGCGCCTTCAACGCTTGGGTGATGCCTCTGCTTACTTACTCCTTTGGCATACTAAGGTGGACTCAGACTGAGCTGGACGCCCTGGATACGAGGGTCCGTCAGCTGCTCACTACACATCGCATGAGGCACCCACGCTCGTCAGTTATGAGAATGTACATCCCGCGTAAGTGTGGGGGCCGTGGCTTTTTAAACGCCAAGGACCTCCATAACCGCGAGGTGTGCAGTCTTAGGGAGTATTTCCTAAACAACGAGTGTGGGATTCATCGCGATGTAGTAGCAGTTGACAAAGGCCTCACCTCTCTCTCCTTAGCAAACGAGAACTGGCGCAGACCAAAGGTGCTTAGCACCGATGACCGCAGGGCTGTATGGAAGAGCAAGGAGCTACACGGACGGTTCTGCAAGGCCCTTACGGGGCCCGATGTAGATCTGCTCGCGTCGGTGAACTGGCTACGCTTCGGGGATCTCTTCGGGGAAACCGAAGGTTTTGTCTGTGCAATTGCGGACGAAGTAATGATGACGAACAATTACCGGAGATATATCCTGAAGGACGGTACGGTCGACATTTGTCGGGCATGCCGCCGTCCCGGTGAGTCACTCAGGTATATAATCTCCGGTTGTTCTCATCTTGCTAACGGTGAGTACTTGCACAGACATAACCAAGTAGCCAGGATTATTCACCAGGAACTTGCTCTTCGATACGGTCTTGTGGGGTCTGAGGTGCCGTACTATAAGTACGCACCGTTGCCAGTTCTTGAGAATGGTCGTGCCACGCTCTATTGGGATCGATTTATCATCACGGACAGGACTATTGTAGCCAATAAGATATCGTGTTGGTAGATCGATCCAAGCGCCAGGCAGTGCTCATCGACATCACCATCCCACATGACGAGAACCTCGTGAAGGCCGAGAAGGACAAACTCAGCAAGTACCTTGACTTGGCTCACGAGGTAACCGCCATGTGGGATGTTGACTCGACGATCATTGTCCCGATAGTCGTTTCGGCGAACGGTCTTATAGCGAAGAGTCTCGACAAACATCTTAAGAGACTCTCGCTAGATGGCTGGATCAAGGGTCAAATACAGAAGGCGGTACTCCTGGACACGGCGCGCATTGTCAGGAGGTTCCTCTCTCTGCAGCCCTAACCACCGGTAGCCTGGGCCCTGCCCCGCTGCCGGCGGCACCCTAGGTTAGGTTTTTTATAATGCATTTATATTTTGTAATTACTTTATTGTATTTTACTTTTTATATAAATTTATTGTTAAAAACCTAGCCTAAGAAAAAAGATGAATAAAGGAGATAATAATAATAATAATACTCTTTATTGTGCACCACAAGATAACAGACAGAAAACAAAAGAAATAAAAATACATTACAGTTGGTAACAACAGGCGGTCTTATCGCTAAAAAGCGAAATATATATTTTTTGAGTTGTGTATTTTTTATTTTATTGCATATGTTTGAGAAAAGCACTCACATTCAAATTCAATTTTTATTGCATATCACATTACAGACAATAGATGGATTATATACTAGGTATACATGTGACGCCCTGCCAGGGCACAGCAATTTGGGAGGGCTTACTAGCCCTTAATACTTAAAGACTAAACTACACAAGGAACAATTTATATATTATACACTAGTATTACACTTATAGGAATGTTCTCTATTGCATACTTACACTTAGAGTACTTAATATTACTTAATTATGTATCTATTTAGGGTCAACAATGTATTTATTTTTTTATTTAGTACCAAAGAACTCGTTTAAACTATAATAACATTTACTAATAAGATATTTTTTTAATTATTTTGTAAACAACTTAGGTCTATCTATGTCTTTTATTGTATTTGGTAAATGGTTATTTATATTTTTATCAGCGATGAGGGCTAGAAGTTACTAATTTCAGTTTTGAGAATGGTACTTTAAGTTTATGTAAGTTTCGGTCATTACGTTTAATTTCTGTTCGGGGCGAGTAGAGGTTCATATGTTTCCTGACAAACTTACATGCTTCAAGAATATATATGGAAGGAAGGGTGAGCATTTCTAGTTTTATAAAATGTGGGCGACAGGATTCCATTTGGTCAATATTTTCAAAAATTCTAACACACTTCTTTTGGAGGATGAAAATTTAATCTATATCTGTGCAGTTTCCCCATAGTACTATACCATATGCCATTCTAGAGTATGCATATGCGTAATACGCAACGAGTGCGGTCTGTAGGTCTGTCACTCGTTTAAGATGATGTAGGGCGTAAAAAAATGAAGACAGTTTCTTGGACACTTTTTGGACATGCGATTTCCAATTTATATTAGTGTCCAAGTCAATATACATGCCACTATACATGCCTTAGCCGTGAAAAGGGCTTGCTGGCTTCGTATCCGGCCTCCCCGTACCGTCTCCAGTAATGTAATATTATGATATTATGATGTCTGATATAGAAAGTATCCCCCCCCCCCCACATACATCATGCTACCTTATTGCGTATATTTGTAACACTTATAAAGCTTTTCTTAAAGTTAACTTTTCCTAATAAGTTTAATGTATTTCACGTTTTTTTCTTATTTCCATTTATATCTTATAGGATTTGTGCGCAAGCCCTATCTAACGCTTATGTTTTGAATCAGCTTTGGCTGGATTTAACCAATCTTTTATTCCGAGAGTAACGCTTTCTCTCGGAAAGTAATAACAAATAAATAATAAATAGTAAGGGACAATCTTACACAAATCGACCTAGTCCCAAACTAAGCAAATCTTGTACTATGGGTACTAGACGACGATATACATAATATATAAATACATAGGTACATAAATAACATCCATGACCCAGGAAAAAATATTCGAGTTCATCACACAAATATTTGCCCTTGCCGGGATTCGAACCCAGGACCGCCGGCTCAGTAGGCAGCTGCACTACAAACCGAGCCAACCGCGTCGTTAAAAGCTAGAGCGTTATTCTTGGAATAAATGTTTGGTCGAATTCAAATGCAGCCTTATTGGGAACAAAAAACCGGCCAGGTGCGATTCGAACTTGCGCACCGAGGGTTCCGTACACTTCCCATCTTGACTGGCCGGGTTAAGTTAAGTGAGCATTTCTCAAAAAAATTGCCTACGATTAAGACAGAAATTAAGGTCCAATATAATTTTCCTATTTTGCTACCAATTATTTTAGTAATTTTATATTAATTTTATGGCTATGTTCGATAATTAAGGTTCTGTTATGCTTAGGTATACTTTTTTAATTATACATTAATCTGATATCAATGTAATGTTATTAAAACTATCGTGAGACATCTTTACTAATTATAAAAACGGTATAAACTCACGTAACCGGGCCGTTCCTGACAATTTTTACGTGAGTTTATACCGTTTTTATAATTGATATCAATGTATTGGAAATCACAAAGAAAATTGGAAACAAAATAGGAAAATTATATTAATTTCTGTCTTAATTGTGGGCAAATTTTTTGAGAAATGCTCAAGTATGGCGCCGGATACAAATGAGATGCAAAGTAACGTAAAGTGCGGTAACGCAGCCGATCACTTTTATTGTTTGGGAGCCCCCGTAAATATTTGTTTTATTCTGGTTTTTAGTATTTGTTGCTATAGCGGCAACAAAAGTACATCATCTGTGAAAATCTACATTGTCTAGCAATCCATGGTTCATGAGATACAGCCTGGTGACAGACGGACGGACGGCGAAGTCTTAGTAATAGGGTCCCGTTTTTTACCCTTTGGGTAAGAAACCCTAAAAGCGATGTCGTTTTGAACAAAGAAGGGAGGTTGCTATTCCAGAACAGCGGCACATATTAATAGTATTTTATGCGACCGTTGCACAATTAAGGTTCTTAAATTCGAATACCTCCACGTTTAGGCCTAAGTAAGGTACGAGAGTTTATGACCTAATCGTGTAGCTATTGCAATTACAATATTTAAAAAAAAATCATACTTGCTAATTCTATATATAGAATATAGAATTATATTATAAAATCCTAAATTTGTATTGAAAATAAATTTTCTATGGAGGGAGGTCATGATTTCAGGAAAAATCTCGATAGCGTGATGCAGCCGGATAGTTGTTTTGTATGGACACGCTTCGCCGTGCCAACCTGGCGCCATCTGTTTTCAAAAAAACCTTTGTCCTCTAATGTAGCCGAAACGGCTGGATAAAAAGTTACCAATTTTGGTACAGGAATAGCTGAACATCCAAAGATGGTTATAGGATACTTTTTATTATGATTAATATTAATATCTGAAAACATAAATTCTATGAAATATTTTCCTTACAATGTGTAACCTTATAATGACAGCGTTTGTGATTTTGAATTTAGAACGACGCGACCCCCGCGTGGCTCTTACGTGTACAAAAACTAAAAAGTATAAATTCGACATAATACCTCCGCGCGGCTCACCGGTATTAACAATAAGGTTAAGGTTGTATGAGGCGTTGAGTTACGGAAACCGTGTTAGTTAGATAGAAAAGATGGCGCCAATTATCGACCAACACAGACGAAAATATGAGTGCAATGTTCGTTGTAAATTGTCTCATGTTCAAAAAAAAACATACATTTCTTTAAAAACACAATTTGCGACAATAGGAACTAATGCTCTTTTATTGAATATGAAATTATATTCTTCTGTAGTTTGTAAGTATTGACCATAAAAAAGCCCGGAGACGCAATAAAGAATGTTAATGAATAAAACAGATTTTTTTATGCTATTTTATCGAGTGTGATTGAAATAAAAGAATTTCGAATCAATTTAAGTAAATTAAATACATTTCTAAATATATTTTACCAACCGACATTTAGAACATTAGGCGCAAATTTTGGTATTGTTTGTGTTTGGCCTAACTTACTAATAAGGTAGCGAAATGTATAATATACGATATATTTAGCCACAATTCTGATTCTATGTAGTTTTTTTATATAGAAAATCTATTCAAAATAATAAATATAAGTCATTCTTTATTTTTAACGGTGTGTTGAGATTTTATTCTCAACGACCCAATTTTCCGCTAGATGGCGTTGTTACTTTGTCAAAACCTCCATAGTATCAGCTGCATCGCGCTGTTAAGATTTTTCCTGAGTTAATAACACCAACTCCATACAATGATGTGCCCCTCGTCACGGTACCCGAGAGTCGATGCACGTCGTTGCGTGCCTGTGACCACGATTCGGCACAAGCTAGGGTGTAGCTGTGATGGTTAACCTGGACTTCGAGAATTACTACCGAAGTTGTTGAATATTGATCGCATACAAATGTAAGCAGCAGTGTATCAGTTATTGAGAGTTGCTGCTCGACAATGTATGCATTTTGTATTAAAAACAACCATGATTCGAGACAAGACAAAATCATTAAATTTACAATGTAGAAAGGATTTCACCTAGCCGGGATTTGAACCCAGAACCACTAAGAAACTACTGTAATAATAACCGTGTCATCTCATGCGTTTTCCTTTGCTTCCTTATTCATAATACCACGGATAACAAAACAGTGAGGCCATCACGTATCCGTTCAGTGGTGCTGTCGCCATTATTGACGTACGCGATTGAGTTAAGTTGGCACTTAGGAAATTATTATGACAGGTCATATTATTAGTAACATTGTAGATGAAAATAATTTATTGTCATCTTAATAGATGTCGTTAATATATGTTCAGGTAGTACTATGAGCAAATTATTTTTCAAGGTGCTTTGAATAGTTTAAATGGCCATATTTTTGTATAGACACGCGTCGCCGTGCCAACCTGGCGCCATCTGTTTTCATAAAATCCTTTGTCCTCTAATCACGCCGAAATGGCTGGACGGATTTTAACCATTTTTGGTACATGGATAGCTGGACATCCGAAGATGGTTATAGGATAGTTTTTTTCCGTCTACGGTAAAGAAAAAATACGCGAATGAAGTCGTGTGCATCTCATAGCGTCATCCATCAGCGTCGTGAATTTGAATTTAGAAACACGCGTACCCCGCGGGTGGCGGCCTGCGCTACCCACCGGGGGACAATAGCTCTGAGGTTGGACGAGTCGCCGAGTTACGGACACCGGGGCAGTAGATGGCGTTAGTGGTACACGAAATGATCATTTTATTAAACAAAACTGAACACAATTTTGTAATTATTAATTTCGCGATGCAACAATGGGAACTACCACTCTATTATTGCATTTAAATTCATGTATTTACTCAGTACTTTATAAATATTGACCCTCTTTTCATAAACGTACTGAGACGCGGAGAAAATTTGAAATGAATAAATAAGTTGTTTTTTACTTTCTTGAGAAAATAATCAAAATAAAATTATTTAAAATCAATTTTATCCTTTGACGTATAAATATTTACGGAAAGTTAATGAAATATGATACGCACATAAGTGCTACCGGTAGCGCCATCTGTGAGCTTTAAACAGTAGTTTTCCCCGAGGTGCCGTCCGCAGCAGAGTTTTCGCAATGGCGAAGTGAGTGGATTGGTCTGTAATTTGTGTATTGTTTTACTAGCTTTTACCCGCTGCGCTCGCGTTATAACATACGTTCACTATATTACTACGTCTACTACGACCTCTTACACAAATTTGAAGTTAATGAGTGATACATTTAAATGTTATTTCTATGTACAATTAATTTCTTTAATTTTAATACAGCTGATGCAAAGTTTAAGTTGACAGCTCGAGGGCCGTTCAGCGTCAGTATGTGTTTAGACAAAATATAAACTATCTCAAACAACGTTTGATTAAACTTTTAAGTATTTCTAAAGAGATGGTGACTAACAGCGACGGGAGGCAATAAGAAAAAACATTATCGTACAACGGAAAAAAGAAAGCAAAGCTGATGAAACTTAAGCAATACGAAGAGATGGTATCGAAAAAAAACGGGGGGCTCGGGGGGCGGAGCCCCCCGCTCTAACAAAATACTACATGCTAAAACTGAAAAATTCAAGTAGCTTTGATGAAAGGCTAAGTTACCTGTAGATATATGGTGATCAAGAAAAAACGAAACCCTAAAAGGCTAACAAGAAAGCAAGTCTCATCAAACTTTTAAGTAACCTGAAAAGATAGTGAACTAAAACGGCTTAGTGCTCGCATTAAGAAAACACAAAATCTTAAAACGGAATCGAGAACGCAAGTCTGATCAAACTTTAAAGGATTCTAAAGAGATGGCGACCCAACCAGACGGGAAGCACGAAGAAAAAACAATATCGCACAACGGAAAGAAGAAAGCACGTCTGATGAAACTTTTAAATAACACGAAAAGATGTTATTGAAAAAAAATGTATAACATGCTAAAACAGAAAAATAAAGTAAATCTGATGATAGGCTAAGTTACGTGTAGATATGGTGATCAAGAAAACATAAAACCTTCGCTAACGAGAAAGCAAGTCCGCACAACTTTTTGAGTAACCCGAGTAAAGATAGTGAACGATAATGGCACAGTACTCGCATTAATGAAACGGAAACAAGAAAGCAGGTTTGACCAATCGTTTAGGTATTCTAAAGAGATGGTGACTAACAGAGACGGAAGGCACTAAGTTAATTATATCGCAATACGGAAAGAAAAAAGCAAGACTGATAAAACTTTTAAGCAGCACGAAGAGATGGTATTTAAAAATACGGGGGGCTCGGGGCGCAGAGCACTCAGAAAATGTCATTTGCTAAAACTGAAAAATTCAATTAAATCTGATAAAAGGCTAAGTGACCTGTAGATATGGTGATGAAGAAAACGTAAAACCTTAAAACGCTAACAAGAAAACAAGTCTGATCAAACATAAAAGCAACCTGAAAATATATTGAATTAAAATGGCTTAGTACTCGCATTATAATACATAAATCCATAAAACGGAATTAACAAAGCAAGTCTGATCAAACTTTAAAGAATTCGAAGAAGAAGAAGATGTGGTGACCAAACCAGACGGGAGGCACGAAGAAAAAACAATATTGCACAACGAAAATAAGTAAGCACGACTGATGAAACTTTTAAGTAACACGAAGAGATGGTATTGAGAAAGACGGGGGGCTCAGGGGGCGGAGCCCCCCGCACTTAGAAAATGCAATATGCTAAAACTGAAAATTAAAAGTAAATCTGATGAAAGGCTAAATGACCTGTAGATATAGTGATCAAGAAAGAAAAGAAAGAAAAGACAAAACCTTAAAATGCAAACTAGAAAACAAGTCTGATCAAACTGTTAAGTAACCTGAAAAGAAAGTGAACTAAAATTGCATAGTGCTCGCATTAAGAAAACACAAATCCTTAAAACGGAATCAAGAAAGCATGTCTGATCAAACTTTAAAGGATTCTAAACAGATGGTGACCAAACCAGACGGGAAGCACAAAGAAAAAACCTCGCCCAACGGAAAGAAGAAAGGAAGATTGATAAAACTTTTAAGTAACACGAAGAGATGGCATTGAAAAAGACGGGGGGTTCGGGGGGGCAGAGCCGCCCGCTATTAAAAAACATTACATGCTAAAATTGAAAAATTAAAGTAAATCGGTTGAAACGCCTAAGTTACCTGTAGATATGTTGATCAAGAAGACACAAAACTTAAAAACGCTAACAAGAAAGCAATTCTGCTCAACCTTTAAAGTAACGATAGTGAAAAAAAATGGCATAGTGCTCGCATCAAATAGAAACAAAACCCTAAAACGGAATCAAGAAAGCAAGTCTGATCAAACTTTAAAGGGTTCTAAATGGGGATGGTGACCAAACCATACGGGAGACGCGAAGAAAAAACAATATAACAAACGGAAAGAAAAAAGCAAGACTGGTGTAACTTTCAAGTAATCTGAAGAGATAGATAACAAAAATGCAGTATTGCTCACATTGAGAATACATAAACCTTAAAACGGTGACAGGAAAGCAATTCTGAACAAACGATTAAGTATTCTAAGGAAATGATGACCAAAAAAGCGGGGGCACTAAGCAAGACAATATACCACAACGGAAAGAAGAGAGCATGACTTTATTTAAGTAACCAATTGAGACAGTGCACAAAATGTCGGAGGCCTCGCATTGAGAAAACAAAACAAAAAAGTAGAAATTGAATCTAAAATGAACAAGGAATCATGTCCGTGAAAGCATTCAAATATTCCAAAGATACAGTAAACAAAAAATATGGGGGGCTTGAGTTATACCAAGCCAATGCCAAATGCCAAGTTATGCCAAGTGAACGTATTTTTTTTAACGCGTGCGAAGCCGCGGGCAAAAGCTAGTATAATATAAAAACCTTTCGTAGGCGAGTCCAACTCGCACTTGGCTGGTTTAGTTTCTTCTAAAACGAAATTGTTTTTTAACCGAGTTCAAAAAAAGGAGGCTCAGTTTGACCTGTAAAGTATGTATGTATATTTGTTCGCAATTATCTCGCGTTTGGCTGAACCTATTTTGACGCGGTTTTCAGAAAAGTATTTGTTACACTTAGGAGAAGGTTTTGGTAATTAAACCAACTTCAAAAAAGGTTCTCAGTTCGACCTGTATATATAAATATCATGAATGTCTGTCCGCTATTTTAAAACTTTTTCATGTAAACATCACGTAAACTTCTTTACAAAAATAATCGTAAATACCAAATAGTAATCATTAAAGGCTTCATGCGCGGCATCTGTTTTCATAGTAATAATTGAGTGGTTTGGCACCGACTTCAAAAGGTAAATCAAATGTAATCTGTACATGAACGGGTCATTTTTGGCTTTTCAGTTTTTTTGAAATCAGTTCCTTTTATTTAATTTGGATTTAGTAGCCAATACGCATTGTAGCCAAATTCCTTTGCAGTTTGTGGGTTACAGAGTAATTCTTTGTATTCCCCTCACGACTGTAAACGATATAAATCATGAGAATCGAAAAAATTACCCACAAGAGTTATGATTGCGTAAAAAATGAAATATAAAACTGGTTGCGGCCGCTCGCGTCGAGAAGTGTTGCCATGGCAACTTACAGTTTCTATTTCTATTTTTTAACTGACTTTTTCTTTTTTATAGCCGTGAACACTCTTATTGTTTTTATACAATCTTTTCTTTTCGATATTTTTATATTAATAAATATTACGTCGGAAACGTAGGGTCGCGGGTGCGAGTCCTGCTTAGATTGTAGTAGATCACATTACATTTTTCTTTCATAATTTACCTTTGTGTCAATATTTTGTGAACACTCTTGTTTAAGAAATCTAAATTCTTAGACACAGAACTTAATATATTTATAAAGCTTGAACGGTTCACCGCCACCCAAGCTATAATAGCACAATAAGGTCTTTTAGGCCACGCCATTATAGCAGATTTTTAGTAGGTAAATCGCCAATTATTGGCCACCGTTTAATAACGGGCCACCTCATACTAAAAAAATACTTTGTTCTCCTACAAACAGAATTCATTTTAGTATAACATGGCTAGTTATTGAATGGTGGCCAGTAATTAAAACCTTATAGTAAAATGAATTATATTTATAGGTGGACAGAGTTCATTTTTAATTTAAGGTGGCCAGTTATTGAACGGTGGCCAGTAATTGACGAATTACCCTAGTACGTACTAATTTATTCTACTCGCAATGACAATTTTTTTGGTAACTGACGAATGTCAGAAATAAACAGGAAATAAGACTAAATATGCCGCTAATGTCAAGTAATTTTCGCATAATAAAGCCAAAACTATCCACAGTGATGAGTCAAGTTTTCAATAGGATTCAATTTATTTTGGAAGAATAAAGGATTGAGCAGCATTCCGGTGCACAATTTTTTCAATTTGATTAATGATAAATCCTTGACAAATCGCTATTGACGTTTTATAATGCAACTAACGACCCGCCCCGGCTTCGCACGGGTGCAATGCTGCTACTAAATATACTATGCATGTATTATACATATGAAACTTCCTCTTGAATCACTCTATCTATTAAAAAACCGTATCAAAATCCGTTGCGTAGCTTTAAAGATCTAAGCATACATAGAGACAGACAGATAGCAGGAAGCGACTTTGTTTTATTAGGGTTCCGTACCCAAAGGGTAAAAACGGGACCCTATTACTGAGACTTCGCTGTCCGTCCGTCCGTCCGTCCGTCCGTCCGTCTGTCACCAGGCTGTATCTCAAGAACGGTGATAGCTAGACACTTGAAATTTTCACAGATGATGTATTTCTGTTGCCGCTATAACAACAAATACTAAAAAAGAAATAAAATAAATATTTAAGGGGGGCTCCCATACAACAAACTTGTTATACCTATATATACATATATATAGGTACGGAACCCTTCATGCGCGAGTCGGACTCGCACTTGCCCAATTTTTTTATATTATGTACGTATGCACATTATTGCCATATGAAAGCTGTTTGTAGCGCCACTATCCCTGGGCCGGACCGACTCTTGTTCTTGTTAGGCTTATAAGTTTGTGACGTCTCAGACACGTTATTAGCTAATGGAGTGCAGGGTTCCATCTAATCCAATGCCCAGGCTTCGAGACATCATCAATCACATTACTCCACCCGCCCAAGACATTAGGGGTCCGTGGGAAGTGCCTACAATTAATAGAACCGTTTATTGATCAAGCGATGCGTCTTCCCCTTATACAATCCTTATAGGTACGACTTATTTCAGCTGTGTAAGAGTTGTATAAGCTCCTATACAGTATGTGTGCTACTTCGATTATTTATTATTTTTCATCACACTTTGCCCGTAAACAAGAGTTTACATGCTAGAAAAGCGGGCGGTAAGTCGTAAATTACGCCCTAGGGCGGTAAGTAATTTTTGTCACACTTTGAGGGTTTACATGTGTTGGCGCAGCCACTGCTTCAACCAGTTCTAGCGGGGAGAGGGCTGCGGAGAGCCGATGACGTAACAGCGGTCACCGCCGCGCGCCTACACTCGGCCATCAACCACCGCGCCGTACTAACTTACATACATTACTATTGTAAATCGTTGGCATTAAACATAGTATCTTGAAGCAGGAGTTTACTTTATAAAGAACCCCTCAGCTGAGCTGTACCTGAACATCATCGGCTCCGACAACATGCTTGAAAACCGGGCGATAAATCGTATATTACGCCTGAACGCTATAATAATTTTGGTATTGACTACTATTTATTACTATTGTTTTATTTCCTTCACAGTGTGATGAAAAACGTCGTACGTGCCTCTGGTGGTAAAGGAATTCCAAACTCGTGTCATTAAAGCCCTCGCCTTCGGCTTTGCGCTTCTAATAGACACTCGTTTGTTACGTAAGGTACTATAGTTAAACTTTATAGCATATTACAACATAGTAGGTATAAATGGCGGACTCAATGCTATAAGGCATTCTGTACCAGTCAACCATGGGGCCATACAGAAACTAGCATTAGGTGCTGGTATTTTTGTGAATATAGTGGAGATACTTAAAAGTGTTGAAAACATAAAAATAACATATTTCTGCCATTTTAAAACAAACTACAAATACTCTCGCTTCAATTTGATTATAGCCGTGTTTTTATGCTCGTAGATCGACATTTTAAGTATGCACCGAGCTATCCCTCTCGATCTCGCATCAAACAATATTTGAATGAGCGAAACAGCACGAAGTATATGTAATAGGGTGCAACCAGTACCAATACAACATGCTAAGTCCCGCATGACTTCACTTAGGTACAGTACTTTTATCTCACGAGCGCGGGTGAGCCATGTTCAGTTTGTGTGAGTAGATGTACATGCACATTGGCTCTGTGTGGGTGAGCTCGGGAGCGCTCAGTGCCGGCTCACCCACACAGAGCCAATGTGCATGTACAATGTACATTACTCACACAAACATGGCTCACCCGCGCTCGTGAGATAAAAGTACTGTAATATAGTTATTCCCCTTGTATACAGCCTGCTCTTATTTCTCTCCACTTGGCTAGACCCGAACATGGTCCTTCGACCCGTATCTGAACCAGTGACCTATGGATGTACAGTCCATATTTCGAATATCGGAGTAATTGTACGGAACCTTACAGATTGGATTAATGTTGTGGCGCTGAGTTATTGGCCTGTTCGCGACGTACGATAAATGTCGGATAATTGCGAGAGTAGATATACGTCCTAAACGTCGGAATGTATGGCGTCGTCCATCGTTAGACGTGCATTAACATTGTGAAATTAGAAAATTCAGTTGCACTGTTGGAGGTAGATATCAATATAATAATAATAATAATAATAATTCTTTATTTCAGATAATACAATCCATATTAAATTGTTAGTAAAAAATAAATCAATAATAGAAGAACTTATATCTATGTTAGTAATGTTACTACAATAATTAATTATTATCATTATCCTAGAGAGGATCCCAAGTGGACTTTCGTCCAATGCTCAAACAAAGGGCCTTCTACCCTATCAGCTATAATGGCTACGAGGCTGTTGCGGCTGCCACGGACACGGCGCCACAGGGATGCGATTCGTTTGCGTATGATGGCCTGAAAAGTGTCTACGTTTGCCTCAACGAACATTCCTGAAGCACTACAGTATCGTGGCAGCCCCATCATGGCCCTGAAGCCATTATTATATTGTACGCGAAGGGCACTGTGGGCTTTTTTCGTGTAATTGACCCATAGGCTGCAAGTGTAAAACGATTGGCAATACGCCTTAAACAAAGTTATTTTAACGCTTTTGGTACACTTTGCGAACCTACGGGCCAGCATGTTACACCTAACTGACAGTGCCCTTCGCTCTCTATCCATGTCAAGGTCATCGCTTAGTGTCTCTGTGACCCAGTGACCCAGATATTTAAAATTCGACACTTGTTTAAGCGGAGTACACCCTAACATAATGGGCGGCAAATCAGTGTATGTTTTGCTTCCTGCTTTAAACACTAGCAATACACTTTTATCCGCATTGTACACAAGGCCATGAGTTGCACCGTAACTCTGGCATATATCAAGCAACTTACAAAGGCCGTTGATCGATGGGCTCAGCAGCACCATATCGTCGGCGTAGCTAATGTTGTTAAAGAAATTGCCATCTACTGAGCAACCAACGCCGGAGCTGCTGAGCTCACGGATCAGCCCGTCCATGTACAGGTTGAAGAGCTTAGGAGAGGACAGTCCGCCCTGTCTCACACCGCACTCCAGCCTGTACAAGTCCGATAACGAGCCTGCCCACCGTACATAGTTACATTGATGGCTATACCAGTACTTTAAAATGTCAATCAGCTCATGAGGTATATCTGTAATATTTGCAAGTTTTTTCCAAAGCTTGTCATAGGAGACTAAATCAAACGCCTTGGAAAGATCCAGAAAACATGCAAAAACAGGCGTTTTTCTAGAGGTATAGTAATGGACAGTATGCTTGAGACACAGAACAGCCGTTTCAGTAGATAATCCGGTCCTAAAACCGAACTGGGCATCATGTAAGTGTATATATTTGCTCATATGTCTATCAAGCAAGCTGTCCAGCACCTTAGCCAGGGCTGTGGCTAATGAGATTGGCCTGTAGTTGCGCTTATCTGATGCATCTCCTGTTCTGTTCTTTGGAACCGGCACAACCAGCGTCTTCATCAGGTCACACGGTAGGTATGCATGCCTCACACAGAATGTGTAGAACATGGCAAGAACCCTTTGAAACGTGCACGCCCGCATTCTGCAGATGCTCAATACTAAGCGCATCGTGCCCTGGGGACTTACCACGCTTCATATTCTTGATCACTTCTGTAACATCCCGAGCCGTGAAACGTGCGCGCGATTCCCCAAGACTAGGTACTGAACAGGAATCCACCGGTGCCGGTCCCAAAGGTGATTGAACCTGGAAATGGCCCTTAAAAACATTTGCAATATGGGCAGGCTCACTAAAACCCTCGACACTTACAGGAAGGCAAGAACGAGGAGTTAATTTATTGGTGCATTTCCAAAATTGTCCAAAGTCATGTTGTGTTGAGTAGCTAAAATGTCCATTTTAATTTGCTCTTCATTGTCTTGGCACCATTTCAACTTTGACTTAAAACTTTTCCTGTCCTCACACATCTTGTCATATGCTGGACCAGAAGATGGCTTATTGCAGTACACCCAATTCGTGAAACTCGCTCTTGCCGCCCTATGAGCATCGTATACATGCTTATTCCAGCCCACTATACGTTTTTTATGACACTTATAATCACTAGAATGGGCCCGTGTTGCACTTTCACTTAAAATGCTAACAATACTGTGATAAATGTTATCAATATACAGTCTGTGTTCTCTGTTATCACATAATCTATCACAGCATGCCTCAAGTTGCACTGGAAAGTCAATATCTCTTAAGCTATCGTTACAGTATTTTGTAAATAATTCGACTTCTTGTGGATCCCTATTCCCCCAAGTTATTTTATTAATAACGTTATTAACGACTATAATTGAAGGAATTACATTTAAGTTGCACTGAATTTCAATAGGAAAGTGATCAGACCATGATATGGAGTAGTTTATATTTACATTAGTGAGCGACTTCCACGCACCCTCTGAGAGGACACAGTGATCTAGCCACCTTCGACTACCATGCACGTCACTCACATACGTATATGCGTCCGATGTTTCTCCCAAAAACTCCATGTCCGCACATATCGATTTTTGTTCTGCACAAAACTTAACAAGTTCCGTACCAAACAGCGTGCCCGGGTGCGCATTAAAGTCACCGAGCACAAAAACATTCGCGATGTCACACTCATTTACTAGCGCACTTATCTCGCTCATACACTCGGTGAATTCGGGCAGGTTGTCCGGCGAGTCCGTAGGCATGTACACAGAAACAACTATAGACGAGCGATCCGTTATCGTTATCTTAATTGCTGCGAGACGCACACTTTTACACGGCACTATATTCACATTTGTAAACAAACTAGATCGAAAGAGCACAGCCACGCCCCCAAACGGACGCCCTTGTAACATTCCCGTTGAAGTATCAACCGCCGACCTGCCGGTGTACGCGAAGTTGGAGTCTATAGTTGCCAAAAAGGGAATATCGTGTGGTAACAACCATGTCTCCTGCAGAGCTACTATGTCAGCAGACTTACATAGCGACCTCACGGCGTCAATAGACCTCTTTATCGATCGGCAATTAAAACTTGCAAACTTGACATTCATAACTTGTTTATTATTTGAGCCCATTATTTAATCATGTTATTAATCTTTTCATTTTTATTGCCTGGCATGATATCGACAGATTTATTTTTAAAATAAATAAACCTGCGAAACCGGATTCCCACTGGCCACAGCTTGTCATCCAGAAACAATGATAGTTTAGGTTGTGGTACAAAGATCTTGTATGAATTGTAAAATCTTCTTTGATTCATATTTATTTTCTTTAATGTTACCGACACCTGTGTTTGATCGAGTATGTATTCTATTATATCTTTCTCAGTCGTATCCTCATGCACCCTGTAGATAAGCAGCGGAACCATACTATCGGCCGCTTTAAATTTGTATTTTAAATCCACAGCTGCTTTTCCTTGACTGGCTAGCAAACGATTTTTGCCCTTTTTTCTATGCACTACCTTCCAATCCAAGTCTGGGTTAGATTGTACTTGTCTCGAGGCATCCACCTCGCTCACAATTTCCGCTAGCGTTTTTGTCTTAGGCAGCGGCCTACCTGACGTCAGCGGCACGGAATGCGCCCGCGCACTCGGGCGCGCTGTGCATGTCATTAGTATTGATTGGATACTCGCTGCGTTCATGCGTATTAACCATTATCCCGCTTTCTGTATGCAATTCACCTTCATGTTCCTTAGTTAATACTTGTGATCCATCCGTGAACGGTACAGTGATGTTGGACGTGCGCTCGGGAGACGGAGACAAGGACACCTTGGAGTCCTCATGTGAAATTTGAAAGTGATGCGGTAGTCCCATCGGTCCGCTGTCCATACAAAAATTGTCCGTTATTGCGCCACCGCGCTTACAATTCACCTTACTAAAACTGTAGTTGTTAACAAGGGATGTTTGTTTCAGATTTATTAGGTCATTTTTTACTTCACTAAACTGTGCTGCAGTGATATAATTCTCCTTAATACTTTTGATTTCGTTTTGCATAATTAAAATGTCCTTGAGGAGCCGCGATGCATCTATATGATCAAAAGTGATTACGGGCAACTTTTGGAAATCCCTTGCAACAAATATAGGCAGGTTCTGTGCTTGGGTAACTCTAAATACCGCTATCATGTCGAACAGATCACGTTGCGTTTTACCTTCTCCTTTACGCGTAACCTTGCGGTTAGTGGCCGTTGGAGATTCAAATAGCAGACATTTTGCCACTTCAATATCTGTAGGACTAAAGGCATCCACGCATATCTTCACTAATGACTCGTCACTCATTACATCTGCTTTATTCTGAAGGAAAGATAGCACCTCCGATATCACAGTATTGCATTGTATGCATTTTATAACGTTCGAAGCCATTACTCCACACAGGTCAGCGAAATTACACGAACACTTCCGTACGTCACCGCGTTCGGAAACTGACTGAAATCGTCAAAATAAGGTTATAAATATAAATAATCTAGTACAAGGTACGCAACTTCGTACGCGTATTTTTTTATTTTAATATTTTAGTCGGGTACAAAGTATCCATCTTTGGATGTCCTGCTATCCCTGTACAGAAATTGGTTGAAATCAGTCCAGCCGTTTCGGCGTGATGCGAGGACAATGGAAATTATGAACAACAGATGGCGCCGGGCTGGCACGGCACCGCGCGCCCATACAAAACAAATGACGATCCTGCATCACGCTAGAGATTTTTCTTTAAATCATGACCCCTCTCCGTTGAAAAATTATATTCAATACAGATTTTTTTTATCGTATAGATGTGTAGGTATGTGTGGTATAAAAGGTACCCTATCTCAACTCGGAAGCATTGTTTCCCATTTGTAACATTTTGTCAAATTTTAATTTGCCCGACAGTATTTTTTTCCTTACCCGTAATATTTTCAGGATTTTATAACAATTGTTTTGATGAACCCATTAGGTTAGGTTAGGTTTGTTATAATTATTCCGATATTTAACAGTTTTGGAAAACTATGGCTTTTACGGGGAATATTTTTTACCTTTTGATGATATTATTAATGTGTAAAGGTAAAATACATACGAATCGCTCTTTAGCGATAAGACCGCCTGTTGTTTACCTCTAATTGTAATGTCTCGCACTGTATTTCTCCTGTATGTTTTATGAGGTGTGCAATAAAGAGTAGGTACTTGTATTGTATTGTATTGTACAAAACGGGTTTACTCACGTCGTAGAGTCGAATATCGCTCGACATGTTTCGAAACGGTACGCGATTCATCATCAGGAGAGCCAATCAGTCAGACAAAAACGGAAACCTGTTCAAATTATAACTGGCGGGCACAGGAACGTACTTCATTATTGTGATACACCATCCAGCGCCCCTCTCTTTCTCGCGCGAGAAATGTTACCTATTTCCTTCTTCGCAATACTGTGAGAGAGAGGGCGATGCTATGTCGCGCGACAAGAATCTCGAGGCCTAATATTTATGCTAGACGGGCAGTTGAATCCGTGGCGAAACTCACGGCTATAAATCTCGACCTGCCTCGTCCGATCTCGCAGCAGCGACAGCGTAAGTCTCGGTTGGTTCACTGCACGATGTCCATCTCTATTGTAATCGACATGGGACGACAATTAATAAAGGGATATATTTAAATGCACATCTGTATAATTTTTCAGTACACTAGGTAACTCCACTGCCATGCCATTAATAAATACAGTCGCGACACAAAAGAGTATAGAAAACGGATGATAAAGGAACTACAATTTTTCATACAAAATTGTTACCATATTCAAGCACTTTACGTCAAAAATGTGGCAGTTGCGAAGGAAGTGGCGCCCTCATTCATTTTCTACTCTTTTATGTTAGCGTGTATATTTGATATAACCGCTTATTGTAGCCAGACGGAGATTTTAGTGCTATAATCTGATATTTATAACAATTATTAATTTAGCGTTAACTGCAAAAGCGTGACAGTTGTGACATCACGATGTTAAGTGTCAAAAAACAACAACAAACAAATACATTGCGTGCTGAAATATTTTATATAGAAAAAAAAAGTTTGATTTTTTTAATAATTTACTGATCAATATATTAAAAAGTGCGTATACTCTAGGACCCCGTTAAGTAGCGGTTATATCAAATATACACGTGATCACGTTGCACTAAGTATGGCGCGACTGAATTTACGCGACTCAAAACTGAAAAAACTGCGCTCACCTGGCTACACCTTTATTAGTAAAGCGTTACATTTACACTTACGCTAACTTCGTTACTTTACATTTACAAGGCGCTCGAGTGTGATTGAGAATATCCTCCTCCACCGTACCTCCTCCATACGGTCGATTTGAGAACCTCCTCTCCATTTCTAAGTCGAGGTTCGAGGGTCGAGTACTGAAGCGTTAATCTTATTTATTTAATTTTTTTATACTTTTACATTAGTAATATTTTTGCATTTAATAATGTTTGCAATATTTTACTGAGCGGACACAGCGGCAGTTAAATCTTTTATGGTTTTGTCCGCTGGTAAAGCAACACATGTATCTTTTCATTATAAATAAAAATAAAAGTCGGTTGAATAGGGACCATTAAAAAAATCCAGTTTCATTTATCCGAAACTATTACAGTTGCCGAGAAACTTCTTGACCCAAAATGGCGGATCTGCGCATGCATATTTGTACGTAAATCGGCTACTGCGCAGTCAAGGTTAGGCTCAAGAAGTTTCTCGGCAACTGTAATATTCCTAATTTTCAAAATTTCGAAAGTGAAATAACGCGAAAGAGGCCTTATTCCTAAGAGGCCCTTAAAATGCTCTCATTGCTTTAGAATCTTTTCTCTATGATCAAACATGTTCCTTAACATATTATTGATGTTACTACCTAGAACAGGGCTATTGGGATTTATTGGTATATATTTGAAACCTACAGTTTAAATTTTTCATTGATAATTTTGGTTTCAAAAACTACTCGAAATTGACAAAATTCACGCGGAAAATTCGTTTTTTCAACTTATTTTCGACTGCACGCAATAAAAGCGTGAAATAGATGGTACTACCTAGAACTCGGGGAAAAGTACTATTTACTTCAAAAAGTTGGTTGAAATTATCAACATATTTGTCATAATATGAAAAAAAAAATTTTAAAAGGAATAAGGGCTGGTAACACCTGGTAACGATAATTTTCGCCATTGATCATATGTTACTCGTACATACTATAATTATGTTAGGTTAGGGTTATATAATATCCCAAAAAAAAAACAAAACATTTTTGCAAACAGGGTTTTCGGAATTATGAAATTTCGGAATGATGATGCATTCGGACAAATGAAACTTCGGAGTATTGTAGTTTATCCGAATGAATGCTTCTCTTAATACCGACCTACGTATATTAAAAAAGAATTACTATCTTTCTCTCGATTAATAAAATTGTTTGTGTGATTTGTGAAACTGCTTTCGTTCGTTTTCCTCTGACTGTGTACTCGTATGTGTTCCGTATCTGTCTTGTATTTATTTATATTTATGTATGTTTAAGTAAGTTTAGATATAACTGTTTATGTACTCGTATGTGTATATCTATTGATACGTTTACTTGCTTATCTGTTGATAATTATTTTGTTCTCCCTTCCCCTTCTACGTCACCTAATTGTGATTTATACTGATCAACTTCACTACCCAAAGGTTGTCTGGAAGAAATCGCTCATTAGCGATAAGACCGCTTGTTGTCTACCGTTACCTATTAAAATTATTGTTTCTGTGTTCAATTTGTAAACTTTTTTCGGTGTCCAATAAAGCATTTTGTATTGATTTGTATATTGTATTTTCGAGGAGGCCCGCAATTTTGATGCTTTTGCTTACAAATTCCAGCAACGATATAAACTTATTACTCCCAAAAACTTATTCAAAACATTAATCACTTACACTCGTCGCCGGCTTTAATTAACGAGACGTCGTTAATTAAATGCCGCCATCATTAAATCCTGGCTTTATTAACGCTCATAACGTTGGTAATAAATTGTAATATGCGGGGAATAAGTATTCCGTCAACTTAAATTATAATCAAAAGCCGTGCTGTGAAAACTTTAAAGCCATGTTTTCGTATGTGAATGCTATTTGTATTGAGGGGGTGTTCAGAATTATTTTTCGTTTAATTTCACCGAATTTTCATTTTGCTGATTTTTTATTCCTCTGAATTCAATTTTATTAGGCTGTATTGTTTTTAGCTGATGTCAAATTCTACAGCATACTGCAGTTATTATATGAATAAAATTAGCTCAATATGTCATGAAACAACGAAAAAAAAAAAAAATATATATTTTTTTAAATTCTTTGATTTTTTAATCTGGATTAAAAAACCTGGGTGAAATTGTTTTCAGAATCCTTATCCATACTAATATTATAAATGCGAAAGTGTCGTGTCTGTCTGTCTGTTACCTCTTCACGCTTAAACCGCTGAATCGATTTTGATGAAATTTGGCATGGAGATAGCTTAAGATCCGAGGAAGGACATTTAGGATACTTTTAATCCTGGAAATTATCCCTCAAAAGATTGAAAAGTGAGTAAGTAATTCATGATGACATTGATGACCCTGTAGGAAATGTAATGATTAGACCAAAAGCACAATTGCTCTTACATTTGCTTAGGCGCTTTTAATAATCCCTTTTATAAATTAAGGTGATATCGTGTTGTACGAGGTTGCTTCCATACTTCCAAGTTTCACGCGGACGTAGTCGCGGGCAAAAGCTAGTAATTTAATATAACAATATTTGTAATACAAACGTGAACATAAATGCACTTTTTCACGGTAAAAATGGCAAATTACTTATTGTCTCCATACGAACATTGGTACACAACCCACAAATGACGTCACATGTAGGGCAGTCTAAGTGTAGGTAGTCCCATATAGACATTTGATCCCAATAAAAAATAGAGTGATTGACATCCTCTCAAAAAAAAAATCGTCATGCCTATTTGAGGGCATCCTATATCAACTTCGAAACATTATTTCACATCCGTAACGCCAAATTTTCATTTTGGAAAGTATTTTTTCCTGGAACCCGTAATATTTCCAGGATTTTATAGACATCGCTTTTAAAGAACCCATTAGGTTAGGTTTCTTTTATAATTCTGAAAAATTTACAGTTTTGGATAAAAATGGCTTTCGGACAAATGAAAAAGCGGAACGTTACAGATTGGAAACAAAAATGTGTTTGAGATAGATAACCATATTTTTTAACACATTTAAAAAACAAATCGCCAGGTCTACCGCTCACAGTAAATATTTTTGCATCATCTATGTTTCAACGCGAATCGTTATAATTCTCCCCCTTGTCCCCTCCCTTCCCCTCGCTCCACCCTGTTATCCTCAACGTTAATAACATGACACTTGTCAAGAACTGAAAAAAGAAACACAACAAAAATCTCTCCAAAGGCTGAATCACAACTCACGACACGACACGACTCAGCGAAACGATTTTCCGGGTGTTTTATGGCGGAGCGGCCGAAGCGAGCGAGACGTCTGTTTCATCTTGGCCAAAATTGATTAAGGGGCCTTATTTTACAAGCTTTTATTTAGCTTGCATGGTATGTTTAAAGTATGTTTGTTCGGGTGAAATCTTGCAACTCAATTTTGAAGCAGATATCGTCAACCGATTGAGCTGAAATTTTGCATACTTACTTTACTTTGATGACAATACAATTATATGGTACCATGGGGCTGATCTGATGATGGAGCCGGAAGGTGGCCATAGGAACTCTATAATAGAAAAAGCAACCCTACCGAGCTTGGGCTCTTTAGAATCGTCTCAGTGAGCATTTGATGGATATCCAAAGAAAAGTACAGTCGGCTATAAAAGCTTGCCACTAAAATGTCATTTTTGACAGACATTTTTTATATATTTTTTTTTATATTATGACAAATTATATTAATAAACTGTAGGTCATAAATAAATTCCAATAACCCTGTTCTAGGTAGTAACATCAATAATATGTTAAGAAACATTTTTTATCATAGAGAAAAATGTCTAAAGCAAGCAGCATTTTAAAAGGAATACGGCCTCTAATAAGACGTGTGTTATAAGTTTAACATGTGTATCTGTATGCCTGTTTGTACCATCATAGCTCCCAAACGGATGAACCAATTAGAGTGTGGTTTTCTCGGTTCTCTCGCTCGCTCGGATCTCTCGCTCAACCGTGCCGCTGATCGCGCTGTCGTAGCTTATAGGGTTGCCAGATAGCCGGGAAAGTCCCGGACTTTGGCGTCTCGTCCGTGGCGTCGTGTCCTGCAATTAAACTTTTTGTCCCGGAACCCCGAATAAGTACCATTTTGTTTTCTAAATATTTATGTATGTTATTGTTTTGCTAACTAGTGTTACACAGAAAATGACATTTTAAACTATAATAAAACTTATTGGCGGTAATTTTTATTGTTATTTTCCCTTTATATAAATATCTGAATTACCCCTAATAATTAAATAATTAATAATTTTATGTATTTAATTATTGTATTAAGCGGTTTACACTCACGTGAAATTGTCAGGAACGGCCCGACATGTTTCGAACTCGTATGGAGCCCTGACAATTTCACGTGAGTGTAAACCGCTTAATACAATAATTTTATGTAGTTTACTTTTAATGCTTAATTTTTGTAAATGTGGAAATTTGATTTAGTGTAATTATTATGTACTAGCTTTTGCCCGCGACTACGTCCGCGTGGAACTTGGAAGTATGGACGCATCCTCGTACAACACGATAGATATCCACCTAATCACCTTAATTAATAAAAGGGATTACTAAAAGCGCCTGAGTAAATGTAAGAGCAATTGTGCTTTTGGTCCAATCATAACATTTCCTACAGGGTCATCAATGTCATTATGAATTACTTACTCACTTTTCAATCTTTTTAGGGATAATTTCCAGGATGAAAACTACCTTATGTCCTTCCTCGGATCTTAAACTATCCCCGTGCCAAATTTCATCAAAATAGATTCAGCGGTTTAAGCGTGAAGAGGTAACAGACAGACAGACACAGTTTCGCATTTATAATATTATTAGTATGGATATGTTTAGTATGGATTATATTAACGGCTGATAAATGGAACCTCTAGGCAAGATAGTCGGAAATCCGAACATCCGGACATACTAATTATACTAATTACATACATCATAACATAAGACTTGGGACAATCTGAAACGGAGATGCTTCCCTCGCTCGGTCGGTCAATAAATAAGCCTGTTTCTTGCAACCCTAGTGGCATCTCCGTTAGATTAGAAGTCGTGTCGTGGCACAGCATCGTATCGTGTAAAAGTCCCTTGCTCCGTAAGCTAGTCGTTAGAGCTCTAGAGCCTGAAAAGGCACTGAGTTTTGCTGCAAATTAAAAGTTTCTGCCTCTACGAGCTCAGGAGTTAGTTAAATAAACTAACTGCTGCGCTTTCGGCTTAAATTACTAACAACTTACCCCTGTAGTGAGAAAACGTCGTGTATTTTTTATTTATTTATTTATTATTATTTATTTATTTTTACAAGATTTTAGTTGCGGATAATATTCCTATGTATATGTGCCATTGCTTATTGACGAAACCTGTGGTGGATACATGTATTTGTGATGGGACGAAACCAGTGCTGTGGATGCTGTGATATGTATTTTGCTAAGTTGTTGCCTTTTAATAAATAACAGATTTTATTTAACTTGCAATGTGTGTAACTCTCCCGGCCAGGGCAAATATTTCTGTGATGAACTCGAATATTTGTGCTTGGGTCATGGTTGTTTTATGCATTTAAAAAGTATATATTTATCTATATAAGTATGTATATCGTCCTCTAGTACCCATAACACAAGCCTTCTTGAGCTTAATTTGGGACTAGATCGATTTGTGTGAGATTGTCTCATATTTATTTATTTAACTACTGCACCGCGCGGTGTTCCCCGCTTATCACACGGGAACACTTTTTCGGGTTTAAAAGTAGCCTATATTTTAATCCAGATTTATCTAAAATGAACTAATAAGTAAGAGAGAATATTAAATTTAGGAATAAGACGATACATGTATTAAGTATAGTTTTGTCATTGAAAAATCTAATCGTATCAAATACGATTTGAAACTGAGAGAATTCTAAAGTAAAAACACATTTTATATCATGCATTAAAAGCAAGAAATGACTCCGTTTAGAACTTAAATAAAAATAAAACAGTTTGAAATAAACCTTGGTTAAGATCATAATTAAAACACAAAACATTAAAATTAACTTAAATAAAACGTAAAGTAAAAACGGTTAAAATGATTAACATCGTAGTCAAGATCATAATGAAAAACAAAACTTGTTAGTTGCCACAATAAAAAAAAAAACATTAAAGAACTGACATCTCGTAACGCCATCTCTTGCAACACCAACAACATTACATTACTGTTAGCAACGCCATCTAGCGGCCACCAGAGGAACTCACACCACCAGAGGAACTCACATCCCCTTTTAAACAAACTTTGTTCCGCATAGAATTTCCGCGTTACCTTGCAAACCGACGTTAAATTTTATACAGCAGCTCTCCACCAACCCAAGAAACATTTTGTCGCCACTTTTGCCATCACTGCCATCTAGTGAACTAGTGTTGAAACTATGAATGATATAGCTACGTCTGAGACGAGAGAAATTTTCCTATTCAAGCATAGATGGCGCAAAAATGAAGAGTCAATTGTGAGAAAGTGCATAATTTTGCTCCCAGAATAGGATCTATTTTTAAGGGAAAAGGGAGTAAAGACAATCTCCAAAGTTATAGGCCAATCAGTATAATCCCTGCATTCGCAAAATTATTCGAATACGGCCTTTCGAAACGGTTAAGTAACTTTTTAGAAAACTTTAACTTATTAAGTGAAAGACAATATGCGTACAGGAAAAACAGATCATGCGTATCTGTAATCATAAAAAATATAATCGATGCTAAAGAAAAACAAATGCAGGTGGCGATTGTTTTATGTGATATGAATATGACGAGGGCTTTCGATCTCTGTGACCATGACGTCCTTGAGAGAAAGTTCCAACACATAGGCATCCGCGGTCCTGCACTCAAACTAATGTTGGAGTTTTTAAAACAACGACACCAATGTGTCGCTATTAATAATGGTCGAATCACATCAGAGAGTGGGAGAATCGACATAGGCGTACCCCAAGGGTCTTCCCTTGCAAACTTATGCTTCCTAATCCAAGTCAATGACCTACCGGAAAGCGTAGATGGCGAAATGTTCATTTTTGCCGACGACGCGTGTAATGTAATTACAGCGAGTACTATCCCAGAACTAGAAAACAAAATTGCCTCTGACATCTTAAAGTTACAAAACTGGTTCCGTACAAATGGTTTAGTACTCAATCTGCTAAAAACACAAGTCATACACATTAACCTTGGGGGCCCACCTCCAGCTCCACTCACAATAGCTGTAGATGGGGAAGTACTGCCCCAAGTAACCACAACCAAGTTCCTGGGTATGACCTTGGACGCGGCACTCAAATGGGATGCACACATCGAGACTGTCTGTGGAAAGTTATCGGGCGCTTGTTTTGCCCTGAGCAGACTGGCACAGGTGCTACCAGACCAGCAACTTAGATCTAGCTACTTTTCGCTATTCCACTCGACGATGTGTTACGGGCTTGAATTCTGGGGCACAGCAGCAGATTGGCAGCGAGTATTTGTTCTCCAAAAACGAGCACTGAGAATAATATCTCATGTGGCACCAGGCACTCCCGCCCGGCAACTTTTTAAAGACAAAAACATAATGACACTCACATCACAATTCATTTTTTACATAATTAAGCACGTTCGATGTAATATACATCTCTTTCCACTGGCTACATACAAAAGCACACGTATTGCACAGAAACACGTAAACATGATGTCCACAGCACGTTGTCGGCTAGCAAAGTCGGGTAAAACAATGTCTATAGTGGGGCCAAAAATCTACAATAAAGTACCCGTCAATATCAAAGATATTGAAAATAATGTAACGTTCTTCAATGTATTAAAGAAATGGCTAACAACCAATGCTTTTTATAACATGGACGAATTTTACGAATTTAATAATGAAATAATATAATAATTAATATTACTAATAATGTAACTACCTATTTCAATTTTTATTTAATAATTACTTAATGTTTTTCTTATAATAATTTGTATTTTGAAATTTAATAGAACTTTTAATGTATTGACTTGTAAAATGTTGACATTTTATTAATAAATGAGTATGTATGAGTAATGACTGGCCCAGTGCAAGTCGGACTCGCGCACCGAGGGTTCTGTACAAGTAAACAATTTTTAACCTTTTTAGGGTTCCGTAGTCAACTAGGAACCCTTATAGTTTCGCCATGTCCGTCTGTCTGTCTGTCTGTCTGTCCGTCCGCGGCTTAGCTCCGTAATCATTAGTACTAGAGAGCTGAAATTTGGTGTGAGTATGTGTATGTATCACGCCGACAAAACGGTATACAATAAAACTAAAAAAAAAACTTTTTTTCGGGTACCTCCCGTACACCGAAAGAGGGGTGAATTGTTTTTTTTCGTTTCAACGCTCGTGTGTGGGGTGTCGTTGAATAGGTATTTTAAAAATAATAGGGGACTCCGAACATTATTTTTTGATAAAGTCAGCAGTTTCGTAAATATTCGCTCCGAAAATAAAAAAAATTGTGTCCCCCCCCCTCCCTCTAACTTTTCAACCACGGGTCAAAAAATTATGGAAAAAAATTATGAAAATGAGGCCTTATAAGTAGGTACTTTCAATGAAAACTACGAGTATATTGAATAAAATCGGTCGAGCCGTTTTTGAGTTATCGCAAAAATTAATAATTTTCTTTAAAATGACGTAAGTGCCGCTCGGTGTCCCTACACTTCGAACGTTACACATATTGGTTAAGTGCCATACTATATTAAAACATTTCGCTCAATCTGGCGCGTATAATCGATAACTTCGAAAAGGTAATAAGTAATTACTGTTACTTTGACGTTTACGACCTTTTAGTAGAGCTTGAAATCTTTCTCGTAATTTTCGTCTATTGTGAAGAATGGGCAACTACGGAACCCTACACTGAGCGTGGCCCGACATGCTCTTGGCCGGTTTTTTGTTGTTACAGCGGCAACAGAAATACATCATCTGTGAAGATATCAACTGTCTATATACAGCTAGCCTGGTGATAGACAGACAGTCAGACGGACGGACAGCGAAGGCTTAGTAATAGGGTACCGTTTTTAGGGTTCCGTATCCAAAAGGTAAATACGGGACCCTAGATACTAAGCCTCCGCGGTCCGTCTGTCACCCGGCTGTATCTCATAAACCGTGATAGCTAGAACGTTGAAATTTCACAGATAATGTATTTCTGTTGCCGCTATAACAACAAATACTAAAAATAGAATAAAGTAAATATTTAAGTAGAGCTCCCATACAACAAACGTGATTGGTTGCGTTAACTTTGCACCTCGTTTGTGTCCGGCGCTATACCTACATACCAGGTGCAAACTTAACTTAACCCAGCCAGTTAAGACGGGATAGGTGTTTGTACGACCCTCGGTGCGCGAGTCCGACTCGCACTTGGCCGGTTTTATTACCCTTTGGGTACGGAACCCTAAAAATCGTTTCTGTTTATAAATGATAACAGAGTAGACTCACCAACAGGAGGGTTGAGGCGTCGCCTCACGTACGCCACCAGCCTCTCTCGAATTGTCAGTTTCTTTGCTTCGGCTTTTTCTTCAGCAGTCTGAAAATGTACACACTACTATTAAATATATGAAACACTACAAGGTGCAACGTCGTACGCGTATTTTTTTTATAAAAATGTGCCATAACCGTCTGCTATCCCTATACTGAAATTCGCTTTCTTCTGTCTGTCCCTATGTAATTATGTATGCTTAGATCTAAAACTACGCTATGGATTTTTATGCGGTTTTAATAGATAGAGTGATTCAAGAGGAAGGTTTATATGTATAATACATGCATAATATAGCATTGCAGCCGTGCGAAGCCGGGGCGGGTCGCTAGTAAGTAAATACATTTGTGATCATAATAGGATTTCCCCTTCAGATGGGGACCAAAATCACTATCACTACATAGTAGAAAACAAAGTCGCTCCTGTCGCTGTCTGTCTGTCCCTATCTATGCTTAGATCTTTAAAGCTACGCTACGGATTTTCATGTGTTATTTTTAATAAATGGAGTAATTGTAGAGGAAGGTTTATATGTAGATATTATATAGAATTGCACCATTGCGAAGCCGGGGCGGGTCGCTAGTAATTAAATGAATGTATGATTATAGGATTCCTCCATCAGATGGGGACCGAAATTTATAATAAATCAGGCCGATAAAATGAGACGTTCCTAACAACTCTAATCTCCGGGGCGCCGTGAGGCGAGTTTATTATTTAAGAGCAATCTCCTTCATCTAACTAAGGCGGTTGAGGCCACGGCCACGCACGCTTTCACGTATACTTGGATATCTCGTAACTTATACAGCGATTCGTATTTATTTTTATAATTTTGGAATTCTAGGTTGTCTTTCTAGTGTATGATTTGAATAAGTTGATAATTTTGGTTTTTTTTTTCATGATTTTTTTGGCCTTTTGCATGAACTTTCGAGTGTTATGCTTACTGTGTATGTATTTATATCAATTACTTACAAACGAAACTCATGTTGTTATTGAATAAAGAATGAAGATTTCTTTATCCAGCCTCGTACCAGCAAATTTAATATACTTAAAAATGATTTATTTTAAAGTCATTGTAGGTGTATTTTAGTATTTTCTCGCATGTATATAGTAAACGTTGTATGCTATGATACACGAGTGAAATATTATTGCTCCTGCTCAACGAAAATAAAATGGCTGTTTGTTTATTTTATAATAATTATTTATTTCGGACGATTAGGTACATCCATAGTGTGTTAGTAACAATTGACTTAGGACTAGATTAGTAACACTTATCAACTAACATAATAAAATAAAATAAAATACAAATTCTTTTTTTTTACTTTTTTCTCCCATGGTGGACCATTTTCAAAAAAGTAGAAAATCTGAATCACCGAACAAACAATACAGTGTTGCAGATACACCTACTCACAAAAATTAGTAATCGGCTGAGAAACGCGATCTGTAGGCGAGAACAGCAATCCGAGCGAGGACATCCTGGAATCCAGGGCCATCCAGGAATTTAGACATACGATTTTTTTTTGCCAAAACTGAAATGGATACGCCCCGCTAATTAAAAAAAAACTTGCACGGAATAATACTATATTCGGTTAATTAATTAGATTGTTGACTATATAATGGAACTTATCTGTAGTTGACTGTACTTATCTTAACAAACAAAGTGGACAGTACTTAGCTCGCCTGCATTGCGACAAAAACCAAGTTTATTTTAGAACTCTCTGGTCTCCACAAAACAGGGAATTCTTGGAGCCGGGCTAGCGCAACTTGTGGCCTCGCTTGTCGACTCAGATCTCTTCTCTTTATAATTTTTATTGTATTTTATTTTATTAGGATCACAAAACTGAACGTTACACACGCAAGCATAAACAGTAATATAATAAACCATATCAATAGTGTACCGTCCTTGATGTGAACACAACATCCATAAAACAGAACTCCTGATGGTGGTATTCGACCAATTTTAGAGAGATAATGGAGATCTCTCCATTTCATCGCCATCCGTCACTTTTGACGTGCGCCTACTTGACAAGTGGCGCCCATTTTATTTATTGCTTTCATAGGTTATATAAGATGGATACAAAATTTCATTCGGCTATGAAAGCCTCCCTTTACAGTTCTCACGAGTTGTTCCGCCCGAAACGTGATACTTCGAAGCCTGTTATTATAGCACGTTTTTGAAATTGAGAAATATCTTTTTGTGATTTGCAACTTTTTAGCAGTTGTTAAACCAACCGCGACCTATGTCGATGTATGGGAACATCAGTTGCCGCAAGGCAAAGTTAAGTTTGTAGGCGTAAACTTAATTTTTCACAAGATCAATATTCATTGCAGTCAAGGAATTCGAAACACATACCTTTTTCGCTCATGTCACCATAACAATAACGGTTAAATAGGAACGCGTATCAGTTTCCTTTACTGTGGAACCCTCGGTGCGCGAGTCCGACTCTGATATGGCAGGTCTATCACTGCATAGTATAAACTTTATACTATAAAGCAAAGTCGCTTTCTGCTGTCTGTCTGTCCCTATGTATGCTTAGATCTTTAAAACTACGCAACGGATTTTGATGAGTTTATTTAATAGATAGAGTGATTAAAGAGCAAGGTTTATATGTATACACGCATAATTTATCAGCATTGCACCCGTGCGAAGCGGGGTCGAGTCGTTAGTTTATTAAATTTGTTTCTCTAAACACTCGTTACCTAACATTACTGGAGTTAAACCATTGACAACACATTATGCTCCAGAAATAAAACGATTTAAAAAACAAAGTTTCTCCTTGCCAACGTTTTTTGGCAAGATTTTTGTAATTATTTAATAGATACCAGGCTAGTGGAAAAGAAGGATTCTGGATTTACATTTTAATTTGCTTTTTGGTAAAATTATCAGTACAACTACAGTTTTTTTTTTAATTTGCTTTATGCGTCTTTTTTGTAAATCCTACACAATAAATAGATACGTCTCTACCTCTTGAGCCACGTACGATCCTTATACAACATAATAATTACGTAGTCATGGTCGTATTTTAACCTCGAGTCGAATGTGGTTTGATTTGCGGACACTACATCCGCCGGACCTGTCACCTGTCATCCAAACGTTTCGTGTGCAGACGGTAGCCACGGTGAGATCTTAGGCCAGAATACACGCTAAGCAACGCTCGTCCGTTATTTCTCGAAGGTAATAGTACGTATACGGTCCTCATTTAGTCCGAGTTTTGTTCGTTATTTTCTCGGGTTGTTTAAAGTCGCTGTCCGTAAAATTTTGAGTGATGCTTAACCGTTGTATTTACTATCAGTTCTATGGCCAGCGCTTAAACACAAGTATTTAATAAAAAATCACTAAGCGATTGTTCACTACAAGGTACTTTCGAAGGCAAACCACTATTCTTGTTATTAAACAATGAATATGTACTTTTAATAAATAAGGCTTTTAAATTCTGTAGTTACAGAAATAGACTAGTATTGCCAAAAATGGCGTTTAAATGGTACTTGCTGGGATAATAGCAAGTGCCCCCGGGAAGGGATGTTTCGACCACAGGAGGGATGTGACAAAATATAAAATACTCGTATACGGTTACGGTGGATTCAACGAATATAATCTTTGCCAAATAAAATGAAAGGTGAAGATTCAATTAGTTGTTAATTAAAACCAACCGGGGGCCCGCAACTCCATTTAAACTCGTTGTACAAAACATGTTCTAACTAGCAAAAAACCAAAGAAGATAGAAGATAAGTATCTCACTCGATCATGAGTAAATTGTAAATTGTGTAGGTTGTATTCAGTTGTAATGCACGAAATTTAACTGAACTTATTCAGTTAAATTTCATTTTCATTAAATTAAAATTAAATTTTCAAAATCAAAACGTTACAGTGAGCCGTAGATTGTAGAATACGCGACATAGAATCTTCAATGACGCTGATACGGTGCAAATGAACGAAGGAATAACGTCAATAGCCCTAGAACATCGCAACTTCGTCAATTCGGACGCGCTTAATTTGCGTTTCCTTTGTATGGGACGGCATAAATAACAGGCGCATACTTTAAATTGACCGCGTAGTGCGTGAAATTAGTCAGTTACGTTTCGTTCAAAACAGAAATTCATATGCATGAATAACATTTTTGACAATCATTATCGCCTTCGTTTTCCAAAAATTGAGATGAGATATGTCACTTGAAGCTCATCGCATTTTAATGACAGTTCAATGGCGATATCACTGTTATCTAGTAGAGATTTGACGTAAGGCGATCACTAATAAATAAATAAATAAATATCGGACAACCTCACACAAATCGATCTAGTCCCAAATTAAGATCAAAAAGGCTTGTGTCATGGGTACTAGACGACGATATACGTACTTATAAATACAAATACAAATACAAATAATTTATTTACCAAAAAACTTATTACAATTGGACATTTTACAAATATTTCACTTACACACTGGAATTTACACATAAGCATAAGAAATTTCCAACGGCCCCAAACTGGGCACAGCCTGTATCTTGGGAACCGGGTGTACAGTATACCAATTAGAATTGAAAAAACAGTAATAGAAAGAGCCCGTAACGCAACAGAGTGAACAAATTGGAGGGAAATTATAATCTATATATATAAAAGAAGAAGTCCTGACTGACTCATCAACGCACAGCCGAAACTACTAATGTTAGAGAGTTGATTTTTTCACAGTAGGTTACTTTTATAACGTGGGCTAGGGATAAGAAGCGATTTTGAAACATTCAACCCCTAAGAGGGTTAAAAAGGGGGTGAAAGGTTGTATGGGGTACAAGTTTTTTTTAAAGCTAGGAACTTGAAACTTTGTAAAAAAGATATTAAAATAAAATAAGAGAAAACTAATTTCATTGTTTTTGAAAAGTCATCCCGTAAGGTGATAAAAAAGGGGTTGAAAGTTTGTATGGAGATCAAGTATTTTTTTGAGCGCGGGACTTGAATCTTTGTTTAAAGGCATACTATTAGAATACAAGAAAAGTAATTTCAGCGTTTTTAAAAATTCGTTCCCTAAAAGGGTTAAAAAGGGGTTGAAAGTTTGAGTCCATTACAAATCCCTTGAAACTTCTTATTAAGGCATATATAATAATAACAAAATAACATTAATTTAACGGTTTAAAAAATTCAACCTCTAAGGGGGTTAAAAGGGGGATGAAAGTTCGTCTTGGGGTTCAAATTTAATTTTAAGCTACAAACTTCAAACTTCGTTAAAAGTTATGCAAATAAAATGGAGGAAAATTAGTTTCTGCGTTTTTGAAAATTCATCCCCTAAGGTGGTAAAAAAGGGGGTTGACAGTTTGTATGGAGATAAAACCTTTTCTTGAGCGTGGAACTTTAAACTTTGTATAAAGGCATATAATTATAAAACAAGAAAAGTAATTTCAGCGTTTTCAAAACTTCGTCCTCTACAAGGGTTAAAAAGGGGTTGAAAGTTTATATTGCGAATTGGCGATCAAACCTTTTTCTGAGCGCGGGACTTTAAACTTTGTATAAAGGTATAGAATTAGAATACAAGAAAAGTCATTACAGCGTTTTTGAAATTTCAGCCCTGAAGGTGGTCAAAAAAGGGTTGAAAATTTGTATCGAGGTCAAACAAAAGTCTGAGCGCAGGACTTGAAAGTTTGTATATGAGCATATTATTAGTAAACAAGAAAGGTGATTACGGCTTTTTTGAAAATTCAGGCCTGAAGGTGGTGAAAAAGGGGTATAAAGTTGGTGAAGATCAAACATTTTATTGAGCGCGGTACTTGAAACTTTGTATAAAGGCATATTATTAGAATGCAAGAAAAACAATTTCAGGGTTTTTGAAAATTCAGCCCTTAAGGTGGTGAAAAAGGGGTTGAAAGTTTTTATAAAGATCAAACATTTTCTTGAGTTCGGGACTTGAAACTTTAAATAAAGGCATATCAATAGAATACAAGAAAAGTAATTACAGCGTTTTTGAAAATTCAGCCCTGAAGGTGGTGAAAAAGGGGTTGAAAATGTGTATGAAGATCAAACATTTTTTTGAGTGCGGTACTTGAAACTTTGTGTAAAGGCATATTATTAGAATGCAAGAAAAGTAATTTCAGGGTTTTTGAAAATTCACCCTAAAGGTGGTGAAAATGGGATGAAAGTTTGTATGAAGATCAAACATTTTATTGAGTGCGGTACTTGAAACTTTGTATAAAGGCATATTATTAGAATGCAGGAAAAGCAATTTCAGGGTTTTTGAAAATTCACCCTAAAGGTGGTGAAAAAGGGGTTGAAAGTTTGTATGAAGATCAAACATTTTTTTGAGTGCGGTACTTGAAACTTTGTATAAAGGCATATCAATAGAATACAAGAAAAATAATTACAGCGTTTTTGAAAATTCAGCCCTGAAGGTGGTGAAAAAGGGGTTGAAAGTTTGTATGAAGATCAAACATTTTTTTGAGTGCGGTACTTGAAACTTTGTATAAAGGCATATTATTAGAATGCAAGAAAAGTAATTTCAGGGTTTTTGAAAATTCAGCCCTGAAGGTGGTGAAAAAGGGGTTGAAAATGTGTATGAAGATCAAACATTTTTTTGAGTGCGGTACTTGAAACTTTGATAACGGCATTATTATTCGAATCAAAGAATTTATAAACGTCGTTCTTAAACTCAACGAGTTTCGTAAAGCTATTCGTTCGTAGATTACCTGATTTCATAATGGTACAGCGTAATTAGAGCAAATTAGCCGAAAAAAAACTAAAAAAAGGCCAAGATCGAGTCGGAGGGTTCGTTACTATTTCGTAAAAAATAAAAATAAAACACGTTTAGTAATTTCAACATTGCTTAGGTCTGAAAATAATAAACATGTAAAATTTTCAAGATAAGGTTCCACGCGGACGAAGTCGCGGGCAACAGCTAGTACAAGATATAAAATTACTTATCTACGCATGTGCGTATGCGTGTGTGTGAGAGTGTATGTGTGAGTGTGTGTGTGTGTGTATGTGTCAACGAAATATCACTTACTTACCAAATTTATTATTTGATGATATTCTCGGTGTCATCATACGATAGGGATAGAAGCCATTTTTTTACTTTACATTTAAGGATTGCACAGGAAAAGTCGTCGATTTTGCACGCTTTAGAGACTTTGTTATAGACAAAGGGGTGTAAGTACGACGGAAGGCGTTTAGCAAATGCGGTTTTGGCTCTGGGACACTGAATAACGAGGTGTTTGTGGCGTTGCTGACGGCGCTTAACATGATCAGTGGAAGCGACAGCAATTCGGTGAGATTCAACTACAGCTTTCAGAACAAAAAGCTGGCGAACACTTAACACTGAGGCCTCCTTGTACAAGTGAACAGTGGGAAATCGAAAAGGTTTTCTCAGCATGACTTTAAGCACAGCTCGTTGCGCCCGCTCAGCTCCAATCATAGCACTCTTAGTTGCACCTCCCCAGGCTGCAATGCAGTATTGAAGTATAGATTGGCATAGTGCGAAATATACTAACTGGAGAATTTCTCTGGAGGCTCCATTTCTCAGGAGTCTCATAATATATATGACCTTTCTTACCCGACGTGATAAGGTTTCAATGTGCTGTCTGAAGGACAATCTCTGATCGATGGTTACTCCGAGGTACTTGATCATTTCTGCTCGTTCGATAGTATCTCGTGTACCAAAACTAGATGACAAAGTTAATTGAATACACAAAGGGGGGCTGGAAGATACCGTCTTGTAGAAAGTTAAGAATTTAGTTTTTTTTGTATTTAAGGTAAGCAGGTTTGTGTCTAGCCAGTCTGAAATGCTTGTCATTCCCGTTTGCGCCATGTGGATTGCCTCTGGCCATGATTTGCCACTAAAGAGGGCTACTGTATCATCCGCGTAGCAGATTAAGTCGCAGTTCTTCAAGTTAAGTGACAGAATGTCGTCAATATACAATAAAAACAAGGTTGGACCGAGAATGCTTCCTTGAGGGACACCAAAAACAATAGGTAGCTCTTTGCTCTTACAGTCTCCGACCCTCACATGCTGGCTCCGGTTTGCGAGGTAACTTTTGAACCATTCCAGCGCCGAGCCTCGAACTCCTTTGAGTTCAAGTTTTTTTAGGAGAATCGGCGCTGAGACGGTGTCGAAGGCCTTAGCCAAGTCCAGAAAGACACCTATGCAATGTCTACCCTGATCAAGATGTTTAGCAATTGTATTTGAGAGCAACACTACTGCTTGCTCCGTGGATTTTCCCCGCCTAAATCCAAACTGCCTATCTGAGATAAGCTTATGTTTATCTAAGTAGTCTACTAGACGTTTATTTACAATTTTTTCTAATAATTTAGAAAAAATGTTAAGAAGGGATATAGGTCGATAGTGGTCAGGATTACTTTTTTCACCAGATTTAAAGATGGGGGATACTGTTGATTTCTTCCAGGCGTCAGGAAAATAACCCGACGAAATGCTGAGATTAAAGATGTGAGCCAAAGGAAGGCAAATGAATTCTCTCACAGACTTAATCAGGGAAGATTTATAGCCATCTGGCCCCGGAGCACTGTCATATTTAAGAGCTTTTATAAAGTCACCGACTTCTTGGGGATCGGTCGGAGCAAAAAAGAAGGAGTGAGGTAGCGCTACACCTGATGTATAATTAGACGCTAGAGTCTGCTGCGTGGTTTTAAGTTTGGCTAAAATTTTATTAGCCAAATCACTTGCTACTGACACGAAGTGTTTATTACAAGCGGTGAGGGATTCATGGCTGTTAGTGGTGATTTTTTTCAATGCACTGGCGTCGGAGGAGCGACCAGGATACTCGCAGACTCGTTTGATAGTTTGCCAGAGTTTTTTAGGATTATCGCTATTGCGGGCAAGCTCCCTATTGTCATAGATATTATATAGATAAATATATACTTAAATACATAGAACAACCATGACCCAAGCACAAATATTCGAGTTCATCACACAAATATTTGCCCCGGCCGGGATTCAAACCCGGGACCGCCGGCTCAAACGGCATTCTCGAATTGGGTCCCAGCTTCAGTGAATCACATTACATTTTTCTTTCATAATTTATCTTTGTGTCAACATCATTCATCATTTTAGTCGAAAGACGTCCACTGCTGAACGGTGGCCGCCCTCAAGGTTCTCCACAACGATCGATTATGCACGTGGTCGCTTTTCACAGGTGTACTACCTAATAAAGGCAGGCACAGCTGTACATAAAACTTGACATGAATAGTGTTTTTACAAGCTTTTATTTAATTTGCAATGTATGTAGGTAACAAATTAACTATGTTTGTTCAGGTGGAATCTTGCAACTCAGTTTTGCTGATTTAATGAAACAATTGAGCTGAAATTTTGCATACTACTTAACCTTGATGACAATACAATAATATGGTGCCATGGGACTGGTCTGATGATGGAGCCGGAAGGTGGCCCTAGAAACTTTGTATGGATTAGCGTCGATTGCAAAAAATAAAATTACAAGGTTAAGGGCTTTAAGTAAACCGAAACTTAATTGCTTCCTTTGTGTGACGAAAGTTACCCATACATTTTGTCTCACTAACTTTCGTCACACAAAGGAAGCGATCGTGATTTTTTTTAACAAAGCTTTTAACTATGCACAATCTTTTTGCAATCGACCCGTCAATCAACTTTTTTCTGTTGCTTGTTGCCGTGCTGATGTCCCCTGGGCTACTCTTTAAAACAACGGTTTTCACCGGCAATATTCAACAGTTATAAGCCCATTATTATTTAGAATATCTCTTGAAAATACCAATATTATAAATTATCAACACTTTTTTAAGAAGTTTAATCGCCATTGTGTCCTGGGTGACGGGACAGAATAACAACAAGAAAAAGTTGATCCAGCCAATAGATAAAGCAATCCTACCGAGTTTGGGGTCCTTAGTATGTAATTGTTTTAAGTATTATTTACGAGCAAATACTTACTGTTGAGTTTCTTTCGGCTTCCTTCTCAACAGCGGTCTCCTCTTGCGAAATGCCGGTAGATTCACAATCTGACTTGTAAAAGTGCCCTTGTGGCCTACTTACTGAATAAATTATTTCATTTCATTTCATTCAGAATTGTCTCATGGATTGAAAGAAAAGAACAGTCGGCTTTAAAGCTTATCACAAATATTAAATACTGACAGTCACTTATGATTCTTAGAGACCACACTAGCGTCTTTTTGTCGTCGGCATCCTGCCAGCGTATTGTCAACGTCACGCAACTTGGACGCTACTGGGCCGTGGTGCCAGAGGCGTCTATATTACGGCTCGGCCACAAGCCACAACTATGCTCGTCCAGCGTTAGCGGTGAGCGGTAAAAACATAATCATAGCGATATAAGAAGCACGCCGCTTGCCATGCCGCTCACAACAATTTCTCGCAACATGCGTCAAGTACACAAATTCAATAATACGTAGCGGAAAAGTCAAAGTGGTCCGACAGAGAAACTGTCACTGTCATTCAGTTTCTAAATCCAAATTTCGTTAAAATTGTTTAGTTTTGGAGGAGGAAGCCCGAGAAGGAAACCCCGAACTCTTCAACCCGCTTATATAAAGTTTGTACCTCATGTGTATGCTTCACTATAGTTACCAGGTGCAAACTTAACGTAAACGAACGGTAAAGAAAGATGGGCAGTAGTCCTTTTAAACGTCAGCGTTTCAATGTCAACGTGACATACACCAAACACATTAGGTAATGACTTAATTAACTAAGCATGGTCGCTCTGTGGGTGAGCTGTGAGTATTATATTCTTTGGAGAGCCGCGAGATAAGACGCTAACGGTCGATAAACGCAGTTGGCGTCAAGCCGACATTGCGTTTACGCTGCGTAAAAGATGTGTCACCATAGCAAGGGTGGCAGAACGCCGACTCAACGTACGCCAGTGTAGGGTCTCTCTAACTTGCGTCTTTATAACTTTTAGTAGTTTAAGATATAAAATAACCTTCACCGAGATGTTTATTTGATGAAATGTATTTTTTATATTTAATTTAATATGTCAATAATTATATTGCATATGGGTTGCCTAACAAATTTTAGTCCAGGGTATGTTTAATTAATAATAAAAAAAAATTGTTTTAAACATTTCACCGGTTTGATTAATATTAGATAAATTCTATACCAATCGAAAGTATGAAGCCCATAGAATATGCAAACGTTAGGTTGCCTATTCTTTTCCCGTCACAACTATTGGGTAGCCAGGTATAAACAGGTAAATCTATACCTACTAGCATTTTGCAACAGTCTGATTGTTGAATTGAAATTAAATAAAATTAAAGATTATTTCATTATGAATTTATCTAATAATCAAATCGGTGAAATGTAAAAAAAAAAAAATTTAATTTTAAACTAAACATACCCCGGACTAAAATTTGTTAGGCAACCCATATGCAATATATTTATTGACATTTTAAACTAAATATAAAATACATTTCATCAAATAAACATCTCTGTGAAGGTCATTTTATATCGGGAGCTTAGTCTATAACGCTTAACGCATAATCTGCTAAATTAAGAAGTCGTATTTTTATCCCGATCGTATACTGAGATACGACTTTTTAAATTAGCACGGCAGATACGTTCCAAAAATATAAGTATTGCGAGGATTGACGTTTGGTTGTCAATGGCGACGATTGAAAATTTTATCAAATTTTATTTTGTTTATAAGTTAATTCAGTTTTAGTCCTTTTCGCTGTTTTTGCGATGAGTGAGTCAAGTCGAGGTGTCGTGAGTGATACGTCACTTTTAGAATGTGAGCAGTGGGCAGCTGCGTCGTGGCTATCTGAAGTGGAGTTTGATAATAAGGCAGGGCCGAGTCAATCGGATATTGTATCGGACGCTGAGTCCATGTCGGATGTGCGGCATATAGCGGCGAAGCGTGCTTGTGGTCTGAGCGACGAAAGCTGTGGTTGTAGTGATAGTTTTATCACAATAGGCAGGAAACCTAAACGCTTGCGGGTTTTAGCAACCGCCAAAACGCAGCTGGAGCCGGACGGTGTGCCTGACAAGCTATTTGAAGTTTATATAGTGTCAAAAGAAGATTTACCGAAACAGATTGGTTTGGCAAAGTTGCTGCAATTTAAGGGTATAAAAGGAATTTTATCCATCAAGTTTATGGGTCCACGTAAAGTTCGCATACAGTTTAACTCTAAGGATGATGCGGAGAAGCTTCTGGCTTCTCAGGAGTTTAACAATGAGACGAGACGTTCTTATTGGTCTAATATGGCATGCTGCACTTATGGAATTATAAGGCAGGTGTAAGGGAGGTTGAGGAAGACGAATTTTTAAAGAATATTGAAGGGTCTGAAGACATTTTGTCAATATGTAGACTGAACCGTTTGGATCATGATGGGCGTTGGGTTAAGGCTGAAGCTATTCGTCTGTGTTTTAAGGGAACTTCTTTACCGCCATATGTTTATGCCTACGGTTGCCGATTTAAGGTAAATCAGTACACTTTCCCGGTTACCCAATGTTCAATATGTTGGAAGTTCGGTCATCTGAGCAGGTTTTGTCCTACTACTAAAGTTACTTGTCCGAAATGCGGCGGGGAGCATGCCAATTGCGAAACGACTATTTTTAGATGCATTAATTGTAAAGGCAGCCATATGGCCTTAGATAAGTCGTGCCCGGTTTTTGTGAAGGAGTAAGAAATTCGCAGGATTATGTCTGCTGAGGGATGTATATATAAACGGGCTTTTTGGTTGTATATGCAAAATAAGGAAAAAAAAGGATACAGATGTTTGTAGTCAGGATGCGCCATCTGTTTTTGAGAATGACTTAAGTTTTGGAAAGTTATATAGAGATGCTGTTTTGTCGAAGCCGTTACAATCTAAAGAGTGAAGATTCTGTCTGCCAGGCTGAGGGCCAGCGATCAGTAAGTCAGTACAGATTAGAGAGCGAGCCACAACAAGAGGTTCGTAAGCCGTGGAAGTCAAAAAGAGTAACAGATGTGAAGAGGTCCGAGTGTCTATTGGTCAATCAGCCTACTATTGAGCGGGCTGATATGGAAGATCAAAGACAAAATAAGGACAAGAAGAAGAGACGTATTACTTTTGAAAGGCTGGTTGAGAAGACGAAGGATATTTTGTTTTCTACCGAAAGTTGGGAGGAGAAGTTCAAAACGCTGTTTGGAGTTGTTGTTAAGGAGATTTTGGATTTATTTAAGGATTTTTTTGAGGAAGGTGATTTTGTACGTTTGTTTTTGTCTAATGTAAATGGCTAGGTCTAATACCAGATCTTTCTTGAATGTAATGTTCAATTCAATATTGGCGGAACCCTTATCGGAATCGGCTAAATTTGCATACAGTTTTTTTTTATGTAAATAGTGTATACAAATATAGTTGTTTTCGTGTACATGTTATTTTTAAGTTTATACGGTTTATGTTTTTATTTATCTATGTCTTTTAGATGAATGATGTTGTGTATTAGGCCTGCTGGAGCTGGCATGTTCATAAAAATGATCAAAGCTCCTTAATTAATAAGGTCGTATCTTTGTATGGATTTCATAGTAAGATACGGTTTTTTTTCCGTAGCACTGCAGACTGTAGTAACTAAACTAGCCGCTCGAGGGCGCTTTACATCACGCTTCCTTATTTAGTTACTACTCATGATCTATCCAATTTGTTAAAAATGAATTGAAAGTAAATTTTCCTTGTAAAATATTGTAATTTTGCTGTATATTATACTCGTATATTAATATTATGTAAGTGCCTACCTTCTCGTTCTTGTTTGCAGCACCCAACAGGGCACATAATGTGATACTTAAACTATTTACTAATCATTATGTGCAATAAACGTATTGAGTATTGAGTATATATTTTATAATCGTTCTTAAGGCCAGGCGCGCACCACGATTTTAGTCGCGCGATAATTTTGTCGCATAAATGCAAGATATGGGTTTATATGAGAGTGCGCGCACCACGATTTTCATAAACCCAGAAGTACGCTTATTTCTGAGACAAAATTATCGCGCGACTAAAAAAAAGGTGCGCGCCTGGCCTGAAGAGTAAACTCCAGTCGTGCGTCGGAGCTGACAAACACACTTTTTTTAACAAACAGTTACTGTGTATTCAACTGTAGGAAATTCCGTACGTCACGTATGGAAATCACCTAACCGTTTAGGCTGGGAAACGTTCGACACCCCATTTGTTGAAATAGCTTCAGCGGCGAGGCGGGTTTTGTGGAATTTAGAACACACTTTTGCTGAAGTATAGACATAAACCTGGGGGCATGTGATGGTTGCGTTTATTACGTGGTAAATAAGTGACAAAGTATCTGTCAGTAACAATTGCATTTTGTCAATACGTGATGGATGCTTTTCCCTTTATTCATCAAGTGATAAAAGCAACCATCATAGGCCGTATAATCCGGTGTCATCCTGAGGGTCGTAAAATTGGAGTCTCGCCACGACGTGAATTTTAATTTCTTCGTGTTGAGAGTTCCGAAGGACCAACTATAGTGACCTTCACAAAGGAAGAGTACTGGCCGAAGGGTGTCATGTTCCGGCGTTTCCGTGGACGGCTACCTGATACCTCGGACACGCGTAACACGTCGCTGTTGAAAAATGTGACCAACTCCTAGTTTAGTCACTTATGTTTTTTTGTATTTGATATGTATGATAGTTTTAAGGCATGTATCTATGGGCCACACAGTCGCCTGCATTAAATTATTTTCATTGATTCATAGGCCCGCTGAACAGAACGCAAACGTTTATATTGTGCAGTTTAGGAGTTCCTACGGCCAGATTCCGTCTCCATCAGATCAGCTCGAAATAACAAATTATTGCATTGTCACGTGAACTACATTTACATGAAAAGTTTCATTTCGATTCGAGGCAAAAATGGAATTCGAAGATATTACCTAGATAGTTAAAAACAGACAGTGCCCAGTGTAAATATATATAATTTTTTGTTTTTGTATTTGTTGCTATAGCGGTAACAGTGAAATTCAACTGTCTATCACGATTCACGAGATAAGTACAAGTCTGGTGACAGTATCGAGCAGAAACGACAAAAAAAAACACGTTTGTTGTATGGGAGCCCTACTCAAACATTTATTTTATTCTGTTTTTATTATTTGTTGTTAAAGCGACAACAAAAATTCATCATTCGTAAAATTTTCAACTACCATAGTTCATGAGATACAGTCTGGCGAGAGACAGATAGACAGACGGACGGACAGCGGGGGCTTAGTATTACGGTTCCGTTTTTACCCTTTAGGTACGCAAACCTAAAAAAGCATACCAGAATATGACGCAAGCCTATTACTTACTGTTTTACTGTTTTACTATGGCCTCCGGCTAAAACTTGCGGCTTTAAAAATAATCTCCGCTGCGTATTCCCAGCCAATTTGTCGCATCGCGTAAAAGTTTGTTGCCCAGGCGCGCTAGAGGGTTGCTTTGCGACACAATTCAAGGGATGTTTACAGAAAAAACATAACGGAGTTAAGGTGCGACCAGACCGCTTTTTGTTCGATATTATATATTATTATATTCTAGTTTACGTGAGGTTTGGCACCGACTTCAAAAAGTGATTCAAATGTAATCTGTACATGGACGGGTTACTTTCGGCTTTTCAGTTATTTTGAAGTAGGTTCTTTTTTTATTAAAAAAAATTGTATTTTAAACACTTACTAACCATCCTAAACAACATATTATCAAAAATTCAAAACTTCTGGACCGTTTGTAAGGTCAAACTCCTTAATTCACTGAATTATTTTACAATGGATACAATGCGTCACTGCGATTCCGTACCGTCTCCGTATTTTAAGCAGCGCTGTGGAGGGCATGCGTTAAAAACGTTACTTATACGATGCGTCACTGCGATTCCATACCGACTCCGTATTTTAAGCGGCGGTGTGGAGGGCATGCGATAAAAACGGTACGGATACGATGCGTCACTGCGATTCCGTACCGTCACCGTATTTTAAGCGGCGGTCTGGTCGCACCTTCATAGATTGCCAATATGGCTATTTTACTAGCAGTTTTTTTGGTGTTCGGCTTAAGTTAATAATTGCTAGCCAGATCGTACTATTTAATCTTATAAGAAATTGTCAGGAACGTCCCGACATGGTTCGAACTCATATGGAGCTCTTCATCAGGGACAGCTATCCGTGCTGCTACGTGACTCACGGCCCAATGAAATAACATTATCTAAGTATTATGTAACTCAAGCACGGCTGGTAAAAACTAGTAAACAAGATATGAATGATTTTTATCGACAAAACAAAAAGAGGCCTTTACCATTTTCAACGTATCGCATTTGTTATGACAACAGCTTCTTCCACATTTCGAAAAGTCTAGACATCCCAGATACGAAGTCGAGGCTTAGTGCCCATTTGCACCAGGATCTGGACCAGAGTTATCTATATACCTAGTTTCATAGGCCGAGATGCGACTGACGGTAGCCCTACCTAATAAAATACCAGGATTGTACGTTTCTACTTTATGTGTGTTAAAGAGGTGTTCAAACATATTGCTATGTGCAGAGTTTAGACAGCTCCTTGACCACATTTCCGGATATTTTACGTGCACCAAGTATTTTACGTCATTTTCACATTACATTACATACGTAAGACGCATTGAATAAAAAGTCCAATAACTCGAATAATGCTATTTGTTATAAATACGAGTACGTGATGTATATTCCTTCGAAAGTCCTTAAAAAACAGTGCTACTGTGGGTTCTCTGCCTTTTCGCCGAATTATGTTTCGTCAAACGTTTTATTTCGTCAAATGTTTCATTTCGCCAAAAGCATTTTTCACTGAAACTGTAAACTATTTCGAATTGTTATAAAACAAACCTAAACTAACCTAACCTAATCTAAAGGATGATATTTACAACAATTCGAAATAGTTTACAGTTTCAGTGAAAAATGCTTTTGGCGAAATGAAACATTTGATGAAATGAAACGTTTGACGAAACATAATTCGGCGAAACGGAAGTACACCGCTAAAGGTGTAGTTTTGTATTTGATTATCGCTCGTCATTAAAAGAGAACCGAGTTTCATAGATAAGGTGTCATTTCGGTGGATTATCAACGCGGTGGTTTATCAATAAGGCCTTTGCCAATAGTTAAAATTGCTTTACACGTTTTAACCTTTGACAATGATATAGCCCTACAGGTTGTTTGTCAACCCTTTTAATTTATTTTACTGGCAACGACAAAATTTTGGTAACTGACGTTGAAAGTCAGTGAATGTCACTGATGTAAACAAAGAGGAAACAGGACTAAATATTCAACAAATTTCAAGTATTTATTGCAAAACAAAGCCAAAACTATCCACAGTGATGAAACTTATGTTTTTTTTTTCAGTAAGATCCAGTATTTATATCGCAAGAAGAACGAAGGATTGAGCAGCATTCCGGTAAACAATGTTTTGAATTGACAAATCGCTACTGACGTTTAAAGAGGTGTTCAAACATATTGCTATGTGCAGAGTTTAGACAGCTCCTTGACCACATTTTCGGATATTTTACGTGCACCAAGTATTTTACGTCATTTTCACATTACATTACATACGTAAGACGCATTGAATAAAAAGTCCAATAACTCGAATTATGCTATTTGTTATAAATACGAGTACGTGATGTATATTCCTTCGAAAGTCCTTAGAAAATAGTGCTCCTGTGGGTTCTCTGCCTTTTCGCCGAATTATGTTTCGTCAAACGTTTTATTTAGTCAAATGTTTCATTTCGCCAAAAGCATTTTTCACTGAAACTGTAAACTATTTCGAATTGTTATAAAACAAACCTAAACTAATCTAACCTAACCTAATCTAAAGGATGATATTTACAACAATTCGAAATAGTTTACAGTTTCAGTGAAAAATGCTTTTGGCGAAATGAAACATTTGATGAAATGAGACGTTTGACGAAACATAATTCGGCAAAAAGGAAGTACACCGCTAAGGTGTGGTTTTGTATTTGATTATCGCTCGTCATTAAAAGAGAACCGAGTTTCATAGATAAGGTGTCATTTCGGTGGATTATCAACGCGGTGGTTTATCAATAAGGCCTTTGCCAATAGTTAAAATTGCTTTACACGTTTTAACCTTTGACAATGGTATAGCCCTACAGGTTGTTTGTCAACCCTTTTAATTTATTTTACTGGCAACGACAAAATTTTGGTAACTGACGTTGAAAGTCAGTGAATGTCACTGATGTAAACAAAGAGGAAACAGGACTAAATATTCAACAAATTTCAAGTATTTATTGCAAAACAAAGCCAAAACTATCCACAGTGATGAAACTTATGCTTTTTTTTTCCAGTAAGATCCAGTATTTATATCGCAAGAAGAACGAAGGATTGAGCAGCATTCCGGTAAACAATGTTTTGAATTGACAAATCGCTACTGATGTTTAATTATACAAATATATGACGTATGCACATTATTGCCATATGAAAGCTGTTTACACACGACACTATCCCTAAGCAGGACCGACCCTTGTATTTAATAGTATTTGAAATTTGCTCCCTGCCGAGTATTTCCTCGGGGGCAACAGCATGCGGTTCCTCAAGAGAGGAGTAAATAGGCTCAATAAAGTGTCGGCAACGCGCGTGTGATGCTCCTGGCATCGCAAGCGTCCATAGACGGCGGTAACTGCTTAACGTCAGGCGACCCGCATGCTTAGCTTGCCACCGTTGTAGTATTAAAAAAAACGTTTAAAGTTCCTTATTTAAATAGCGGAGGGAATGGTCACCGGGCTCTCGGCCTATGAAACGGGTTCAACATTGTACATTATTGGATACGGCGGTTCCAATCAGCAGTTTGGCTGTTTTTGTTGCCAACTACAGAGCAGATAGAAAGTACGGTATTCTGAGCTTGGAGATTACTTACTGTTTCTATCATATCGAGTTTGTGTGGAAGCAATCACTCTTTAGCGATTAGTCTGCCTATAGTTATGTTTTTTGCATTTGTATTTTTCTACTGTAAAGTTGCCTATTGTTTTTACTTTTATCATTTCTATGTACCTAATTGTGTTTTAAGATCACGTCAAGAATAAATGTATTTCTTCTTTCTTTCTTTCTAATAGTGTACCTATTATTATATTGTTTTAAACCATTTCGTTATTTTTAAGCTATACTATTAGTTATAACATGAATGTAATTGATTTAAGGATTTATGAATAATCATACTTACTGTTGAGTTTCTTTCGGCTTTTTCCTCAAAAGCGGTCTGCACTTTTGACACCTTTAATTTCAAGAAAACAGTTTGTCAACAATGGTGTTTGTTAATTTGAACAAACCGAAGTGAATTCGGCCTCAGAAAACCAGACAAGTGTGAGTTGGAATCACCCACCGAGGGTTCCGTACTTACATATTTATACCGTTGCTGAACTTTGATATTCCGCAGGACTAAATATTCCGCAAAATTCAAGATTTTTTGCATAATAAAGCCAAAACTATCCACAGTGATGAAAGTCAAGTATTTCGCAAGAAGAACAAAGGATTGATCAGCATTCCGGTAAACAATGTGTTGAATTTGGTTAATGTCACAATCCCTGACAAATCGCTAGACGTTTAATAATGCAAATATATGACATATGCACATTATTGCCATATGAAAGCTGTTTGGAGCGCCACGTGAATCGGATTTTTTATCTCCGACAAAAAAAGAGGGGTGCTATAAGTTTATATAACATGTCTAGTTGTCGTTGTCCGGATAAAGCCGGACATAGTTAGGCTTTTTGACGCGTGTCCGACCAAAATAAACGGTGTCTGGCTTTCGTTAGGCTTTTTACATTTCGCAAACAAGCGCCGAGCGTGACCGACCGCAAGAGAGTCGACACAAAATCCTCAATAATGGAGGGTGTCCGGCCTTTTTACCCAAACGTCCGGCAAAACTGGCTGGATTGTCCGGCTATAGGATTTGGCAAACTGACAACCCCCTTCGGAAGTAAAAAAAAAGTCGCTGCGGGTCCCCGTTTTATGTATATTATATCTATTAAGTACATCACTACGTAGTATAAATCAAAGTCGCTTCCTGCTGTCTGTCTGTCCGTCTGTCCCTATGTATGCTTAGATCTTTAAAATTACGCAAATTTTGATGCGGTATTTTTTAATAGATAGAGTGATTCAAGAGGAAGGTTTATATGTATAACACATGCATAATATTGCATTGCACCCGTGCGAAGCCGGGGCGGGTCGCTAGTAGATTATAATAATCTAAATTCAAAATTTAAAAAAACAACGGCCCATTCAAACATTGCTAAGAACCGACAGACATTAAGGACAACAACCGCATATTATGCGATCATTTGAAATGATATTCTTATTTATCAAAATAAAACAAATTTAACAATAAATCACCCAGCAAATCGTCCCTAAGCCATCTGTCTAATTTTGACATCCTTCGCATACACCGAACATCTCCTTTGTAAATTCTACTTACGATTTATACGAGATTTATTTTGAGTAATGTTAGGTAAATGTGTCCATAAACATGTGCGGCCCGTGTTGATATACTGCATTAGTATTATTAAAACTATCGTGAGACATCTTTAATAATTATAAAAACCGGCCAAGAGCATGTCGGGCCACGCTCAGTGTAGGGTTCCGTAGTTCCGTCTTTCACAATAGACGAAAATTACGAATTACGAGAAAGATTTCAAGCACTATAAAAACGCCAAAGTAACTGTAATTAGAATAGAATAGAATAGAATAGAATATTCTTTATTGCACACCTCAACAGGAAATAAATACAAACAAATTCAGATTACAAGTAACATTCAGTAGAGGTAAACAACAGGCGGTCTTATCGCTAAAGAGCGATCTCTTCCAGACAACCTTTGGGTAGCGAAATTAAATAACAATGTCAGAAATGAGTAGGCGATGCAAAAGTAATCATGGAATCTGGGGAAAAAAAAAAAAAAAACTACTAAAATAATACATAAATAAACGTACATAAAATACCAAATAAATAAATATATATGCACAAATAAACCTACTTAAACATACATAACATAGGCATATACATATAAAATAATATTAGTAACGAACCACACTTCATGTCGGTCACAATACCAAAAAATTAAAGAAGGGACAAATAATGTTATTTAAGGAGTGTTTTAAAATTGGCAACGGATTGGCTACGTTTTAAGTCTACAGGCAGAGAGTTCCACAACAAGGTAGCCTGGAAAGTAAAAGATCTGTTGTAGAATTTAGAGGAGGAAGAGGGAACAGCCAGAAGCAAATTTTGAGAGGATCTAACAGACCGAAGATAACTGAAACGCTCCTTGAGGTAACGGGGAGTTGCAGGGTTGAAAAGTATATTGTAAAGAAGAGAAAGGATGTGAGAGTTACGACGAAAACGGATAGGAAGCCACTTGAGCTGCGAACGGAAACTGGATACATGGTCATATTTGCGTAACCCGAATATGAACCTGATACAAATATTCTGAATACGCTCAAGTTTATTTAGCTGTTCCTCTGTGAGATCAGGGTAAGCGATATCAGCATAATCCATGATGGGAAGAAGTAGAGTTTGAGTAAGCGCAATTTTGGTGGCGATTGGAAGGAAATTACGGAGTCTTCTCAGAGAACTCACTGCTGCAAACATCTTCCTGCTAACTTGATTTATCTGAGGCACCCAAGATAAGGTCCGATCCATGATAATACCAAGGTTCTTAACTTGGTGTGAAAAAGGTATTAAAACACCAACGAAATAGATCGGTAGCAAATTAGTAAAATCAACCCTAGATATTAGTTTAGAACTACCAATTATAATCGCTTGAGTCTTTACAGGATTAACTTTAAGACCAAATCTGTTGCTCCAGTCTAAAATGTGCTCTAAGTCGTCATTTATTGAACTAATAATAGACGGGAGTTCTCCAACTCCACCCTGCAAGTAAATTTGAAGATCGTCAGCATAAAGGTGATATCGTGAAGAGAGATTATGCGTAATGGAATTAATGAATATAGAAAATAACAAAGGAGACAGCACTCCACCCTGCGGAACACCGGCTAGAATGCTGCTCCAAGAAGATCGGGAATCATCTACCTTTATTCTCTGCCGACGACCACCTAAATAACTACGAAACCAATCAATTACCGCAGGAGATATGTTAAGAGAACGTAGAATACCTAATAAAATATCAAAATCAACGGTATTAAACGCGTTGCTGAAATCCAGCAGCGTCAATACCGTTAATTTCCGATTATCCATGCCTTCGCGGATATCATCAGTAATTTTCACCAGCGCAGTAGCCGTACTATGACCTGGACGAAAACCAGACTGGAAAACATTGTGTAGCTCATTTCGATTAAGAAAAGATGCCAGCTGCTTATGTACTAGACGCTCAAGAACTTTAGATAGAAAAGGGAGAATGGAAATAGGACGGTAGTCAGAATAAGTAGAAGGTTTGGGCTTCTTGGGAATTGGGATGATATTGGCATCCTTCCATAACGTGGGGAAAGTATTGGTGGAAATAGAAAAATTAAGGATATTGGAAATAATAGGAACAAGGAGGTCAATGAGAGGGAGGATCATATTACGGCTAATGCAATCAATGCCGACGGCATTTGAGGTTATCGCCATTATGTTCTTCTTAACATCACTGTCGGTAAATTGCGCAAGAAGAAATGAAGATGAGTCAGGAGTTGGGAGAGCTGAAAGATACTCAAGGGTTTTGACTTTAGTTGAGCCACTGAAAGTAGCAGAAGTAGAAAAATGCTGATTGAGCTGATCGAAGTCGATATCACTAGTATGGGGTTCCTGCTGTGATTTCCCAACTCCCAGTGACTTAAGAAATTTCCAGACCTTAGCAGGGTCACCATTCTCCACAGACTGATGGATATGACGCCTCTGAGCATCTCGACAAATCTTATTACAGCGATTACGTAGGGTAAGATAACGAGCCTTATTACCTTCTGTGGAGTCAGTTTTATACTTCGACTTGGCAGAATTCTTTTTATCAAGAAGATCCTTAATTTCTCGAGTAAGCCAAGGAGCAGGAAGATGTTTGATCCGCACAGAACGGACTGGGGCATGAATATCATAGAGCTGCACGAGGAGGGAATTAAAAAGCGACACCTGTTCGTCCAGAGTGTCAGCTCTAGAAACAACACCCCAGTCAATTTCTGCAGCATCCGCACGAAGTTTGTCGACATCCATCCGAGAAAAATTGCGCTGAAGGAGTGTTTTAGTTTTGGGCTTAGGCGGTTTGATTTTGTAGGACAGATACAATAAGTCATGGTAAGAGAAAGCGTCCGCAGAGTGTTGACCGTGCTTAGCAACATGAGGAATAGACGAAGTAAGGGTAAGGTCTAATAAAGACGGAGTACAATTGGGAAATTTATGCGTTGGGCCAGAAGGGAGAATTTTCAAGTTGCAAGCCTCTGCTGTGGAGAATAATGATTTAGAACGGTGGTCATCTTTAAGTAGGCATGTATTGAAATCACCCATGATAATGTGATGGACATAAGACGGCATGAGATTTTCCAGAGTTTTTTCAAAAGAAGTGAAGTAATCAACATTAAGTGAAGGAGAATAAAAAACTCCGAGTAGAAGATTGGTGTGAGAAAGAGTAATGTCAAGAAATAAATATTCAGGGACATCAGAAAGGGGAGAATGAGATGACACGCAAGCAATAGAATAAGGAATATATGAGCGAAGGTAGATTGCAACTCCACCACCACCTCTTTCGGAGCGGTCATGGCGAATCAAATGGAATCCAGGCAGCGAATAGGACGTAGAGGACAAGCACGGTTTAAGCCATGATTCCGAAATAAGAATCGCGTGAATATTACTTACATCAAAAGTTGCGACTAAGTCATTATAATGGGCCGGGATACTCTGCGCATTAATATGAACAATGTTAAAATTTTTACTAACACTAGAGAAATTAGCATCTAAAAATTCGTGGAGCGTTGGGGGCAGACTTCTGAAACTATCTTCAGAAACACTTACTTTATCCGAACTAAAAGATACGAAATCATCATCACTTTCACTACTGTGGCCGAGAGAAGTCATACATTAATTAATATATGTATAAATATATATAGATAATACTAATTAAATAAAACTATAGCTAACGCTTATACAAGCACAATACGCTACCCGCCAGCATTTTCATAAAATTACAGTACTAAAATACAATGAAAGTTAAAACAACGCCACAGAAATACTTATGGGTAAACAAAACGCAAAATTATAAAATGGCAACACTGAAACATTTAGCTACTGACATTGACGGCACAGACGACAATATGTCAGTTGTCAATTACGGTGCATTAATAGATTAATAATTATTGAAACAAAGATAGTTCACTACACAGCAAGAGGGTAGAGAGACAAAACAATATTACACGGCCAAATACAAAATAAACTATAACACAGATAAAAGAAAATTACATGAAAAACACCGTGATAACGTTAAAACTGTTAAAAGTTATGATTATGACCCGGATTTAGTAGCTGCTCCACGTTTGGCTCTCCTAGCCGGCTGCTGATCAGTGTGAAGAGCTTCCTTACAGACCATGGGCGAGGATGTACTAACCGGCGGAGTCTCAGTGACAGGCTGCTGCGCCGGCGCGTCCGGGAGGGCTTTCACCTCGGCAACGCTGACTACACGATGTCGCACACCATCGCTGCCGAGGACGTGTACCTCCCCATTCCACGTCCAGCAATTTCGTACTCCGAAACGTTCGCGCGCCTCCATGAACGCATCGTGACGTGGTTTTGTGAGAAATTCCCCCAATGTGACACCCGTGCCCTTCAGTGCTATTTTTCGGAACCATACTTCATCGCGAACAGAGACATCCTGGAACTTGACAAGAATAGCCCTGGGCTTGTTGCCGCGCTGACCACTGCGCCGGCCCACACGATGACAACGCCTTATATCTGCAGCGGCGAGAGTACTCCGGGCTACTTTTAATTTAGCCACCACAAGATTAGGTGTGTCTTCGTCCTCGGATTCAGCAACTCCATGCACCAGCAGCATCTTGCGTCGGGAACGCATCTCCATGTCATCTACTTGGGATATGAGCAGGACTTGCCTTTGTAGGGTCTCAAGAGCCTTCACTATGAAAGACTTGAAGACACTGAAATCCGCTGCCACCGATGCAACTGTAGGACTGCTGGTCCCTGCCTTCACAATGTAATTATTTATTACCTTCTGGAAATTATCGATTATACGCACCAAATTGAACGGAATGTTTTAATGCAGTATGGTACTTAACTAATATGTGTAACGTTCGAAGTATAAGGAGACTGCGCGGCACTTACGTAATTTTAAAGAAAACTATGAAATTTATAATTAAAAAAAAATCATTATAATTTTCATTGAAAGTACTACTTATAAGGCCTTATTTTTATGAATTTTCTATAATTTTTTGACCCGTGGTTGAAAAGTTAGAGGGGGGGGGACGCTATTTTTTGTATTTTTGGAGCGAACATTTACAAAACTGCTGACTTTATCAAAAAATGATATTTGAACAACCCTATTATTTTTTACTTTAGGTGTACGGCAGGTGTCCGAAAAAAAGTTTTTTTTAGTTTTTATTTGACCGTTTTGTCGGCGTGATACATACACATACTCGTACCAAATTTCAGCTTTCTAGTACTAATGATCACGGAGCTAAGCCGCGGACGGACAGACAGAGAGAGAGACAGACAGACAGACGGACATGGCGAAACTAAAGTTGACTACGGAACCCTAAAAACGGTTTAAACTCACGTAACAATTCCCATATGGAGCTTTTCATCAGCGGGCCTCGAATCGCGTATTAGCAGTACGGATAACTGCCCCTGATGAAGAGCTTTTTTATTGTCATATTATAACTAATGAGATAAACTAAATTAAACAATTTAAAACACCATGTCAAGTCATCCTGTATAGTGGGTAAAATAATTGCTTTCCAAATGTGCTTAGTTTTAAATGAACAACATCTAAGCACACTCGCAGAGCAGTTATTTCCCGCCAACAACAGCACCGTTCTGTTATTTCTGCGCCATATGCTCAGAATGCCACGAAATTATAGCCTGTGCCAGTTTACACGCCATATTTAAGAGGAAAAGCCACTGGGTCAATTTCCCAAGCAGTATTTTTTGATGGCAAGACTGAAAACGCAGGTGCAGAAAGGTTGAATAATAAAGTACCATTTTTTTTAGGATACAGCCCGCCATTGTCTACCTCGGGCAACAGCTAAAATTAAAATATCAATATATATAATAATTTAAAAAAATATATTTAGACCGAATTTCTCATCAAGGTGGGTTGTCCCCAAGGCGGTTTTGTTTGTAAAATGCCGGGTAAGTCAAATACTATACATGACAAAGAAAATCTGTTACCATTATTTTATTACCATATAAATAGGTAACGAAAAAAGCACATTACCCGTTATATATATCCTTTGTATACCCTTGAATAAGTGCATATACGTTTGTCCCGAGAAAACGTCTCATTACCGCCGACAATGTTTCGAACCGATTTATTTCCCAAATTTGATCAAGTATGCCCCCCGTCTCCCGCGCACTTCAAAGAATTTAGTCAAGCTGCGGCGCTCGACGAGAGCGGTTGTGTATAGTGGCAATACGTTGGCTTGTATAAACGTGAATATTTCATCGCGGTGGACAGGGGACAAAAAAAAAATCATTCCGGAGTTTGTTATAGCTTCTTTCTTTTTTAACTGCGTGGTTTGAAATTTATATATATCAGGTAAAGTATACTCGCGATTTCAAGAGTTGAATTCGTTTTAGAATATAGGGCTTACTTTATTTTTAAGAAATAAAAATATGTCGTGTTTCTCATTCCACCATTCTCATTCCGGTGTTTCCGGTGTAGTAAAATGGCTTTAAACCCCACCATAATGAGGAAAACACCGGAATGACAACAAAAGTAGCTTCACTTTTCATAATATTCTTGAAATAATAATATATTTTTTATTTTGTTTTTAATACCGGACTAAGATATTTGGGTATATTATTATGTAACGCCAATATAATATATATTACGAATATCAAAAGTAAAATTACGTTCATAATATGCCACTTTTCTTTCATTCCGGTGTATGAAATTTCATTGCGGTGCACTTATTTTATCATCCTGGTGTACATTTATCATTCCGTTGTGTGTTTCATATTCGATCTCGAATATCTCGAAAACTATTACAGATTTCAGGGTCCCTTTTACATATGTTTAATAATATAGTCTAAAGTATCTCTTCACCTTTAAAAAACTCAAAAATAATCAAAAATAAAGAATCACACCGAAATGATACAAAAAATGCGTCTTGTTGAAATTGACCCCACTGCCCTTTTTAGGGTTCCGTACCTCCATCGGAAAAAACGGACCCTTGTAGGATCACTTTGTTGTCCGTCCGTCTGTCTGTCTGTCAAGACCCTTTATCTCGAGAACGCGTAAATGTATCAAGTTGAAATTAACGCTATATACTCAAGTTTACCGTCCCTTGAAGCTATGAAAAAATGAAACTTCTACGTTAACGTGAAAAAAAGATACGGCCGTTTATGTCGCAAAGAACGTAAATTTCGACACTCTCAAGGGAATCAAAATGATAAGGTACTTACCGATGATCTAGAACTATGAAATTTGGCAAGTAATATCGTCACATACGACAAATACTTATAAAAATATATATAGTCCTTTTCAAACATCATATTTGGAGAACTCGGTTGCGTTAAGATTGCACCTCGTTTGTATCCGGCGCTATACATTTCAGGTGCAAACTTAACAACCAACCAGGCCAATTAAGATGGTATAAGTGAAAGTTTGTACGGAACCCTCGGTGCGTGAGTCAGACTCGCACTTGGCCGGTTTTTTTATAATCATTATGGCGCAAATCAAGCTTTAACTTTTGACCTGAAATGAAGGAGATTAATCGTTTTTAGTACAGGGATAACTAGTTATAAGATACTTTGTACTCGACTAAGGTAAATAAAAAAACCGGCCAAGTTAAAGCAACTAAATAATAGTACATTACAGCAGACGCCAGGAAATAAGGGCTCGCCGGCTGATTAGGTATAGACTAGAGATAGAGTAGGGATAGTGATACGGAGCCGGCAAGTCCTTTTCACGGCTAAGGCATGTTTATGTAGTGCTTTTCTCAAACATGCAATGAAATAAAAACTAAAATATACATAATTCAGCTGTTTAACCCGTTCACGAACACAGACGCCATGTTTAAAATAAACTACTTCCCGGCCTAGGCCTTCAATTTTGCAAGAAATTCCTTTACAGTTCTCTCGAATTGTTCCGCCCGAAACGTGACACGCTGCGACGTTCGGTGTGTGGTCGTGTCTAAAGACAATAGTTATTTGTGCAACAAGAGAGCAAAGTTGTTTTTTGTTACGAATGCTGATTTTGAGTCCCGAGCAAGCGAGGGATTCTACGTTTGAATCACGAGCGTAGCGAGTGATTCTATGTTAGAATCCTGAGTGTAGCGAGGTACTCAAAAGCACGAGATGCAAAAAACTTTGCTCTCGTGTAGCACACACAACTTTTCACCTCATCAGCGAGAACATATTCGACATTTTGTGCTTTTTCTTCCAACGTATGTTTATGGTCTTTGTTGCTGATTTCAATAATATTATTAATCAGAAAATAGATAAGTGCTGCTTAAAAAGGAATAACAATATAATTTAATTGAAATTATAATCAACCAACCAACACGGTTATATATTGTCATTATTTGATCAAATTGGAAGATTTAGCAGATACATGACGTATGAACAAAATCTCGTAATATAAAATGTATTTATAAATAAAGTTAAAATATTAATCAATTTATAAGAATTGATTAATATTTTTACTCGTAAAACACCAAACAAAATAAATGCAAAAGAAAATAACAATTACAATATGAACTCGATATTTTTGAATGTACGTTTCGAATATGTATCTATGATAAATGGTGAAATTAGAAATTATTATTATATTTACAATAAGTAATAAGTTGTTAATCTTATTTTATTTGAGCAATGATCTATTGTTTTATATAAAAGGCACAATAATTTTAATATTTGGTCGTTAAATAAAAAAATAATAAAGAAAAAAAAATACGTTGCAATTAAAACATTTTCGGGTGTTTTTAATGAAATTTTTGGTATAACGCGTATCCGAACTGTTCTCAATCGAGGTCGGATTCGAAAATTGAATTTCAAATTGATAAGTTTCCATCCCTCTCTTTTATATACATATGAAAGAAACAGAGTGCATCGAGATTCAAATGATTAGAATTGTATAATTAACCTTTGGCTGAAGAATGTCAGTTCGTGGTCAGATATTGAAAAAATTAAAAAGCTACTTTCTACTCACGCTCGAAACAAAATCGCATTTTGTTCACTGTTATCTGACAGCAAAATCGCCATGTTTGAGCTGGTGAGGTGAAAAAGTCTTTAATTCGTTTTATTAAAGCAGTAACGTCTGCTAACGTAGGTAAACCAAATGTTACAATGTAGCGAAAAAATAAAAAAATTAACGGCTCATAGGCAGGATTCGAACCTGCATCTCCAAAGGCTTTCCGGGCCAACACGGGCGCCCTACCAACTGGACCACCGAACTAGATGCCAGAGCCGTTATTTCAATTTTTCATTGTAAACATAAGTCTTCGACCAGTGTTGCCAGTGATGATTTACGGAACTGAAATTAGTTTCAGTGCTCTCCAAATCTAGGTACCAAATGCACAAACTGCAAATCGAGTGCGTTTGTGTACCCCTCTCAGGACTCATTAGGATTCAGCCCGCGAATGCCGCAGCGCTAGATTTCATGTTCCACTGTAACCCGTATATTCACAGATCCAAAATAAGAGATATTTTAGTTTCAAATCAAAGTAATTTGTCGAAACTTGTATACGTATACCTAACTTTAGGAATATTGTTTTACGTAGAATAGTCTTTATTTAAACAGTTTTCCAACGGTAAAGTTAAGTATGTCGCTCAGTACAGGTTTATCATTTCGTTCGAGCAATATGCAGTGCTTTCATAGTTGAAATGAAATGAAATGAAATAATTTATTCAGTAAGTAGGCCACAAGGGCACTTTTACAAGTACGATTGTGAATCTACCGGCATTTCGCAAGAGGAGACCGCTGTTGAGAAGAAAGCCGAAAGAAACTCAACGACGGTACTTGGTCAGTTTTTAAAATCTACACCCGGTATATACGGTTGTGATTATAATAGGTTTAATAAAGTGACAAAAGAATACAATACAATACAAACTAGTGCACCACATAAAACATAAAACATACAGGAGAAATAGAACGCAAGAAATTACATTTAGAGGTAAACAACACGCAGTCTTATCGCTAGAGAGCGATTTCTTCCAGACAGACTTTGGATAGTGGAGAACTTGAACAATTCTTTTGTGTTTAGGCGGTGCAAAAATCAGAAAAAATAATAGGTGATATTAAACACCGTCACCCACACTCATAAGGTTCACATTGCAAAGAGTCTCGAATGAGGTTTCAGCTATTAAAATTCAGTGATTCCAGTTTCCACACAATGTGAACCATGCATCAAAGAGATTCAACCGCTATTGAATATTTTCAACATCAAGGGGATGACTTTACATTGCAGTGTGAATTCAATGTAGTTGCTATACCGGTTGGCGCAGTTTGCAGACACCTGCCTACTGAGCCAGCGAGCCCGGGTTCGAATCCCGGCCAGGGCAAATATTTGTGTGATTGAACACGGTTGTCTGGAAGAGATCGCTATTTAGCGATAAGACCGCCTGTTGTTTACCTCTGCCTGTTATTTTAATGTATTTCATGTTGTGTTGTATATTCCTTGATGTTGGAGGTGTGCAATAAAGAGTATTTGTATTTGTTGTATTTGTATTTGAATATTTATTTTGTGCTTGGGTCATGGTTGTTCTATGTATTTAAGTATATATTTATCTATATAAGTAGGTATGTATATCGTCTCCTAGTACCCATAACACAAGCCTTCTTGAGCTTAATTTGGGACTAGATAGATTTGTGTGAGGTTGTCTCATATTTATTTATTATTTTTATATAGATACAAAGATAAACACAAGAAGAAAAAAATCCTTTTCTCAAACATGCAATTAAATGTCGTCATAGAACATTTATTACAGCTTCAAGAGACTGGTCGACTTAAGTATATATAGTTTAAATTTCCACTTGATACTTGTACGCGTTCCCAAGGTAGGGGACAGACAGATGGACAGACTGACGGACAACAGAGTGATAGTATAAGAGTTCCGTTTTTTTCCTTTTGAGGCACACAACTCAAAAAAAATCACCTTCAAAAATAAACTTAACTGGCCGGGCTAAATCAAGTTGGCATCTGGTATGTATGGCGCCGGATGCAAATGAGGTGCAAAGTTAACGCAGCCGATCACGTTTATTGTATGGGAGCCCCACTTAAATATTTATTTTATTCTGTTTTTAGTATTTGTTATTATAGCGGCAACAGAAAAACATCATCTCTGAAAAATTCAACTATCTAGCTATCACGGTTCATGAGATACAGCCTGGTGATGGCAGACAGACGGACGGACAGATGGAGTCTTATTAATAGGGTCCCGTTTTACCCTTTGTGTTATTTATTATTTAAGAGTTTCACTCTTGTCGGTGCAGTTCTCTCCAGTCCGTTCTACTTAACGCCAGTTCTTTGACTTCCCGATACGACCCGACGTCTGCCTTTTTCTTGATCTGGTTCAGATAGCTAATCCTCGGCCTTCCTCTTCCTCTCCTTCCTTCAATTTTCCCCTCCATTATCTTTTGTATTAGATCGTCGTGTCGTATCAAATGACCTATCATTTTCGCTCTTCGAGTTTCTATTGTATGAAGTATATGTCTCTTCTCCTTTACCCTTTCCAATACTTCCTCATTGGTGACTCTTTCTGTCCAGCTTATTCCCTTCATCCTTCGCCAGCACCACACCCTTTGTGTACGGAACGCTAAAAAACAGACTACATGGCTTCGGCTATTGAAATTTATCGGTTTTCCGCACTCACTGCGCAAGCCCATAAATCACGGAGATGCAACACCCATTGAATATCGGCATCACTTCATTACGTTGCAAAAGAACTCGGACAAGCGTGAGTCGCATTTGAGTGTCATAGATTTGTTGTTTTGACGACGTGCGCAGTCTGTAGTGCACCTGCCTACTGAGCCGGCGGTCCTGGGTTCGAATCCCGACGGGGCAAATATTTGTGTGATGCACTTGGATGCATAGATGTTATCTATGTATTTGTATATTATGTATATCGTCGTCTAGTACCCGTAGTACAAGCTTTGCTTAGTTTGGGACTAGGTCGATTTGTGTAAGATTATTTTATACCTACAGCTCTGTCCCGTACATCAGATATTTCTATATGTATATTAAAAAAATGTCCATATTCCTTTTCCTGCGAATCTGTGCCTCATCGCAATAAAGATGGCCAGTACAAAAAATAGTTTCTACCTATTTTGTAAATTACTGACATTTGCTGATTGACTTTGGTTTTAATTATTTTAATTTAGTATTCTTAAGTTTTTATTTTTAAGTTATCATTGTAATATATTGACATGTATTTTTAATAATTTTATTACCTGTTAACATTTGCTTATGAACCTTGAATTTTTTTATTATAATTTTGTAATTGACAATTCGTATTTTTAATTTAATGTTCGTTTTATTCAATGGATTAATTATATATTTTTATTTGACCATTTAACTTGTCTATATCGCATTGGGGCATATAATGATCAGTGAACGCATTTTCCGATCACCAGTAGTGATAGTTTTAAGTTGTCGAATATAGAAATAAATAAATAGAACATTAAAATTTCATCGATTTTACGAAAATTCTATTGTTAAATAAATGTAGATAAACTGGATTATCAACATGTAAAACACGATGACATGAAATAAATTATGTAGTCTTCTGTTTGAGAGTTTTCCTCTTTTTGAAGGCAGTGGAAAACTATTTCACTTTCCTATGTATATTCTATCTTTACCCAAAAATATGTCAATTCGTAGTTCCATTTCTGCGTTGAAGAAGGTGAAAGTAATTTTGGATGTAGGTACGTATATTTCTTGATTTACGAAGTGTTCCGGTGTTATGATTGTTGTAAAAAATGCACGGCCCTCAGTCAATCTACGCGAAAGCTGATTTACAGCTATGTTTATGCACGTTGGTTTGTTTATTTATCTCGAATTATCTTTGTTTATTCATCACTCCAAATTTCTGGATGGATTTGAACCAATTTAGGAACAGGGATAGCGAGTCGTTACGGTTCAGATCAGAAGATCTCAGACAATATTGAAGCTAAGAATTTCAAATGTTGTAGTCATGTTCAGTTTTAGTAGCATTTTCTACATCATTGAATGAGTGTCTCATGATGGCCAGCTTGTACGGGGGTGTTTTAAATTTTTGATTACCTACTCGACTACGGTACAAAAGGATCTTCTAGTAAATCCATATATTTTAAGTCCGTAAGGGAGGTCGTATACTAACCCTAAACGTCACTAAATAAAATAAAAACCCAGGTTCAAACTTCGGTGTCGTAATATTCCTATTCCACTGTGAGGTATTGGGGACGGAGACCAGGAAAAGCACTCATCCAGCAGAAAACCATTTATTAGACATCGTCATCTGTCTGACGGATAAAATTGATATTGATGTATTTAATTGTGTAGTTCCTTCTGTGAGGCGTAGTTTAGCAGAGGCGTTTTTCAAATGAGCGTTATAGAATCTCGTGTTAGTGCAGTTTAGTATTTAGTATTAAGTATTTGTGTTGTTGGCCTAGGAAGGCTTCATGAATAAACTGTAAGTGTATACGTATTTCTGCTGTGTGTGCGCGCCGTATTAATAATGCGCGTTGTTACTTATATGTTTCATATACGGTGTCTATCTGTGAGTTCCTGTAATTGGCTCTGTAATTCTATTTAAGTTTTCCTTTTATATGTCATAATTAGCTGTTGGTTCTCCTTGAATAAATAAATAAATAAATAAATAAATAAATAATCTCAACAATGCATGTAGAACTCTAAAGAGGCTGCATACACCACAGTCCTCCACCTTAATTAACTCCAGTAATTTAAGTAATTAACACAATAATACAAAGGTATTGATATATGTAGCTATATATTAAACTAACGACCCGCCCGGCTTCGCACGGGTGCAATGCTGATAAATTATGCATTTATTATACATATAAACCTTCCTTTTGGAACACTTAACACACAAGCATATTTCCATATCTCGTTTGTACGCAGTGTAGTTTGCCTATTTTCTTCAAATAGCTATTCCGTCAATTGCTCTAAGACTAACTGGAAGAGATCCCTAATAGGGATAAGTTCACCTTTGTACATGTTTTATTTGTTTTAAATGTAGTTGTACAATACAGTGTTTACAGTTTGATGAAGTCGTAGTTAAAATTCATGCCGCACTGTTTGGCAATAAATCAGAAGGATGCGAATGTCAGTCATTCCCAATTCCAACAGAGCTGCGGATTTTGATATATGGCCATTTTGCTGGTTGGATATCAATAACTTTCGTATAAGCAAATTCAAAAAAATTGGGCAAGTGCGAGTCCGACTCGCGCATGAAGGTTTCCGTACCATAATCTATAACAAGTTTCATGTATGGGAGCCCCCCTTAAATATTTATTATATTTTATTTTTAGTATTTGTTGTTATAGCGGCAATAGAAATACATCATCTGTGAAAATTTCAACCGTCTAGCTATCGCCGTTCTTGAGATACAGCCTGGTGACAGACGGACGGACGGGCGGACGGACGGACAGTGAAGTCTCAGTAATAGGGTCCCGTTTTTACCCTTTGGGTTCGGAACCCTGAAAATCTGCGAAGTGTGAGTTGGACTGGCGCACCCCTCGGACAGTTCCGTACAACTAAATAATTTTTAACATTTTTGTTCTCTTTTTATTTGTTGTTATAGTGGAAACAGTCAATAGTTATCACGGTTCATGAGATACAGCCGAGCACTATGGTCTGTGCAGTCGAGTGACAGTATCGAGCAAAAAAGGACAAAAACTCACGTATGTTGTTGCCCCCTTAATTATTAATTTTATTCTGTTTTTTTTATTTGTTGTAATAGCGGCACAAGAAATACATCATTTCAAAAAAATTCAACTGTATAGCTATCACGGTTCATGAGATACTGCCTGCTGACAGACAGACGGACAGCGGAGTCTTAGTAATAGGGTCTAGTATTTTTTCCCTTTGGGTACGGAACCCTAAAGAGGGACGTTTAAAGAAAACATATTTTACATAAATATTTGTACTAGGAGTATTATAATTATAACATTCTGGATTTGCATAGAAAATATTTTTCCTATGGGGAGGGTTCATAATTTCGTGAGTTAGAAATCTTAATACTGGCGCCATCTATTTTCATTATTTCCTTTGTTCTCGCATCATACAGAAATGGCTGGACAAATTTTAACCAATATCGGTACAGGGGTAGCTGAACAGCCAAAGATGGTTATAGGCCACTTACACCCGACTACGGTTCAAAAAAGAAAAAAAAATGGGCAAGTGCGAGTCTGACTCGCGCATAACGGGTTCCGTACCGTAATCTATAACAAGTTTGTTGTATGGGAGCCCCCCTTAAATATTTATTTTATTTTATTTTTAGTATTTGTTGTTATAGCGGCAATAGAAATACATCATCTGTGAAAATTTAAACTGTCTAGCTATCACCGTTCTTGAGATACAGCCTGGTGACAGACGGACGGACGGACGGACGGACAGACGGACAGCGAAGTCTCAGTAATAGGGTCCCGTTTTTACCCTTTGGGTACGGAACCCTAATTACGAGAAAGAAGTTGTGTGCTTCTTTTAGTCGTGAATGAAATTAAATGATTGACATTGAAATTGAAAATATTTTCACTAAATTTTAATGTAAGTAGGTTATCTAGGTTATCTGCTTTAAGCTAAATTTAAAAGGTAATTTAATTTATCTTATCACACCTGGTCGCATGATGTACCTAGTTTATTATTTGTTTAAAATATTGCCCTTTACCGTCGCACGTTTAGAAATGGATAAGATAGACATAGGATTTAATTTATCTAACACTGCCCAAATTTGTCGTCATATTATTATCTGCAACTGTTACATAATGAGAGGCTTAAAACAGGAGTTTGGTTTTACGAAACGAGCCGAAGACGAGTTTTATACAATATATTGTAATGCAATGCAATACAATACAATAGGTAATACTTTTATGGACACCAATAAAAGTTTACATAATATGATCATATGAGTGTTTTTAAGGCCTAATTGTGTACAGTTGCATATCAGAAGGACCCGTTTCGAATCCAATCCATCCGGGCGAACGATATGAAGTGTTACTAATTTCAAAAGGCTACGATTTTTTTGGTTGCAACAAAGTTCATTTTTTATTATTACGAATATTATTAGAAAATATAACTTTTTTTTATTAATAATTATATTTTAACTCAATATGACCACCTGCCTTGACTATGGCCTTCAGATGGTCGAAAAATGAGTTGCACCCTGCACGAATGTGGTTTTGCGGTATGTTGTGCAAATTACGTACGATCGCTTTCTTCAGTGCCATACTGGCATGCTTTCTTGTCCTCACGTATTGCTCTCCAAAATTGCCCAGATAGAAGGGCTATTTTTTCTAAAGTTGTACATCCCACTTTTTTTTTAATTTTCGATATTTTGGGTATTTTCTACTCAGAATCACGAGCTCTTTTTATCTAATTAGGAGAATAAAACTGTCCTGGCCCAGAAACTAAATTGACAAAAAAAAACAAATGCAATTTTTTTTTACTAAAATTTTTGTCAGATATGGTCATGTGTAAATTTGGTAACAGTTCATATCGTTCGCCCTGTACAGACACGCAGATGCACAAATACACAGATACACATGTTGAACTGACCCTTCTTTTTTCGTCGGGGGTAAAAAAAACAATTGACGACGTAAAAAGGTCACACTAATATTATAAAGGCGAAAGTTTGTGCGTGTGTTTATGTGTATGTTTGTTACTAGTTTACACTGAAACGGCTGAACCAATTTTAATAAAATATAGTATAAATGTAGCTGACACTCTGCGCTCACATCACGCTCTTCATAGGCTACTTTTTATTCCGGAAAAATTTAGTGTTCCAACGCGATTTGCGAGGCGCAGCTAGTGTGAATATAAAAAAACCAAAGATAGAAATTAAAATACGTCCTTAGTTTCCGTACCTGCTCTTTGTGTTGGGTCCTGGCCTTCCTCGCTCCCTCCTTCTGCCCCGCCATCACTCCGTACATTGTCCACTATATAATGTACACTCACTACACAAACTGTCTACACATCTTAATAGTTCACTATAACGTACAGTTTATTTAAGGCACATAATACTTGGCCGGGTGAGCTCTAGAACTCAGATAAAGTAAAAGATATATTTATTTTCCTAAGCATAGGTACGAGTAGGTACAGCTGCCGGCAAACTTTTAGAGCATTACCTTGACTGCGCAGTAGCCGATTTACGTACAAATGTACATGCGCAGATCCGCCATTTTTATTCTAAAAGTTTGCCGGCAAATATACTATAACGTGGAAAATATTGTACATGTTATAGTTGCCGGCACACTTTTAAAGCATAACTTTGACTGCGCAGTAGCTGATTTACGTACAAATGTACATGCGCACATACGCCATTTTTGTTATAAAAGTTTGCCGGCAACTATAACATGGAAAATATTGTACATGAAGGCGTACAAAATTTTTAATCATAATTATAATAAGCTAAGCTATTATTTATTCTACGCGACTTACTTAAACGTTATTTCAATTATGAGTCGTATCAGGAAAATATTAAATAAAGTGATTTGACTTTGTAAATATGTTGGTGTCAATCCTCTCGATATTTTTTTGAAATAATAAGGGACTATCTTACCCAGGAACAAATATTCGAGTTCATCACACAGATACTTGCCCTTGCCGGGATTCGAACCCAGGACCGTCGGCTCAGTCAGCGGCCTGCACTACCACTACGCCAACCGAAAAAGACAAAACGACTACGGAGAACAAAACCGGCCAAGTACGAGTCGGACTAGCGCACCGAGGGTTCCATACAAACACTTATCGCATCTTAACTGGCCGGGTTAACTTAAGTTTGCACCTGGTATGTATGGCGCCGGATATAAATGAGGTGCAAAGTTAACGCAACCGATCACGTTTGTTGTATGACTTGTACCTATGGGATGGGAGCCCCCGTAAATATTTATTTTATTCTATTTTTTTGTGTTTTTTGTTATAGTGCCAACAGAAACACATCATCTGTGAAAATGTCAACTATCTAACTATCACGGTCTTCTTCGAAGGCGAGGCCATTTTATTAGGGTTCCGTAGCCAAATGGCAAAAAACGGAACCCTTATAGATTCGTCATGTCTGTCTGTCCGTCTGTCCGTCTGTCCGTCTGTCCGTCTGTCTGTCCGTCCGTATGTCACAGCCATTTTTTTCCGAAACTATAAAAGCTATACTGTTGAAACTTGGTAGGTAGATGTATTCTGTAAACCGCATTTAGATTTTGGTGCAAAAATAAAAAAATAATAATAAATATTGGGGGCTCCCCATACTTCGAACTGAAACTCAAAAATTTTTTTTTCATCAAACACATACGTGTGGGGTATGTATGGATAGGTCTTCAAAAATGATATCGAGGTTTCTAAAATATTTTTTTTCTAAACCGAATAGTTTGCGTGACAGACGCTTCTAAAGTGGAAAAAAGTTGGTCCCCCCCCCTCTAACTTCTAAAATAAGAAAATGAAAAATCTAAAAAAAACATATGATGTACATTACTATAAAAACTACCAACGAAAATTGTTTTGAACGAGATCTAGTAAGTAGTTTTTTTTTAATACCTATTAATACCTAACTTTGCACCTAATTTATATGGGGCGCCATACATACCAGGTGCAAACTTAACTTAACCACTTAGGGATGGAAAGTGTTTGTACGGAACCCTCGGTGCGCGAGTCCGCCTCGCACTTGGCCGGTTTTTTAATTAAGTTTAATTAATAAAATAGTATGTTGTTTGAAAATCCAAATGTTAAAATTTTATATTTAATTATAGTTGTGTATACTCGTAAAATGTAAATGTGGAATTAATTGTAATGTTATGTATAAACTATAAATAAATGGCTATTCTATTCTATTCTATTCTATACTATCACGGTTCATGAGGTACAGTCTGGTGACAGTCGGGGATCTATATCTGAATCCCTAACGTTTTTTAACCTATTTTTGCATTCCCTAACGTTTTATGTCATAATGATCACTTGTCCTAACACCCATATGCCCTAATATTGATTTCCCTAATATCTTATTTCCTAATGTCACTTGCCATATTGATAATTTATCCTAATGTCATTTGTCATAATTATCATTTCTCCTAACACTCATATGCCCTAATTTTGGTTTTAATCGTTAGGCTCGGGCTCTGTTGTGGTCGCAGTTCTAACCTAACCTAACCCATTAAACTACTTTACTGGTAGCAGTTTGGTGGTTGCGTAAGGGGCGGGGACTTTAAAAAACGAAAATTAATTTTAGGGATTTCGAGGAATATGGCAAAAAATATTAGGGATATTGATAGTTAGGGATATTGATGTTTCGGACAAATGAGTTTTAGGACAACCATTACGTTATGGAAAATGATTGTTATGGCAATTGATCGTTAGGGCATTAGCCCATTAGGACAAAACAGTTCGGGCAAGTGATTTTAGGACAAACGATGTTAGGGATCGCGAGGGAGACCCGACAGTCGGACAGACGAACAGACAGACGAACGGACAGCGGAGTCTTAGTAACAGGGTCCCGTTTTTACCCTTTGGATACGGAAAGGAAAAAAGAGCGTTATGTTTTTTTGTGTATGCAATTCCGACCTTCTAACCCTTTACTTTGTTGTACTAGCTCTGACCCAAGAGAAAACGGGTTAAAACGGGTTAACACGCAGTTAATGAAGCTACGCAGACAGCCACACTCAGTTTAATGGTTTGTTAAATTAAACTGGAGATTTAAAAAGTTTCAGCCTGTCCTGCGTAACCTAATTATCAAAAAGTACCTATAAACGAGGCGTTGTGTCACAAACATGTAGTAGGCTTATACTGGTATCCATTGCGACTGCATGTACTATAAAGATTTTTAACAGAGCGTATTAATTCTATATTTTAGCTCTTAGTAGGTACGCTTACAAATGTAGCTTTAATAAAATGTTAAGAAACATGTTTGATCATAGACAAAAATGTCTAAAACAATCAGCAGTTTTGAATAATAATGTGAATAAAATAATCGATTATAGGAACAATCGATTAAAAATCAATGATGTAAGATAAAAAATCGATTTAATTAATCGATTTCCATATTACGAAAAATCGATTTTTTTTTCTCACAAACGATTTTTTAGTATTTCCTACCCTACCCTTACCAATGAAATGAATGATACGCGCCATCTGTCCTTAAGGATTACTACCAAAAGCTAACATAAAAGTAAACATTAGCTTGTCATTGGTTCCTTGAAGTAATCAAATCTGTCACTAAATGGCAAAAATGGCAAAGATGGAAAAAAATCGATTAATGATACTAAATCGATTATTTTTCTTACAAATATCGATTATTTAATAATCGATTTTATTGTTGGGAAAAAGAATCGATTATTTCATAATCGATTTTTCTGGTGCTAAGTCGCATCCCTAGTTTTGAACGGATAAGGAGCCTTCACAACTGAATAAATTATTTAGTAACATGTTGAGTCGGTTAGTTGCTCGGTAACTTGGTGGCTCTAGTCTTCTAACTATGCAAATTAGGATTAGATTAATTCAGGGGACTTAGGGTTTAACTAGTAATCCATTTTGTTTGGTAATGGTACAAAGCTTTATTACACTGTCCACCAGGATATACAGGGCGGAACATTTCTAAAGACTGGGCTGACAGGATAGTGTCATCCGAGAGATCTACAATCGATCTATTATAATTGTAAAGCTGGATTTAAAAGTAAAAAAGTCATCAAAATAAAATATTTAATATCAGTGACAACTCTACTAATTCAAAGGTTTTATTTAAATTTTAAATTGATACCTAACTTTTAAAAGCGATGTTCAAAAGATGCTAGAGTTGATATAAGTAGATTTTTATACTAATGTTTAACAAAGTGTATCTCAAAAATGGAAAGTGATTATTAGGCCTCATTTTTATGAATTTTGCCATAATTTTTTGACCCGTGGTTGAAATGTTAGAGGGAGGGACGCTATTTTATGGATTTCTGAAGCGAATCCTTACAAAACTGCTGACTTTATAAAAAAATATGTTGAAAGACCTATTATTTTTAAAAGACCTATTTAACGACAACCCACACACTAGTGTTGGAACGAAAAATAAAAATCACCCCCACTTTAGGTGTACGGGAGGTACCCGAAAAAAAGATTTTCTTTTAGTTTTTATTTTTCCGTTTTGTTGGCGTGATGCGTACACATTATCATACCAAATTTCAGCTTTCTAGTACTAATGATCACCGAGCTAAGCCGCGGCCGGACAGACGGACAGACAGAGAGACAGACAGACAGACGTATAGACGGACATGGCGAAACTATAAGGGTTCCTAGTTGACTACGGAACCCTAAAAACAGTCTCATTGAGAACCGCCTCATAATTTCTCTTGAAATGTGTTAAAATTTATATATTGTTTATCTTGTAGGAATTGGAGGCAGTGACTTCTACCGAATATCCGACAATCACATTAAATATTATAAAGGCTGTGTGATTGTGTTTATGTTTGTTTCTTATTCACGCTCAAACAGCTGGCCGATTTTGATAAATCCACAGAAAACCAGTGCCGTGGGCAATGCTATACCTAGCAAAGCCAATAGCATTGCTGAGTGGAGACGATTTCGGATGCACATCTCTTATGTACACTGTCTTTAATACTTATCTTATCATTGTGAATTGTAATGATGTGTTATCTGGAATAAAGCTTTTTATATTCTATAAATTTTGGTATGAAAGTAGCTGACACCCTGGATTAACACATAGGCTACTCTTTATCCCGAAAAATGTAGTGTTTCCGTGGGATGAGCGGGTAACACCGCGCGGCGAAGCTAGTGTCATAATAATCTGAGAAAAGATTTCAAATTTCAACTCAAAATTTCGCGGAATTTTAATGTCAGTGTGTTTATTTTACTCACAATAATTATTTATGATTTTTAAATTAAGTATTTAATTGTAAAAAATCTTATTGGTGTGCCATAAGGAATTCTTGTATTGTATTGTATAATGTTATGATACTCATCAAAATGTTTTTATGAGAACTTAACTTTTTTGTATAGTTTATTTTTCCTTTTGTGTTAAGGCTTCTTATCTGTTCAAAAATGCTGATTGCTTTAGACATTTTTCTCTATGATCAAACATGTTTCTTAACATATTATTGATGTTACTACCTAGAACAGGGCTATTGGGATTTATTGGTATATATTTGAAACCTACAGTTTGAATTTATCATTTATATTTTTTGTTTCCAAAACTACTCGAAACTGACAAAATTTACGCAGAAAACTGTTTTTTTTAACGTATGTCCGACTGCACGCAATGAAAGCATGAAATAGCTATGTTACTTTCTAGGACTCAAGGAATAGTATTCACTTTTTAAAAGTTGGTTTAAATTATCTATATTTTGGTATGAAGGTAGCTGAATTTCTTTCTATATTTTTGTCATAATATGAAAAAAAAGGAATAAGGCCGCTTTAGTATTATTGGTTTACCTATATGTATTTTATGTATTGTTCCATAATCCATATTAATTCTCGAAACACTTTCTTTCACGATGGAAACAGACAATTTTTTTTTATCCTCTATCTAAAATGTTCATACACTTTTTAACCAAACTTTTGAAACACAAGCACGCTTTTATTCCGCGCGAGTACGCACTGAGACCACCATACATACTGACGTACATACATATAGCTATTGCCGCATCGGTTTCAACCAAATTCCATACAAAATCCGTAAAATACAAAAGCAACCTTAATACTACTTCCAACTAGAGCCAAAGCACTGCATTGTTTAATCTTGTTAACAAAGTATTCTCGTGCAGACTGAACGAACTAATTTAGTTTTTATTCCATATGCAATTCGGATTACGCCTCAACGCCACATCTAAGCCAAAATGAATCTGCTTTGAAAACAAGGGAGCAAAGACTCTATTTGTATACGTATAAATGGCTGTGTAATAGTATGTATGCTTCCCTGCTACACAAAGTTAGTATTACTGCTGTTTTAAGCTTAGTTTTGTATGAATAAGGTTTGAAATAAATCGATTTAAGCGAAAAAGTAAATGGTAGAGGATTTTGAGAAAAAAATACAATCCTTTTCCTCTCTTAGTAGTGATTTACTGTATTTGTTAAATAATAAATAGGTAGTTAAGTATTTAAGGAAATATATGAATTATAATCTTTGTAGCCAACTTTGAAAAAGGTAGTCGACGCAGCAACGTGTCTGTCTGTGGTACCACCAGCACCTAAAGGGTCACAACTCTGAAACTAGTTCCGTTAGTAACGTTTCGCCAAGTTTTCATTTGTCGGAAAGTATTTTTTCTTGAAACCTTTAACATTTTATAAACATCGTTTTAAAGAACCAATTATTTGGATTTGTTCTACAATTATCAAAAAATGTTACAGTTTAGTGTTTCAGATAGGTAACTAGTAATTTAACGTTTTTATTTTTACCCTTATTTATTTTTTTACTAAGCCAGCGGCATCTCTCGGACCAACATGGCAGTGTGTGGTTTCTTGTCAGTTGCCATTGTGACTTAGGCTCCTCTTTTTGCTTACCATCAGGCGAAGTGGAGCCACTACGTTATGAGCAAAAAAAATGTTTGTTTTTTTTAAAGAAACGTGTAAATTTAAAATGACAGTAATCATCATCGTCATATCAGCCTATAGACGTCCACAACTGGACAAAGGCGTCCCCCAAAGTTCTCCACATTGTTCTGTAGTGCCCCGTCCTCATCCAGTTGCTATACGTGATAAATGACAGTGGGCGGGGCACATTGCTCGTAGAACTGATGGCCGTTGGGGCAAAAAGGTTCTTGAGTGCATGGCGACCACGTAACGGAAAACGCAGCGTGAAGAGGCCCCCAACAAGTTGGACTGACGACGGTTTAATAAACGATCGATATCTTATACAAAGCTCATAACGACACGTATGCGTCATTGATCTACGGGCTTTTACTTCGTAGCGGAGTATTATACATATAATTTTCTCAAACACGCAATGAAATATCGTCCGAACGTGCGTTATAACAGGCTTCAAAGTATCACGTTTCAGGCGGAACAACTCGAGAGAACTGTAAAGGAATTTCATACAAAATTGAAGGCCTAAGCCGGGAAATATTTTTTTAAACATGGCGTTTGTGTTCAAGAACATGCTAAACTAAAGCTGTATTATATTTTTTGAGTGGTGTATTTTTTTATTTCATTGCATATGTTTGAGAAAAGCACTATACATGCCTTAGCCGTGAAAAGGGCTTGCCGGCTTCGTATCACTAACCGTCTATACCTACTCACCCGGCAAGCTCTTCTTTCCCGGCGTCTGCAGTAATGTACTATTGTGGTAGCGCAAAATCGATGCTACGGCGTAGAACACGTAGCTTGGTTAGGTTAGGTAATGTATGGCTGCTGATAACGGACGCTGGCCGTCATAATTTATCGGACAATTGGTGCCCATAACGCGTGAAGATTTGTTCGATAATTTTCACAAAATTACTTTTTTCATAGCAGCGAATTTTCACATCGCGTTTTTTCATAATCGCCAATTTTATTATTCGTCTTTCTTCATGAAGTGTTTTATATTGTTCGCGTTTATTTTTTTCGCTTATTTTACCAATATGTACTTACTAGTTTAAATAAAACAATTTAAATGTGTGACAGTCGCGGAAACCGAAGAAAATATTAAATATAACTAGATTATTTTTTTCAGTCGCATATATTTTCAGCAGCATTAGGCAACATACGCCTTATGTCGACGGCCCCCTACTTCCTGGAGCTCCTATTTCTGGGCGGTCTTCCCTTCGGGCATCTAAAGATACCTAACGAACCTATTAACCTACCTACCTATTAATGTGTAATAATGTGGACACGACAGGAGGTAACGATTTGTTTCAATTATTTTTTTGAGTAAAATAATAATAATAATAATAACCCCCCAAGGGATCACCTTGCCGTGGTGGAGGGGCTTACGGGTTGGTGATACTACCTAAAAATACGGTCAATACACCTCGACCTCACCCCATTACGGGAGATACTTTATCACAAGCCAATATCATCTAGGCACACCCTACCCAAACTAAGATCCTAGCTTTCCTATTTTTCTTATCTCTTCCGACCTTTCCTATCTTTTATTCCTTCTCTAGCGCAGCATGCAGTTAAGATCAAGAAGTTTACGTCCAGGGCCGCTGCCCGAGGGTGATCGTCGGGGCGCATCTGGAGCCGTTGCTGGGTGCCACAGCATGCGAACCAACGGCGATGCGGAGTTGAGCAGGCGGGCTCCCATCGAACAATCTGTTACAGCCGAAATCGAGTCGCTACCCGAGGGCGAGCGTCGGGGCGCATCTGGAGCCGTTGCTGGATGCTACAGCATGCGGACCAACGGCGATGTGGAGCTGACCAGGCGGGCTTCCATCGAAGAATGCACTACAGCCGAAAACTCTAGAACGCGAGAATCGTCACCTTCATCGTTGTTCTCCTCAATTCCTTCGTCGCCAGCTTTCTACCAGATATTCCAGTCACCTAGTTCATCCCCTCTTTCTTTTCAGAACTACTCATCGCCGCGATCATCATCATCAACCTCTTTTATGTCTGTAGATGTTGTACAGGAGGCACGCGCCATAGATCCTGTACCCACTACAAGCACAGCTCGTACGCGAAAAAAGTGGACCGACGAAATGAATAGGTTTATTTGGCGTACATACCTAATAACAAGCAAGCTAGAAACACTTAAACGTGGATACTTAGAGCCCTTACACAGACAGTTCCAACAACAATTCCCGGATGTAGGTGCATCCAGACAGAGAGTTGGGGATCAGCGCCGAGCTATACTACGAAACAAGTTATTACCACTAACGACTCTTAATGAAATTCGATCAGAAGTTGTAACATATTTGGATAGCATAGGGGCCTCCGAGTCAATACCTAATACCCCGATCACGCAAACACCTTACGACCAGCAATTAATTTCACAATATTCACAGCATCCATTTAGCGCAAACATGACAACCACTGGAGGGCGAATGACATGGCCACCAGATGTCAATGAGACGATTATGCGATTCTACTTTGAAGTTACTGAAATAGAGACCAATATGGCAGCATATAGGAAAAAACTCCATGAAAAGTTTATATCACATTATCCAAACTTATCACAACTGTCTGAACAGCGCATAGCTGACCAAAGGAGAGTAATAGTCAATAATAAATTATTAAGTCCCACGAAACTTGAGGAGATTAAAAATCAGGTTAGAATGGAAATAGAAGCTGCCAATACTTTCGCACATAACAACTCACCACAAGAAACTCACACACAAGCAGAAAACATCGTCATAAATATCACAACGCATAACTCTTTTGACAGTTTAGATGAAACACAACCGGATGATGAAAACACTCAAAATAGTAGTCAACGGCATACATTAAACAGACCGAATAATCAACTTAGGCAACACAGATATAGACAGAATGAATTTAATGTAGAAGACGATGAGATTCGATCACAATTCCGTACTAACTTAGAACACTTTCAAAATATGGATCCCACAAACCGACCATACATCCCTAAACTAAAACCTTCCCGAAAATTAACTGCAGTTGTAAATCACCTCAAAAATGCTGTTATACCACAATATATCTCACAAGAACTAGATTTCAATGCACTCCAAAATTTAATCTATACTACAGCATATACAAGCGCCTCATTTGTGGGAATACGATTTGATAGACCCACAGATACCAGTAATTTCAAAAAACCACAGAAACCAAAATGGCAAGTAAGATTAGAGTCTAAAGTAAGTAAGTACAGGGCAGATATAGGTCGTCTAACACAATACATTAGAGGTAATAGAAGTCGGAAAATAGTTTCTGCAGTAAATGCGATAAAATCCATCTATGGTACACATGCCACATTTGAAAACCAAAACACCGAACCTGAACACTTTCTGGACACACTCAAGCAGAAACTAAACACAGCATCAAGCAGGCTTCGGCGATACTTAGCGTGTACGGTAAGGAAAACTCAGAACGCACAATTTGTAAACAACGAGAGTGGTTTTTATAGAAACTTGTTGTCAAATGCAACACAACACAGTCAACCACGTAGCGTGAGTATACCCCCGATAGACTCTATACGGCAATATTGGGCGGACATATGGGAAAGGCCCGTTTCACACAACCAGAACGCAAGTTGGATTAAGGATAGTAACAACGGAACCATCCCAACGATGGAATTTCAACATATACCAGTCGACACTTTCAAACAGGTAATCAGGCGAGCACATAACTGGAAATCTCCCGGAACAGATAACATACACAACTTTTGGTATAAGAAACTTACTTGCACACACCCTCTCATACACAAACACTTAAATCAGTTTATAAGAGCACCTGATACCATGCCACCTTACATTACACACGGGCGAACCTACCTACTGCCCAAAGACAATGACACTAAAAATCCTGCAAAATATCGTCCAATAACCTGCCTACAAACTATTTATAAAATCTTAACGGCATGCATCAGTGAAACCATCTACAGTCACTTGTCACAGCATAGTATTTTAAAAGAACAACAAAAAGGTTGCAGGAAAAATAGCCAAGGATGCAAAGAACAACTAATAATAGATGCAGTTGTTATGAAACAGTCATTAAGAAAAAAGCGAAATATCCACTCGATGTATATAGACTACAGAAAAGCGTTTGACTCAGTTCCACATAGCTGGCTCATACACATTCTGCACCTTTACAAAATCCATCCAACAATAATCGAATTCCTTCAAACATCAATGAAAAACTGGCAAACTATTTTAACTATAAAACAGGAAGGGAATACGATAGCTACAGATCCGGTACATGTTCAGAGGGGGATTTTTCAGGGAGATGCTTTGAGCCCATTGTGGTTTTGCATGGCCTTGAATCCTCTATCTGAACTACTAGACCAAGCCGGCGTGGGTTTCAGACTAAAACACGATGATACTCACCACACTATATCTCATCTCATGTACGTTGATGATATTAAACTCAACGCCGACAGCATCACAGAATTATTCCAACTAGCAGATATAACTCAGGAATTTTCAAGGGATATAGATATGCAATTTGGCATTGATAAATGTAAAATACACTCAATGCACCGAGGAAAAATTCAAAGCAATAGTTACATTTTAGAGACAGGAGAAGAAATAGACCCGATGACGGAAGAACAGACATATAAATATTTAGGATTCCATCAGTCAAAACAGATACACCAAAAACAGACAAAACAGGAACTTACACGTAAATTTAAACATAGACTCGCGGCTATTCTCAAATCTCACCTAAATTCACGCAACATTATAAAAGCCATCAATACTTTTGCAATACCGATTCTGACGTACTCGTTCGGTATAATAAACTGGTCACAATCTGACTTAAAGAAGTTCCAGCGCGTTATAAATACTAACCTAACGAAACACAGAAAACACCACCCAAAATCATGTTATCAACGACTAACTTTACCACGGCAAGACGGTGGAAGAGGCCTAATAGACGTACAAAATTTGCATAACAAACAAATAACCACACTCAGAAACTACTTTTACGATAAAGCCGAACAGTCGCCATTGCATTCATACACAGTTCATATTGACGATGGATACACGCCGCTTAACTTAAAAGACAAAAACACACAAAGTAAAGAAAAAATTATTAGTCCACAACAAAAAAACAATGACTGGTCCCAAAAAGCGTTACACAGCAGGCACTACACCGACCTCGGTCAACCATTTGTTGATAAAGCGTTATCAAACTCTTGGTTGAAGCGAGGAGAACTCTTTCCCGAGACAGAAGCATTCATGCTAGCTATACAGGACCAAGTCATCGCCACCCGCAATTACAGAAAACACATTACAAAAGAATTAGCCCGACAGACTGACTCTTGTAGACATTGCAATAGTGCTCCAGAAACAATCCAACATATCACAGGTGCCTGTAAAGCCATAGTACAAACCGATTATAAACATCGCCACGATCAGGTTGCGTCGATAGTCCACCAACATTTAGCACACAAGTATAATTTCGTAAACAAACAAGTACCATATTACAAGTATAGCCCATCCGTTGTTCACGAAAATAGGCAACACAAATTGTACTGGGACCGAACTCTTTTAACTGACAAAACCATACATTACAATAGACCGGATATCACATTTTATGACAAATCAAATAAAACCATCTGTATTGTCGACATAGCTATTCCAAACACACACAACGTTCAATCAACAATCAACGAAAAACTAGCGAAATATACAGACTTAGCGATAGAGCTCAGACGTCAATGGCAAGCAAACACAGTCCATATAGTCCCCATAGTTATATCCACAACAGGAATAGTACCCAAAACATTAAGAAATAGTCTAGAAACCCTCAAGATACCAATAAATATCATTCATAGTTTGCAGAAAGCCACAATTTTAAACACATGCCGTATAACTCGAAAATTCTTGACGTCATCGACAATAACCCAATAGATTGGATACAATCATCGAGTATTTATTATGCTTGGTTATGGCCCGCATAATAAACATACAAACCCTTGTCAAAAGGAGATAAAAATCGAAAAAATAATAATAATAATAATTTATTGTACATAAAAACAGTAAAGGTTACACAAGTAAAGTAAAAACATGGAATTTGTACAACAGAGTCAGATACAACAGGTCGATAATTCCGACCCCTGAACTAGGTGGGAGACCTGTGTCTCAGGGATTAGAGTTCTTCGACTTCAAGGTCATAGACAGAAAGTACTCAGGAACGTGTAACAGCGTAAACAGAAAATGTAAAACTAAACAAACAAAGAATTCATAAAAAGGTAGACAAAAAATTTACATAAATGGTGATGCACTAATTAAATATTGACACTTGTTATCAGAATTGACAACCAAAAGGGAGATGACAACAGTTGCTTATTCTCACGAAAGAGCCAATAATAGACTCTCAGTATGTTCGTAAAATATCTATTAAACTGCACTACATTATACTCTATAATATACTGATAATATTTGCGAATAATAAAATAATCTACTGGTAAAATAAGCGAAAAAATAAACATTATAAAACGCTTCATGAAAAATCGCTACATGAAGCAAGACGAATAATAAAATTGGCAATCATGAAAAAACGCGATGTGAAAATTCGCTACTATGAAAAAATGATTTTGTGAAAATTAGCGAACAAACCCGCGTGAACTGCTGTAGCTACAAAGACACATATTCATACAACCATCCATATTTTATGATGACGCGGTTGGCGCAGTTGGTAAGCACCTGCCTACTGAGCCGGTGGTCCTGGATTCGACTCCCGGCGAGTGCAAATATTTGTGTGATGAACTCAAATATTCTGGGTCGGTCATGGATGTTGTCTATACATGTACTCGTATTTATATAGTATTGTGTATATCATCGTCTAGAACCTATAGTAAAGCATTGCTTAGCTTGGGACTAGGATTTGTGTAAGATTGTCCCGTAATTTTTATTTATTTAATAAAAAGATTTTAGTCATAAATGTAGATTATTATCAGTTCATTAACCATGACTTGTTCGGCTTACATTAGTAGATTGTGTTTTTCCTTTTATAAAAGAAAGAAAGAAAGAAATGCATTTATTCATGACGTGGCCATAGAACATAATTACAAAAATAAATAGTGACAAATGAAATAAAACAATGAGAAAATTCTACTAACTATGGCTGTGCCACGAAAGGGTCCCACCTCAGCATGATGCTAGCCCAAGAGCCAGCGCTGATCTTCCGGTGGCCTTAATTAATTGTGACCTTATGATAATTTTACGAAATGGCCGTAATTTTTTAAAGTAAAAACCGGCCAAGAACATGTCGGGCCACGCTCAGTGTAGGCTTCCGTAGTTGCTCATCATTCACAATAGACTTAAGTTACGAGAAAGATTTTAAACTCTTTAAAAAGGTCGTAAACGCCAAAATAAGTCCTTTTGAGAAAATTATGAAATATTGCGATAACTCAAAAACGGCTAGACCGAGTTTGTTCAATATAGTTTTCATTAAAAGTCATAAGGCCTCATTTTCATGAATTTTTCCATATGTTTTTGACCCGTGGTTGAAAAGTTAGAGGGGAGGGACGCTATTTTTTTTATTTTCGGAGCGAATATTTACAAAACTGCTGATTTTACCAAAAAATAATGTCTGGAGACCCCTATTATTTTTAAAAGACCTATCCAACGATACCCCACACACTAGTGTTGAAATGAAAAAAAAATCACCCCCAGTTTAGGAGTACGAGAAGTAACCGAAAAAAAAATTTTTTTTTAGTTTTTATTTTACTGTTTTGTCGGCGTGATACATACACAATTACACATACTCATACCAAATTTTAGCTTTCTAGTACTACTGATCACGGAGCTACGCCGCGGACGGACAGACGGACAGACGGACATGGCGAAACTATAAGGGTTCCTAGTTAGAAAGAAAGAAGAAAGAAAAACATTTTTTTTTTTTTTTTTTTTTTTTTTTTTTTTTTTTTTTTTTTTTTTTAAGTAAAAAATAACTTTATTGGCACACAAAAAAGAATTACATACAAAATAACAATATCATGAAGTAAATGCATGCACATAGCGGAATAGTAATGGCATAACTTATTCAGGGGTTCCCAAACTAGGCGCAGCCTGTATCTTGGGCAACCAATTTGTACTTATATACATATTATTTGGATCATTGCCGCAGTTAAATTTTAAAAGTAAAGTTACATTATAAACTAGTTAATTATATTAAGAACTTAATTTCGTAGTATAAGCAAGCTTTAATAAAACTATGCAATAAAACAATGTGTCACTAAATCATGCGAATTTTCAAGATGCTCTCAGTCTTACTATAGTTCAAGGTCAGAAGCCAGTCACCAATAAGTCGTCTGGCATCAGAAACAGATAGGTTTTTGATGTCGCAGTATTTTGCAATTGAGTTATAAACAGATGCTCTCACACAGTCTCCAAATCTCCTTGCAAATACGGATTTGACTGAAGGTGGATTAAGTTTATAGATACGTTTTGTTAACATTTCTCTGTGAAGCTTCGTACCGATCAGGCGCTTATGGGTCGCGACGCAAGTGCGGAGAATAAAAAGTTGTCGAATGTTCAGGACGTGCGCTTCTTTGTACAGCTGGGTAGTCGGGTAGCGAAACGGTTTCTTTAGCATCACTTTCAGTACAGATCTTTGTGCGCGTTCCGCGACTAGCATGATAGATTTTGCTGCACTGCCCCAAACACTGACGCAATAGCTGGCCACGGACTCAACAATAGCTTTATAGACCATTGTCAGCACCTTGCGGTCCGCCGAGTTTCTAAGGGTTTTTATGACTGCAATGGTTTTCCTTAGCCTTTTAGACAGACACTGAATATGGTGTTTAAAATTTAAATGTTCATCCATCACGATTCCGAGATACTTAATAATGTTAGAGCGTGCAATGGGATCACAACTACAAGGTCCTGAAAGACACATGTCACTGGAATGGATTTTAATTGTTAGGGTGTCGGGTGGTTTCGAGGCAGCGGTTTTATGAAAGCAAAGGTATTTGGTTTTGTTTTGATTTAGCCTCAGTAGGTTTCTTTTCAGCCACTTATTAATTGAAAGCATCCCCAACTCCGCTGCCTGGAAAGTATCCTCCCATGACTCTCCGTGAAATAGAACAATGGTATCGTCAGCATAGCATATCACCTGGGCATTCTGTAGTTCTATATCATGTATATCATTTATATATATGTTAAAGAGAGTCGGGCCTAAAATGCTACCCTGTGGGATCCCAAAATGCACCGGGAGAGGCTCACTTTATTCGGGGACAAAACATAATTGCGTAGAAAAGTGACAAACAAAGAAAAAAAACTAAACATAAAAACTATAACTAAGTACTTAAGCTAATTATGAGTGCCTCGAAACGGTCCCACCTCAGCATAATGCTAGCTCCCGAGAGAGCCAGCGCTGATCTTCCGGTGGGACTATAGGTGGCGCCACGGCACGGCACACACGAAATACTGATCGCGCTCAGATTGCATTTAACCTGAACGCGACGTCCGACAAGCAAATGCTGTCAGCCTGTCACTGTCAATAATAAAATTGCAGTAACTCAGGTTACTTTCCTTATAACTAAACAGCCCAGAATTCTTTATTATAATGAAATTAATTGTTATTATTAATATTTATTACTTGACTACGGAACCCTAAATACGAAATATAATCTAATCCGAACGTTTTACTCGTAGACCAACTCATGTCATGTTTCTGTTTAAGCCCTATGGTTTACTGGTAGAGAATGCCTCGTGACATTAAGTCCGCCATTTGTACTTGGTTGTTCTACGTAATAAAGTTTATATAAGTAAATAAATGTACAAAATAAATTCTTAAAATAGGTTTGCTGATTGTTTCTAATTCGAAATAAGCCGATAAGTACGAAGAGATAACTGAAAACCCGCCATAAAACATTCGATAAAGTGCGCTTAATGCACAGAGCGAGCGCACTATCATCCATAAAATGGGGAATGGAAAAAATTAATTAAAAAACCCGAATATTGGTTCCTAGACATTCTTAGAAAAAAATATATATATTTTTCTATAGCTTAAAAAAAATGAAAATGTTTTTTTCCTCCTTGTACGAGATCGTCATTATGACCATTTTCATCATTATTATTATTTTAGCAAACATCTGTATTATGTTTTTCAGGAATTACATAAATTCAAGTTTATTATTTTTTATTTCATGCATTCCCCATTTTTTTACCACTAAACCATAATACACATATATTATAATAGTCCAGCAATTTTTGATAAGATTTCATATTTTTAAGACTACAATTTTACTACTTTTCTGTATTCCGCTTAGAAAGAGGACGTATCTTATCTTATCTTATCTTATTAGGAAGGGGTCCTTGCGGATACACTTCGACCCAATGGGATCTTTTGTGTAGTTACCCCCATCGCGCCTACTCAAAGGATTGTTCCACCACCTTCATATATCGGATGATGGAACCAGTTGGTAGTGCCTGGAATTCCTTCGGTTCTGGGTAACCAATACCGAATTACTTCATTCTAAGTCTGGCGAGGGCATGATATCCACACAGTATGTGCTTCATTGTCTCTGCCTCCTCGCCACACATTCTACAATCTGTATTGTCAGACAGTCCCAACTTGGCCAATAGTCCTTTGACCCCAAAAAACTGACCAGTAAACACCCCCGTTATGATTCGGAGCTGTCTTTTGCTGTATTTCCATAATTTCTTGGTCCAGCCTGATTCTATACATTCCATGAATAGCTTTGAGTGCCTCAAGCCTGCCTTTTCCTCCACTCTCGTTGGTGCTGGTTTTTGGCATAGTCCTTCATGGCTGTTGCTATGGTTCCCTGCGAGAGACCCACACATGGTTCAGGTCCTATGAAACTTGTCGCAGACCCTTTTCTAGCAAGTTCATCTGCAATTTCATTACCGATGAAGCCTTCATGCCCTGGGATCCATACCATTTGCACCTTATTGTGCCTCCCAAGCTTGTTCAAAGCTAGGACGCCATTATACACAAGTCTAGAATCCACTTTAGGCGCACCTAGCGCTTTAAGTGCCGCTTGACTGTCACTGAGTATGTAGATGTGCTTCCCTCTGGTAAGTCTATCTATTTTCTCCTGGGCACAGGCGATTATAGCGTATGTCTCCGCTTGACTTACTTATACTTGTACTTACATTGACGTCGTTTGCATGAATGCCTGCTCCCGTACCTGATCCCATTTTTGATCCATCAGTGTACCAAATAATGTCCTCACCATCTGCTGTAGGTGGCTCGCGACCCTCGGCCCATTCCGCCCTCGTTGGAACTTGTACCTTGAAGTTCCTATTGAATACAAACTTAGGCTGCATTTTATCGCAGCTCATGGTTGTTATCCTGTCAAGAAAATTGTTGCTTTCCATGTAAGTGTGCTTAGTCTTCGGCGTGCAGTAACTCCACAGGTCCATTGTTTTTAACCTGTGCAGTGATTTGCGCGCTTCGGACTGTATCACTATATGTAGCGGTTGTAGATCTAGCAATATTTCTAGCGCCGCAGTTGGCGTAGTTCTAAAAGCCCCTGTTATAGCCATGCACGCCGTTCTTTGCACCTTCGTCAAGGCGTCTCTGCATGTGCTCCTCAACGTCCTTGGCCACCATACGAGGCTGCCATATAGGATGATCGGTCGTACCATCATGGTATAAATCCACTTTAGTACCTTTGGATTTAATCCCCACGTCTTACCATACGCTGATCTACACATCCCAAATACTCTGAGAGCCTTTGTTATGGTGTGATAGACATGCTTTTTCCAATTGAGTTCCTTATCTAGTATGACACCAAGATATTTCACCTCACTGGACATTTCGAGTACCTGTCCATACACTTTTAGTTCCTGCATGTTATGTGTTATGTTCCTTAAGGATCCTCTTTCTCGTGAATGGTATTACCACTGTTTTGCCTGGGTTAATGGATAATTGGTGATTGTTACACCATTTCTCCACTTTCCTCAGTGCTTCACTCATAATTGCTGATACCGTACTGGGAAATTTCCCATTTACGAAAATCACCAGATCATCTGCGTATCCTACCGTATAGATAGGACCATTGTTAAGTTCCTCCATTAGGGAGTTCACCACCAGACTCCATAGAGTAGGTGAGAGTACTCCTCCTTGGGGACACCCTTTTGTAGGCGTAGCATAGTAATTTCATCTCCCATCAGAGACGACTTTATTAGCCTGGCGTTTAACATGTTGCCTATCCATTTGCAAATGGTCGGTTCTATGCCATGTCTTGCAGCTGCTTCACTGATAGCTTGGTACGTGGTGCGATCAAACGCTCCTTCCACGTCTAGAAAAGCCGCCAGGCATAGTTCCTGATTTTCTATGGCCCGTTCGGCTCTGGTTGTTACCATGTGCAACGCGGTATCGGTTGACTTCCCAGGTGGGTACGCACATTGTAGTTTAAGTAAGAGGACTTAAACCACTTATATATTTTTCCTGAGATTAATAATTATTCTATTATTATTTTATTTAAAATTACTCATTCTAAAATGTAGTAACTCCAAAACTATGACACAATGTATAGTACTTTAGTCTGGTGTCTTATTAAAAAAAAAAGACATTATTGACAGCTTATTTTTTTGCGAAAAGGTCGAAGAGTACAGCTCTAAGCAGGCATAGTTGTCATAGATTTCGGTCCTTTTATGTATTTTCTTATATTTCAATGCATACAGAAAAATAAATTCAAATATTTTTTTGGGTGAACATGACGCAAAGCTCTCTCGATCTCTATATTAATTTCCACCTGTTAGAAATATGAAATGTTGTCAATTGTAGAAGTACTATACTTACTAGTATAGAGTTATAGTTTGTCAATGACAATCATAAAATTGTTGCTACATTACATTATAATTTTTTGGCAGCCCTAGCCACTAAAAATGGAATGCTATAACTGATCAAATTTCATATCTTTTTTTTTTATGTTAACTTAGAAGTTTGGTTTTTTCACAGCTTCAAGGAACTGTAGACCTGAGCATATAGTTTTAATTTCATCTCAATACCTCCACGTGTTCCCGAGATAATGGGTCTTGACAGACAGACGGACAACAAAGTGATCCTTAAACGCGCGTGGAGATATTGAGTTGAAATTAAAACCATATACTACAGAAATTGTATCAAAACAGAATAAGATACCGTACAAGCTCTAAAAGCCTTAATTGATCAGTAATAAAAAAAAACTGAAAATAATCACCGTGGAACGCTCTAAATATGTTTGTGTGGTAGAAGTTTCATGCTTGTAATTGTAACCCGATGCGCACAATTTCGTGGCCTAGCAACTCTTCTAGAAGTTCTAAATTAGTTTAAAGTTTTAAGCAGACAGTGCCACCTGTCATGGTATCTGATTTGGATTTGAAACGCATCTAGCATTTCTGTGTTTTTGTCCATGCGAACCGTTATGGTACATGCTAGGTCCATGACCTTTGTAGTTCACAGTGCCTTGGTTTAATTACTGTATTGCTGTGTAACTAATTTGAATAAATAAATAAATAAATAAAATAATTAAATGATGCTTCATCATTTCTAATGCGAACCGCTAAGGAATGGAACCTGCTCCCTTAGGGAGTATTTCCAAAAAAATAATATCAGAGGTGATCTCCGTTGTAAATAAAATAAAACTGCTATTAAAGATGGCGTACTCATCGACTGGTGACATTCAAAACTCATTACCATCTGACATGGTATTCAAGTGTAAATTGAGAAACCTTTTATTGGAAAATCCTTTGTACTCAGTTAAAGATTATCTTGACATATTTAGATAAAATGTTTTGTATTTTAGTGTAGGCGACGATCCTGTGTGGTGACTGTTGACATTTAATTTGTATATTAAGTGAATTTATTGACATATTTATTCGACATTATTTAAATTGTTATATTACTTGAAATATTTGACATTGTTTTTTCTTAATTATCTAATGAATTATGACTTGCTGAATTTGTTAAATTTGTTTATTATGTTGACGATCACCGTGTAAATTGACTATGTGTAATTTATAATGTATCCCTATATGTGTGAAATAAATATAATCTAATCTAATCATTACAATTTCTGTCACTGCTCTTCAATACCTCGTATCTAGTAAGTAGTTGACACCGAGATACGAGCTTTTGTTTTAAGTAGGTATTTGTTACTTAGTAGTTCTGCTTGTCGACAGACGACATCGTCTTTAATTTTCCTCCAGTATTAATAAAGCTGTGTAAAAACAACAATTTTCTAAGTTAACGTTTTGACGACGCGGTTGGCTCAATTTGTAGAGACCTGAATTCAGCCGGCGGTCCCGGGTTCGAATCCCGGCCAGGGCAAATATTTGTGTGATGAACTCGAATATTTGTGCTTGGGTCATGGTTTTTATATGTATTTAAGGATATATTTATCTATATAAGTACGTATATCGTTGTCTAGTACCCATAACACAAGGCTTCTTGAGCTTAATTTGGGACTAGATCGATTTGTGTAAGGTTGTCTGATATATATTTAACGTACAAAAAACCTAATTTCAATCGAGCCTGGCTCTTTAGGTAGATTATTTCGTCTTTTTTATGCAATAAAATTAAGTTGCATTAAAATAATCATATCTATAATGAAGATTTCGTTACCAATTTAGAATTAGCCGACAGCGTAAGATAAGTAAGTATGCTATAAAATTGATGATAAAATTTTATATAAAACGGCCAATGAGATACATTTTATCACATTCAGTGCAATGGCCTCGACTTTTGCAATTTTCGTTCTCACTGCGTTTGCAGGTAAGTCTGAAACTTTGGTTTTTGCGATTTCACCATTAGTATTTTATTATATTATTAATTATTTAATAAAAAAGAAAATACTGTACATATTTCTAAATTACTGTTTATTTTAATTCTCATACTTAAATATACTTTACTTCTTGTAAAAAAAGTTGGTAACCCCATACAGAACCTTAAAAATGCGCCCGCAATTTTATTCCACTTTAATAACCCTTAGGGAAGGTATCCTTAGGTTTTCAGATTTTATTTTACTACTTCGTTGGCGTGATGATGATATGGCTATAAATTAAGCGGCTCTGAAAGATTAACATGTCGCGAATTTGTTTCAAAATGTTTGATTCTTTTTACGATATCAAACCTCCTATCTCCGCCATTTTGATAATTGTTGTGTATGTTGAGATAAGTTGGAAAACAGGGTAAGATAAAAAACTCTAGTCTACCTAACGTAACCTTAGCGGTAAATAAGAGGCCTTATTCCTTTTAAAAAATATTTTTTTCATATTATGACAAATATAATACTATATTCTCTGAGTTCTAGATAGTAACATAGCTATTTCATGCTTTTATTTATTGCGTGCAGTCGAAAATAAGTTAAAAAAACTGTTTTCTGCGTGAATTTTCTCAATTTCGAGTAGTTTTTGAAACAAAAATTATCAATGAAAAATTCAAACTGTTGTTTTTCTAATATATACCAATAGATCGCAATGACCCTGTTCTATAGTAACATTGATAATATGTAAAGAAACATGTCTGATCATAGAGAAAAATGTCTAAAACAATCAGCATTTTTGAATGGATAAGGAACCTTAATGCTTACTTACTTACTCCTCTAGCGCAGCAACCCGAAGTGAGTCTTGGCCTCCTTTACAAGTTCCCGCCAGCGGTCTCGGTTTATTATTTACTGCTTAGCTACAATGATACTTTTGTTTCAGTTTTGTCGGGCGTGGTCGTGGGGCAAGGCCCATACAACCCTGATACTCAGAATGTCTACCATCTTTTCACCAGGTAAGTTCAAGTTCAACCATATTACATACTCTATCGATCAATATCAGTATCAATTTATATGCTTAGCCCAATGGTAAGAGAATGTCCTATGGCATTAAGTCCGCCTTTTGTACGATAAGTTCTTTCTTTTCTGCAAAAAAGCTCTGCTCTTTGAGCTGGAGACCTTGCGATTTTCTTTCAAATTGGCTGAAATTGGTCAATTTTGACGATTTCAACCCCACATCTACACCATTTTCAAAATTATCGAAAAACAGAATCGACAAAGAAAACCTATACAGTTATCGAATTTACTATCAAATTACTTCAAAAAATTAAGGAATAGAATTCTTGCCAAGCTGAAACAATTCTGAAAAACATCTGAATGCACAGTTAATCACTTCCTCAACTTATCCATACCTTAACTTATACTACTAGTTATTAGAGTACGTTTTACTTCAATTCAGAGATTATACTTTGGTCATTGTCAGTTCAAAAAACAAAAGTTGTCTCTTCGGTGGCCAATAGTAAACAGCGTATGTGCATAGAAGTTATGTTTTTAACACGCAACCCCATAGAAAGGGAAACGTCGTTTATGCTAATATAATTTTGATCGGAAAACTAGGCCTAAAGTCCTTAACTTTGTACGTGTCCACCGAAAAGACGCGTACCTAAATCTGACAATGATCCACTTAGTGGGTGAAAGCGATCTATCGAGATAAAAACCCATACCTCGCTCTTGCTACTCATCCTCGCACTGGTGGAAACGCAGCATAATGAGAAAGTCATCGAAATTACCGACGGGGTCCCAGAATCTGTGGACGATTCATCCACACCGAACCTTATTACTATAGACGAATAGAACAAAATTTCACAAAGCGGGGAGAAAATTAAATATTTATTTTGACCGTCTACAATTTAAAATACCAACATTATGTATACATGTTTACCTACGTAGTTAAAGTCTTTTCAGGTTCATGTCATGTGTTAGAAAATTGTTCAATAGTTAGCAAAAAAAATACACGTCATATTGGACGGGGTGGGTCCTGAAAATATCACCAAAGATCACAGAGGAGGGGGCGATCTCTAAGACAAGCCAAAAACGTATGATGCGATTATTGGACGCCCCCTTGATTGGTCCACAGACAGAACCCGACGGTGAGCCAGCCGATGCTCCTCGGCTGGAGCTCCCTAATCGGCTCCAACTTCGACCCGACGAAAAAGATCGCCATACTCATCCACGGATGGAACTCCGGTCCTACGTCTCCCTTCGCCACCACCCTGGTACCAAGTCAGTATTCTCATGGAAACTTGATTGGTGCGACTTCTAAGCTTCATAATGTTTGGTGGAAAGAGGACCAGTAGTTTCCAAGACATTCAGCTTTAATTGGATCAAGTGACAAGATCTCAGCCAATATTGAAGCTAAGAAGTTCAAACTGTGTAGTTATGTTCAGTTTTAGTAGCATTTTCTATATCACTCGTTGAATGAGGGTCTCATGATGACCAGCTACTTGTGTCGGGGGTGTTTTAAAATGTTAAAAAAGGCTATTCTTTAAATAATCTATTATTTATTATCTTTAAGCTGTTTTGGTGCGCAATACTCGTAAAGCGTTAACCGCTAATTTGACAAAAAATGACGAAGGTCGCTAGTTCAAGCCTCGTTATGGTAAAATAGAGAAAAAAAATCTGGTTCCACACACTGCCAAATTGAAATGTGAAATGTTTATTTTTTATTTTATTTAATTTTTAACAAAACATACCCTGGACTAAAATTTGTTGCAATATTATATTTATTGACATATTAAATTAAATATAAAATACATTTCATCAAATAAACATCTCGGTGAAGGTCGTTCTATATCGGGATCCTCTACTATTAAGGGTTATAGAGTCTGGCTACTGAAATATTACTTGATTTTTTGGCGGGAGATTAAAAAAATCTTGGGTTATCTCGCTTTGTGTAGTGGGAATTATAGTTTTGATACCAGAAAATATTTTAAATTTTCCGTCCACACGTAAGTTATCTAAGGAAACGAGTTAAAAATGTCAAGCCAAGATTTTTGAATCTCCCGCCAAACATTTGAGTAATATTTCGTTAGCCAGACTACCTATAGGGTGTATATTTTTTGACAGTTGCCCTGTCAAGCTTTGACCTGAATCTGATCGTGGTGGATTGGAGCGCCGGCGCATTCGAGCAGAACTACGATTGGCTCATCAACAACAACGTCGTGGCATGTGGTGAGTAATGATGCAATGATTTACACATTCACACAACTGTCACACGCGGCTATTTCGCGAGATTATTACCTATCTCTTTATGTGGAGTAATGTGAGAGAGTGACGGGTAGAGCTACGTTGCGCGACAAGAGTCGCGAACCATAGTTGTGCTAGTCGGGCTGGTACCTACTGGTAAATCATTCATAATCATAATATATGGTGCGTACATAAAGGTGATATTTATATGCTTTGGAAATGACAATTGTTTTTTATTTTTATTTTTTTATTTTGATTAATATAAATACGCGAATGTCAAAGATTTTATGCTTATTTACTATACATTTCAAATAATGGTAATAATTATTCAAGTGCATGCATATTCATAATTTCATCAAATATTTAATGATCCATAAAAAAAAGGTACAATATTAATGATAATAAACCAATAATAATCTAATAGAAAATAAAAACAATAAATAATTAATAATTCATTGTAAATAATAAATAATTCAATTAAATTACATTAAAAATCCTCTTTTAATAAGAGGGAACTGTCAGTCAAGAATTCTCTGACAGAATAAAAACACTTGAACAAGAGCCATTTACTAAGCGTACTTTTGAACGTCCTTGGATGGCAATCCTTGACTTGTTGTGGGAGTTTATTGAATATTCGAATTGCCATACAGTAACAAATATTCCTAAATATGTTAAGGTTTCCTCTTGGAAAGTGTATATAGTCTTCTTTTTGCGGTGGTAGCCTAGTGGTTAGGGCATGCGACTTTCAATCCGGAGATCGCGGGTTCGAACCCAGCCCGTACCAATGAGTTTTTCGGAACTTATGTACGGAATGTCATTTGATATTTACGAGTACCACTCGCTTTTCGGTGAAGGAAAACATCGTGAGGAAACCACCTAAGCCCAATAAGGCCTAGTTTCCCCTCTGGGTTGGAAGGTCAGATGGCAGTCGCTTGCGTAAAAACTAGTGCCTACGCCACATCTTGGGATTTAGGTAGCCGAACCCGATTGAGAATTCATTCTCTACAATATGGGACAAAGGCTAGTAGGATGATGATATCTAGTTTATAGTCTGTATGTCTAAATGTTTTTAATACATTGCATGTCTTATTAATATTAATTTTTAAATTGTTGTCATCTAACTTGGAACAGGAACAGAAATTCGGTACGGCGTCCCTCAAGGGAGTATCTTAGGACCCCTGTTATTTATAATATATATTAATGATCTACCGAAAATTACTGAACATCATATGGTTTTATTTGCCGATGACAGTACTATTATATTCACTGGCACACAACCCGAAACAGTTGAATCGGAAATAAACGGAACTGTCGAATCTACTATACAATGGCTTGTAGACAACAATCTCAAAGTAAATCTGACTAAAACTCATATTATGCATTTCAAACAGAGACGCAATAATATACAAAACCCTGGTATTCCTTATAAGGATGTTAATATTTCAGAAGTAGACAGCACAAAATTCTTAGGCCTTGTATTGGATCAAAGTCTGTCATGGAAATTTCAAATTGACACTGTGTGTAAAAAACTTAGTAGCTTTTCGTATGCTCTGTATATGCTACGGAAGATAGTTGGAGAACGGGCTGTGTTGACTGCATATCATGCTTACGTCTCTTCAACATTAAGATATGGGATAATATTCTGGGGTAACTCTACTGATAGGGAATTGGTATTTAAGGCGCAGAAAAAATGCATAAGAGCAGTTCGTGGTCTGCGACCCATGGATTCATGTAAAACCCATTTCGTAGACTTAAAAATTCTCACCTTCCCTAGTTTATACATATTTGAAGTGGCTTTGTTTGTGAAATCAAATCCTAATGAATTTCAGTATTTTTCAAGTAGAAGATTAAAAAAAAAGTTGTGTGCAGCCCCATCTAAGACAATACTGATGTCAAAAAATATTATAGGAATGGCCCCAAAAAATTTTAACCATCTAACTGCTAATATTAAGGAAAAAAAATGTATTAGAATTTAAGCGGGCTTTAAATAGATTTCTGGCTCAAAAATCTTACTATTCTGTCAACGAATACTTAAATGATAACACTAATCTACAACAATGAGCATGTTAGCTATAAGATTTTGTATGCCTTGAGGCAGAACATAGCTGGACTAACTTATATGTACCTACCATCTAGCATAATAACTTACATTATGTGTATACCTACTGTTCACAAATAAATGATTTGTATTTGTATTAACCATTTAATTACATCAATTAAAGTTTCCGTTACCTATATACTTAGTCATAGTCATAGTATTTATTCATTAACAATACATGATTGTGTTTGAAATACATTTGTTTTGGACACGATAATAATGCTAACAATTAATATTTTGTGGATGTCAACGAATTAAATTACAATATTTTTCATTGATGACAATATACATATAGCAAATAAATTATAATTATAATAAAATTTACAAAGACTTAAAAAATCGCAAATTCAATAATATAAATACTCAATAAAATCAAAATTGACAAATAAAATACAACGTCAAGAATACAAATCAGATTTTTCATCAAATATTTCTTCCACACTGTACGAACACCTTCTCAATAAAAAACACTTTAAACGTCTTTTAAAAAGTGCGTAACTTGAAATACATTTAAAACTGGTAGGTAGTTTATTAAACAATTTAACAGCCTGATGCCTTGAACAGTGTTCCTCAATTTTAGATTTTGGGCATAAAGTGTGGCTTATATTTTTTGTCCGCGTGAGGAGACGTAGCTCTTGATCTTCATAAGTCTCAAACCTAGATTTATGTTTTATCAGCTCTGTAAGAAGACCGAGAACATACAAACTAGGCACTGTAAGTATACCCAAATTGAGAAAGTGGTCCCTACAGGAAACCCATTGAGGGATACGCAACATAATCCTAATGGCTTTTTTTTGCGCAACTAGAGCTCTATTGACATTATATTTATAGCTATTCCCCCAAAACATGATGCTATAACGTAGTTTTACCTACCTCATCCCTCAGGCTTCTCAAAGCATAACACGCTGAATTTATAGCATTTTCTATGGTATGTAGTTCGTTTGACCAGCTTAATTTAGAATCCACACTAACACTCAGAAATTTCACTTTGTTAACCGAATCTATCTTAGCACCGTATAGAATCACATTGAGTTCATCATTTCTTTTGAAATTGGGTTTAAAGAGCATGATTTGTGTTTTCTCTGTGTTTAGACGTTATTAAAGCTATTTATATTATCTGACTTAACTAATAGGATCGTGTCGTCAGCAATCATTTATGTATAGCAGGAATTATAAAGGGCCCAAAATGCTTCCTTAGGGCACTCCACTGGGATTGTTTTTGTATTGCGACCTTACTGATACTAGCTCCTTGTTTATAATTTTTTGAATTTCTGTAAATACGCTAAGATGGATTCATACTATTCATAGTTACCTTTCTGATCGAATGCAATGACTTTGAATCCATCTTAGCGCATTTCCCCGTATGCCATATTTTTCCAACTTATCTAGTAATACCGAGTGGCCCACGACATACCTTCCATTGCATACCTTCTGAAGCGTACGACGCACGGACGTACTACGAAATTCGAAATACCCAACTTGTCTGTGTCGAGAAACAATCTATTATTGGTTCAAAAACTCGGGGAAAAGTATTGACTCATTAAATTTGTCATAATATGAAAAAAATAAGTTTTAAAAGGAATAAGGCCTCTTAAACCTGGGGATTGTTGAATTGATAGTTCTGTCTGATTTACAGCTGAGAGCATTGCTCGCTTCATCTCCTGGCTGACCTCGGAGACTGGTTCGTCTGACTACTGGTACCACATCATCGGCTTCGAGGTCGGCTCTCACTTGGCTGGCTTGGTTGGAAGACATCTCAACGGACAACTGTTTTACATAACTGGCAAGTAATTTTAAGTGGTTGTGCAGTGGTATAGCCTAAGAAGTGTCAGTCTTGCTCAGGCGTAGTGGCGCTACAAACAGCTTTCATGTAGCAATTCCGAAATGAATTCGGAATCCTATTGAAAAACTTTACATTCCTTATTGTAGACAGTTTTGGATTTATTTTGCAAAAAATACTTGAAATATGCGGAATGTTAGTATTGTTTTTCTCTTTTCTTACTCGTACATCAGTAACGTTCACTGACTTTCAACGTCAATAATTATCAAAAATTTATCGTTGACTAAAAATATGCCGTGTTCTAAAGAACACTGTCGGGCTATATACCTTTAGTTAGGCATTGCTTTGGTTTTCCTTTGGATAGGAATTCATAGAAGATTTTTTCTCCTAATATTTGGGTCATTGTCAGATTTAGATTCGCGTCTTTTCGGTAGACACGTACAAAGTTAAGGACTTTAGGCCTAGTTTTCCGAACAAATTATATTAGCATAAACGACGTTTCCCTTTCTTTGGGCTTGCGTGTTAAAAACATAACTTCCATGCACATAATTACGCTGTTAACTATTGGCCACCGAAGAGACAACTTTTGTTTTTTTAACTGACAATGACCCATTTATATAATGAGTATGACCGACTTTCGTGGTATGGGAACGTGATGCGAAGAGAGGAAAGCCACGTAACCAAATAGTTAAGCATGAATGTGGACGGATATATAGAAGAAAAGGAAGAACAAAGGGAAAATGAATGAATTGTGTGAAAGATGATTTATTTATTTATTTATAAAAAACATTTTTATGACATTACAGTTACAAACAACCTATGCGTCACAAAACGATATGATATGAATTAATGTATGTATGTATGCTCCGCATGTGGAATGGGGTCCCTACCGAGGTTTTCTCCGGGGGCTACAGCATGCGGTTATTCAAGAGGGGAGTAAATAGATAATCATAAAGGGTCAGCAACGCTCGTGTGATACTGGCGTGGCAAGCGTCCATAGGCGACTACTTAACATCCGGCGGGCCGCATGCTTGTCACCCTTGTAGTGTACAGAAAAATGAAATTATGTTTTTTTTAATATATATTACAGCCTTGAACCCGCCCCGTAAAGGGTGGAACGAGTCAAACATATTCCTGCCCACTGACGCGGCATACACCGAGGCTATCCACACCGACATCTACGGCACAGGCATGTGGGAACCGGTCGCTGACGTGGACTTCTACCCCAACGGCGGGCTCACCCAGCCTGGGTGCTCTACCTTCGATTGGGGGTGCAGCCTAAACAGGTACAGCAGCAACATAATCAATCTTTCTATCAGTCTCTATTTTAGTCTATCCATCTTTTTATTCTCGTAGGTCTCTGTTTGTCTCTTTTTATCTCTTTCTAATTGTCTCTTACTGCACCCTCGAAAGATAGTAAACTAGACAGGTAGAGCAACAACATTAATACATCGTGGCCATCCACTTCGAAAAGATGTCCCTGTTTCTCTATCTGTCTTTATCTCATTCAATCCATATGTATCTTAATTTTTGTCTGTACTATGTATCTCCATCAATCTCTATCCGTCTCTTTTTATCTCTTTCGTCGTATGATCGAAAAGTAGCCGACAAAATCTCGCGTGATTTGTGCACAAGCCCTTACCATATACCACCACAACAAACACCAGCAGAAAGAGAGCCTGGCGCTCTGGTGCAGCCTTATTGTAATTCACTATCCCCGTCAGGACATCGCCCCATAGTATAAGATAATAAGTTGTGGCATTCTGGCCAGGATTTGTTCGATAATTTTCGTTTTTTTTTCATAGTAGCAAATTTTTACATCGCGTTTTTTCATGATCGCCAATTTTATTATTCGACTGGCGGGTTTGTTCGCAAATCTTTACAAAATCATTTTTTTATAGCGAATTTTCACATCGCGTTTTTCATGATCGCCAATTTTATTGTTTGTCTTTCTTCATGTAGCGATTTTTCATGAAGCGTTTTATAATAGTCGCGTTTATTTTTTTCGCTTATTTTACCAATAGATTATTTTTTCAGTCGCATATATTTTCAGCAGCATTAGGCAACATTCGCCTTATGTTGACGGAGCCCCACTTGGTGGGTCTCCTATTTCTGGGTGGTCTGCCCTTCGGGCATCTGAAGATACCTACCAAACCTAACCTACCTATAGTACCTATTAATGTGTAATAATGTGGACACGACAGAAGGTAATGATTTGTAATGATTTGGTAATGTTATTTAGTTATACTTCCTATTTTAATGTTTTTATGATTTGTTAGAATTATGTTTTCGAGTAAAATATCTGTTTAGTAGAGTTGCTAAGCCGCGAAATTGTGTGCATCGGGTTACAAGCATGAAATTTCTAACACACATAGAGCGTTCGCGGGAAAGCGGGGTGAATAGGACAAAGGAGTCCTCTTTTTCTTTTTATATTACTGATCAGATAACGCTACTAGGACTTGTGTGGTGTCGTTTTCGTGTAAAACAGATATCAGCAATTCATTTTTAATGTTATTTATTCATAGTACCATATAAAAATATGGTTGTGTTTCCTAAATTGTAAAAATCACAAGTTTTTTTTTCAGGTAGATAAATTAGTTATATTTCCTGAATATTTACAACTAACAAAAATATTGCAAAATAGCAAATTTAATCTAGTTTCTATAAATATATACATATTGGGAACTCTTCATACAAATAGTAACTTAAATAAATTGTTTACGTAGAGATTCGCCCGTTTGCTCCTGATACATTAGCAAAAAATTATTTTGTTTTAATTACATTAATTTGTTTTTCTAGGACGTATATAGTAAATATTATATGTAAAAGCATGTTAATAATCATTATTTAATGTATTTATTGCAGCAAAATAGGATGCGTTCGGAGATTTACGTTGGTTACGCCGACGTAAAGATATATTTTAAGCTACTGTTTGTATGAGAAGTTCCCAACATGCATATATTTTTAGAAACAAAATTAAATGAGCTTTTTTAAATTATAATAATAATTTGAAAATATTCACGAAATTGAACTAATTTACCTCACTGAATAAAAAAACTTGTTGTGATTTTTACCTTTTCGGCCATTGCACCCATATTTTTATATAGAACTATACAAAAATAATATAAAAAATGAATTTCTGATATTTGTTTTACACGGAAACTATACCAAACACGTCCTGGTAGACTTAACTGACCAGCAATAAAGAAAGAAAAGAGGGATACTTGGCCGTATTCACTCCGCTCTCCCGCCTCACAGGGGACGAATCTGACTTCCCTCTACATCTAAAAATAATCACCGTGGAACATTCTATCTGTGGTAGAAATTTCATGCTTGTAACCCGATGCGCACAATTATGTTAGAAAACAGCGGACTAACAACTCTACTAGTTAAACCGCACTATATTATATTGATAATATTTGCGAATAATAAAATAATCTACTGGTAAAATAAGCGAATAAAAAAACGCGAACGTTATAAAACGCTTCGTGAAAAATCGCTACATGAAGAAAGACAAACAATAAATTTGGCGATCATGAAAAAACGCGATGTGAAAATTCGCTATAAAAAAATGATTTCGTAAAAATTTGCGAACAAACCCGCCAGTCGTGCAAAAAATTATAATTATGCATTACCATTGTCATGTTCTTTGATTACGTTTTATTTTGACGTAAACATTGATTTAAAACACTTATTTATTAAGATTCATTCAGGTAACAAGGGAATCGGGGAGTATTATAATACACCACTGGCAACACAGAAACGGGTTGACAGAACCGACCGACCAATCATAGTGTGATGACGTCAAAAGAGTCGCCTGTCATTCCGGAGTGTGTATTCACCTTATTAGGGTTCCGTACCCAAAGGGTAAAAACGGGACCCTATTACTGAGACTTCGCTGTCCGTCCGTCCGTCCGTCCGTCTGTCACCAGGCTGTATCTCAAGAACGGTGATAGCTAGACAGTTGAAATTTTCACAGATGATGTATTTCTATTGCCGCTATAACAACAAATACTAAAAATATAATAAAATAAATATTTAAGGGGGGCTCCCATACAACAAACTTGTCATAGATTATGGTACGGAACCCTTCATGCGCGAGTCGGACTCGCACTTGCCCAATTGTTTTATAACATGCGTCGCGTAATCGTAATCGTTATTAATGGCCTGCTCGGTAGCCTTACGGCTGTAACCGATATTGTTGCTAGGCTGTAGGCAGCGCACTGCCCCAGCGTCTAGCGTGTGTGTGCTGGCGTGCACGGACACTAGAACCAGCGGACGTGTAGTTGACAACGTTTTTAGATCAGTCTCTTGGTCATGTAGCTTGATTCTAGGTCGTGTGATAGGGTCCCAACTTCTTCATTACCATTCAGATGGCGTCACAGCAGCCTCATGCCCGGTGCCGCAATACCGATGATGCTTGAAACGCCAGATGACGACGTCCCTAACATTATTTAATTTTACTATACATAATATACCGCAATTTTCTGCAGATCCTACCAGTACTTTGCGGAGTCCATTGCTGCTGGTGGCGGGTTCACGGGCTCCCGCTGCGAGACAGTGGAAGACGCCATGACTGGAAACTGTGACTCCACGGACACGCTGCCCATGGCTGGTCCCGACAACAAAACTGGGTAGGTCAACCATTCCATTTAAAACCTGACCAGAAATATATGAGGACTGTCAAGAGGGCGTTATTTATAAGATTTATATGGCAACAATTTTGCAACCAATCGCAACCCACTATAATGATATTAGTTTTAAATACCTGTCAGTTCCACTATGTTAATCTTGTAATATCATTTAATGGAATGCACTCTTTTCCTGACTATTTTTCGTGTAGTAAACACATGTACACTTTATTTATAATCTTACGTTCACGACTGGGAATGGTTTTCGGCATTATCTTCGGATAATTTTAAATATTTTTCTTTTAAAGAAATCACTACGAATGACATTGACATTGTCGACCAAAGAATATAATGTTGTCGACTAACCACCATACAATCATTGCCAGTGTAAGAAATTAGTTCCAGTGAAATTCTGCAATATGGCGCATCCCCATATATTTCTGGTCAGGCTTTGCATCACAGACTTTAAACAGAGACGTAAATTAGAATTCTCTTGATACGGCACCACGCCTGTGGATGTCGAGTTTTTCCTTCGCAAACCACTCCGTTGGTAAACCTACGTACTGCCTTTTCGCAGAATAATTTTTGGTCGTATGTATCATTCGCCGGATGTTCACTTCGTAAAAAAAATACTCCTCTGTAGTCATCGCCTCATTAGAGCTATTTTTCATAATTCTTACAAATATCATGCTATTGATTAGGCTAGGTTTTATAACAATCCCAAATACTAGACGGTTTCAGAGAAAAATGCTTTCTACGAACTGACACTTCTGCGAAACGGAAGATGACATTCGGCGAAAAATATTTCTGCAATGATTTAGTGAATCCCCTCCGTCTACCGTTTCCATAGTACATTTTACATAGATTTAAAAGTTACACGATGGCCCTCTGTACATGTCGGTACCACTGAGAACAGGGGGCTATGATGGTTGCGTTTATCACGTAATAAATAACCAACAAAGCATCTGCCACTCACGCTCGCGTCTTGTCAAAACGTGTGTGTGTGACCCTGGCCATAAGGACTTAGATCACTCCACTATTGTGACATGTTATTACTTTTATCTACACCCATCTCGTTAAATTCCTGTAATAAGTTCAGATATTAGGTAAGGGACCTACATTACTTGGAAGCGACCAAAATCAGTGATGTCATTTCATAACAGTACCGTAGCCACCGCGAGGTCACCGTGACAGTTCCTCCCCTCGTATTTTAAGACCTCTATCATTTTGTAGCAGTTGCATAAACTACTATTCCTTACCCACTTATGTCAGTGGATCGTAAATCATCCTGCAGAAGACCATTGTTTGTTATTTTTACTGTGTCAAATGACTGCAAAACGGACTTACTCGTAGGTATCTTAGTTTGAATATTTATATTTTAGCGAAATCTAGTGGATATTTTATTTGGGAAATTTTAGACTTCTGATTTAGCTACCTGTCAAAATCTGAGTTGGCAACACTGCTCGGCGTCGGCGCCCCGTCGCCTGCGCTGCGCCCGCGCGGCCAAAAGACAACTGGCTATCGTCTTTTGGCTAGAATATAGTATGCTGTAAAATTTAAATTCTGTGGTTGTTTCAGACACACTGGACTGTACTACCTGACCACTAACGCACAGTCTCCGTTCTCTCAGGGCTAAGCCGATGCTATTTGACCTACAACACAAATAAATTAAATTTTTTATTTATTTTTTATCCTGTTGTGGTTTACCTTTAGTTTTTATACGGAATTCTTTGCATGTATTTGAATAAAATTGTACTTTTAGTTAAAAAAAACAAATTTTATGCCATATTAATGGTTGCATACAAAAATTTGAATTAAATTCAATATTTTTTTAATTCATGATAAGATATTTTTTTATTCCTATTTTAACCGACTTCCAAAGATGAGTCCTTCTCCTTCTCCTTTCTTCCTTCGTTCAATCAAATTGAATCGTTGCTTTACTTTTAGCCCCCGACGAAAAACGACGGGTGTTATAAGCTTAACATGTGTCTGTTTGTGGCATTGTAGCTCCCAAACGGATAGACCAATTTGATTGTTTTTTTTTTATCGGAAGCCTTGTCCGTCGAGATGGTTCTTAGCTATGATGTGTGGAAATAGGACCAGTAGTTTCTAATATATTCAGCTTTAATTGGAACAAGTAACAAGATCTCAGCCAATATTGTTCAGTTTTAGTAGCATTTTCTATATCACTCATTGAATGAGGGTCTCATGATGACCAGCTACTTGTGCCAGGGGTGTTTTCAATTTATATTGTTATTTTTAAAATAAAGTAAGTATTAACAATAACTTTATGTGTAACTATTCAATAAATGACTAGAAGGTGCCGGCAACTTTGTCGGCAAATAGTATTTTATGCAATCGTTGCACAATGAAGGTTCTTAAAGTCGAGTACCGCGTTTAGGTCACGAGGTGCTGTAGCATGCTTTTTTTAATCAAATATTTATTTATTTATTTATACTTTATTGCACAAAATACAAATGTAAAAGTACAAATGGCGGACTTAATGCCATAAGGCATTCTCTACCAGTCAACCATAGAGCCAAACAGAAACTATTAGCAGTTGGTGCAGGATCATAAAAAGCCGTGTCTAAAAACATAAAACGAGACAAAAGTTAATAAGTTTGATATATATATTAACAATATACATACATACACACATATGCATTACAAAACACATACAGTAGGGGTCTCCCTCGCGATCCCTAACATCGTTTGTCCTAAAATCACTTGCCCGAACTGTTTTGTCCTAATGGGCTAATGCCCTAACGATCAATTGCCATAACAATCATTTTCCATAACGTAATGGTTGTCCTAAAACTCATTTGTCCGAAACATCAATATCCCTAACTATCAATATCCCTAATATTTTTTGCCATATTCCTCGAAATCCCTAAAATTAATTTTCGTTTTTTAAAGTCCCCGCCCCTTACGCAACCACCAAACTGCTACCAGTAAAGTAGTTTAATGGGTTAGGTTAGGTTAGAACTGCGACCACAACAGAGCCCGAGCCTAACGATTAAAACCAAAATTAGGGCATATGAGTGTTAGGAGAAATGATAATTATGACAAATGACATTAGGATAAATTATCAATATGGCAAGTGACATTAGGAAATAAGATATTAGGGAAATCAATATTAGGGCATATGGGTGTTAGGACAAGTGATCATTATGACATAAAACGTTAGGGAATGCAAAAATAGGTTAAAAAACGTTAGGGATTCAGATATAGATCCATACAGTAGTGATCAAAAGTATTTTGATAAATGAAAGTATTTTTTTCAAGATGTTGATGAACGTTACGATAACATCTTATGGCACTTTTCTTGTTACGTTTGCACTTACATAACTAAAACTTAACAATGAACTTAGAATAAAAACTGATAATAGGTACACGCTTCAGGTAGGTCAAAAGTATTTTGACACTTACATAAAATTGTTTTGCTGAACTTGCAACAGGGTTAAATAAGACGTTTCATGAATATTTAGTTGCATATCCTCTGCCCTTCCTAACAGCTGTACACTGTAGTCATATAGTCCACTAACTTCTATATATACGTACGTAAGGTATGTTCGTCCTTTCTGACTGAAGTGCTTGAAAAAAAGCCCCTTGGAGTAATTTCTGCACCTCACTCGACGATCCTACTCTTCTCGTAGATGCTCAATAGGATTAAGGTCAGCATTTTGACTAGGCCCCTCAAAAACCTTGACTTTTTTACGCTTTAAGAAAGCCTGTAAATTTTTAGGATTGTGTCTGAGGTCATTATGGTGCTGAAAAACCCAACGAGGTGGCATATTTTTATTTATTTATTTTCATAGGGTATCGTATGTGTATAAAGTATATTTTCATATACATATCGATCCCATTATCCAGTCAATTCATACGAGAGGCCCGACGCCATGGCGAGAAAAATATCCCCGCACCATTACGTTGCCGCCACCATGCTTGAGTGTGGTTACCAGGTATCGCACATCGTGTCTTTTATTATGAGGACGACGCACATACTTGATACCATCCCACGAGATTAAATTTAACTTGTTCGCGTCACTCTATAAAATTTTTGACCAATCAGCACTTGTTCATGATTTGTGACGAATCGCAAATGCTAATCGGGATGCCTTATTCATTGCTGAACATTGTAGTTTTTTTTAATGGGCGTCGACCATGTGATCCATGGCTATTAGGCGTCGTTTAATAGTAAAAATATGAACATTTGTGTTGTAGTTTTAAATATTAGGGCTCCCATAGAACAAACGGGATTGATTGCGTTAACTGTGCACCTCATTTGTATGGAGCGCTATACATACCAGGTGCAAACTTAACTTAACCACTTAAGGATGGAAAATGTTTGTACGGAACCCTCGGTGCGCGAGTCCGACTCGCACTTGACCGGTTTTTTATTACTTTTCTGTATTCCGCTTCGAAAGAGGGCGTAAACCACTTTTATTTTTCGTGAGATTACTTTTATTTTATTATATTTTTTTTTATTTATTCATTCTAAATTGAAGTAACTCCAACACTATGACACAATGTACACGTTACTTTTGTCTGGTGTGTAATTTAAAAAAAAAACGAATGAAGTTGAGCTGCTCTTTTTTGCAGATAGGCCGAAGAGTACAGCTTTAAGCAGGCATAGTTGTCATAGATTTCGGTTATTTTATGTATTTTTTTATTATTATTTCCATCATCATCATCATCATCATCATCCTAGCCTGCTCCCATTTCATTTGGGGTCGGCTCTCCTTACCATTTTGCGCCACTCTTCTCTGTTTTGCAACAAATCCGAGCTGACGCCCATCGTCTCCATGTCTTTTCGGATTGTGCTGGTCCAAGTCGTAGGGGGGCGTCCTCGGCCTCTCTTCCCTTCGGTAATGTTTAATACTGTTTTGGTCATGTGGTCATCGTTCCTTCGCATTATGTGGCCAAACCAGCGCACTCGGCTCTCCCGCATTTTGTCTTGTATACAAGCCACTTTGAAGGTTCCACGGATGTAATTATTCCTGACTTTGTCTAGCATTGTTACACCTCCCGCCGCTCTTATTATTATTTCAATGCATAGAGAAAAATAAATTAAAATATTTTTTTGGGTGTGCACGACGCAAATCTCTCTCGATCTCTATATTAATTTCCACCTGTTAGAAATATGAAATGTTGTCAATTGTAGAAGTACTATACTTACTAGTATAGAGTTGTAGTTTGTCAATGACAATCATACAATTGTTACTGCATTACATGAAATAATAATAGATAATTTTTTGGCAGCCCTAGCCACTAGAACTGGAATGCTGTAACTGACCAAAATTTTTTTTTGATGTTAACTTAGAAGTTTAATTCATCTCGATACTGACTGACAGACAGACAACAAAGTGATACCATAAGAGCTCCGTTTTTAGGGTTCCGTACCCAAAGGGTAAAAACGGGACCCTATTACTTAGACTTCGCTGTCCGTCCGTCCGTCCGTCCGTCTGTCACCAGGCTGTATCTCAAGAACGGTAATAGCTAAACAGTTGAAATTTTCACAGATGATGTATTTCTATTGCCGCTATAACAACAAATACTAAAAATAAAATAAAATAAATATTTAAGGGGGGCTCCCATACTTTGCCGGTTGGCTCAATTTGTAGAGACCTGAATTCAGCCGGCGGTCCCGGGTTCGAATCCCGGCTAGGGCAAATATTTGTGTGATGAACTCGAATATTTGTGCTTGGGTCATGGTTGTTCTATGTAAAGCCTGACCAGAAATATATGAGGATGCGCCATATTGCGGAATTTCACTGGAACTAATTTCTTACACTGGCAATGATTTTATGATCGTTTGTCAACAATGTCAATGTCATAGTGGTGGTGGGGTTGTGGTTTTCTTTAAAAATATCCAAAGGAAATGCCGAAAACTATTCAGTCGTGAACGTAATATTATAAATAAAGTGAACACGTGTTTACTACACGAAAAACAGTCAGGAAAATAGTGCAGTCCATTAAATGATATTACGAGGTTATTGGGGAGGAACTGACAGGTATTTAAACTAGTTAATGTCATTATAGATAGGGGGTTGCGATTGGTTGCAAAATTATTGCCATTTAAATCTTATAAATAACGCCCTCTTGACAAGCCTCATATATTTCTGGTCAGGCTTTATTTAAGTATATATTAAACGGTTTTATTTAGCTTGCCCTGTTTGTTTATTTATTTATTTGGGTCAAATCTAGTAACTGAAATTTGACCCCCTTCCTGTTGACGTATTGATCTGAAATTTGGTACGCATCTTTAGTTTTGGTGACAATATATGTTAATACATTCGGTATCATTATAAATACAATTCGGCCGCCGCTACAAAATGGCGGATTACATATTTTATCACTACTTCCTCAATATGGGTATCAAATGAAAGGGCTTGATTAGTAGAATTGAGTTCTTTATGAAAATAAAATGAAAATCCAATATGGCCGCCAATAAAAGGGCAGGTTAATTTTTCGTTACATATAACCCCTTCAATATAGGTAGGTATCAAATAGAAGGTCTTGACTAGTAGAAAAGATGCCTAAAAATAAATGAAAATCTAATATGGCCGCCAACAAGAAGGCGGGTGTTTTTTTTTTTCATTACTCCTTCAATATGGGTATCAAATGGAAGGGCTTGAGTAATAGAATACTGTTATATGCTTCGACAAATTTAAAATCTAAAATCTCGGAAATGTCAAATTTAATCATTGTTTCAATATGAGTGATGGATATCAAATGAAAGGGCAAGTCGAAAGCTGCGTAGTGGTTCACAGAGTAGAGCAGTCAATACTTAACAGTAATATGAATGATGAAATTTAGGCAACTCATCAATACAAAGAACTTCGACAACTTAGAATCGGAGTTCAAGCATGGATCTTGGTTCCACCCAAATCAAGATTGTGTATCGTGTCGAGGACTGTGTGGCGTTACGGGGGCTAAAAATGAAACGTCGTTAGCGGTACACCACCCAAGTTAGGGTTAAACGTGCCAAGAACTGTGTGGCATTTGAGTGAATATAAATTATATGTCGTAAGCATTTTCTCCTCAAGACTTGGGCACATCTTGCTGTATAACAGCCTTTCCCTTCTATTGGACCTCTGGGGGGTTGACCGTTTTATTGTCCATTACTCGTGGAACAAAATGTTTAATAACAATAAAACAAAAACAAACAAAAGTAAAACAGAAACAGCAACATAACGAAAAAGAGGCTTTATAAATATACATACATACATAGACTGCTAAACTTATAACCCTTCCCTTTGGCTATGCCGTAGTCGGGTAAAAAAGCGAAAGAAAAGTATAGAGCAAAACGTGCAAAAGAGAGTGAAATTAAACCTCACAGTCGACTACACAAAGGGGAGTAGGTAAACGGTTAGCGTCAGAGACACCTGAGTAACATGAGGCCAGGTTGTTAGGCCAACGTGAGAGACAAAGGGATCTGGTAGCGCCCGAAACACCAGAGCAATATGAGGGCAGGATAACAGGGCAGCGTGAGAGAGAAAAAGAGCTCGTAGCGTCAGAAACACCTGAGCAACGCAAAGTACTACGGTTAAATAACCAACGTGAGCGTACCCTGCAATGCAGAACTGGAAATCATCTGCAAACATTTTATGTAACAAAATTAAAAACGAAAAACTTGAAAATAAAAATTGAGTTTAAAACTTTTTTAAGTTAACGGTTTTATTGAAAATTAACTAAAAGGTAATAAATAATTCGGTAGGTCCTAGGTACCAGACATCACACCACTCTCCTCATCCATCTAGGGCATTGATCAGACAAAAAATAAAATCGTTGGGCGTGTGAAATTTCAATCAAGTCAACAGTATTTACGCAGACTTCGCGCGCCCAACGATTTTATTTTTTGTCTGATCAATGCCCTAGATGGATGAGGAGAGTGGTGTGATGTCTGGTACCTAGGACCTACCGAATTATTTATTACCTTTTCGTTAATTTTCAATAAAACCGTTTAACTTAAAAAAGTTTTTTACTCAATTTTTATTTATCTATATAAGTATGTATATCGTCGTCTAGTACCCATAAAACAAGGCTTCTTGAGCTTAGTTTGTGTAAGGTTGCCTGATATTTATTTAACGTACAAAAAACCTAATTTCAATCGAGCCTGGCAACAACTCTTTAGGTAGATTATTTCGTCTTTTTTATGCAATAAAATTAAGTTGCATTAAAATAATCACATAATGAAGATTTCGTTACCAATTTAGAATAATTAGCCGATAGCGAAGATAAGTAATTCCGCTATAAAATTGATGATAAAATTTAATATAAAACGGCCAATGAGATAAATTTTATCACATTCAGTGCAATGGCCTCGACTTTTGCAATTTTTCTCACTGCGTTTGCAGGTAAGTCTGAAACTTTGGTTGTGATTTCACCATTAGTATTTTATTATATTATTTATTATTTTTTTAAGTTAGCCACAGTTAATGCGAGAATATCGCCATGCATAGAACACTATTTATTTATAGACGACAGAAATAGAGACGGCGAGACGACAAAATAAAATTAATAAAAATGTTCCTCCGTTTATTTTTATTTTGACTGTGTTGAGGCTTACGTAGTTTTGAAAAATGACGCTAAATAATTTTAAATACGTACTTATTAAAAAAAAGAAAATACTGTTAATTTTTTCTAAATTACTGCTTATTTTCCTTCTCAGAGCTAAATATACTTTACTTCTTGTAAAAAAAATTGGTAACCCCATACGGAACCTTAAAAATGCGTCCGCAATATTATTCCACTTTAATAACCCTTAGGGAAGATATCCTTAAGTTTTTCAGATTTTATTTTACTACTTCGTTGGCGTGATGAATAATTTAAGTATACCGAGGCCAAAGTATAGTATTAGCGGCTCTGAGAGTTTTACATGTCGCGAATTTGTTCCAAAATGGTCGATTCTTTTGACGATTTCAAACCCCATGTCTCCGCCATTTTGATAATATTCGTAAGGTACGTTGAGATCAGTTGGAAAACAGGGTAAGATAAAAAACTCTAGTCTACCTAACCCAACCTTAGCGGTAAATAACGGCTCATTTCAAATATGAATGAAAATTTTAAACTACTACGTTGACATACTGTTGGCCTGTATCACAGACCATCAGAATACTCCGTGGACTATATACCGGGTGGTAAGGCACGAGGGTCCTTTGCGGAAATGTTGCATCGGTTAAGTGATACACAGTCGATTTATAATGTTTAGAAACTTAAACGAAGTAAAAAAAAAAGTGCAAAATTCGCTAATTTTTAACTGTGGTGATAACCCTATATTGCATCTTCACATCACGGCAAGATGGCTAGATTGAGAAATCACCGTCGGGAAAACTCGGGATATTACGTTTATTTCCGTGAGTTGTTGTCATCGTACTGATGTAAGAGTGACACATAAATGTCAAATTAACCAAATAAAATGCGAAAATACGAATATCAGTTACTTTATTACAATTTTTACATACGGTGTTCAAATTTTCCATCGTGTCTCATAATACACGCTGCAGCACGCTGCTTCTGTTTTGAGTTGGAGGCAGAAACACCTATAATTGTTTCCCCGTAAATCGTTAACTGACCAACGACACTGCTGTAGGCGACACGATTGTCTTCGGCAAATGCACATGTTCGTTCCTTCTATTCCACATACCGTTGCGAGTAAACAAGCTTTCATCGCTTCAAATAACATGCCTGACAAAATCACGTTCTTCCACTGTTTTTGGCAGTAGCCACCGGCAGTAAGCTTCACATAGGGCAGTCCCTAGGAAATAAAGCTTGAACCCTCTGAACAGGTCCCCCACGTTGATCGTTCTAAGTTGTTCGTGGTACAACGGGCTGATTGTTGGCGACACGATCAAAAGCACGTAAAATTGTTCAACGACCTGTTGGGTGTGGTGGTGGATATGTTTCACTGTATCGTCGTAAAGCTTCAGCCGCATTATAATTGTAACTCGCACATAACATGAGCAAATAATAAATATCCACGTGCTTTTAACAAAGGTATTTTCATTTAAAGGTAAAGCAAATTGAAATTAACTTAAATGTCAATTTCATTTCAAACATCATATTTAATATCGATGTTAAATCATGCAAAGAGGTTCGATAGTTGTAAAAAATGCGTTAATTTAATTCTATCTCGCGTCGGCGTATGAAAAGTCGTGTTACTTTAGTGTAATATCCAAACGACGATATTTGACGATAACCGAAATAAAATTAATAACAAGGACGGCCTATTGTATGAATTGCTGATCAAACAGGGAACAATTTCAATTTACTCGAAAATAATTTTATAAAGCGTGTTAACGAACTAAAACCTTTTTATTATCAGTTTAGGTAGGTAAACAGAGACGTTTTATTTATGCTGAAAGAGGTTACTATCATCTTTAATTGTTTATGATGATTGAGTACATTCGATTGGTTGTCAGTGTCAAGTCGTGTCATGTGAGTTGTTTGTTGTGGTTAGAATTATTAACTAAGAAATTAATTAATTAATTACATTCCACCAGAAAATTTAATAAGTAGAATAACAGAGACAATCACCTCTGCAAATCCTGCAACGATTTTTTTAGCGTTTCACGCAGACCTAAGAATGGAAAAAGCAACATATTAACGTAATATCCTGACGTCTAATGATTGTTTACAAGTAAGTTCATTGACCCAGCCACCTGATTAGGGTTGGCAAAAAGTAGTTTTTGGTATGAATGTTTAAAAGGCTATAACTTGAAAACGGTAACATATATTTCCTTAATTTCTATGGAGGAAATATAGTGCTAAGGTTGAACTATCTGCCAGTTCCGCAAAGGATCCTCGTCACGTTCCACCCTGTATACATTAAATTTATCTATGACTTTGAAAACTATATCCCCGTAACCTTTTTCAAGGCGTTTTAAGTTATGTTTAATTTTATTTCAACTTTAATCGTGTTTAAGACGCCTTATTCCTTTAAAAAAAGTATTACAAATATTATTGATAATTTCAACCAACTTTTTGAAGTGAATAATACTTTTCTCTGAGTTCTAGACAGTAACAAAGCTGTTTCGTGATTTTATTGCGTGCAGTCGAAAATAATTTGAAAAAAAAAAATACAGTTTCCTGCGTGAATTTTGACAATTTCGAGTAGTTTTTGAAACGAAAATTATCAATGAAAAATTCAAACTGTAGGTTTCAAATGTATACCAATAAATCGCAACAGCCCTGTTCTAAGTATTAACATTGATTATATGTTAAGAAACATGTCTGATCATAGAGAAAAATGTCTAAAACAATAAGCATTTTTGAACGTATAATGAGACTTAATGCTTACCTACATCTGCTGTAAAATTATTATTTTGTTTCAGTTTCGTTGGGCGTGGTCGAGGGCCAAGCCCGATACTTCCCCGATATCCAAAATGTCTACCATCTTTTCAGCAGGTGAGTCGAACCATATTATACAATATACTCTACCGATCTAATGATTGACCACTCGTAACTTCCTGGCGCTAAATCAAACATCGAACCTATCGGTAGTTGCTCGGTTCCACAAGGATCGGTAATGGTGAATAATAACCTTTTTTGGCTCTAGTAAAGAGGCGTTATTCCTTTTAAAATATATATATATATATTTTATTATTATGACAAATATATTGGTAATTTCAACCAACTATACTTTTCCCCGAGTTCTAGGTAGTAACATAGCTATTTCATGCTTTTATTGCGTGCAGCCGAAAATAAGTTGAAAGAACTAATTTTCCGCGTGAACTTTGTCAATTTCGAGTAGTTTTTGAAACAAAAATTATCAATGAAAAATTCAAACTGTGGGTTTGAAATATATAGCAATAAATTTGGTATATATTTCTTGGTATATATTTCAAACCCACAGTTTGAATTTTTCATTGATAATTTTTTTTCAAAAACTACTCGAAATTGACAAAATTCACGCGGAAAATTAGTTCTTTCAATTTATTTTCAGCTGATAATGTTACTACCTAGAACAGGGCTATTGGGATTTATCTGTATATATTTGAAACCTACAGTTTAAATTTTTAATTAATAATTTTGGTTTCAGAAACTACTCGAAATTGACAAAATTCACGCGGAAAAATTGTTTATTAAAATTATTTTCGACTGCACGCAATAAAAGCATGAAATAGCTATGTTACTACCTATAACTCGGGGAAAAGTATTATTCACAGCGCCATCTCTCTCGCAGTCTTCACACTTGCTGTAAAGCAATGGGGACAGAGGACCGTGCGTGTAAAGCGCACATCCTAGGGTATGGCTAATGCGGGAAAAGACAAAACAGGAACACTCTACGTGCACACCGTCGCCTCCGCCGGCGGGGACGGCCACCGCGATGATTACATTTGCCTACTACACGATATCTTAGAATCAAGCTACATGACCTACAACATACAGACTGACCTCCAGACGACGTTGTCAAGCTAGGTACACGTCCGCTGGTCCGAGTGCCCGTGCACGCCAGCACACACACGCTAGGCGCTGGGGCAGTGCGCTGCCTAGAGCCTAGCAACACGATGTCGGTTACAGCCGTAAGGCTACCGAGTAAGCCACCATTTCTGATCTGATCTGATCTGCGCATTAAGCATTACAAACACATATGACGCAGAGGGCGCTCCAGTAGCGTAAGAATTATGGAATGAAAGATTTGGTGTGATTGACGTAGCGATCTAATAGCTCAGTTGGGAGAGCAATGCGCCGGAAACGCAGACGACGAGGTCGCAGATTCGAGTCCTGCTTAGATTGTAGTGGATCGCATTCAATTCTTATTTCTTAATTTACCTTTGTGTCATTATTTATAGTATTATTCACTTCAAAAAGTTGGTTGAAATTATCAATATTATTTGTCATAATATGAGAAAAATAAATTTTAAAAAGAATAAGGCCTTAATTTATTGCTTATTTGGTCCTCCGCAGAAATAATCAGTTCGTGAGCCAGCCCATGGTCCTCGGCAATAGTGATCTGATCGCGCCCAACTTCGACCCCACGAAACTCACCGGCGTGCTCATCCACGGAATGAACTCCGGTCCTACGTCTGACTTCGTCAACACCATGGTACCTGGTCAGTATACTCACGGACTTGAAGATCTACGCTTAGAGGGCCAGGGCCCCTGGGCACTTGGCATTTGGAGCCCCTTCCCTGTAAGGAGAACATTATTATGACGACGCGGTTGGCGCAGTGGTTAAGCAACTGCCTACTGAGCCGACGGTTCCGGGTTCTATCCCGGCCAGGGCAAATATTTGTGTGATGAACTCGAATATTTGTGCTTGGATCATGGTTGTTCTATGTATTTAAGTATATATTTATCTATATAAGTACGTATATCGTCGTCTAGTACACATAACACAAGCCTTCTTGAGCTAAATTTGGGACTAGGTCGATTTGTGTGAGGTTGTCTGTTTTTTTTATTTAAGTGTTGCGTCTGGGACTGGGCCCCGAGGCCCGGGCTTTGTGGGCCTAGATTTACTGATTTAATTTTTTTTTTAAGCTGTTATTCATAAAAATCTTTTCCTGAAATGAAATGAAATGTAATGAAATAAATGAAATGAAATAAATTTATTTTCTGATTATGGGTATAAGTACATAGGCGGTATAAAAAAAATTGGTCAACCATAACCTGCTTAAATAAGCATGCAAATATCACATCACTTTCGAGAACATGCCAAGAAATTAGATGTGGGAATCATGATGTCACATAATCACAATTAAACATATATAAGGTACATTGCAAATCTATCGTCGTCATTATCATTACATAGTGCGAATAAATTGGAAAAAACAAATTAAGGCAATGTCAGAACAATACATATTTTACATTGTTATACAATAATTAATCATGGGAACTATGTTGTCATGAAGTTCTTAAAATCAAAACAACTAAACTAACTAGAATTACAAAATGTCAATAGGTGCATGGGTATTTATTGTGCAGAATTATAATAATAATAATAATAATGTGATGCGCTACGTGATACAAGCCTTCGCGGGGACTGGCACCAGGCCCTGCGATTACATGGCATGTATCACGGAGCGCATCGACTACCTAAAGCAGAAAGTGTATGCATGGGCAAGCCGTATTCGTCGCTACAGAGAGCGTCTGGATCGATTCCAGCAGAATCGTCTCTTCCAAAGTGACCAAAGGAAGGTATACCGAAAGTGGGAGGGAACCGACCAATGTGTGAGCGACGGGCAACTGCCGGATCCTACTGCCATGATTAACTTCTGGCGTAGTATCTGGTCGGTGCCAGTCGAGCACACTAAGGGCGAATGGATGAATGTTGTCAGACGTGAGTGTGAGCCGATCGAAGCCATGGGGGCTGTGACTATCAGCCCCGATGATGTAAGCTGTGCGACCCGTACGACCCAGAACTGGAAAAGTCCTGGGCCAGACGGGTTGCACAACTTTTGGATCAAGTGGTTTCGATCATCACACGAACGTCTGGCAACACAATTTCAAGACGCCCTCGATCTTGGTTCCCTGCCATCTTTCATGACTACTGGTGTTACCTTCCTGCTCCATAAGTCCGGTAGTACCACGGAAGCGAAAAACTATAGACCCATCACGTGCTTGCCCACTTTATACAAGCTCCTTACGTCCATTCTGAGAACTAAAATTAACACGCACATTGTTGCGAACAACGTTTTGGCCTTTTCTCAGAATGGGTGTAGGGTTGGGTCCCGTGGTACTAAGGAGCTCCTCCTCATTGACACGACCATTTGCCAACAAGTCCGGCGGAACAGGGGGTCTCTCTCGACCGCTTGGATTGACTATAAGAAGGCCTATGATTCGGTGCCTCATTCATGGCTGGAGAGGATCTTAGAGCTGTATAAAATTGATACAGCTCTGAGATCCCTCTTAGGCGCGTGCATGAGGCAGTGGACCACAGTCCTTCGTCAACCAGGTGGCGGGGATGGCCCCCCTGGCCCGCAGGACTTGATAAGGATTGAGAGAGGTATTTTCCAGGGTGACAGTTTGAGTCCTCTGTGGTTCTGCCTAGCCCTGAATCCACTCAGCACTCTGCTGAAGGATTCAGGACTAGGTTGCCGGCTTCGAAGAGGAGGTGAGGTCATTTCTCATCTGCTGTACATGGATGATCTTAAGCTGTATGCACCAAAACGCCAGGATCTGGTGGAACTACTGGAAGTAACTGAAGCCTTCAGTAGTGCCATCAAAATGGAGTTTGGTGTAGACAAGTGTGCGGTCATGCATGTACAGCGGGGGAAAGTCGTGAATTCCGCGAACTTACAGCTTTCTGAGACAATGTCCCTCAGGTCTATCTCCGAAGTTGAAACCTACAAGTACCTTGGTATGTCACAGTCATTGGGTATTGCGGACGGAGACATTAGACAGGCGTTGAAGGAGCGTTTCTTTTGTCGTTTGACAAAAGTACTTAACAGTCTTTTGTCCGGTGGCAATAAGGCGCGCGCCTTCAACGCTTGGGTCATGCCTCTGCTCACTTACTCCTTTGGCATACTAAGGTGGACTCAGACTGAGCTGGACGCCCTGGATACGAGGGTCCGTCAGCTGCTCACTACACATCGCATGAGGCACCCACGCTCGTCAGTTATGAGAATGTACATCCCGCGTAAGTGTGGGGGCCGTGGCTTTTTAAATGCCAAGGACCTCCATAACCGCGAGGTGTGCAGTCTTAGGGAGTATTTCCTAAGCAACGAGTGTGGGATTCATCGCGATGTAGTAGCAGTTGACAAAGGCCTCACCTCTCTCTCCTTAGCAAACGAGAACTGGCGCAGACCAAAGGTGCTTAGCACCGATGACCGCAGGGCTGTATGGAAGAGCAAGGAGCTACACGGGCGGTTCTACAAGGCCCTTACGGGGCCCGATGTAGATCTGCTTGCGTCGGTGAACTGGCTACGCTTCGGGGATCTCTTCGGGGAAACCAAAGGTTTTGTCTGTGCAATTGCGGACGAAGTAATGATGACGAACAATTACCGGAGATATATCCTGAAGGACGGTACGGTCGACATTTGTCGGGCATGCCGCCGTCCCGGCGAGTCACTCAGGCATATAATCTCCGGTTGTTCTCATCTTGCTAACGGCGAGTACTTGCACAGACATAACCAAGTAGCCAGGATCATTCACCAGCAACTTGCTCTTCGATACGGTCTTGTGGGGTCTGAGGTGCCGTACTATAAGTACGCACCGATGCCAGTTCTCGAGAATGGTCGTGCCACGCTCTATTGGGATCGATCTATCATCACGGACAGGACTATTGTAGCCAATAAGCCTGATATCGTGTTGGTAGATCGATCCAAGCGCCAGGCAGTGCTCGTCGACATCACCATCCCACATGACGAGAACCTCGTGAAAGCCGAGAAGGACAAACTCAGCAAGTACCTTGACTTGGCTCACGAGGTGACTGCCATGTGGGATGTTGACTCGACGATCATTGTCCCGATAGTCGTTTCGGCGAACGGTCTTATAGCGAAGAGTCTCGACAAACATCTTAAGAGACTCTCGCTAGATGGCTGGATCAAGGGCCAGATACAGAAGGCGGTACTCCTGGACACGGCGCGCATTGTCAGGAGGTTCCTCTCTCTGCAGCCCTAACCACCGGTAGCCTGGGCCCTGCCCCGCTGCCGGCGGCACCCTAGGTTAGGTTTTTTATAATGTGTTTATATATTTTGTAATTTCTTTATTGTATTTTACTTTTTATATAAATTTATTGTTAAAAACCTAGCCTAAGAAGAAAGATTAATAAAGGAGATAATAATAATACAATACTTTATTGCACACCAATAATTTAGGTATTCATTTATAGAGTAAAAGCACATGTCACAAAGCCACACAAATAATTCATTTTTAAACTGTTTTAAAGGGAGTTCTTTGATAGTTGGGGGTAATTTGTTAAATACCTTAACGCACATGAAGAATGAACTTCTAGCTGTTTGTTTAAGACGGGTTTTAGGCATGTGGAGAAGGTTCCGTTGTCTAGACATGCGGTCATTGTATGTAATTACCTCACTATTTCTCTTGAAGTAGCTCTCATGTAAACGTACAAATACAGCAACGTCATAAATATACAAAGAAGGAAGAGATAATAGTTTCCGACTTCTCATGACTGGTCTACACGAGTCTGTTGGCTGCATCGAAAAGATGGCCCTGATGCATTTTTTTTGCATTACGAATGCCTTTTTTGTGTCTACCGAATTTCCCCATATGACGAGGCCATATCTGAGTGTCGACATAATATAGCTATGGTATGCTAGTAATGCCGCATCTTGTGATACAGTTTGCCTTAGTTTTCTTAGTGGGAATAGGAACCTATTTACTTTATTGCAAACGCTATCGACGTGCATATTAAAATTTAAAAATTCATCTAGGTCTATTCCCAAAAATTTCATACTTCGCGCCTCGTGAACAGAATCCCCTTGAGAAACTATATTTAATGGTAGGTTTACTCTTCTGCGTGTTCTAAACTGTACATATTGGGTTTTGCTAACATTTATTGACAAGTTATTTACCTCTAGCCAAGCAACTAATTCCTGTAGAGACTTATTTACATCGTTTTCAAACGTCTGCTGACTGGTGCATGTAATAACTATTGAAGTGTCATCTGCAAATAATATTGAAGGAAAATCCAAAGCGTTAGGGAGATCATTAATATAAAAAGTGAAAAGTAATGGTCCCAAGACACTGCCTTGTGGGACACCGAAATTGTTAATTCTGTAGTCTGATTTATAATTCACTATGGATTTTCCCTGCCTTCTAACAATCTCTGTACATTGTGTCCTTTGACTTAGATAGGATTCCATCCAGCGGTGTATATTGCCTCGGACTCCACAGTACTCTAATTTGTTTAAAAGTCTTTCATGGGCTACTAAGTCAAACGCCTTTGACATGTCGAGAAATAGGACCAGAACAGGTTGACCTTTATCAACACAAAGTATAACATCTTTTAACAGTACAAAGGTTGCGGTTGTAGTTGACCTGTTTGTCCTAAACCCGTGTTGTCTAACTGAAAGAAGGTTATATTTATCAGCAAACTGGGCTAGTCTGGCTGGCCTAGCCTGGATATAAAGAGAGTAAGCCTTAGAGAAGTTTAGCTGCAGTACGAGTACGAATCTATTGTACAGTTGTATAACTCGTATGTTCCCTACTTCAAGCTCGTAGCAGATGTCGACATAATCGCACGGTATATTTTTTTGTTATAGTGTGTGTATATAACGACGCGTTTGGCTCGGTTGGTAGACACCTGCCTACTGAGTCGGCGGTCCCGGGTTCGAATCCCGGCCGGGGCAGATATTTGTGCAAAATATTTGTTCTTGGGTCATGGATGTTATCTATATATGTATTTATATATTATGTATATCGTCGTCTAGTACCCATAGTACAAGCTTTGCTTAGTTTGGGACTAGGTCGATTTGTGTCTGATTGTCCCTTAATATTTATTTATTTATTTTATTTATAAGTTCCTATATAGAAATTAATTAATAGAAACTTTACCTAAAGCTAAATTTCTCGTAAGTTATTTCTTTTTACGTCTCAAGTTTTTGTTTTAATTCCACATGAAATCCGTATTTCAATAATGTTCAAGAATTAACGTATTTCTTATAAATTCGACAATGTTGCACAACCTCCAAATAATGTTCAATTAAGCTGAAATTTGGCACAGCGGCCTTTTGGGTAAGTACGTTCAAGCATTTGAGCGAACTCACATAAAAATCAAACTTTTGTGAATATGAAACACCATAGTGTTCAAAATTTCAACCCTGTTTTCTAACAGGTAACCTGTAACCCTGTAATAACTATAAGGCCTAGGCCAGCGAGATGTTTCATTATGCATACCTAATTTGACATTTGTCCCGCCGGGTAGATACTTAGAGATCGGAATTTTTCGCACGGCCGCAACGAGTGAGGATAGCGTGGTATTACTTAAAATGGGCTCATCTAAGACAATGTGTTTGCGTTTTTTTAGTTCAGGAATATATAAGTTTTAAGCAAATTACATGAATTTTGCAAGATATTAAATACTAAAAAAATTCAAGCTAGTTTCTTCGCTCTATGTTACGTTTGATTTTTTTACCGACAAAATAGGCAATATTCGCATTCGCATTCGCGATTGTCAGAGTCAAATTATTCACATTCGCATTCGCGAATGTCCAAAAATCAACATTCGTTACACCCCTAATACCTACCTATATATATCTGGGAAAAAACCCACTGATATTTTTATCCAACGTTTTAATCACGTTTATAATAGGTTCGGTTCCGAAACTATAATCAAAGCTGAATCTTAATTCGGTTTCGGCAATATTATCATATTTTGGTCGGTCACTAATTTCGAAATGCTTAAAACGCTGTCCGCCATTTTCGCTCTTGATAGTGGCGTCACCGGTCCCGTATAGAAAACTGAAGGGCTACTCCGACGACTCCCAATAGTGTCGTTCCTCTCTTTCTCTCAAAGTATATTTTGAGTGAGCGACACGGCACTATACGACGGTCGAATTCCGAACATTGGAGTAGCCCGTCTGTTTATTTACTCGGTATTCAACGCCACGCCACAGATAAGCTAAAGGCAAAAATGGCGGACGGCGTTTTTGTCTGTTCGTGATTCTATTTTCAATTAATACAATTTACGTTTCTAGCTCTCACTAAAGTACAATTATTTTTTTTATACTCGCGTACTTTAATCTGCCAATTATAATTTCACAGTAACGCACTTTTTAATCCTGTAACAAAATTCTATGGTACCCGCTACAGAACTTTAATATTCATAAGACATCTCTTTACTCAACTTTTATAAATTAAAAAAAACATATTTGATTTAAAAAAAAAACACGCTACTGTCAAAAAAATTAACCAATCACGATGCACCTACAGAAATCAATCTACATAGAAGCGCGCTCGAGCAAACGCACACATATACGAGTACATTGCTCACGGACACGTTAAGCGGATGGCACTCGCGCTTGCACTGGTCTGAACTGGTCCGAGATATCGTGTCCGTGAGCAATGTCTATGTGTTTGTTTGCTCGAGCGCGCTTGTATCTAGATTGATTTCTGTACCTATGTGTTTTGTGCTGGTGCTAACCTTTTCTTTTATGGCATTGGAGATGAAGAGACCGATCGTGTGATGGTAAGCGACTCCTGGAACACCAAAGAGGTTAAATATGAATTGCTAGCCCTTCAGATAGGAGTACGATCTTTTCTTGAAGGTTTGAAGGTCGTCGTGGTCCGGAATTACCGCGAGCGACAGGTTGCTGAAGACGGACCATACTCATTGAGGAGGTGATTGCCAATCATTTGATGCCGCGGTTGGCAAATGTTTGTGTGATGAACTTGAATATATTATGTACCTGGGTCATGGAATTTATTGTGTTCTTATCACCTTTTGCGTCGTCTACTGTTCAGTTAATTTTTGTTTAATTTCACGACTCAAAGGTTGTCTGGAAGGGATCGCTCTACAAGACCGCCTGTCTACCGTTATTATAATTGCATTGTCTATTTTTCTTTCAACGTTTTTGGGTGTGCAGTAAAGGTCTTCGCACATTATAACAACTCAACAGCGACTCGATTATATGCCAAATATTGAAATTTAAGCCCTATGTCATATTTTCTAGGTTTAGTTTCAAAAAATTATATTAAAGTAGTGGACGACGTGTGGTCTACGCGTCGTACGCTAAGGTCCACTCCGACACGTTTGTCACGCGTTGACCACACGTCGTCCCCGCGGCGACTATGCGCTTGCGACTGACCCGTGACGGGCAACCATTTGCTGGGTTTACTCGTTGACACCGTGTTGTCCACTCATCGAAAGTGTGCGCGAGCGAGTTGCTGCCGCGGTGGCGTGGAGTTGATATAGTGTGCGAAGACCTTAAAGCGTTATTGTATTGTATTGTGTGTATTATTTGTTGACAGCTGTCCTGACCGGTCTGGACGTGAATGTGATCGTGGTGGACTGGAGCGCCGGCGCAGCTGAGCCGGACTACATGACGCTCATTAACACCAACGTCGTGGAATGCGGTGAGTACCAATGATCAAGGACTTCGTCACGTATGCCCAAGTTTTGGCCTGATTCCTTTTAAAATGCTGAATGTTTTAGACATTTTTCTCTATGATCAAACTTGTTTCTTAACATGTTATAAATGTTATTACCTAGAACATGGCTATTGCCATTTATTGGTATATATTTGAAACCTACAGTTTGAATTTTTCATCAATAATTTTTGTTTCAAAAACTACTCGAAATTGACAAAAAGGCTCGTAATATCACGGAGAAGTGATGGAGCATTTCACAACACATATCTGTTGAATTTAAAATAACCTTTAACATCAGACTGAGTCAAGTGAAAAATATACTTCCCTTTATATTTTTATTTATTACATTGAACAGTATTGCACAAATAGCCAACGTTATGCCACGAGGCATTCTCTACCAAGCAACTATAAGTCCAAACAGATGTCTTCTGTTTTTTATACAAACAAATTACCTTGTATTTTAATGGCATCGTTAAACCAATTTGGTTGGTCTCGATGCTGTTTTGATTAAGACTGCGCCGAGCGTTAGTGACTGAACCATAGAGCGCGGGGAATGCGTATTTAGATCGGCGCGCGGCCGCCATAGTAAAAATGTATGCAGAATTAAAAGCACTTTTTAATAAATCTGGACCTTTGAAAACAATAATTGAAATGTTTACAAATGAAGCGAAAATTTAAAAAAATTATGATTCGGACAGGATTCGAACCTGCGTTTCCAACGGCTTTCCGGGCCAACACGGGCGTCCTCCCAATTGGACCACCGAATCAGATGTCAGAGCCATTGAATTTTTCAACCAGTTGCTTCGACATGCCTTAGGGTGGGATCGTAGCGCCATCTACCGTAAAGATTTAGACTTTATGGTCGGCACCATCGTCTCAAATTTGTTGAGAATCGATAGTAACGATGTGCTACACCCGAATTACTTATTATTATTAAAGCAGTAACGTCTGCTAACGTAAACTAAATGTTTACAAATTAAGCGAAAATTGAAAAATTTAATGATTTCTGAGTCTTAAACCTGGGGATTGTTGAATTAATAGTTCTTCTTGATTTACAGCTGAAAGCATTGCTCGCTTCATCAACTGGCTGAACTCGGAGACTGGTGCGGATGTGTATTTGTACCATATCGTCGGCTTCGAGGTCGGCTCTCACTTGGCTGGTCTTGTTGGAAGGAATCTCAACGGACAAGTGTATTACGTAACTGGCAAGTAATTCTTAAATTTAAGTGATTGTCTAGTATAATATAAAGGGTGTTGCATCCGTACGCCATTTTATAAATTTAGTTTTGTAAGATTTATCGATAATTTTCGTATTTCCGAATGCACCTTATATCTAGTGACAGTTTTGGTAGGGTAGATTCGCGTTCTATACATTTATTTAAACATTGCCAGTTGAGGGTAGATTATCATGTATGGCTGCTCGCTAATAGACGCGTAAGCCCTGTGTCGTGAAACAAAAATTATAAATATTGTGGTAATTGTGTGGAAGCGCGCCCAATCTTGGAATATCATCCTGAGATCTTGTGCAGCATCAGTTCGAGAAGGGAAGCTGTCAGTACCGACTCGAAGAAGGTCAGGCTGCAATTGGGTGAATCGGCTTGCATTCAATTTACTTTCACTGGCATCTAGGGCTCCAAATTTCACTTATCGATTCTCGCATTAAGGTCCTTCAAACTCTCAAAAATACGGTTTCCCGATTCGCGGGCGACTGTGTAAAGGGCGTCCCACGGCTATGCCACATGGAGGGAAAGTACCTTGAATATATTAGATTTGATTGTATTATAGATGGAACATTTTACTGAAAGATAACATTATTTTTATTTAGAAAACAATTTAAACTGCATTCATAGACTTTTAAATAATTACTTGGTTGAACCGGGAATCGAACCCGTTACACCAGCAAAAATAATTACCCTGTAGCTTTATCATACCGATGGAAAGGCTTCATCATAAGGATTATTTTTTGGTAAGTAACATAGTGTCAGAAATTAAAGGAAGACCATGAATTTTAACATTTTAATACAAAAATAATCAATTAATCAAATGCTCGATATGAGTCCCATCCTGTTCAATACAAAGTCGCACTCTTTTGATTATTTCGCTCCCTGTCGATTTTTTTTGATCATGTTATGGTGGATATTTAAGAGGGCGCCATCGCGTTGGCTAGCTCTCCCTCTCACTGAGCGTAAGCGTGAGCGAGATAGAAGTGCGTGCTCGGAAACGCGGAAATCATGTTTTTTGAGTTGTGTCATAAACGTGTGCATTTTCTATTAAAAATAGTTTTACAGTTTTTGAGAACTTATAATTGTGCATCTATTAAGCTAAAAAACATTGTTAAAAACGAAAAGGAAGGGTTTAAAGATCCAATCGAAAATATCTAAAAAAAGAGTTATGCTTGAGAGATAAAACTATCGTAAAAATTATTACCAATCGTGTTGACAAGATTAAAGAAAAACTTTTTAAGTTTCTTATTTCCAAGGGACAGATTTTTAATCACTATGGATGTTGAGATCTAGGATCATTCACCTGACGAATTTTGCATGGGTGGGCTCTTAAAATAATACGTCTAAGTTCTGTTTGTAGCTCGTGGACACTTTGATACTGGTTCTTGTAAACTAAATTTTTTACATAACCCCTTACAAAAATCTAACGGGGTTAGATCTGGGCATCTTGGCGGCCATCTTATTTGTCCATGAACAAAATCTCACATCTAATGTGAATATATAGTCCTCCTTGATGTGTCCGCCATATCCATAAGTAACTGGTTAACATCAGGCGGGCCGCATGCTTGTGCACCGTCGTAGTATAAAAAAAAACCGGCCAAGTGCGAGTCGGACTCGCGCACCGAGGGTTCCGTACAAACACTTTCCATCCCTAAGTGGTTAAGTTTGCACCTGGTATGTATAGCGCCCCATATAAATTAGGTGCAAAGTTAGGTATTAAAATATTTAAAAAAAACTACTTACTAGATCTCGTTCAAAACAATTTTCGTTGGTAGTTTTTACGTAGTAATGTACATCATATGTTTTTTTTAGATTTTTCATTTTCTTATTTTAGAAGTTAGAGGGGGGGGCCAACTTTTTTCCACTTTGGAAGCGTCTGTCACGCAAACTATTCGGTTTAGAAAAAAAATATTTTAGAAACCTCGATATCATTTTTGAAGACCTATCCATAGATACCCCACACGTATGTGTTTGATGAAAAAAAAAATTTTGAGTTTCAGCTCTAAGTATGGGGAGCCCCCAATATTTATTAATATTTTTTTATTTTTGCATCAAAATCTTAATGCGGTTCACAGAATACATCTACCTACCAAGTTTCAACAGTATAGCTCTTATAGTTTCGGAAAAAAATGGCTGTGACATACGGACGGACAGACGGACAGACAGACAGACAGACATGACGAATCTATAAGGGTTCCGTTTTTTGCAATTTGGCTACGGAACCCTAAAAAGGGAGTAATGATTTTTTTTATATTACAGCCCTAAACCCTCCCCGTAACGGCTGGACCCAGACGAACTTGTTCCTGCCCACTGACGGGTTTTACACCGAGGCCATTCACACCGACATCTTCGGCACAGGCGCGTTGGAAGCGGTCGCTGACGTCGACTTCTACCCCAACGGCGGGCTCACTCAGCCAGGGTGCTCTAGCTTGGATAGGGAGTGCGGCCTAAACAGGTACAGCAGCAACATCATCAATCTTATTAACAGTCTTTATCTTATTCTATCCATCTTTCTGTAGATCTCTATCTGTCTCTTTTTATCTCTTTTTATCCGTCTTACTGCACCCTCGAAGGATAGTAACCTAGACAGGTACAGCAGCAATATATCCACCGTACTTAGTAGCATCCATGTCGCGAAGATGTCGATGTGTTTTTCTATCGTCTATCTGTCTATATCTCATTCTCATCTTTGTATCTTCATTTTTGTCTTTCTATCTATCTGTCCCTTTTTATCTCTTTCGTCGTAAGATATCGATGTTTTTCTCTATCTGTCTATATCTCATTCTATCTATCTTTGTATCTTCATTTTTGTCTTTCTATCTATCTGTCCCTTTTTATCTCTTTCGTCGTAAGATATCGATGTGTTTCTCTATCTCATTCTATCCATCTCTGTATCTTAATTTTTGTAGGTCTATCTGTCTCTTTTTATATATTTATATCTGTCTCTTACTGCACCCTAGACTGAGAGTATTGATGTTACTACCTAGAACAGGGCTATTGGGATTTATTGGTATATATTTGAAACCTACAGTTTGAACTTTTCGTTGATAATTTTTGTTTCAAACATCTAAACTACTTACTCGAAACTGACAAAATTCACGCGGAAAATTAGTTTTTTCAACTCATTTTCGACTGCACGCAATGAAAGCATGAACTAGCTATGTTACTACCTAGAACTCGGGAAAAAGTATTATTCACTTCAAAAAGCCAGTTGAAATTATCAATATATTTGTCATATAACATGAAAAAAAAAATAGGAATAAGGCCTCTTAATTTTCTATACATATTTCCCCCCGCGTTTTGCCCGCAGATCCTACCAGTACTTTGCGGAGTCCATTGCTGCTGGTGGCGGATTCACGGCCTCCCGCTGCGAGACAGAGCAAGACGCCATGCTTGGAAACTGCGACTCCACGGACACGCTGCCCATGGCTGGTCCCTCCAACAAAACCGGGTACGTCAAGCTGATTATAGACTATTATAGACTTTTAACACTTTCATTAATAGTACATTACTGCAGACGCCGGGAAATAAGGGCTTGCCGGGTGAGTAGGTATAGACGGATAGTGATACGAAGCCGGCAAGCCCTTTTCACGGCTAAGGCATGTATAGCCAATGACGTTATATATGTTCGCATTGTTGTGTTCCGGTGTGGGGGTAAGATAGCCGGTGAAATTACTAGCATAGAGGCATTCTATCTTCGTCCTCCGGGTAGGCAAGCACTTGTGGCTCCTCTGGTGTTGCAGGTGTTTATGGGCGACGGGTATCGCTTTCCATCAGGCGATACGTTTGCTCGTTTGCCCCCTATGACATAAAAAAAGTGCTTTTCTCAAACATATGCAATGAAAAAAAGAAATAGTGCGTGGAGGCCCTCCGCGTGGAAGAAGTGAAACTTCTTAATGTGGAAATGAAAATAGTGTTAGCTATTTGGCATTTTGGTCTTGATATAATTGTGGGTACATATTAAAAAGAAAAATAATAATTCGATATGAGGCGGGTATTGAGAGAGAAAGAGGACGATGGGGACAGATTTTGTAACGGGCGTAGCTCGCGGACAAACATTGTAATTAAAAATAGAATACAAAGAAGTAATTACAATTATACAATTTACTGGAGTAAATCTTTCATTGTGGTAGCCCTGGACCTGTAATAATAGGAAGGGGTAGAAATTGTAATTTCAAAAGAGAAAACCTAACAATCAATTGATATTCACAAGAGACGTACCTTGACATAACCTTAAATCCGTCGCATTGTCCGCGGGATTGTTGCGTTGAACGTTTAACACAACAGTGCTTTCCTACCCCCTCCACGGTAGCGTTAAACGTTTAATGTTTAACGAAACCTTGTTGGAAGTCGCATTAGAAGTTTCACTTCAAAAAAATACACCACTTACAAAATATGTACCTAATTCAGCTGTTAAGCCTGTTCATGGAACACATACGCCATATGTTTAAAAAAGCTTACTTCCCAACCTAAGCCTTCAATTTTGTATGGAATTTCTTTACAGTTCCCTCGAGTTATTCCACCTTAAACGTGATACTTCGAAGCCTGTAATAACACACGTTATGACGACATTTAATTGCATTTTTGAGAAAAGTAGTTATTGTATTAAGCGGTTTACACTCACGTCAAATTGTCCGACGGCCCGACATGTTTCGAACCAGTGTTAATTTAGTATACAGAGTATACTGTCAAATTTTTATTTTATGTTTGTTTCAGACACACTGGATTGTACCACCTGACCACTAACGCACAGTCTCCGTTCTCCCGGGGCTAAGCCGATGTTATTTGACCTACATACTTCATAAATAAATTCATAATAACATATTATATTATTTTTTATTTCTATTTATTTAACCGACTTCTAAAGATGAACCCTTCTCCTCCTTTCTTTCTTCATTCAATCTAATTGAATAATTGCTTTGCTTTAGCCCCCGATGAAAAACGACGGGTGTTACATAAGCTTAACATGTGAATCTGTGTGTCTGTCTGAGGCATTGTAGCTCCTAAACGGATGGACCAATTTGACTGGTTTTTTTTTCATTGGAAAACTTTTCCGTTTACTGGTTCTTACTTCTTTCTATGTTTGGTAGAAAAAGGAGGAGAATTTTCCAAGATATAAGCTTTAATTTGACGACGCGGTTGGCGCAGTGGTTAAGCAACTGCCTACTGAGCCGACGGTCCCGGGTTCGAATCCCGGCAAGGGCAAATATTTGTGCGATGAACACGAATATTTGTGCCTGGGTCATGGATGTTCTATGTATTTAAGTATTTAATTATCTATATACGTATACGTATGTATATCGTCGTCTAGTACCCATAACACAAGCCTTCTTGACCTTAATTTGGGACTAGGTTGATTTGTGTGAGGTTGTCTGATATTTATTATTTATTTATTAAACAAGCGACAAGATCTCAGCCAATATTAAAAAGAAAAAAAAAACAGAAATGCATAGAACAACTATGACCCAAGCACAATTATTCGAGTTCATCACACAAATATTTGCACTGGCCGGGATTCGAACCCGGGACCGCCGGCTCAGTAGGCAAGAGCTTACAATCTGCGCCAAACGTGCCAATATATATATATTATATTAAAAAATATATTATGTTCATGTAAGCTTTATCGTAAAATAAGTAACAAATTGACTAATATTTTCATGATTATACTCTAGCGGAGGAATTTGGAACTATTGATAAATGAGTGGCTGTCTAAAATTATAGTTACTGGCATATTCCTATTTTTAATACTGTTTTAAAATCAAATAACTAATTTACAAAAGATTACATATTCGTCAAATATAGTAATTATTAAGTTTAAAGTATATACATTGAATGTGACTTGGAATTGGGTACCTACGTCACAGATGGCGCCTTTTTGTGTTATGGAGTGGGAAATAACTGAATCTTCCAGTAACCAATTCCAAGTCCAGGGTTCAGTCTTTGTGTGGCTTTAATTCGGTGAAGTACAGTGAAGTAGCTGTTAAGTAGTCAAATCGAAGTTACTGTGTTAGAGGTTATTGTGACAAAGAAAATATAGTGTTACTGCATTTGAAACGTAAGTAAATGGTTTTATTAATCTCTCCCTATACTATCCTGACCGTGGGTTACAAATTTTCAGAAGTGGGATTTATTATTAATGATTATTAGCTATTATATTGTCCAAATCGGATAATGGGTTCGTGGGTTATTAAAGTTATATATATATAGACTACACGCAAATTATGCATTATCCCTAGTTCATTGGATCCAACATAAGGATTACCTGGGCAATGTGTTAGCTGTAAAATTAATTGAAGGTTCATAAAATACTTAACCAAAAAAGTCACGGTTAAGTTAAAGTAATTTTTATTTTGTTTTCCCTATCATTAAGTACCCACTGTAAGTTTACTTTTGAATCAATTTAAAACCATCAGAACAGTGTTTTGGTTGTGTGAACGGTAAATACGGTTCGAAAACATACGTGATTATATGTACTTAGTATATTCTGTGAATCTGCGTGTAGGTTACCCGACTGAATTTGGTAGTGTGACATGGCCAAGCAAGACTACTTTTTGCCGCACACTTACCTACCTATATAGATCGTATAAAGGCAAAAAGGCTTTCCGATTGTGTCTTTATTAAATACATTCGAATACATATCTATAATTATATACTAATAACCTATAGTTGTGAGGTTGTGCATACCAACGAATCAATTCTATAACAAAAACATTGAATACCTACATATTGGCAAGTTACCAAATTAAATTATTGTTTTAATAATGTAATGTTAAGCTTTTATTAGTATAATTATGTCGTACATCCAAGATGTAATTATTTATGCAGCATATCAGCAGATCCATTTTAGTGGTATAGTTAGTTGAAGAAAAAATAAATAAATACGAATTTAGTTTGAACAATTGATGTCCGTGTATTTTATTACAATTACAGCTCAAGTAATGGATAGTGACGACGGGGCACCGCAACCAGCGGTGGTCCAAGTGCCAAATCACGACCCAAATTTTGACGATGGTCGCGGCCGCAGCAGGACGCGGACTCCAAGAAGGCGTGTTCTACGTAGCCCCTCACAACGCCCGATGGCTCAAGAAGTACGTCGAAGTCGTACCAGAAGTCGCAGCTGCCATTACGACAGGGAGTTCGAGGGCAGAGGCGACCAGCGCGCCTTGAGGGCGTCGAGGGACCGCAGCAGATCCAGGGAGCCATCGCGGCGACACAACAGATCCAGAGAACCGTCTCGCAGCAGCGGGCGGCCCAGGGAGCCGTTTCGCCGCACCAGCCGGTCCAGGGAACCGTCTCGCCGCAGCAGGCGGTCCAGGGAACCGTCTCGCCGCAGCGGCCGGTCCAGGGAGCCTTCTTGCAGCAATGGCCTGTCCAGGGAAACTTCTCGCCGCAGTGGGCGGTCCAGAGAGCCGTCTCACCGCAGCCGCCAGACAGAGGACGCTTCACGTGAGTTCCTATCTCAGTTTACAAGACTAATTGATAATCTTGGATCTGCTCGTCGGAACAATAAGGATACATATTCAAACATAAATGTAGTACCTGAGTTCGATCCGTCCCTAAAGAACCAAACCATCACAAATTGGCTTACGAAAGTGAACGAATGTGCTGTATTGTATGAATGGTCCGACCGGCAAATTATACATTATGCTCTCCCGAAACTAGTAGGCGTTGCGAAAAAATGGTACGAGGGGCTACCAACTCTTTTGTTCTCATGGGCCGAGTGGCAAACCAAACTTAAATCCGCTTTTCCCTCTGAAGAAAATTACGGTCAAATGCTTACAGATATGTTGGCAAAGCGGGCTAAGTTTGGGGAGTCACTCGAGGATTATTATTATGAGAAAGTCGCTCTTTTAAATCGTTGCGAAATTGTAGGGAAAAGGGCGGTAGAATGTATATTGTTTGGAATAGATGATAGGTCTGTCAGAATGGGAGCTGAGGCGGCACAATTCACAGACACGGACAAACTTTTAGCATATTTACGTAACGTCAAGACAACCAAGAATTTCAATACCGTAAATAAGCCCGCCTTTCGAGATCGACAATCGAAACCAAGAACTTCCGTGGGGTTAAACAAACAAACCGGTAACATACGTTGTTATAATTGTAAACAGGATGGGCACCCATTATCAAAGTGCCCTAAACCTATAAAAAAATGTAATAAGTGTTCATTAATCGGTCATGTCGATTCAGAATGTTTTCGGTTTAAAGGTGATAATGAAAAAAAAGACAAGTCTATCCTATTAATTAACGAAGCATCGATAAATAATAAATCTGACAAGTATGTACAAAACGTATTAGTAGATGGACATGCGACCATCTGTTTAGTAGATCCTGGCAGTGATTTAACATTGATTAGAGAAAATGAAGCTAGGAAAATATTTTGCAAATTAGATACAAGTATAAGTCGACCTATGATAGGGTTTGGAGGTGCGGTTGTCCATTCTTTAGGTTCATGTGTGGCAGATATACAAATTCAAAATGTTTGTGCCAAGGTCGTTTGTGTTGTAGTACCAGATCATTATTTGAAATATCCCTTATTAATTGGCCAAACATTCACTGAACAACCTCACGTCCAAATATTAAAAACAGAAAAAGAGTTGATATTCACAAGCAATTATAAATTAGAGGGGGTAAATAAAAAACTCGTACAGTTGCGAGTATCTAGTGATGTCACTATAAAGGCAGTAGATTTGTTAGAAGTAAAATGTGATTCTGAGTTAAATGGGGCAATATACGTTCGCAGTAGTTACAGAGGTCAACCAGGTAGAGAGTATCAGATTGAAGAAGGTGTATACTCTATTAAAGATGGAGAAGGCTATGTTTTGGTTATGCCACTGAGCAACAAGCCAATTACGTTTAATAAAAACGCATTAGTTGCCAGAGTTGAACTAGTATCAGATTCTTTTGGATTTTGTGAAGTAAATCGGATTGAGAGTAGAGAATCACCTGGACCATTTAGCTTGGAGCAATTAAATCTAGGTGACATATCGGATGATCATAAATTACAACTTTTGAACTTAATTAATTCTTACCGCGACTGTTTTGCGACATCACTTAGTGAGTTAGGATGTACAGATATAGAAAAAATGAAAATTGATCTTAGCGATGACCAACCGGTAGTATATAGGCCGTATAGGCTTTCACAAAAGGAAAGGGAGGAGGTGCAGGGTATGGTAGACGAGTTGAGTGCAAATGGAATAATAAGAGAGTCTAGTTCCCCGTACGCTAGTCCAGTCATATTAGTCAGGAAGAAAACTGGCGATAAAAGACTTTGCGTCGATTATCGAGCAGTGAACAGAAAAACAGTAAAACAGCATTACCCTCTCCCATGCATGGAAGACCAGATGAATAGACTTTCAGGCTATTCATTTTACTCTACGTTAGATTTGGCCAGTGGCTATTACCAAATAGAGTTGACAGAGGAAGCGAAACCAAAGACTGCTTTTATAACGCCAGACGGACAATGGGAATTTAACAGGATGCCGTTCGGCTTGGCGAATGCGCCAGCCGTATTTCAAAGGACAGTAAACAAAGCTTTGGGTTCGCTTCGCTTTGACACAGCTGTTGCTTACATGGACGACGTTATGATACCATCAAAGACGGTTGAGGAAGGATTGGTAAAACTGGAATCGATATTTAAAAGATTAAGAGAATTTAATTTAACACTAAAACCAAATAAATGCTTTTTCTTCCAAACATCAGTCGATTTCCTGGGATTCGAAGTGACGGCTAATGGCATTAAGCCTGGTTACAAAAAGATCGAAGCAGTACAATCCTTCCCAACCCCCAAAAGTGTTCATAACGTCCGACAATTTCTTGGACTGGCAAGTTTTTTTAGGAAATTTATTAAAGGCTTCGCCGTTATAGCTAAACCCCTCACAGGCTTATTGAAAAATAATGCACCTTGGGTGTGGGGAAGTGAACAGGAGAAAGCGTTTAATGAATTAAAGGAGAAACTGATTTCTCGACCTGTATTAGCGTTATACAATCCATTACTCCCGACAGAATTGCATACCGATGCGAGTAAGTGGGGTTTAGGTGGTATGTTATTACAGAAACAAGACAATGGTGATTTGAAGCCAGTAGCTTACTTCAGTCGCCAAACGTCTCCAGTCGAACAACATTTCTCGTCGTACGAATTGGAGACGTTGGCGGTTGTTGCGTCATTAGTAAAATTCAGACCCTACCTCCTCGGTATGCCATTCACTATTGTAACGGATTGTAACTCGCTTCGCGCTACCTTTTTAAAGAGGGACATGATACCAAGAGTAGCTCGATGGTGGAGTTTAATATTGGAGTTTTCTGAGTGTGACGTCAAGTATAGAGCAGGGCATGGGATGTGTCACGTAGATGCATTAAGTCGGAATCCGGTACCTAGTGAGTCTTACAATAGCTTGACTGATTTGGAACCACCGACTATTTTCACTATTTCGGACGACTGGCTAAGGACGGTGCAGTCTGCTGATAGTGAAATAGGACGTATCAAACATATATTGTTGGACCCGGAAAGTAAAAATATTGTCGACGTAAGGCAAAATTTTTGCATAAAAAATAATTGCGTATATAGAATAACTGATGATGGACACAAGTGGTTGGTACCTAAGGGTGTGCGATGGCATATTTTAAGGGCGTGCCATGATGAGATCGGACATTTTTCCTTAGAAAAAACTCTTGATAAAATTAAAGAAACATATTGGTTCCCAAAAATGAATAAGTTCACTAGGAAATATGTCCAATCGTGTCTGGAATGTGCCCACAGTAAAACCCCATCTGGCAAGAAATCTGGCTATTTACATCCAATACCGAAAATTTCCAAGCCATTTCACACTCTTCACGCCGACCACTTGGGTCCTTTTAATGCGAGTAAACGTAAAAATAAATATTTACTAGTCATCATAGACTCGTATAGTAAATTTATAACTTTAAAAGCCGTTAAGAATACGAAATCTTTTACAACTATTAGGGTTTTTAAGGAATATTTCTCGACGTTCGGGTGCCCTATAAGATTAATAACGGATAGGTATTCATCATTCACGGGCAAAAAGTTTTCAAACTTTTTGAAGGATCTGGGCATACGGCACATAATGAACGCGGTTGCCACTCCACGAGCAAACGGGCAAGTGGAGAGGTATAACCGTACGATTCTAGATTCGTTGACAGCAATGAACCATGGTTGTGATGAGCGTGATTGGGATAGTAAAGTGCTAGACGTGCAATGGGGATTAAATAATACCACAAATAAAGGGATAGGATGCTCTCCTGCTGAAGTATTATTTGGGTTTAACCTGACTAGCATGGCTGAGGGAAAGTTACGTTCCACGATAAATACTGATGTCGAGGAAAACTCTACAAATAAACTAGTAAAAATCAGAGCGGATGTAGATAAACATATAAAAGAAACACAAGAAAAACAGAAAAGCCGGTTTGACAAAGTGAGGTGTGGTCCAAGAAAATTTAACTTGGGGGATTTGGTTAGAGTAGAGAGGTCTATTTTGTGTCCAGGTAAAAGTAAGAAATTGATTGCTAAATGTTTGGGGCCATATAAAATAGTTGAAGTAATGAATAATGACAGGTACACGGTGGAAGACACTCCAATCACAAGACGTAAGGGGAAGGCTATTTATAGGGGTGTATATTCAGTAGATAAGATACATCCATGGCTAAACTTTAAAAGGTCTGAAGATTACACTAGTTCTGATGAAAAAGAGGAAGATAATGCCAGTAGCAGCGATAGTGACATAGGTATCGTAGATGTAAACACGGATGATATATGAAAAGCTTAAATTGAGGATCCAAGGTATCAAAGCTACGAGTTTTGTAAAATGAGATAAAGAGGTGTAAAAAAAAAATGGATGGAAGGATGAATTGATATTACCTAAAATAGGTATTGGAAGGATGTTAATCATTTCTTTTTCAGAGGGATTCATGTATATTGGAAGGATGATAATCTTTATTTTTCAGAGGGATAAATGAGTTTATGTATTATATAATTATATATAAGGATTATGAGGTTAAATGGATGGATGATTTGTATAAAGGTATAATAATGGATATTGGAAGGATGTTAACTATATTTGTCTGAAATTGTATTATATAATTATATATAAGGATTATGAGGTTAAATGGATGGATGATTTGTATAAAGGTATAATAATGGATATTGGAAGGATGTTAACTATATTTGTCTGAAATATATGATGTAACAATGGTTGGGTAAAATATTATAAATGTCCAAGGATAAAATATAAAAATGGGTTAATACTGCCTTATACTTTGCATATTTGTTAAGAGGCAAATTTGAGAGTATGAAATCTACTTATTGACATATATAATGAGAAAATTATTTTATTATGTTATTACAACTTAGAGGTTGTCCATTCTAATGATGATATATATGTATATTAATAAGTAATCGATAGACAAAGGGGATGAAAGAGCTATTGTAAATTATAAATTACATGGTTTGATTGGTATATAAACATAACTAAACTTTTTGCATTTCTGAAAAACTGTTATTTACATTAGTTATTTGTTATACATCTTTGATATAATTTGCTACAGAGTACTAACATGTTACAAAAATCATTCAATTATTATGTATGTTAATTATTGTAAAACTTTCAATCTTGGTCACGAGGTCGTGACACGTATAGTCAGGATGGACGAATCTGTAAGCTTTATCGTAAAATAAGTAACAAATTGACTAATATTTTCATGATTATACTCTAGCGGAGGAATTTGGAACTATTGATAAATGAGTGGCTGTCTAAAATTATAGTTACTGGCATATTCCTATTTTTAATACTGTTTTAAAATCAAATAACTAATTTACAAAAGATTACATATTCGTCAAATATAGTAATTATTAAGTTTAAAGTATATACATTGAATGTGACTTGGAATTGGGTACCTACGTCACAGATGGCGCCTTTTTGTGTTATGGAGTGGGAAATAACTGAATCTTCCAGTAACCAATTCCAAGTCCAGGGTTCAGTCTTTGTGTGGCTTTAATTCGGTGAAGTACAGTGAAGTAGCTGTTAAGTAGTCAAATCGAAGTTACTGTGTTAGAGGTTATTGTGACAAAGAAAATATAGTGTTACTGCATTTGAAACGTAAGTAAATGGTTTTATTAATCTCTCCCTATACTATCCTGACCGTGGGTTACAGTTTTAGTATCAATTTCTATATCACTCATTGAATGAGGGTCTCATGATGACAGCTACTTGTGTCGGGGGTGTTTTTTTTTTATGAAATAATAATGAAATAATGAACTTTATTCTGCAAGTAGGCCACAAGGGCACTTTTACATGTCTGAGTCTACCGGCATTTCACAAGAGACCACTGTTGAGAAGAAACGCCGAAAGAAACTCAACAGTCAGTCATTTTTTCATAAAGGATAAGTACTTAACTATTACAGTAATATGAACTTAACTATACGTAGTTCTCGAAGAAAACATATTAAAAGTGTATTCTAAGATATAAATAAGGACTAGTGTAAGAATAAAATATAGAAACTACAAGAAAGTATGACGGTTTAACACAATTTATGTACGTTTGATATGCTTTCTTATTAGAACTGTGTCCCTTAAACTAGTCAGGTACAATCTAAGGAGTCAGTTTCTCGGTTTCTGGTTCAGGCCATGCATTTTTGTCTGTCAGATAGTCCTCTACTGTATAATATGCTTTTGACATTAGAGATTTTTTTAATAATTTTTGAGAGATGGAAAGGCTAATTTTAAAATATGATCAGGTAACTTGTTATAAAAATTAATACATTGGTCTAAAAATGACTTATATACTTTACGAACACGAAACTTTTTAATAGCAAATTTTATTTTTATTTCTAGTGTTAAAATTGTGGACATCGGAATTTTTGTAAATGAATCTATGTTCTTAATAACATACATAATACTGTCATAAATATATCGGGACGCTACAGTTTTTTTTTGTAAATGAATCTATGTTCTTAATAACATACATAATACTCTCATAAATATATTGGGACGCTACAGTTAAGATGTTTATATCTTTGAAAATGTCTCTTAAGGAGTCACGAGAATTCAGGTTATATATAGAACGAATCGCTCTTTTTTGTAGCACAAATATAGTCTGAATGTCAGCTGCTTTGCCCCAAACCAGAATACCATATGACATGACACTATGATAAACTAAGCGAGCTGTATCAACATCACTCAATTGTCTAATTTTCCGAACAGCGTACGCCGCTGAACTTAATTTACCTGCAAGCACTGCTATACGTGGACTCCATTGCAAATGACTGTCCAATGTTATACCTAAGAATAATGCATTATTCACCATTTCTAAACATTCACCATTTAGTAATATAGTAGAATCTACCGCCGTAACATTTGGTAAAGCCAATCTAACACATTTAGTTTTCTTGGCATTTAATAGAAGATTATTAGTAGTAAACCAGTTAAGTACTTTATCTAGTGTGCAATTAATTTCCGCATAGTCGGTTGATTTCCGGTTAACCTTGAAAATTAATGATGTGTCGTCAGCAAATAGTATTATTATATTACAAAGATTATCTATTATAGATGGTAAGTCATTTATATAAACCAAAAATAGAAATGGACCTAAAATAGAGCCCTGTGGCACTTCTAGCTTAACTATAACTCCATTGGACTGGGTTCCATTTACATCCACTATTTGCATTCTATCACTGAGATATGAAGACATAAGGCTTAAAGCTTTTGAAGACAGACCATAATGTTCTAATTTCAAAATGAGTGTTCCAGGATGAACGCAGTCGAATACCTTAGAAAGGTCACAGAAGATCCCAATTGTCATAAATGTGTTTAATAAGTGCAGATGCTGCATCAGTCGTGGAACGTCCCCTTGTGAAGCCGAACTGTTTACTGGACAGTAGTACTGAATAGTTACCCAACCCTACTTATACCTACCTATATCTACCTATATTTTTAACTATCTTAAGGGATCAATATACCTAACTATTTCTGTATGTTTCACCTATAAACAAAAATCCAAGATTAAATAAAACATCCATTCTCCATTGTTTTACCGACAGAAATTTTAAAAGTAGGTACTATAATAATATTATTATTATACTTACTAGTACAAATAACAAATTAAACCTGGATCTCTTACACATTCAACAATGGTCTGAGAAAACTCTGTTTGTAAACCCGTCAAAGTGTCAGGCTATTATCATTGGCAGCTCTCCTCAGCTTGCCAAGCTTGACCGAGATTCTGTATCTCCTATAAATTTCAACGGAACGCCTATTCCTTTCAGTTCTAGTGTTAAGGACTTAGGTTCACCTGGATTGGACGTTGAGCTGGAGGGTGCAGGTAGGTGAAATTAGCAGGAAAGTCATTGGCTCGCTCCATGCTCTTAACAAACTCAAAAATTTCTTGCCCATCAAAACTAAGGTATTGCTTGAAAATAAACTAATCCTACCTATAATTGATTATGGTGATGTTTGTTATCCGGACTTAAATGAAGATCTTCTTGATAAGTTGGACCGACTTCTCAATAATTGTAATCGTTTTATTTTCTGTCTCCGTAAATATGATCACGTTTCTACTTACCGCTCTCAGCTTGGCTGGTTTCCCATCCGTCAACGACGCAATATTCGTATGCTGTGCAGTGTGCACTCTCTTTTCGATTCTTAATGAACCGTTAGCTCCTGAATACCTCGAAACTTTTTTCTGCTATATTGAAACCACTCGTAACCGTAATTTTCGCTCTTCTGGCAATCTTGCCCTTACTATTCCTCTTCACCGTACTGGTTTCATGTCTAATTCTTTCTCCTTGCAAGTGGCTCGCCTCTGGAACGGTCTTCCTCTCACAATTAAACAGGCCCCGAGTAAGTTGGCATTTAAAAGGGCCGTGCAGTTTCTTTGCTGGGAGAACTGACGTCTCATAGTTTATCTGCTTGGTTTATTTACATGTGTATTTTATGTATATATGTATGTAATATATATTGTGAGTATTTTAATTGTATGTATGAAATGTATGTTATTATGTTGCTTGGATGCACCGCCTACATTTTTTCTGCTTTGCCCTAAGGTTGACTGGTAGAGAATGCCCCATGCCATTAAGTCCGCCTTTTGTACGTTAAGGTTTTCTTTTGTCCAATAAAGTTTAAATAAATAAATAAATAGTTGTAGTTTGACAATGACAATTATAAAATGTTTGCCACATTAAGATATTTTTTTTGCAGCCGTAACCGCCAGGGAATGCTATAACTCATCAAATTTCACAATTCATTTTGCACCTTTTTACGTTAACTTAGAAGTTAGATTTTTCACAGCTTGAAAGAACTGTAGACCTGAGCATATGGTTTTAATTTCATCTCGATACCTCCACGCGTTCCCGAGATAATGGGTCTTGACAGACGACCAACAAAGTGATCCTATAAAAGTTCAGTTTTTTCCTTTTGAGGTACGGAATCCTAAAAATAACCAATAACCGGCTAGAACCGATTTTAACACAACAATTAATGAATCATAGTTGAAATAGGTAAACATTTTATCTGTGAGATCTATATACGTCCGGAATAATATAGTCTCACAGATAAAATGTTTACCTATTTTGTGGGTTTGCGACCCTCAGAAAGACTAAACGGATCCATTATAGGATCACTTTGTTGTCCGTCCGTCCGTGGGTCGGTGCGCCTGTCTGTCCTTATCCATGACCACGACGCGCGTGGAGATATCGAGTTGAAATTAAAACCATAATACTGCAGTCCCTTGTCTTGAGATTGTATCAAAACACAATTTAGTTTTAACATTTATACCCCGCGCGGCGAACGATGAGTCCTATGACACCTGTCATCTCCGTACATTTTATAACCTATAATCGGAAAAATGTACTGAGATGACAGGTGTCATAGGACTCATTGTTCGCCGCGACGGGTATATGCAGACAGTGCTGTCAGCTGTTATGGTATCTGATTTGGATTTGGAACGCATTTATGTATTTTTGTACGACCGACAGACTATAAGTACTGATACAACTCACAACCACTCAACTAAACACTAAAGCTTTCCTTCGCGCTAAGATACAACATAACAGACGACCTGGGAACCTTTTGACTGACCCCGATGACGTCGTTGCGGCTACAAACAAAGAATGGTACCCTGACTATTCGTCATCGGGAAGTGAGTCAGAACCTGATCCTGGCGTCAATCACGACGCCGACTATTACTTCAATAGGGACAATAGACGACAGGAACGACGCAGGAAAAGACAAAATAGAAACACTCTACTTGCACACCGTCGCCTCCGCCGGCGGGGACGGCCACCGCAATAAATACATTTGCATTTAAACGATATATAATCAAGCTACATGACTTTACAACATACAGACTGGCCTCAAGACGACGTTGTCGCTAGGTACACGTCCGCTGGTTCGAGTGCCCGTGCAAGCCGGCACACACGCTTGGCGCTGGGGCAGTGCGCTGCCTACAGCCTAGAGATGTGCGCCGGTCGAAGAATGATCGGCGGCGGCGTCTGTCAAAAATTCGGCGGCGGCGGCGCGAAATCGGCGTGAAATCGGCGTCAGGGTTAGGTGAATAGAAATAATAAATAAATATTAAGGAACAATCATACACAAATCGACCTAGTCCCAAACTAAGCAAAGCTTGTACGTACTAGACGACGATATACGAGTACATAATATATAAATACATATATAGATAACATCCATGACCCAAGAACAAATATTTGCATAAATATTTGCCCCGGCCGGGATTCGAACCCGGGACCGCCGACTCAGTAGGCAGGTGTCTAACTGTCTACCAACCGAGCCAAACGCGTCGTCAAAAAACACATTGATTGGTATTTTTTGTTTTTAATTTGAGATCAGTTAAATATCGTGGTTGAATTGAAGCTTCAAAACATTTTAGATATCAATTTGAAGAAAAGCAACAGTCATGGGCAGTAAATAATGATACGATAACACAATTGGGTCATTGTCAGTACAAAAAACAAAATTTGTCCCTCCGGTGGTCAAAAGTTAAGAGCTTGTATGAATCTAGGTTATGTTGCTATTACATCGGATTATAGAAGAGGAAACTTTCTTTATTCTCACAGGTATTTAATCAGAAAATTAGGCCCTGGAATCCTTAATTTTGCAAATGTCCACCGGAAAGACGCGCACCTAAATCTGACAATGACCCAATTAGATATAAAATTACACATCACAACAAAATACCAGATAGCCGTATTTAGGGTTCCTTAGACAACAAGGAACCCTTTTTTTTCAATTGAGAGATGCGTTTGTGAAATATTACGCTTAAAAGTGCCCAATTTGTTAGTTTCAAGCATCGCCCCAGCTCCAGGAGTCAAGCCGATCTGAAATTCACTGGCAGCCGACGATACGAGTCACTCTCCGTTGAATGTGGTTTAGAGGGAGATGCTGGTACTTAGGCGCCTCAGCTCACTGATGAGAACAGTATTCTACACGTGAGCGAACCTTCGCCTTCGCCTTTTAAAGCTAGGCGATGGGCCAGAGTGCACTTTTTGGAGGCTAATTTAGCCTTACCCTCTAAATGACCGCGGAATTGGACTTCACTCGAGATGTAGACACTAAGGATTCCAATAGTGCCTGAGTCAGTTAGGGGAGTACTCTCACAACGAGGTGATGTGATAAATGCAGATTTTTTTTGCGGTGAACGCACCATATTGACGGTCACTAAGTAGCTGGTGGTCCTCAAGGTACCGAAGGAGCTATCTATCTATCAGCCACAGATGTCCACTGCTGAACATAGGCCTCCCCATGACTCGCCACAAAGTGCAATCCTGTGCAGACCGCATCCAATCCCCGCTATCCTCACGAGGTCATCCGTCCATCAAGTTGGGGGCTCACCCACGCTGCGCTTTCCTATACGTGGTCGCCACTCTAGGACTTTGCTGCCCAACGGCCGTCCATTCTCCGGGCTACACGGCCTGCCCATTGCCACTTCAACCGGGAAATCCTGTGCTCTATGTCGGTTACCTTGGTTCTTCTGCGGATATCCTCATTTTTGATTCTATCGCGCAAAGAAACTCCGAGCATTGCCCTTTTCATTGCAGGTTGCGTGACTCTTAGCCGCCTCATGAGTCCCATTGTGAACGACCATGTGTCAGTTCCGTAAGTCATCACTGGCACCACGCACTGTTCGAAGACTTTCGTCTTCAGGCACTGGGGAATTTTCGACGAGAAGATATGACGCAGCTTGCCGAACGCTGCCCAGCCGAGTTGAATTCGTCGATTAAACTCCTCCTCGAAGTTGGACTTACCTAGCTGGACAATTTGTCCCAGGTACACATACTCGTCGACAACTTCGAGGGCAGAGTTCCCACCCAACCACTATCGGGTAAGGCGCAACATGGTAATTCGACATGATTTTAGTTTTGTCCATGTTCATTTTCAGACCTACCTGTTGGGAGACTCTGCCGAGGTCTTCGAACATAGTGCTTTAAATCTCTCCAACGACTCCGCCATGACCACGATATCATCTGAAAATTGAAGGTGAATGAGGTACTCGCCGTTGATGTTGATGCCAAGTCCGTTCCAATTCAGTAGCTTGAAGGGATCTTCCAGTGCAGTAGTAAACAGTTTTGGAGAAATTACGTCTCTCTGTCTTACCCTCGCTGCAGTTGCATAGGCTCTGAGCTCTGGTCTTGAATTCGGATTGACATGGTGGCGTTTCTGTACAAACACTTCAGCACTTCGGAATCGATAGTCGAAAGGGCACCGCTGGAGAGACTGAAGCACAGCCCAAGTCTTTATCGAATCAAAGGCTTTTTCATAATCCACAAACGCTAAGCATAGGGTGGTCTATGGTGCTAAAACCTTTTCGGAATCCGGCTTGTTCGGGAGGTTGGAAATAGTCAAACCTGTGCGCGAGGCGATTTGTAATGACTCTGGAGAACAGCTTATAAACATGGCTCAGCAGTGAGATGGGCCTGTAGTTCTTCAATAAAACCGAAGGAGCTGGCAGTTGATAATGGACTCCATTATCTTCAAAAACAGGGAGATTATGGCTATCGGCTTGTAGTCAAAAGGATTAGAGCGGTCCCTGTTTTAGGGATTGGGTGCACTAAAGTTGACTTCCACGAAGTCGGGACAACACCAGTGGAGCAATGAGAGATGAAAAAGACTCGTTAAAACCGGTGCCAACTCTGAAGCACACATGTTTAGCACACTTCTTTCCCTGGACATTCATAAGTTGAGTGGGCCTATTGTCAATAGGCGAGATTCCATCGGGCCCATTCGACTATTCACAATAGGCGAAATTCCATTGGGCCCCCTTGACTTATGAATGTCTATTTGTCTAAGGAAAGAAAAGCTTTGCGCACTGAGCTTTGATGGAACCGTACATCCGATATATGGATCTCGCACAGCGGTATGTTCGGCGGCTCTTATCCTTTGTCATCCAAAGTCGTGTTGGACGCAGTTTGCTCAGAAGATCGGCTTCTCTTACTCATTGTGGGCAGACGGTGAATCCGGGGACAGATCCCCAAGCATAACCAGACAGCTTGTCTTTTGATTTCTCTGCACAAAACGAGAAACAAATTGTACCTTCCTTCCTATTCTATAAAGTCAACTGAAGAGACGATGAGTATAAGAGATGGGAGGCTCGCCCACCCAATTAAAGAAAGAACAACGACGAACCGAAACAAGACAGCTTAACTTCTGATTCTATGAAGTCAATTGAGGAGATGATGAGTATAAGCGAGGGGGATCTCAGGAGCGGGTTTGTAGTACAAACCCGCTGTTTGTACTTACCGTCCATGAATTTTCTAAACAGCGTATGCAAATCACCTGCCTAATAGACAAACACCATCTCTTCCCATCTTTTTTTCAACATAACATTTCCAAAATGCTTCCAGCAATAACTTGGTTTGGATAATGTTATTAAAACTATCGTGAGACATCTTTACTTATTATAAAAACGGTATAAACTCACGTAAAAATTGTCAGGAACGGCCTGACATGTTTCGAACTCATTTGGAGCTCTTCATCAGGGGTAGCTATCCGTGCTGCTACGCGACTCGCGACCCACTGCACTTTTAATGTCGGGCCGTTCCTGACAATTTTTACTTGAGTTTATACCGTTTTTATAATAAGTAACTTGGTTTGGCTTTACAATTCAACAGTTTTATTTTTAAACACTTCATTTTCAATTTATGAACACCTGATGGTCCGTCTTCACCTTGTTCCTCGCTCATGAGTTCGAAATAAACACTACATACCTACACAAGAAACTAGAACCGTAAACTGCAGCGCACACGAACTGACTAAACCCGCTTAATCAACATTTTTCTAGTGTTTAAGGTATGACACTCGAGTGAGTGGTAGGAATAAAGGCGTGGGCATGTAGCACGATACAATAAAATAGCGCTTATTTTATTTTCTTACGCATCATGATTTCGTAGGGCAGGCCAACGGTTTTTTTTATTATTACCGAGATTATTACTCATATAGAAAATAGGTGATATATAAAAAACAGGTTATATTATTTGCATGCGCATAAATACAAATAACTGAAGGACACGCCGATTTCACGCCGATCGACGAACGGCGGCGGCGCCGCGCCGGTGCGGCACACATGTCTAGTACAGCCTAGCAACACTATGTCAGTTACAGCCGTAAGGCTACCGAGTAAGCCACCATTTCTGATCTGATCTGTATTTTTGTCTATGCAAACTCTGCTTATAAAGATGGCGTACTGAACACATCGTCTTTAATTTTTCTCCAGTTTTAATACCTTTAAAATAAAAAAATTTATAAGTTTACGCAAAAAAAAAACCTTTTTAATCGAACCTGGCAACAGCTCTATATAAATTAAGCAATAAAATGAGGTTGCAATAAAATAATCATATAATGAAGATTACGTTACTAATTTTTAATTAGCCGATAGCGTAAGATAAGTGACTCTGCTATAAATTGATGATAAAATTTAATATAAAACGGCCAATGAGATGCATTTTATCACATTCAGTGCAATGGCCTCGACTTTTGCTATTTTCGGTCTCGCTGCGTTGGCTGGTAAGTCTGAAACGTTGATTTTTGCGATTTTACGATTACTAGTTTATTATATTACTAGCTTTTGCCCGCGGCTTCGCACGCGTTAAAAAAAATACGTTCACTTGGCATAACTTGGCATTTGGCATTGGCTTGGTATAACTCAAGCCCCCCATATTTTTTGTTTACTGTATCTTTGGAATATTTGAATGCTTTCACGGACATGATTCCTTGTTCATTTTAGATTCAATTTCTACTTTTTTGTTTTGTTTTCTCAATGCGAGGCCTCCGACATTTTTGTGCACTGTCTCAATTGGTTACTTAAATAAAGTCATGCTCTCTTCTTTCCGTTGTGGTATATTGTCTTGCTTAGTGCCCCCGCTTTTTTGGTCATCATTTCCTTCGAATACTTAATCGTTTGTTCAGAATTGCTTTCCTGTCACCGTTTTAAGGTTTATGTATTCTCAATGTGAGCAATACTGCATTTTTGTTATCTATCTCTTCAGATTACTTGAAAGTTACACCAGTCTTGCTTTTTTCTTTCCGTTTGTTATATTGTTTTTTCTTCGCGTCTCCCGTATGGTTTAGTCACCATCCCCATTTAGAACCCTTTAAAGTTTGATCAGACTTGCTTTCTTGATTCCGTTTTAGGGTTTTGTTTCTATTTAATGCGAGCACTACTTATGCCATTTTTTTTTCACTATCGTTACTTTAAAGGTTGAGCAGATTTGCTTTCTCGTTAGCGTTTTTAAGTTTTGTGTCTTCTTGATCAACATATCTACAGGTAACTTAGGCGTTTCAACCGATTTACTTTAATTTTTCAATTTTAGCATGTAATGTTTTTTAATAGCGGGCGGCTCTGCCCCCCCGAACCCCCCGTCTTTTTCAATGCCATCTCTTCGTGTTACTTAAAAGTTTTATCAGTCTTCCTTTCTTCTTTCCGTTGGGCGAGGTTTTTTCTTTGTGCTTCCCGTCTGGTTTGGTCACCATCTGTTTAGAATCCTTTAAAGTTTGATCAGACATGCTTTCTTGATTCCGTTTTAAGGATTTGTGTTTTCTTAATGCGAGCACTATGCAATTTTAGTTCACTTTCTTTTCAGGTTACTTAACAGTTTGATCAGACTTGTTTTCTAGTTTGCATTTTAAGGTTTTGTCTTTTCTTTCTTTTCTTTCTTGATCACTATATCTACAGGTCATTTAGCCTTTCATCAGATTTACTTTTAATTTTCAGTTTTAGCATATTGCATTTTCTAAGTGCGGGGGGCTCCGCCCCCTGAGCCCCCCGTCTTTCTCAATACCATCTCTTCGTGTTACTTAAAAGTTTCATCAGTCGTGCTTACTTATTTTTATTTATTTATTTAAACTTTATTGCACAAAATACATAAGTAAAAGTACAAATGGCGGACTTAATGCCATGAGGCATTCTCTACCAGTCAACCACAAGGTCAAACAGAGACATTATACGTGCGGGAAGGGTGTACAACAATACGTGTATACACACGATGCAAATATCGAAAAAAAAAAAAAAAAAAAAACACTAGTTACGTTGATAAATACATAATTATGGGAATATATATATATATATATATATATATATAATATTTATTTATACTATATATATATGAGTATGAATATATATGAATATGGATTATATATATAGGGTACCTGCTGTTAAATGACTACGACGAGATTTACCTAATGTTGAAGATTTTCCAAAAGGTGCTTGCGCACCAAGCGCTTGAAAGAGAGCTTGTTCTCAGCTTGACGTATACAGAGGGGAAGGGCATTCCAGAGATGAATTGCCTGCACTGTGAACGAATTGCCCATGGCGCCAGAGCGATGGGGAGGAACAGAGAGTAGTAGTTTACGGGAGGTACGGAGCTCGCCGCCTGGCCGGGCACTTACGAACTGAAACTTTGATCTGAGGTAATCTGGTGCCACAGGGTCATAAAGAATAGAGAAGAGAGTACACAAAATCCTTAGCGACCTACGCTCGCGAATCGGAAGCCACTGCAGCTGTCGACGATACGCGGAGACATGATCATATTTGCGTAGCCCAAAAATAAAACGGATACAGTTGTTCAGGAGCTGGTCTAGTCTGTCCAAAAGTCCTTGGGTTACATTAGTGTAGCACACATCCCCATAATCTATCACTGGCAGCACCAAAGTCTGTATAAGGAGTCTCTTTGTACTTACCGGGAGGAAATGTTTAAATCTGTAAAGAGATCGTAACGTACATGTAACTCTACGACAGACCTCAGACACTTGCGGCTCCCAACTAAGGCCACCATCAATTATTAAGCCCAGGTCTTTCACCTGCGCGTCAAAAGGGATCACTATGTTCTCGAAACAGACTGGTGACAATTGCGTCAGATCCCTAGTGACCAGTGTGCGGGGACTTCCAAGAACTAGTGCTTGACACTTAGAAGGATTGACAGCAATGCCAAAGAGTCTAGACCAAGATGAAATGTGGTCGAGATCCATATTTAAACGAGATACAGCACTGTTCAAATCATCAGGCCTCACATGGGTGTATAGTTGGAGGTCATCATTATTTTCGTTGTGCAATATTGTTTTTTCTTCGTGCCTCCCGTCTGGTTTGGTCACCACATCTTCTTCTTCTTCGAATTCTTTAAAGTTTGATCAGACTTGCTTTGTTAATTCCGTTTTATGGATTTATGTATTATAATGCGAGTACTAAGCCATTTTAATTCAATATATTTTCAGGTTGCTTTTATGTTTGATCAGACTTGTTTTCTTGTTAGCGTTTTAAGGTTTTACGTTTTCTTCATCACCATATCTACAGGTCACTTAGCCTTTTATCAGATTTAATTGAATTTTTCAGTTTTAGCAAATGACATTTTCTGAGTGCTCTGCGCCCCGAGCCCCCCGTATTTTTAAATACCATCTCTTCGTGCTGCTTAAAAGTTTTATCAGTCTTGCTTTTTTCTTTCCGTATTGCGATATAATTAACTTAGTGCCTTCCGTCTCTGTTAGTCACCATCTCTTTAGAATACCTAAACGATTGGTCAAACCTGCTTTCTTGTTTCCGTTTCATTAATGCGAGTACTGTGCCATTATCGTTCACTATCTTTACTCGGGTTACTCAAAAAGTTGTGCGGACTTGCTTTCTCGTTAGCGAAGGTTTTATGTTTTCTTGATCACCATATCTACACGTAACTTAGCCTATCATCAGATTTACTTTATTTTTCTGTTTTAGCATGTTATACATTTTTTTTCAATAACATCTTTTCGTGTTATTTAAAAGTTTCATCAGACGTGCTTTCTTCTTTCCGTTGTGCGATATTGTTTTTTCTTCGTGCTTCCCGTCTGGTTGGGTCGCCATCTCTTTAGAATCCTTTAAAGTTTGATCAGACTTGCGTTCTCGATTCCGTTTTAAGATTTTGTGTTTTCTTAATGCGAGCACTAAGCCGTTTTAGTTCACTATCTTTTCAGGTTACTTAAAAGTTTGATGAGACTTGCTTTTGAGATGGTCAAATCTACTATTATAATTTTTTTTGGGTTTGTGAAAGCGTGAGACCTCGAAATCACATCTGGCAGGCTGGAATCGTAAATCCAAAATATAATAGATACTGCGCGACCATAAATAACCCGATGCTATTTCTAATACTAAAAACAATTTCGCTAGAATTTTAAATTGTCATTAAGACAAAGAGTGACGGGAAATTTATTACGCAATAAATTGTTTTTAACTGCCGAACTCTCTCACAGATTGTTAAATATATTTCTAAGGAAGCAAGTTAGAAAAAAGAGTTAAATATAGGCAATTCTAGAAACAACACAACGGGGCGTCATAAAACTATATTGCGCAACCTTTTCAGAGCGATGGGGAGAAATTTGAAGCTGCGCACATGTGCAAAGCATTAATCTTAATGTCGTCGAGACAAACAGACAACGTAATTCTAATGAATCTAAGGGCGTGTCACTTGACGCTGAAACCAATGACCAATAACCAAGCATGACTAGTTCGGGGAGGGGTTCGGATCATTGTTCACATTGACTGGCGGGAGAAATTTTGGATTACAGGAGGTGTGGCATGGACCTGGAAGGAGGCCGCTCGACTCGGACGGGAGCAAGGCTTGGACAGTTACGTTTTGAACCGCGCTGCGAGCACTCGGGATCTCCTCGAGACTAGCGTCAACTGTGGTCACTTTTTCTTTGTAAAATAATAATAAGTTTTTAAATAAAGTAAAGGAAATATAGTTTAAGTGATTAGTGATTAAGAGGACTCTGTGTCGGAACGAGTGAGACGTGAACTTCGTCTGAACGAGGCGGGCGAGGTCTACGGCGAGGCGAGACGGCGAACGCGGGCTAGAGACGGGTTAGCGTTTGACAAACGCTAGGAGCAGGGAAAGGCTTAGACATCTCGGTAAAGTACTCTAATACCATCATTGTCCGAAACAATTAGAGTGATTCATATTTTGCATCTCACTTTCATATTAAAGTCAGTAGAACCTATTCACGCGAGTTTCCGGTATGGACGCGGAGGGTGCTCTAGATGTTTTGCATCGCCTAGGCCACAACAAGCACCCCCACCCCGGCCCTACGCCTTGGGAATTGCCAGTCCTCTTAGGGATACTGTTGGCTATGATAGTGATAATCATTTGCGCCTACCTTTGGGTGCGATTTAGTGATTGGTGGCGTCGGATCACTCGCGCCGCGCCCCACGGGGAAAATAATACTATAGAAGTCGAAATGGTCCGTTATTAATTAGAATGAAATTAGGAGTGCAAGTGTGAAATCACTCTAGCTGTAAATACGTGCTTTTGTGTTGATAGATTTAAGTAAAGTTGAAGGTTAGCCTCTCTTACTGTTGTTCCTCTTGAATTTGGTAGTTAGGGACAACTCTTAGATTAAGACTGTAAACTTTTGTGTGCATGTGTGTATAACTAGGTTTAAGAGCCTAGAGGGTTTTTAATTTGAGTGTTATGTTTTCCCTCTAAATTAGTATGGCTGGTAGGAATATAACACTCGGCTATGTCATTGATGCAACCCATCAACCATAGTCTAATTAATCGAACAGTTTCTTTTGCAAATTTACCTAAAAGTGAAATAAATTTAGATAAACAATTTTGATAAAATAAATCTAATTTTGCACAACTCCATATTTTTATTTCATCCCATTGGTAGGTACCCTTCGGGATTGTTAACGGAGGTTCCCCACTAAGGTCGTGGTTCATAAAGCCTATAGTACATAGCTAGATTGTTTAATGATTGTTACAGCCAGAGCGACTTCTTTAGGACTGAACCTCCGATACCAAAACCCGTATCTTATACTCAATTACGATTTCCGTTCTAAAATGATATCAGTCGAATCATTTCTTTGAGACCTAGTTGGACCTAGAGACGAATCTAAACTGTGTGGCAGGCAGTCAAGTAAATCAGAGACAATGGAATTTGGACCTTGGGTCAGGCCTTCATGTAGGAAGCCCTCTTAGGACAATACTCACTAGGATATTCCTAGAATACCCGTTACTACCTACTGATCTGACGCGGAGACGCGGGGCGACACCTGAAGGCGAATGCTTACACATTTACCTACTCATTCTACGTAAGTATATAACTATGGATCACACTGGGCTGCGGTTGACTACTGAGGGCGGCGAGTACCGGACCAGTTGGAGGCGAAGGGCGTATTGGCAGAGAAAGGTGATATTTTCTAAGGTAGGCATCGTAAGGCCTAACCTTTAAGTGTAGGACAATGCAGGCTGAGTCTAGATAGCGAAACTGACTCGAAGCAGTCGGTAGCGTGACAACTATTCCGTTTACAAAGGCGTGACAGCGGCGATTGCTGGTCACTCTACTACACGCCATGTCTTGCAGATTGACCCTCGACCTTTGATTTGGCCAAATCAAAACCTAACCTATTTGCATACCGACACCTAAATAAACTATGACCCGGGTCGAATGGGGCGGGCTCACAGCCCAATAACAAGACCTCATCTTCGGATACGAGGCAAATAATCGCTTCTCAGCGAAAGAGGGTCAACTGCGCCCCTATAACTCGAGTACGAGGCTTGGCATCTGGTCTGTCAAGCGTAGGTTTCCCCTGTGATTGCGGGCGATCGGTTGTTCACGACGGGAACAAAACCCGTACAATGGAGGCTACTCCATTTGTCCTAATAACGGAATCGATGTCACTAACGCCGGCCTCTAGTAGCCAGATAGCTATGACTGTTTCAGCCCGAATGTGTGTAAATGTAGTAACGAATTCTCTTAACCTTACAGTAAGCCTAAATTCTCTTCAAATTTATTCAATTACGTAAACAGCTATAACTTAGACGATCACTTCACGAGCCGTACCATCACAGAATTTGATGCCGCGTGACCAAGGATCCATGTACGTATTCGCGATTAACGATACGACTGGATTTATATTAGCTTAAAAATAAACACAACGTAGGAATCGTAATTGAGTATATAAGAGGAATTTCAGGAGAGAGGTTAAGAGACACATTGCGCATGTTATTATGTAAGAGTTGTATTACATTTACTTTAGGTTTGGGGGAGCAGAGACACATTGCGCATATTATTATGTAAAAATTATATTACATTTACCTTAGGTCTGGGGGAGCGGGGGAGAGCTATATAATTACTGATATGGAAATTACAGGGATTTTAGAAGGAGATTGCGGCGGAAGAGACACTAATCCTTGTCTATTTCTTGGATTAGTTTGTCTTTGTGCTTTCAAAATTGCATACAATTGAACTATTTACTGTGTTATCTGCTTTCTATTATTGAGCTTGTGTATTGTTTTGAATTTACCCCTATTATATGGAAGGTTGCGCAAGATTTGTTATCGGGAAATTGACGGATAACGGGGTTAGGGCGGTACATAGTAGAAGTAAATTAGCATCAATTGGAACATGCATACAAGGAAGGGAAACGCGAAATTTATACGTGGTACAACCGTCGGTTAGCAATCCAATTTTGACGGGAAGTCTTTCGACAACCCTATTGCATTTTTAAAGCGGTTAAAAAGTATATAAGGGCGGTAAATGGATCGTATTGAGAGATAAATAATAGCGCTAGGGTGCATTACCGGGCACGCGAGTAAGGCAATGGACCTATACTCGAAGGATTGGACTACGTTCGCTGATTTTGAGAAACCAAGGGAGGTCGCTAATAGTCATACGCTATTTTTAGGTTGAAGACATAGTTCAGTTAAAATAGTTACAACGATTTAGAGTGGGATAAGAAATTAGTTTAACATAGTTTAATTATTTAAGTACAGGGGTACTACCATCATCATCATAATATTTATATATGTATATTTGTTTGAGGCATATTCAAATATAATAAGCTTTTACGGTTGTAAAAGTTGGTTCTACCGAAATATATAAAAAGAAATCGTAATGTTTATTTGGTATAATACGGATATTAGTTAAGAAACTAATATTTGTGTGGCTGTCTGTCTTAGAATAATTAATAGAATATTAATTAGCGAAAAATACTTCATCACATAGAGACGATTAAGAACGCATCCTACGTCTGTCTGTCTTAGGATATTTTGGTTGATGAATATATTTTAGCCTCATGTTTCATGCCGAAACAAAGGGAACTAGAGTCTGTCTGTCTGTCCAAGAATATATAAACGAAATATATTCGATAGTGCTAGTCATCACTAAAACAAAAATTTATGCATATATTGTATGCAATAGCGAGTATGTATGTATCGTTTTGCGTCGGATTACTGGTAATTGGGTTTATTTAATAGGGTTAGCCATCTCAGTTGTAAGAGAGGTAGGATACATTATTGAAGAGTTTAGTTATAGTAAATAAATTGTGTTGTGGTTTGGGTGGGTTCGACTCCCAACAAATCTACATCAAAATGAATAAGCGTTAAAATACAATTTAGTAAAGAAAACCAGGTTCAATCCCTGTTGAAGTGTTGACATATGTTGCTGTACTTTTATTGGTTATGTTTTATAAACATGAGGATAAAACTTAAGAGCATGAGGATATTTAGCCAATGGATGTGGAGCTGCAGGTTCGATCCCTGTGGGAATTAATTGACTAGGTTTAAGTTTTAAGGTTTCGAGAGTACAGGTTCGATCCCTGAGAAACTTTTTGTCTAATTACTAAGTGCTATTGTCATTATATGACATTCAAGTTGTAGGACTGTGAAGGAGCAGGTTCAATCCCTGTGTTATTAAATCAATGTGTTATTTTTGATAACCGTTTAAAGAGTTCTGATCACAGAGAGTGCGAGGGCGCAGGCTCTATTCTTACTTAAGGTTCGACGAACGAACGACGAAATGGGTTCGATTCCCATTTTCTTTTTAAAATTGACAAAATTTTGCTTCGGGTTTCGTTGGATTAAAGGATCAAGTTCGACTCTTGTGTACCATGTTTTTTATGATTACTTAAGTAAGAATTCAAGAAATAAAGACGTTTAATTTCAGACAATCATGTCTATTGTAAGAGAGCTTTTCGCGGGCGATGGATTCGATATTGGCAGGGACACGGGAATTTTGCGTGAACTATCTAGACGACATTGTCATATTTACTACAGGGGATATAGGGTTGCACTTAGCGCATCTAGATCAAATACTAGACAGGTTAGAAGCCGCTGGACTTACGGGCCGATTAGGGAAATGTCGATTCTTATGTGTAGAGGTGAAATTATTAGGGCACATAGTAAACACCGACGGGGTGCGCATGGATCCCGAACGCGTAGAGGCCATAATGAGTTTTCCCATACCAAAGACGGCGAAACAATTACGGGGTTTTTTGGGCTTAATAAATTATTTTCGAAAGTTTATCTCCAGATATAGAGAGGAAGTTAGGCCATTGTGTGACTTACTGAAACAAAACACAAAATGGTCCTGGACATTTGAAATAAATAACTGTTTTGAAAGGGTTAAAAGGTTATTTGTAGACACGATACTTCTCGCACACCCGGATCCTAAACAGACTTATTATTTGCAGACCGATAGTAGCAATTTAGGAGTTTCGGGTTACGTTTATCAGTTAACAAGCGAGGGAGAAGAGAGGGTAATAGGGTTCTGTAGTAAGTCACTATCGGAGACTGAACGTAGATGGACTGTTACGGAACAAGAACTATGGGCGATCATATTCAGCTTGTCAAAATTTGAAACTTACCTGAGAGGCGCGCGATTAATCATTAGGACCGATCATAAAAGTTTGATATTCTTACAAACATGTAAATTATTGAGCGCGCGGATGATACGATGGGTACATTATATAGGGCGGTTCGACTACACTGTTGAACACGTGAAAGGCCGACTCAACACGGTAGCAGACGTACTATCCCGGCATATAAAAGGGACCACCGACGTATTAACTAATAAGGCAGTAGGGCCTGAGATGAACCTATTCAAAGTACCGTTAGGACGGGTGGTACAGAGCAGGTGGAAGGAGATCAGGAATTATCAGGAGCGCGATGAGGCGGCTAGGAAAATAGTTAGTCGAATGGAGACTATAGGTACCTCCGAGTCAAAGTACTACGTGCTTAAAGAGGGAATTCTTTATAGATCGGACATACATAAGGATACATTTAGGCTCTACGTCCCCGAGGAATTACAGCAAGATCTGATCATTAGCATACATGAGGAGATAGGTCATTTTGGACGTTACAAGGTATATGCACTAATGAAGCGTCGGTATTATTTTTCTGATATGTCTCGCATAATAGGTAAAATCGTAAGAGCTTGTGAGGCGTGCCAAAAGTCGAAGCACGCGCGGGAAACTCATACGGGACCGATTAAGACTGTGATAGCAAGGGAAATAGGGGAGAAAGTGTTTTGCGACATTTATGGACCATTACCAGCGGGACGTTTCGGGTTCAAATACATATTTGTGGTACAGGACGCTTATAGCAAATGGATTAAACTATATTCGTTACGTCGAGCAAGTGGAAGGGCGACGTTAGCATGCATAAAGAAGTTTCATGTACAGATGAGGATTAGGACTCTATGTTCAGATAGGGGCACTAACTTCACTTCAAAGGATTTCGAGGCAGGTGTGCGGCAGCTAGGTATCGAACTGACGCATACATCCGTTAGGAATCCGCGGCCGAACTCGACGGAGAGAGTAAATAAAGAGTTAGGTAGGCTATTCCGAACCTATTGCGACAAATCACACCGCTCTTGGGTAGATCTGTTACCGGAAATAGAGGATTGCTATAATCAGGTGGTACACACCACAACAGGTTATTCACCGAATGAGATAGTTTGGGGAAAAAGGACCCTATTGTCTACAGACATCAGAAACGGCATTTTAGGCGGGGTAGGAGAACCACCTGAGGATCTCGAACATATTCGACAACAGGCCCGGCAGAATATAATGAAAGTGGCGGAAAGTAGGGAACTCCATTATAACAAAAACCATAAATTGATACAATTCGAAATAGGCGATTTGGTGAAACTTAAAACTTTCGCTAAATCAGACGCGGATAAGAAATTAACAAAAAAATTCATGCGTTTGTATAAGGGACCTTTCACAATAGGAGCTGTGCCATATAACAATGTATACACTTTAATAGACACGCGCACTAACAGGGTCGAGGGAAATTACAATGCAATCCACCTGTTTCGTTATTACAAAAACGCGTAAGCCCTGCAGGTAGAATGTTGACTAGGACTTGACTAACAAAGAGGTTGCGAAGTGTAAGCGCCACCGAAGAAAAAAAAAACAATAGGATAACCGACTCGGACAACAATGCGGAATTTAGACTGTTTAGGGTTTTATTACCACAACGTAATTTTATGATGAGCGTGGGAAAACAAGGGATAGTCGTGGGAACTAACGGACCAGAGATTTGCCGTTTCACATGAAGACTTGGAAATAGATTTTAATTTGGTCTAGGACATGTATGGGAGCATAGAATTCCTGGCCAAATTCAAATCTATTTGGGGGAGTGTGAGATGGTCAAATCTACTATTATAATTTTTTTTGGGTTTGTGAAAGCGTGAGACCTCGAAATCACATCTGGCAGGCTGGAATCGTAAATCCAAAATATAATAGATACTGCGCGACCATAAATAACCCGATGCTATTTCTAATACTAAAAACAATTTCGCTAGAATTTTAAATTGTCATTAAGACAAAGAGTGACGGGAAATTTATTACGCAATAAATTGTTTTTAACTGCCGAACTCTCTCACAGATTGTTAAATATATTTCTAAGGAAGCAAGTTAGAAAAAAGAGTTAAATATAGGCAATTCTAGAAACAACACAACGGGGCGTCATAAAACTATATTGCGCAACCTTTTCAGAGCGATGGGGAGAAATTTGAAGCTGCGCACATGTGCAAAGCATTAATCTTAATGTCGTCGAGACAAACAGACAACGTAATTCTAATGAATCTAAGGGCGTGTCACTTGACGCTGAAACCAATGACCAATAACCAAGCATGACTAGTTCGGGGAGGGGTTCGGATCATTGTTCACATTGACTGGCGGGAGAAATTTTGGATTACAGGAGGTGTGGCATGGACCTGGAAGGAGGCCGCTCGACTCGGACGGGAGCAAGGCTTGGACAGTTACGTTTTGAACCGCGCTGCGAGCACTCGGGATCTCCTCGAGACTAGCGTCAACTGTGGTCACTTTTTCTTTGTAAAATAATAATAAGTTTTTAAATAAAGTAAAGGAAATATAGTTTAAGTGATTAGTGATTAAGAGGACTCTGTGTCGGAACGAGTGAGACGTGAACTTCGTCTGAACGAGGCGGGCGAGGTCTACGGCGAGGCGAGACGGCGAACGCGGGCTAGAGACGGGTTAGCGTTTGACAAACGCTAGGAGCAGGGAAAGGCTTAGACATCTCGGTAAAGTACTCTAATACCATCATTGTCCGAAACAATTAGAGTGATTCATATTTTGCATCTCACTTTCATATTAAAGTCAGTAGAACCTATTCACGCGAGTTTCCGGTATGGACGCGGAGGGTGCTCTAGATGTTTTGCATCGCCTAGGCCACAACAAGCACCCCCACCCCGGCCCTACGCCTTGGGAATTGCCAGTCCTCTTAGGGATACTGTTGGCTATGATAGTGATAATCATTTGCGCCTACCTTTGGGTGCGATTTAGTGATTGGTGGCGTCGGATCACTCGCGCCGCGCCCCACGGGGAAAATAATACTATAGAAGTCGAAATGGTCCGTTATTAATTAGAATGAAATTAGGAGTGCAAGTGTGAAATCACTCTAGCTGTAAATACGTGCTTTTGTGTTGATAGATTTAAGTAAAGTTGAAGGTTAGCCTCTCTTACTGTTGTTCCTCTTGAATTTGGTAGTTAGGGACAACTCTTAGATTAAGACTGTAAACTTTTGTGTGCATGTGTGTATAACTAGGTTTAAGAGCCTAGAGGGTTTTTAATTTGAGTGTTATGTTTTCCCTCTAAATTAGTATGGCTGGTAGGAATATAACACTCGGCTATGTCATTGATGCAACCCATCAACCATAGTCTAATTAATCGAACAGTTTCTTTTGCAAATTTACCTAAAAGTGAAATAAATTTAGATAAACAATTTTGATAAAATAAATCTAATTTTGCACAACTCCATATTTTTATTTCATCCCATTGGTAGGTACCCTTCGGGATTGTTAACGGAGGTTCCCCACTAAGGTCGTGGTTCATAAAGCCTATAGTACATAGCTAGATTGTTTAATGATTGTTACAGCCAGAGCGACTTCTTTAGGACTGAACCTCCGATACCAAAACCCGTATCTTATACTCAATTACGATTTCCGTTCTAAAATGATATCAGTCGAATCATTTCTTTGAGACCTAGTTGGACCTAGAGACGAATCTAAACTGTGTGGCAGGCAGTCAAGTAAATCAGAGACAATGGAATTTGGACCTTGGGTCAGGCCTTCATGTAGGAAGCCCTCTTAGGACAATACTCACTAGGATATTCCTAGAATACCCGTTACTACCTACTGATCTGACGCGGAGACGCGGGGCGACACCTGAAGGCGAATGCTTACACATTTACCTACTCATTCTACGTAAGTATATAACTATGGATCACACTGGGCTGCGGTTGACTACTGAGGGCGGCGAGTACCGGACCAGTTGGAGGCGAAGGGCGTATTGGCAGAGAAAGGTGATATTTTCTAAGGTAGGCATCGTAAGGCCTAACCTTTAAGTGTAGGACAATGCAGGCTGAGTCTAGATAGCGAAACTGACTCGAAGCAGTCGGTAGCGTGACAACTATTCCGTTTACAAAGGCGTGACAGCGGCGATTGCTGGTCACTCTACTACACGCCATGTCTTGCAGATTGACCCTCGACCTTTGATTTGGCCAAATCAAAACCTAACCTATTTGCATACCGACACCTAAATAAACTATGACCCGGGTCGAATGGGGCGGGCTCACAGCCCAATAACAAGACCTCATCTTCGGATACGAGGCAAATAATCGCTTCTCAGCGAAAGAGGGTCAACTGCGCCCCTATAACTCGAGTACGAGGCTTGGCATCTGGTCTGTCAAGCGTAGGTTTCCCCTGTGATTGCGGGCGATCGGTTGTTCACGACGGGAACAAAACCCGTACAATGGAGGCTACTCCATTTGTCCTAATAACGGAATCGATGTCACTAACGCCGGCCTCTAGTAGCCAGATAGCTATGACTGTTTCAGCCCGAATGTGTGTAAATGTAGTAACGAATTCTCTTAACCTTACAGTAAGCCTAAATTCTCTTCAAATTTATTCAATTACGTAAACAGCTATAACTTAGACGATCACTTCACGAGCCGTACCATCACACTTTCTTGTTAGCCTTTTAGGGTTTTGTTTTTTCTTGATCACCATATATCTACAGGTAACTTAGCCTTTCATCAAAGCTACTTGAATTTTTCAGTTTTAGCATGTACCTAGTATTTTGTCAGAGCGGGGGGCTCCGCCCCACCGAGCCCCCCGTTTTTTTCGATACCATCTCTTCGTATTGCTTAAGTTTCATCAGCTTTGCTTTCTTTTTTCCGTTGTACGATAATGTTTTTTCTTATTGCCTCCCGTCGCTGTTAGTCACCATCTCTTTAGAAATACTTAAAAGTTTAATCAAACGTTGTTTGAGATAGTTTATATTTTGTCTAAACACATACTGACGCTGAACGGCCCTCGAGCTGTCAACTTAAACTTTGCATCAGCTGTATTAAAATTAAAGAAATTAATTGTACATAGAAATAACATTTAAATGTATCACTCATTAACTTCAAATTTGTGTAAGAGGTCGTAGTAGACGTAGTAATATAGTGAACGTATGTTATAACGCGAGCGCAGCGGGTAAAAGCTAGTAAAACAATACACAAATTACAGACCAATCCACTCACTTCGCCATTGCGAAAACTCTGCTGCGGACGGCACCTCGGGGAAAACTACTGTTTAAAGCTCACAGATGGCGCTACCGGTAGCACTTATGCGCGTATCATATTTCATTAACTTTCCGTAAATATTTATACGTCAAAGGATAAAATTGATTTTAAATAATTTTATTTTGATTATTTTCTCAAGAAAGTAAAAAACAACTTATTTATTCATTTCAAATTTTCTCCGCGTCTCAGTACGTTTATGAAAAGAGGGTCAATATTTATAAACTACTGAGTAAATACATGAATTTAAATGCAATAATAGAGTGGTAGTTCCCATTGTTGCATCGCGAAATTAATAATTACAAAATTGTGTTCAGTTTTGTTTAATAAAATGATCATTTCGTGTACCACTAACGCCATCTACTGCCCCGGTGTCCGTAACTCGGCGACTCGTCCAACCTCAGAGCTATTGTCCCCCGGTGGGTAGCGCAGGCCGCCACCCGCGGGGTACGCGTGTTTCTAAATTCAAATTCACGACGCTGATGGATGACGCTATGAGATGCACACGACTTCATTCGCGTATTTTTTCTTTACCGTAGACGGAAAAAAACTATCCTATAACCATTCTTCACCACCATCTTCGGATGTCCAGCTATCCATGTACCAAAAATGGTTAAAATCCGTCCAGCCATTTCGGCGTGATTAGAGGACAAAGGATTTTATGAAAACAGATGGCGCCAGGTTGGCACGGCGACGCGTGTCTATACAAAAATATGGCCATTTAAACTATTCAAAGCACCTTGAAAAATAATTTGCTCATAGTACTACCTGAACATATATTAACGACATCTATTAAGATGACAATAAATTATTTTCATCTACAATGTTACTAATAATATGACCTGTCATAATAATTTCCTAAGTGCCAACTTAACTCAATCGCGTACGTCAATAATGGCGACAGCCATTGGCGTATATAGGGGGGTGGCCGGGTGGGCCGTGCCCACCCCAGTATGGTCTAGTGCCCACCCCAGGATTTTGGGTTACCGATAGAAATTCATGGCTTCATCTCATAGACCATGGCCAGGCCCCTCTCCAGGCCCACCCCAGGCCGCCCCTGAAAAATAAAGTTAGATACGCCAATGGTGACAGCACCACTGAACGGATACGTGATGGCCTCACTGTTTTGTTATCCGTGGTATTATGAATAAGGAAGCAAAGGAAAACGCATGAGATGACACGGTTATTATTACAGTAGTTTCTTAGTGGTTCTGGGTTCAAATCCCGGCTAGGTGAAATCCTTTCTACATTGTAAATTTAATGATTTTGTCTTGTCTCGAATCATGGTTGTTTTTAATACAAAATGCATACATTGTCGAGCAGCAACTCTCAATAACTGATACACTGCTGCTTACATTTGTATGCGATCAATATTCAACAACTTCGGTAGTAATTCTCGAAGTCCAGGTTAACCATCACAGCTACACCCTAGCTTGTGCCGAATCGTGGTCACAGGCACGCAACGACGTGCATCGACTCTCGGGTACCGTGTCGAGGGGCACATCATTGTATGGAGTTGGTGTTATTAACTCAGGAAAAATCTTAACAGCGCGATGCAGCTGATAGTATGGAGGTTTTGACAAAGTAACAACGCCATCTAGCGGAAAATTGGGTCGTTGAGAATAAAATCTCAACACACCGTTAAAAATAAAGAATGACTTATATTTATTATTTTGAATAGATTTTATATATAAAAAAACTACATAGAATCAAAATTGTGGCTAAATATATCGTATATTATACATTTCGCTACCTTATTAGTAAGTTAGGCCAAACACAAACAATACCAAAATTTGCGCCTAATGTTCTAAATGTCGGTTGGTAAAATATATTTAGAAATGTATTTAATTTACTTAAATTGATTCGAAATTCTTTTATTTCAATCACACTCGATAAAATAGCATAAAAAAATCTGTTTTATTCATTAACATTCTTTATTGCGTCTCCGGGCTTTTTTATGGTCAATACTTACAAACTACAGAAGAATATAATTTCATATTCAATAAAAGAGCATTAGTTCCTATTGTCGCAAATTGTGTTTTTAAAGAAATATATGTTTTTTTTTTAACATGAGACAATTTACAACGAACATTGCACTCATATTTTCGTCTGTGTTGGTCGATAATTGGCGCCATCTTTTCTATCTAACTAACACGGTTTCCGTAACTCAACGCCTCATACAACCTTAACCTTATTGTTAATACCGGTGAGCCGCGCGGAGGTATTATGTCGAATTTATACTTTTTAGTTTTTGTACACGTAAGAGCCACGCGGGGGTCGCGTCGTTCTAAATTCAAAATCACAAACGCTGTCATTATAAGGTTACACATTGTAAGGAAAATATTTCATAGAATTTATGTTTTCAGATATTAATATTAATCATAATAAAAAGTATCCTATAACCATCTTTGGATGTTCAGCTATTCCTGTACCAAAATTGGTAACTTTTTATCCAGCCGTTTCGGCTACATTAGAGGACAAAGGTTTTTTTGAAAACAGATGGCGCCAGGTTGGCACGGCGAAGCGTGTCCATACAAAACAACTATCCGGCTGCATCACGCTATCGAGATTTTTCCTGAAATCATGAGCTCCCTCCATAGAAAATTTATTTTCAATACAAATTTAGGATTTTATAATAGTATAGATATAGATTAGGTTTTAACCCTTAATTTGGCAATGTTCGCCAGGATCAACACTCTATGACCATCTTTTAATTTTTTTTCGAAAGAGAATTGTTTGCTCTATTCAACCGTAACGCGACTTGAAATATCGACCTTCCTTTTTTTTTGTCAAATTAAGGGTGTTAGCCACAGTTAATACGAGAATATCGCCCTGCATAAAACACTTTTTCTAGTAGTTTTAGTTTTTTGTAGTCTAAAAACAAAGTGATCCTACAAGGGGAGCTTAAAAATGCGCCCGCAATATTATTCCACTTAAATAACACTTAGGGAAGATATCCTTAGGTTTTTCAGATTTTATTTTACTACTTCGTTGGCTTGATGAATAATTTAAGTATACCGAGGCCAAAGTATAGTATATTTAGCGGCTCTGGAAGTTATACACGTCGCGAATTTGTTTCAAAATGGTTGATTCTTTTTACGATATCAAAAACTTAAGGTGAGATGTTGGAAAACAGGGTAAAATAAAAAACTCTTGTCTACCTAACGTAACCTTAGCGGTAAATAAGAGGCCTTATTCCTTTTAAAAAATATTTTTTTCATATTATGACAAATATATTGATAATTTCAACCAACTTTTTGAAGTGAATAATACTATATTCTCTGAGTTCTAGATAGTAACATAGCTATTTCATGCTTTTATTGCGTGCATTCGAAAATAAGTTAAAAAAACTGTTTTCTGCGTGAATTTTGTCAATTTCGAGTAGTTTTTGAAACAAAAATTACTTATCAATGAAAAATTCAAACTGTTGGTTTTCTAATACATATTCTATAGTAACATTGATAATATGTTAAGAAACATGTCTGATCATAGAGAAAAATGTCTAAAACAATCAGCATTTTTGAATGGATAAGAAGCCTTAAAATGCTTACTTACTTACTCCTCTAGCGCAGCAACCCGAAGTGAGTCTTGGCCTCCAATACAAGTTCCTGCCAGCGGTCTTGGTTTATTATTTCATGCTTAGCTACAATGATACTTTTGTTTCAGTTTTGTCGGGCGTGGTCGTGGGGCAAGCCCCATACAACCCTGATACTCAGAATGTCTACCATCATTTCAGCAGGTGGGTCGAACCATATTACATACTCTCTCGATCAATATCAGTATCAATTTATCTGCTTGGCCCAATAGTTGACTGCCAGAGAATGCCCTATGGCATTAAGTCCGCCTTTTGTACGATAAGGTCGATAAGTTCTTTCTTTTCTGCAATAAAGCTCTGCTCTGTGAGCTGTAAACCTTGCGAGTTTCTGACATTTGTCAATTTTGACGTTTATCTCCGCCATTTTCGAAAATATCGAAAAACTGAATCGACAAAGAAAACCTATATAGTTATCGAACTTACTATCGAATTACTTCAAAAAATTAAAGAAATAGAATTTATGCCAAGCTGATACAATTCTGAAAAGCATCTGAACGCACAGTTAATCACTTCCAACCTGGATAGGTTACCTTAACTTCTACTAACTGGACTACGTGTTATTTTGATTGAAAGATTAAAATTAGTGGGTAAATACGATCTAACGAGACGATCAGATTTTGGCTGATCTGATGAGATTGGTTGGTAATTATCCATTTAATTATCTAGTGTCTCGCTGGCCGCTAACAAGCTTAATTGTGAAATTGAAAAAATTGAATGTGTGAAATTAATTAAGAGAGAAAGAAAGAAATACATTTATTCGTGACGTGACCATAGAACATAATTGAAATAGTGTCAAAAATGATATATAAAATAAAACAATAAGCAACTATAATATTACTACGGCTGTGCCACGAAAAACTTTTTGTTGCTGAATCGAATAACTACAATGAAACCGGGAATGAGAAACAAGAAAAACGATAAAATAGCAAAATGAGAACTCGGAGAAAATACAATTAAACTGTTGAACAATGTTGTCAAAGGTATACCGAGTGAAGTGAACTAAAGTCTAAAAACATTTATTTATTAAAAAAAAACCTTCGAATTAAGCGGTAAAACAACTTAAAACCTAAAACCTACACTAACCTAACTCTAGCCAAGGTCGGTCATTGGCGGAAATGATCCCAAGATGCTGGCGGCGTTTCCCCGCTGCACAGCAATACTGAGCCTTTGTCCGAGAAACGCGCCAGCTCTGGGATCACAGGTAGTTCGTATTACTTTTTTTTTTAGGGAATCGGTCAAATTGTGAGCGGCTGGGCCCCATGGGCCTAGAGTCTCTGCCGCAAACGGCACGAGAGTATAGTAACACATATATTTTCGGCGTTTAGCAAACAAAGTGAACTTAAAGTATTGTATTGTTTTGTCTCTTTATTGCAATTAATTGGTTTCACCATGCAACAATTTATAAATATTCACAACAAATAATTTACAGCCACATCTAATAAAATTATAAAGAACAATCCATTAACAGTAAAATTACAAATTACAACATTAAATTCATACCTACAATAAAATTAAAAATTCCAGATATTAAATCCGTAGACAGCATATATATAGTTAATTAAATATCAGAGTACATCATTAAATCCTTAAACAATAGGTTTAAATGTAAGATAAAATATCTATGTCAGAACAAGTGTAAAATCAACTTAAAATAATCATTATTTTATTTTATTTTGTATAATAGGACAGTTAACATATAAATTATAAAAATCAACTAAAATTCCTACCTAGTAAATAAAATAAAAAGTTAGTAATAAAATTAGTACTTGAGAGACTAGTAAGATTAGACCAATTTAAATGTCATGCATAATTTATTGTTTAGTATTTTCAAACTTGTGAATTAGTTTGTATGAAAAGGGTAAGTGAATTGATTGCTTGATTGGTCCTCCACAGAGAAAACCCGTGGGTGAGCCAGCCAATGCTCCTCGGATATAGTTCTCTGATCGCATCCAACTTCGACCCCAAGCGCACCACCGGCTTGCTCATCCACGGATGGAACTCCGGTCCTACGGCTCCCTTCAACACCGCCACGGTACCTGGTCAGTATACTCATAGAAACTTGATGTGCGGCCTCTAAGCCCCAAGAACTCAACGGTCAGACACCCTTTGCTACTCAGCTGGTCTTGACTGGCTCCAATAGGCTAGGTGACTCATGTTAAACGTGTTAAACTAATGTTTACTTCGTATACTATTTAGCATAAGAAACCTAAATATATATATTTCAGTTCATAAAAGTAGATGGCTGAAAGAAAAGAATGTGAAAATATGGTTTTTATTCTGCATTTTGAAATGCTTAACGCTGTCCGCCATTTTCGCTCCTGATAGTGACGTCACCGGTGCCGTATAGAAAACTGAAGGGCTACTCCGTAGACTCCGAATAATGCCGTCCCTCTTGATCTCCTGTCAAAGTATATTTGAGTGAGCGACACGGCACTATACGGTGGTCGAATTCCGAGCATTGGAGTAGACCTTCTGTTTATTTAACTACACGGATTTCTACGCCACGCCACAGATAAGCTAAAGGCAAAAATGGGGGATGGCGTTTTGTCTGTTCATGAAATTTCTATTTTCAATTAATACAATTTACGTTTCTAGCTCTCACTAAAATACTTGTACGCCGGTTGGTTAGGTCTAAAACTTCGAACATCAGTTTCAGTGCTTTAGAAGCGTTTTGCGTGTTATTTCAGGTACTCTAATTTCACCCATGTTGCCGTCGTTTTCAGGCGCCTGAAACATGTTTTCAGTCCGTTTCAGCGCACCCTCTATCAGATGACGCCATAACCTACACGTTTTCAGGCGTTTTCAGGACCCCTTATGGGCCTCTAAAGTACAGATCAGTATATGGCAAAATTTTCTGTAGGAGTGACAGAGATAGCACGATTAGAAAGAGATAGTCACCTCAGAACATTCGAGACGTGCGTGACAGAGATAGCACTACTAGAAAGAGATAGCCAGACTCTGAACATTCGAGAAGGGAGTGACAGAGTGCACCGTTAGAAGGAAACATCTATGGCCGAGAATGTTCCCGACGCGCAGGCAGGACCTTACTGGAATATTCGCGCTTTATGTGGACATGATGATGATGATAATGATGATGATGATGATGATGATGATGTGGACAACGCATCGAGAGTTTGACTCGCGGGATATAAAAGGCGCCGGCGGCCGGCGGCAGACAGTTACGTGCTACTATACAGTGCGAGCAAAGGATAATCGCTTAAAGTTTTAAGTACAGTTCGTGTGAATAGTGAGTGTGTAATTTTTGTAATAGTGTGTTTTTAATTAGTGGATTTTAAGTACAGTTCGTGTGTGTTGTTAGTGCGTAATTTTATAATAATGTGTTTGTTTTGATTAGTGGACTAATTCGTGCCTTTTCTATCGAATAAGAACCCCACGCTCGTAACAATACAATAATACATTTTTTAGAGCTAGTAAGTCATTATTAACCATTTCAAATATATTTCAAAATAGGTCTACTAGCCTATTACCTCCCGCGCACCACCGGCGTGCTGGCATGGATGGAACTCCGGCCCCACGTTTCCCTAACTTCGATAGCCATGGTGCCTGGTGCTGACCTTTTCTTTTATGACAGGAGATGAAGAGACAGATCGTGTGATGAATTGATGATAAGCAACTCCTGGAACACCAAAAAGGTTGAAAGGGAGTTGCCTGCCTTTCAGATGGGAGTACGATCTTTTCTTGAAGGTTTGAAGGTCGTCGTGGTCTGCAAATAATATATAATGGAAAAAGATGGTCAAAGAATTTGTTCACTGCCAAATTGAAGGGTTGTAATGTTGTATTGTATAGTGTGTATATTATTTTTTGACAGCTATCCTGATAGGCCTTGACGTGAATCTGATCGTGGTGGATTGGAGCGCCGGCGCACGCGAGCAGGACTACAATTGGCTCATCAACAACAACGTCGTGGCCTGCGGTGAGTAATGATGCAATGATTTACACATTCTCAGACTAGCACCGCTAGCACAACTGTCACTGACTATTTCTCACGCGAGATTAGTACCTGTCTCTTTCTGTGCAGTAATGTTAGAGATTGACGGGTAGCGCAACGTCGCGAGACACGAGTCGCGAGCCATAGTTGTGCTAGACAGGCTGGTACCTAGGTACTGGTGAATCATTGCATACCTACTGAAACGTACGACGTACGGACGGAAGTACAAATTTTCTAAGCTAGGCTCATCCACTTAAGAACTCAATTACCATTGAGTGGTTAACCACAAATTAAGATAACGAGCTCGTAGTAAAAGCAGATTGTAACCACCTTGGAAGGTTAATATAGATTATCTACTACGTATAGTTAAGTTCATATTACTGTAATAGTTAAGTACTTATGCTTTATGAAAAAATGACTGACTGTTGAGTTTCTTTCGGCGTTTCTTCTCAACAGTGGTCTCCTCTTGTGAAATGCCGGTAGACTCAGACATGTAAAAGTGCCCTTGTGGCCTACTTGCAGAATAAAGTACATTATTTCATTATTTCATTACCGACTCTATTTCCTTAGACTACAAAATATACTAACAGAATAATGGTGGTCATAGCTTTTTGGAATTTTACAACCGCCCGACTCTCAACAAGAACGTGAACGTACTCTCTAGAAAAAGGACTATGAACTCTCATCATCAACCACTTTAAACCTATTCAACAAGGAATAAGGTTGAAAATTCAATATCCACGCAATGTAGTTCTAACCTTTTTTTGTAAGTAACTGGTTGGCGGTTACGAGAACAAAAGCAGATAGGATTGTATTAGATACCTGCTCCCATTTGTCCCAAAGTGAACTTCTATACAGGAGTAAAACAATGACTATACATATTATGGGATCATGTTTACAAGACGAGGTCTTAATAGGCCCTATTCCTTTTAATTTTTTTTTATATCATGACAAATATGTATATTGATAATATCAGCCAACTTTTTGAAGTGAATAATACTTTTCCTCGAGTTCGAGGACTTCTATTAGGTAGTAAAATAGCTATTTCATGCTTTTATTGCGTGCAGTCGAAAATAAGTTGAAGAAACTAATTATCCCCGTGAATTTTGTCAATTACGAGTAGATTTTGAAACAATAATTATCAATGAAAAATTCAAACTGTAGGTTTCAAATTACAATCGTGTATAAAGAGGCCGTTCTTGGCTAGATCTTTATTGGATGAGTTTTTTTGCAGCATGCATGGTCTGTGTTCGTCCGTGCACATGTAAAGGACTTTCCATCAATTCATCTTTTTGCTGACAATAGTATACCGAAGTATCTTCTAAAGCTACTCGAAATTGACAAACCTATTTTCGACTGCACGCAAACTACCTATAACTCGGGGAGAAGTGTTATTCACTTCAAAAAGTTAGCTGAAATTATCAATATATTTGTCATAATATGAAAAAAACAATTTTAAAAGGAATAAGGCCTCTTAAACCTGGGGATTGTTGAATTGATAGTTCTGTCTGATTTACAGCTGAAAGCATTGCTCGCTTCATGATTTGGCTGGCCGCGGAGACTGGTGGGGATGTGTACTTGTACCATATCATCGGCATCGACGTCGGAGCTCACTTGTCTGGTCTTGTTGGAAGGCATCTCAACGGACAACTGTATTACATAACTGGCAAGTAATTCTTAAATTGAAGTGGTGGTCTACTTGTATAATCCATACTATATACTATCCATACTAATATTATAAATGCGAAAGTGTGTCTGTCTGTCTGTCTGTCTGTTACCTCTTCACGCTTCAACCGCTGAACCGACTTAGATGAAATTTGGTATGGAGATAGTTTGAGACCCGGGAAAGGACATAGAATACTTTTCATCCCGAAAAAATGTAGTATTCCCGTGGGATGAGCGGGTAACACCGCGGGGCACATCTAGTATACTATATATACTATATACTATAATATTATAAATGCGAAAGTGTGTCTGTCTGTCTGTCTGTAATTCTTCACGCTTAAACCGCTGAACCGATTTAGATGAAATTTGGTATATAGATAGTTTCAGTCCCGGGAAGGACATAGGATACTTTTCATCCCGAATAAATTTAGTGTTCCCGTGGGGTGAGCGGGTAACACTAACACCGCGGGGCACATCTAGTATATATATAGTTCTCCTTGACGTGTCCGGCGATGGTGAACCTGGCTCCATGACCTTCACGAGCGCCGATCATGTGCCCGAATGTGGCTTATGAAGTTATGATGTATGATACCAGACTACCTAGTGTATAGCCTGGCAAGTGTCGGCCTTGCCAGGGATAGTGGCGCTACAAACAGCTTTCATATGGCAATTATGTGCTTACGTCATATATATTCTTTGTTTATTTCCTTCTTCCGAGGCTCCGAAATAAATCCTCATCTTATTGAAAAACTTTACATTCATCACTGTGGATAGTTTTGACTTTATTATGCAGTTTTTTTTTTGCTGAATTTTTAGTCCTATTTCCTCTTTGTTTACATCAGTGACATTCACTGACTTTCAACGTTAGTTACCAAACAATTTGTCGTTGCCAGTAACATAAATGAGTACCAGTAAAAATCCCCAATATAGTGTGGGCTGAATAACATTGTTGGGCTATATACCTGTAGTATAAGGATTGCTTGGTTTACCTTTAGATAGAAATGCATATAAGTTTTTTTCCTAATATTTATTTAATGAGTATGACCGACTTTCGTGGTATGGGCACAAAACAGATAGATATATAGAAATCAACCTACATACAAGCGCGCTCGAGCAAACGCACACATAGACATTGCTCACGGACACGTCAAGCGGATGGCACTCGCGCTCGCACTGGTCTGAACTGGTCCGAGATATCGTGTCCGTGAGCAATGTCTATGTGTGCGTTTGCTCGAGCGCGCTTGTATGTAGATTGCTTTCTGTACCTATCTGTTTCGTGGTATGGGCACGTGATGCGAAGAGAAGAAAGCCACATAACCAAACTGTTAAGCATGAATGTGGACGGATATAAAAGAAGAGACGAAGATGATATGAATAAGAAGGAAGTAAACGACAAGATGACGATAATATGGAAGAATGGAGGAACAAAAGATGCTGCGTCGACCCCAAATAAATGAAATAAGGGCAAGGAATATTTCCTACTGTGAACGCTCCGCATATGGAATTAGCACCCTGCCGTGATTTCCGGGGGCTGCAGTGCCTACAGTATGCGGTTTTTCAAGAGGAGATTAAATGGGTTCTTAAATGGTAGTAAACCCGCGTGTGATGCTCCTGGCGTCGCAAGCGGTAACTGCTTAACATCTGGCGGGCCGCATGCTTGATTGTCAACGTCGTAGTGTAAAAAAAGGGAGTGATGATTTTTTTTTATTACAGCCCTGAACCCGCCCCGTCAAGGGTGGAACGAAACGAACATGTTTCGGGCCTCCGACGCGGGATACACCGAGGCTATCCACACGGACATCTTCGGCACAGGCATGTGGGAGCCGGTCGCTCACGCCGACTTCTACCCCAACGGCGGGCTCACCCAGCCTGGGTGCACTACCTTCGATTGGGAGTGCAGCCTAGACAGGTACCTACAGCAGCAACATTCTATCAGTCTTTATCTTATTCTATCCATCTTTGTATCGTCGTTTGCTTAGATCTCTATTTGTCTCTTTTTATCTCTTTTTATGCGTCTCTTACTGCACCCTCGAACGATAGTAACCTAGACAGGTACAGCAGCAACATTATCAATGCGCTATACACAGTGGCCATCCACTTCGCAAAGATGTCCATGTTTCTCTTTCTGTCTCTATCTCATTCAATCCATATGTTTCTTAATTTTTGTTTGTATGTATCTAGCTCCATCAATATCTATCCGTCTCTTTTTATCTCTTTCGTCGTATGATCAAAAAGTAGCCGACAAAATCTCGCGTGATTTGTGCACAAGCCCTTACCACCACAACAAACACAAGCAGAAAGAGAACCTGGCGCTCTGATGCTGCCCTTTTATTAATTCTCTATCCCCGCCGTGACATCGTCCCATGGCATAAGAAAATAAGTTGTGGCACTCCGGCCAGTGAGACTTTCTGCGTCACTGATTAGCTGCCGCATTATGGTTACAAAATAATTATAAGGAAAACAATTTTGCCGCCAGTCGTACAAAAAATTATAATTATGCATTTATGCATTACAATTGTCATGTTATTTGGCTAAGTTTTATTTTGACGTAATCATTGATTTAAAACACTCGAGTATTTATAGGATTCATACAGGTAACAAGGGAATCGGGGAGTATTATAATACACCACTGGCAACACAGAAACGGGTTGACAGAACCGACCAACCAATCATAGTGTGATGAAGTTATTTTATAGTTTATACCATGCGTCGCGTAATCGTAATCGTTATTAATGGCCTGCTCGGTAGCCTTATGGCTGTAACCGACATCGTGTTGCTAGGCTGTAGGCAGCGCAATGCCCCAGCGTCTAGCCTGTGTGTGCTGGCGTGCACGGACACTAGAACCAGCGGACGTGTAGCTGACAAAGCTTTTAGATCAGTCTCTTGGTCATGTAGCTTGATTCCAGGTGTGGTAGCCGGCGGATTCGACGGTCATCGCCCGTGATAGAGTCCCAACTTCTACCATTCAGATGGCGTCACAGCAGCCTCATGCCCGGTGCCGCAATACCGCGGTGATGCTTGAACCGCCAGATGACGACGTGCCTATTATTTAATTTTACTATACAAAATATACCCCGCGATTTTCCCGCAGATCCTACCAGTACTTTGCGGAGGCCATTGCTGCTGGTGGCGGATTCACGGGATCCCGTTGTGCGACAATGGAAGACGCCATGACTGGAAACTGTGACTCCACGGACACGCTGCCCATGGCTGGTCCCTCCAACAAAACTGGGTACGTCAAGCAGATTACATTACAGACTTTTAACACTTTCATTAATAGTACATTACTGCAGACGCCGGGAAAGAAGAGCTTGCCGGGTGAGTAGGTATAGACAATAGTGATACGAAGCCGGCAAGCCCTTTTCATGGCTAAGGCATGTAAAGTGCTTTTCTGAAACATATGCAATGAAATAAAAAAATACACCACTTGAAAAATATATGATTCAGCTGTTTAGCCTGTTCATGAACACAGACGCCATGTTTAAAAAAGTTCACTTCCCGGCCTAAGCCTTCAATTTTATATGGAATTTCTTTACAGTTCCTTCGAGTTATTCCACCTTAAACGTGATACTTCGAAGCCTGTAATAATAACACACGTTATGACGACATTCAATTTCATTTTTGAGAAAAGTAGTTATTGTATTAAGCGGTTTACACTCACGTGAAATTGTCCGACGGCCCGACATGTGTTAATTTAGTATACTGTCAAATTTTAATTTTATGTTTGTTTCAGGAACACTGGATTGTTCTACCTGTCCACTAACGCACAGTCTCCGTTCTCCCAGGGCTAAGCCGATGTTATTTGACCTAACATACTTCATAAATAAATTCATAATAACATATTAAGATTATTTTTTATTTCTATTTTAACCGACTTCTAAAGATGAGCCCTTCTCCTCCTTTCCTTCTTCATTCAATCTAATTGGATAATTGCTTTGCTTTAGCCCCCGATGAAAAACGACGGGTGTTATATAATCTTAACTTGTGTATCAGTGTGTCTGTCTGAGGCATTGTAGCTCCTAAACGGATGGACCAATTTGACTGTTTTTTTTTTCATCGGAAAACTTGTCTGCTTAGCTGGTTCTTACTTCTTTCTATGTTTGGTAGAAAAAGGACGAGAAAGTTTCCAAGATATAAGCTTTAATTGAAACAAGTGACAAGATATCTCAGCCAATATTAAAAAGAAAAAAAAAACCGGTCCAGTGCGAGTCAGATTCGCGCACCGAGGGTTCCGTACAAACACTTTCCCTCCTTAAGTGGTTAACTTAAGTTTGCACCTGGTATGTATAGCGCTCCATACAAATGAGGTGCAAAGTTAACGCAACCAATCCCGTTTGTTGTATGGGAGCCCCCCTTAAATATTTATTTTATTTTATTTTTAGTATTTGTTGTTATAACGGCAATAGAAATACATCATCTGTGAAAATTTCAACTGTCTAGCTATCACCGCTCTTGAGATACAGCCTGGTGACAGACGGACGGACGGACGGACGGACAGCGAAGTCTCAGTAATAGGGTCCCGTTTTTACCCTTTGGGTACGGAACCCTAAAAACAGACAACCACACAAATCGATCTAGTCCCAAAGTAAGCTCAAGAAGGCTTGTGTTATGGGTAGACCACGATATACATACATATAATATATAAGTACTTAAATGCATAGAACAACCATGACCCAAGCACAATTATTCGAGTTCATCACACAAATATTTGCACTGGCCGGGATTCGAACCCGGGACCGCCGGCTCAGTAGGCAAGAGCTTACAAACCGCGCCAAACGAGCCAATATACGTGCAAATATATATGTATTATATATTATGTTCAGCATTTTCTATATCACTCATTGAATGAGGGTCTCATGGTGACCAGCTGCTTGTGTCGGGAGTGTTTTGTTTTTTTTTTAACATTATGACTGAATTATTTAAAATATATTAAATTATAATGACTCAAATACTTAATAGAAAGTATCATGATTTGGTTGACCTTCGTCCTCGACCTTCGTCCACATGATAAGTAAGTGACAAAAGTATCTGTCAATCACACTCGCGTTTTGTCAATACGAGACGGACGCTTTGCCACTTGTTTATCGCGTGATAAAAACAACCACCACAGACCCGTGAATGGCTTCCAAGAAATTGAAACACAAAGTTATGTTTGTGAACACTATTTATTGTCCACAAAAACAGGTGATAATTAGATACGTAATCATTTTATATACTAATCATTTATCTAACAGATAACTAATACTTGATAGATATTAAAATTCAGTAGTCCGTTAACCGCCTTAAATAGGCATAATAAAATTATCATTATCAGCGATTTCTTTGGCTTACCCATCCAAGATTATAGAATAGGTGTGTAGATATTTTATTTAGTATGTCAATGGATTCTATTTTACAAGCTTTTATTTAGCTTGCGTGGTATGTTTAAAGTATGTTTGTTCGGGTGAAATCTTGCAACTCAATTTTGAAGCAGATATCGTCAACCGATTGAGCTGAAATTTTACAAACTTACTTAACTTTGATGACAATACAATAATATGGTACCATGGCGCTGATCTGATGATGGAGCCGGAAGGTCGCCATAGGAACTCTATAATAGAAAAAGCAATCCTACCGAGCTCTTTAGAATCGTCTCAGTGAGCATTTGATGGATATCCACAGAAAAGTACAGTCGGCTATAAAAGCTTGCCACTAAAATGACATTTTTGACAGAAACTTATTTTATTGAGTGCAAATGCCTATATGGGACTTACTACACTTAGACTGCTCTAAATGTCAGAAATGACCGTCAAAGTTCAACATTCCTACGGAGCGCTAAAAACGCTCCATACAAATGCCATGCTTCATATGACGTCATTTGTGGGTTGGTTACCAATACTTGTATGGAGACAATAAGTAATTTGCCATGTTTAAAAAAAAATTACTTCCCGGCCTAGGCCTTCAATTTTGCATGAAATTCCTTTACAGTTCTCTCGAATTGTTCCGCCCGAAACGTGACACTTCGAAGCCTGTTTTAACGCACGTTATGACTATATTCATTGCATGTTTGAGAAAAATATATAAAAAAAATAATAATAATGTACTATAAATAGTCGACTTTGATCGCTAAAACCAAACGGTGGCTCGATTCTAATGCGAAACTAAGCGATAGCGGCAGATAACTAAACCCGCTATAAACTAGTGATAAACTTCCTTACCTATAAAATAGACCGTGACTAGAATTTGGTCACATTTGGGACAATGGCGTCGACCGTTGTGATTTTGGTGTGTGCTGTGTTTGCACGTAAGTGTTCTGACCCCTCTTTTCCACTGGGCACTTTGGGCACTTGCCCAGGGCCCCCAGTCTCGCTAGGGCCCCCAATCTCACGTGGGTCCCGACAACCTCGAAAAAACGTACCTAGAGGACTTTTTTTCAGGCCCCCAATTATGAAGTGCCCAGGGCCCCGGCATGCTTTAAGACGGCCTTAAGTGTCCACCTTAAAATATTTGGGTTATTTCAAAGATTTCGCGGGTCGCGATGATTGGAAAAACTGGAAAAAGGATGAACTTATATGATTTTACTAAAAGGTACCTACGAATTTCGACTACGTAACCTTCTTTTCACCATCTTTAGATGCTCCACTGTCCTTGTTCCAAAATTGATTAAAATCCATTCAGCCACTTTAGCGATAAGTGTACAAAGATATTTTTGCACGAAATCATGAGCCCTCTCTATGTGGAATTGATTTTAATACAATTTTAGGAATTTATTGTAGTTCTAAACTGATGACTGTAAGGTTTCATATTGAATACACCCACAAGTTTGTAGGTAAGGACCTAAATTAGTTGGCAGCGACCAAAATCAGACATGTAATTTCATAACAGTACCGATCCACCGCGGGGTCACCATTACAGTATCAACTTTGATCAAAATTGATACTGTAATGGTGACCTCCCCCCGCCGCGCGAGTCACCTCACGTGTTCCTCTGCTCCGCGGACTGACTGGGAGGACTGAGCGTTTCAAATTTTCATAAAAGAAAATCTATGATAATGATGATGAATAAGTATGTACATAAAGTAGTGCATGCAACTGTACATAATTAGGTCTTAAACCACTCGTGTGATCCTATTATGAAACTCACCTACGGCTCGTTTCATAAAACCACACTTGTATTTTAAGACTTCTCATTATGTAGCAGTTGCACAAATTAAACTACTATTACACTTGGTACTGGTCGCGATAAACCCTTTATGATCTGTGTTAATTATGTAGTATTATATACGTTTTGATCAGTGTTTATATTTTAAAGTCCATACAAAATTTATTAGGCAGAGACAGAGACCTCACAAAGGTAATGGTCTACAATGGCTACTTCGTAAATGCTTTAGCAGGCTTGTAATAGTACATTATGTACATGCCTAGTGCGGTCAATTTGTGACTGTACCAGATAGCAGGTGTTTGTGTATATCCGCCCTAAATATGCGATTTGGGGCTTTACAAATTACCGCCCGTGGTTTGTCTAAAGTTTTACGTCTTGCCTTGACCAGGAAGTGAGATTTTCTTTGCGTAGCGGGCAGAATATCTCACTTACGGCCTAGGGTGGCGTGAAAGCTCCTACACACTATGCTGGTGGCCTATCTGGCGGGCTTTTGCCATCCGGGTATACCGCAAAACGTTTGTTGAAGAAATAAGGGCGAAGAACACTGGAAAAGCTGCTTGGCTATACAAATACCCGCCCTCTTCTTTCCCACAAGGCATTTTAGGTACGTGCCCAGGGCCCCAATTCTCACGAGGGCCCCCAATCTTACTTGGGGGTCCCAACAACTCCCAAAAGAACATACCTATACGACGTATATTGAATCCCGTAATTTTAAAGCGTTCAGGGCCCCGGCATACTTTAAGAGGTCTTTTCCGGCCATGTTGAAGACTTGTGTCGGAGAATTTACCTTAAGTTGTTGGAAATGTTCTTATCGTCAGTAACATTTAGCTATAGTGGTGAATTTCGGATAACATTATTAGGAAAGTTGAATAAATTCTTGTTTCAGTTTTGTCGGGTGTTGCGGAGGCCCAGTACAACCCCGACGTACAGAATGTCTACCATCTGTTCACCAGGTGAGTCACGACTATTAGCATACTCTTCTTCTTATTTTTCTTCTTCTTCTTCTTCTCAGCATAGGGGGAAGTCCCCTAACGCCGGACGGCACCTAACGCCGGACACTCTAACTATCTCGGCAACTGGAAGCTCGGCAACGGCAACTCGGCAAGTGGAAGGGGCGCGGGGGACCCCCGCGCCCCTTCCACTTGTCTTTGATTCGCTCGCGTTGCTAGTTGCCGAGATAGTTCGAGTGTCCGGCGTTAGGTGCCGTCCGGCGGTAGGGGACTTCCCCCTATATGCGTCCACTGTTGGACAAATGCCTCTTGCATGGATTTCGAAACTGTTCTTGATGCGGCGATCCTACTAGGAAGATCCTATCATCATACAAATTTATGCACACAGAAGAAAAATCACCTCAGTTTTGGTTTAAAATTCAGCTGAAAATGAACAGGATTATTGTGTTGGATAAAAATCTAAACTTTCCATTGTCCTCCACAGACAGAATCCGACGATCAGCCAGCCGATGCTGTACGGCTGGCCCACCCTGATCGGGTCCAACTTCAACATCGCTCGACGCACTGTCATCATCATCCACGGATGGGATTCCGGAGCGACGTCTCCCTTCAACGTGGCGCTCGTACCTGGTCTGTATACCAAACAGGATATTGGAATTGTACTAGCCACTCGATTGCTTTGGTCACTACGGCTACCCGTCACCGTTCTTATTTTATTATATGTAATAAAATCATTCATTCAGTTAGTAGGCCACAAGGGCACTTTTATAAGTCAGATTGTGAATCTACCGGCGTTTCCCAAGAGGAGACCACTGTTGAGAAGAAAGCCGAAAGAAACTCAACAGTAAGTCATTTATGTTATAACTAATTACATTGGTATATATATATATAGTCTAACTCAAAAATCGAAGCAATTGGGTGGCTAGGATTCCTCTTAATCCCATCTACTGTTACAATTCTCCACTCATAGTCTTGTATTTTGACAGCCATCCTGAACACGGCCGACGTGAATCTGATCGCTGTGGACTGGAGCGCAGGCGCCGCGGAAACCGACTACAATGTTCTCATCGGCAACAACGTTCCTGTTAGTGGTAAGTACCAATACTATCAACCTTAAAGAAGTCCAGTGCAATAACTCTACCTTTGAAGACAATTTTGCAATTTACAATGCATTATTAATAATTGATTTAGAGATATATTCAAAAGTTAAAACCTGTCGTTTATACTTTCTTGATTTATTCTTATACACTGAAGAATTAACACTTGATATACCTAAATTAAGATACATTTACAAGCATATAAATTACTGCAGGAGCAGCTAACAATCTAAACGTTAATCTGTTGAACTGAAATTGACCTAAAACTCATCCACAGGCGAAAGCATTGCTCGCTTCATCTTCTGGCTGAACCAAGAAACTGGCGCGACCTTAGACCAGTACCACATTATCGGCTTCGAGGTCGGTTCGCACATGGGTGGGATCGTCGGAAGGAATCTAAACGGACTCGTACCTTTCGTGACTGGTGAGACATTTTATTTTAAGTTTCATTTGTTGGTTTCGGGAGTAATTTAAAAAAAATTACACGTGATGTGTTTTTTAAAAAACACATCACGTGTAATTTTTTTACACAGTCGGAAAGTCCAAAATAACGAAATTACCGAGGAAATGACGAAGCGTGAGCGTGACATGGCGTAAATTAAAAAAAAAACTAGTTAATGCTGTTTTTTTAATCAACTAACTTAATTCACACTAAGTCCGAAAAATACACGTGATCTTGAATGGGGGGGAGGGCCAAATATGGCCAAATATGATCACATGATTTCTGGTCGAACCCTTAAAGGAAAAATTAAAAACTAGAAATAAAAATAAACTATAAATCGCCGTCTGTTGGCAGCGTGCCTGGAAGGCCACGTTGTATGGCGATGCTGATCTGCTGTGTTAGATTATCATCTAGCCCTCTGGTCACGCGTCAAGTCTTCTAGTCTACGGCTACACTCTTTGATGACCTAGAGACCCAACCCCAAACGGCTCAAATATGCATCCACTATTTATGGCTGCATACTTGCCGTCCCATCTTCCATGACACGAGGATTATATCGATTCTCTTACCATCATCGTGAGCGAGGCCGGTTGGTTCTAGAACAGCCGTCGCTCCTGTGCTGGCTAAGGCCCAACGGATGACCACAGCCATTAATAGGTTTACCTGTGAAGATAAAATAACTGTTCAACAGCTTCCATTGTATTTCAGCTCTGAATCCCCCTCGGCAAGGCTGGAACGCATCCAACATGTTCGTCCCCACCGACGGAATTTACACGGAGGCCATTCACACCGATATCTTTGGCAGCGGCATGTGGGAGCCGGTCGCTGATGTGGACTACTACCCTAACGGTGGCCTCGTGCAGCCCGGATGCACTAACTTCCAGTGGGAGTGCAGTCGTGACAGGTATAGTGGTTTATAGTGTTGTTTAGAGATATCCCGTTTTTGAGAACGTTTCCAGATTCTCGAGAACATCACATCTCTAGTGTTGTTCAATCCACAGGCACAGAATACTTAATACTCTTAATAGCACTACATACTGAATGGACATGCATATCCGCACCGAATCGAGTTACCGCACCCAGCGGGGCATTGAGTTGGAATCGTGTTGTCTGCGTAGATAATTATGGAATGGTTGTGTACTTATTGCTCTGCATGTAATGATTATATTAAATCGTGAAATAGAATGGTGTTGGTAATGATGATGATGATGGTGATGGGTTAATAATTTATCTATAATTTATCTGTTCACCCCCAGATCCTTCCAGCTCTTCACGGAGTCGATCCTCACTGGCGGCTTCACCTCCTCCCGCTGCGAGACGGAAGAGGACGCCATGACCGGAAACTGCGACTCAACCGACACGCTGCTCATGGGCGGGCTCAGCAACAAGACTGGGTGAGATATTCATCTACATAGCAGGGACTAAAATATTTTAGTCCTTAGGTAAGGACGCTAAATACGAAGAATTTCGTGGCCTAAACGCGGTGCCCCACTTTAAGATCCTTCATGGTGCAACGATTGCATAATAGTATTTTATGCAATCGTTGCACAGTGAAGGTTCTTAAAGTCGAGTACCGCGTTTAGGTCCCGAGGCTTGCCGAGTGGCCTAAGTAAGGTACGAGATTTTAAGACCTAATTGTGTAACTATTGCATACAATACTTTTTATACGAGCAAAACATTTTTTACTTTAATCGTCATTCCCCACTACGAATTTTTATTTTTGATGTAACCTTTTTCGAAAAAGTAAAACTAACCTATTTAAAAAAAACATGATCGCGACGGTCGTCGTGATTGTTAATTTTTTTGACAAGTAATTTCTAACAGTGTACTGTTCACGCGTGCTTTTTTTAAATCAAATATGCTGATGTTTTCTTTTTGAATTTATAAGAGTTGAGTAGAGAGATGTCTTATGAATATTAAAGCTCTGTAGCGGGTACCATAGAGTATAGAATTTTGGTACAGGATTAAAAAATGCGTTATTGTGATCTTTTCGAGTATAAAAAATAAATAACTGCATTTGTTTCAGATCAAGCGGCTTGTACTACTTGGTCACCAACGCTCAGTCTCCCTACTCCAGAGGCTAAATTCTACCACTTACCACTCTAATAAATAAAAATCTACCTCCTTCAAAAAATAATCTATGACTCCATCATCCCTTCCTCTTGTGAATAAAACTTCCAAACAAAGATCTACCTATAAATTTATGAATCATGTAATGTCTCATTTTTTTAATGCTCCTTTTTCAATATTTCTTTAGGCTTCAATCTTTGTATTGATGGTTTAAAGATCTAACTGTTTCAAATGAAAAGGATATTGATCTAAGGATCCCCAGGGTTCTCAAAATATCTAAATGCCCTATCTAGGTTGTTGTTACAGCGGCAACAAAAATACATTATCTATGAAAATTAGAAAAGTCTAGCTATCACGGTTCATGAGACAGCTTGGTGACAGACGGCAAGACAGACAAACGGACAGCGGAGTCTTAGTAATAAGATCCTGATCCTTTTGGGTACGGAATCTAAAAAACGATACAAGAGGCGTATTTGCATCTTCTCTGCAATGATTGTACCATAATCACCATTTGCCTTTTACATCTACATATAACAGATGACTTAAGCAGCGTCTAATAAAGTGCGGCATTTACGAAGATGGCTGGATAGCCCGATACGAGAGCGACAGCGACGGCCGCATAATTAACAAATAAATGTTGCGCCTATCGATGAAGGGGGAAGAGCTGCACGCTGGTGTCTCAGGTTGCGCTTGTAGAAAAGAGCCAACCACGCTTCATCACGTGTAACCACACCTTCGCACAAGGTTTTCCTCCATAGGTCACGATTCTACCATAATAATACAACTAAAACCTAATAATTCTGTTTATTATTAGTCTTCATAAATACTCTTCTTCCCTCTGAGAGGAATCGGCGTACCGATAAAACCGGGCATCCTATTCTCCACACGCTTCGGGCGAAAACGGTCCTTATTTACAGGTATAAGCATTTTTTTTGGTTTTGATATTAACTCTTCACTTAGTTCTCTCTTCTTCAAACTATTCCTCTTTAAAGGATTTGAGAGTTCTTTACTTCTACTCTTGACACGCATTCTTCCCACTGGACTCTGAGCTATGCTTTCTCTGTTCTCCTTATAACTCCTCTTGGTGGTTCTTACGCGTTCTTCACTCCTGCTATCTGCTTCGCTTTTTATAACGTGTCGGGTAAATTTCTGTGCATCTGATATGTAGGAGCCAGCCCCAGGGCCTTCGAAGGATTCGAACTTATCCTCGTTCTGCCGTCTCAAATTTTGAAGTATTTTCTCTAGTTTAGAAAATGAAACTGGCTGGTGTTTGGCCGTTCCTGTAATTAAAAGTTTCGTGTATGTGTGGCCCTAGTGAAAAGGGGCATAAGTAACTAGAAGCATATGAGCTTAAGTCTCGCCTCGCAAAAGGGTCATGACTTATGACATATTGTTTCTGGTTAATATTTGACTTATACTCATTTTCACTAAGGCTACAGTTATATTTTTTTATTATTGATTTCTATTTACTGTTTCGAAGGCGCATATTCAAATCTTGCTCGAGTTATTATCAAATATTTGTGCGATAAACTCGAATTTTTGGTCCTGGGTCATGGTTACAAGCTATCCGAAATTCAGAATCTATCACACAAATATTTGCCCTAGCTGGTTTCGAACCTGGGACTACCGGCTCAGTAGGCAGCAGCTCTGTGCCAACCGCGTTTTCACATGAGAATGTTCAGTCATTTAAGATGTACGTATCTGGATATAGGTTACATTCTAGAAAAACAAAAAAGTATCCTCCCACCCAGAAAAAAAATACTTTCACGTCTTCAGATCAAAAAGAATATTCAATGTCGAGTTATAGAGATAAAAAATATACGAGTATGCGTTGATATTAGAACCTCGTATGTTTTGGAATCGGGTAAAAATAGCAAACCCTTTGCCGGCACACGTGCTTCCTTCTCGCAACATGTGACTATTCAAACGAAGCGTGTAGAAGCATCTCTCAGCCCAGCATGGCAGTGTCAACTGACAAGTGACAAGGCACCGTTGGATTTTTGTCCGTTGCGATTGCGACTTGGGGCCCCTTTTCACTTAAGTATCATCAGGTGAGCCACTATGTTGAGCCAATATAATAAAAAAGTAAACGGAATAATAGGTATCACAACTCCGAAAAATTTATTGATTTATTTATTTAAACTTTATTGCACAAAAGAAGAACTTATCTTATAAAGGCGGACTTAATGCCATGGGGCATTCTCTACCAGTCAACCTTAGGCCAAAGCAGAAAAAAAGTGTGTGAGTCAGCTCCGACGCACGACTGGAGTTTACTCTTCAGGCCAGGCGCGCACCACTTTTTTGTCGCAGAAATAAGCGTACTTATGGGTTTATGAAAATCGTGGTGCGCGCACTCTCATATAAACCCATATCTTGCATTTATGCGACAAAATTATCGTGCGACTAAAATCTTGGTGCGCGCCTGGCCTTAAGAACGTTTATAAAATATATACTCAATACTCAATACGTTTATTGCACATAATGATTATACAGGTGAAAGTAAATAGTTTAAGTATCACATTATGTACCCTGTTGGGCGCTGCAAACAAGAACGAAAAGGTAGGCACACTTTTTGTGCAACCTGAATTCGAGCGCTGCGAGGAATTCGTTTGACCACTGGAATTGAATGTTTAAGCTCACTGATTTTTTCAGAAAAAGGCCTGATCTGACTTGGTTGTGAATTGTTTGCCTGGTGGCGACGTAATTGCGCCAGCACGAATGCCATGGGTTCTACTGATGTGTATATTAAGTCCTTTCTGACCTTTAACCCTTTAACGCGCAAGATATTTTTTTTAATTTTTCTTTTGTTTTGGGCATGAAAATAAGTTAATAGGGTAATTGTAAGCCTAGGAAAAATAAAATAAAAAATGTTGTATGTAAACTTTTTTAGAAAATGTATGTTAAGTATACTTAACATTGTCCAACATTGAACAAACCACCCATGTTGACCATTCTTAACATTGCGCATTATGTGGAAGTTGCGATAGATGACTCATTTATGTTTTCTGTGAGAAAAACATATAATTTTAGCTACATGAAACGAGTAAAAACACTATTTCTTCGAAACAAGACACGTCTTATTTTATATTTTGAACATTGCAAGTTTGTGAAGCCATTATTGCAATAATCGTATCGTTCGTAGGTCGTGAACCCTGGTAAGTGTCCCGTATTATCATATTGGACTGCAGTAGGAGGTCTCGGGACTGCAGCAGTTTTTTGGCACACATTGCCTTGTCCGCGTCCAAAAGTCCAATTCTATTTTTCTTCAGCAGCTGTATTGCTATTTGAATCCGATACTTCTTCAACGCCATTTTCTTTTGTTCTCCGTTATACGGTTCGTTCGCTCTAGCCTTCTTTGACAGTAGTTTTTCCGAGGAGCATTTGTCCTGACGACCCCTAAAGCGGTTGTTTTTTAGTGTCCCAAGACTAAAGATTTCATATTTATTGCGGAGTAGACGTATCAGCTCCAGGGACGTGAATAAAATATCTAAATATACGATAGCTAGCTGGCTGGTTAGTCTGTTAATGAACAGAACCGAAACGTGTCTTCTCCAGCGTATGGAAGGAAGTCATAACCGAGTCCAAATATTCCAGCACGTACAAATAATTTGAATCCCCATTTCTTCGGCTATTTTGGCAGATATTGGCGTCTGCAACCCGCTCTCGTTCCTTTATATGGCACCATCAATTCATCTATGCTAAACCGCCTTTCTTCTTCAAGTTTCAAACAATTTTGTCTAAGTTTTTCCATGAATGGACGTATCTTGAAGTAGAGGTTATTATCGAGATTGCAATTATCCGCGAAATGTAGATGCCTCGTCACGTTTTTAGGTATTTTAAGGGCAAATATCTGCGACCGGTGCGTTGCATGTCTCACGAAGATATGTCTAGGTTCTTCATCTGTGCTCTCTAACAAATTTAGTATTTCTAGAGAAGGTGGTATGGATCGCGGTTCAAAGTTTGCATCAGCATCAGACAGGTTCTGAGTGTTAATATTTTGGTTAGCCTCAATTTTTCGTCAGTATGATTGCTGCTGTCTGAATATTCTGCAATTCTTGGCTCATTTTATTTAACCATGGAGCACGCACCACATCCAGGCAACATGTCAATAAATAAACATGCAATATTAGGCACAAAAACAGCTTTTGGCATATACATACGGAAAATATATTATGTACTCTTTATCATTTATATAACCTTAACTTCGCAATGTTAAAAATACTCAACAATTTAAGCAGAGTGTATATTGTGCATAGATGGACAATGTTGAGAATACTCAACATGCAGTGAAGTAGGTGTGTCTCTCAAAATTTCGCAATGTTGAGAATACTCAACACGCATATTGGGAACCAAATAACGTTAAAGTCTTACACCCAAATTGTTAGAAATATACCAGAACACAAAGCTCATACCCTTAAAAATCAATTGTAAGCGTAATTCAATCGATATTATGGTGATAAATATTTATTACGAATTATTATTTACCTTACTTCCCACAGTCATCGGTTCTTTCGGCACCATTTTGCCGCGAATTGACAAAATATGTGCATCCGGGCAATAAACATTGTCGGTAAAGATTCGTTTGGAAATAAGGAATTATTTAATAACTATAAGTTGTGAATATAGCCGAAATCAACTTGGGAGGATTTTTTTGTTTTGGGCGTTGAGTATACTTAACGTTGCGAGAAAGAGGGTTAAAGAAACGAATCTGGGAGCAATGTGGGCACTGTACGGAATTCTCCAGCGACAGCGACACAGACCTGGAAGCGACATTCTGAGAGGAGCCCGTGCTATTAGGATTCATCAAGTAAACTATTAAAAAACGCAATAGATAAAAACTTACGGCTACGATAACAAATAAAGTATTTAAAAAAACCGCTCCAAGTTTCGGCATACAAATTGCCCCATAAAGTTCCTGGGGGAAGCGGTGGTTTATAATTGCACATATAACTAGATAGTACTCATGCACTGATAGCAATCACACTCGTAACATGATAGAGATTCACGCAAAATATTAGCAAAAACTTGAAAACAAAAACACATTTCTCAGCTGTTGTAGATTGACAACTGTCAGTCAAGCTGCCCGATGCGCACTTGCGCAGCAACGCGCCGTGTAGGCCGCCGGCCGCCGCCGCAGTCTCCGCGGAGAAATTATGAATATGTTTCTTGTCTATGTTATTTGTTAAGCCTCTTGTGGTAATTTAAAATAAATAAATGGCAGAGAACAATTAATATTAATTTTATCTAACGAAAGCCATGTTTTCCCGTTGCTAAGTACATTTAAAATACATTTCATGAAATAAACATCTCTGTGAAGGTCATTTTATATAGGGATCTTAGTCTATAACGCTTAACGTAACGCATAACCTGCTAAATTAAGAAGTCGTATTTTTACCCCGATCGTATACTGAGATACGACTTTTTAAATTAGCACGGCAGATACTTTCGATTTTATACCCCATAATTTTCATACCCCGGGCTTATATACGAAAATCGATTCTTAAGGAGTAAACTCCAATAAACTCCAATAAACTCCAAAAATTGTATCTAAACAACATAATTACATATAATTAAAATACTCATAATAGGTACATACATATTGATAATACACACATACATATAGGTATATAAATAGATACATACATAAATATATACGACGATGAAACAAACCAAGCAGATATACTATGAGACTTCAGTTCTGCCAGCAAAGAAACTCCGCACGGCCCTTTTAAATGCCAACTTACTTGGGGCCTGTTTGATTGTGAGAGGAAGACCGTTCCAGAGGCGAGCCACTTGCAAGGAGAAAGAATTAGACATGAAACCAGTACGGTGAAGAGGAATAGAAAGGGCTAGATTGCCGGAAGAGCGAAAATTACGGTTACGAGTGGATTCAACATAGCAGAAAAAGGTTTTGAGGTATTAAGGAGCTTGTGGATCATTGAGTATTGAAAAGAGAGTGCAGAGCATAAGAATATTGCATCATTAGCGGATGGGAAACCAGCCAAGCTGAGAGCGGTAAGATGAAACGTGATCAAATTTACGGAGACAGAAAATAAAACGAATACAATTATTAAGAAGTCGATCCAAAATTGTTTCCCATCTAGCTGTAACGTTTCACAAAATTATCATTTTTGAAAGCATTTTTCTCCCGAAACCCGTAATATTTTCAGGGTTTTATAAACATCGTTTTAAAGAACCCATTAAGGTTAGATTTGTTTTATAATTATTCGGAAATAGTCTTGGAATTAAATGGCTTTCGGACAAATGAAAAGGAGAAACGGTTACAAGTGGGAAACAAAAATTCGGACTTAAGAAACCTTAATTCCTTTAAAAAAGTATATATTGATATTTTCAACCAATTTTTTCCCCGAGTTCTAGGTAGTAACATTGCTGTTTCATGCTTTTATTGCGCGCAGTCAAAAATGAGTTGATAAAACTTGTTTGATCATAGAGAAAAATGTCTAAAACAATCAGCATTTTAAAAGGCCTCTTACGATAGGTAACCGGAATAATACTTACGAGTACGACCTTCGCTCTCCTCGACCCTAGCTTCAACTTGTACCAGGAACTCTAAAATATCCTTAATATTCAGGTCATCCAGGTCATCGTTGTCCAGTGATGCTGTTTCTGGGGATCTAGTAACCAACATAAACATTACAAGGATCAAATTTTAGATATTCTAAATGTAAGACATATTATTTTGTTTCATGTAAGTAGAGTTATAGGTACCTCCTTGTAAAACTGTCTTTGGGTAGCTATCTTGTAATTTAATTTGCATACCGTCCACGGTTAATCATGTAAACCTACCAATAATTGTATAAGACCTATGTACCTATGTATAATGGTAATGTTTAGTGCAAAGAAATGATTATCTTCTCTTTGAATGGCGAGGCTCAGTCTTTGAGCGAAAAATGGAAGGGACCGGGAAGCGAAACTGGTAAATTTGGATTTCCGGTCCAGCACGTTAACCATTTCGCCACCCTAACTCCCAAGCAACCTATCAATTTTTTCCTTATGCTTTCTGTGTCGATCTTTACATTGTTTATTTGAAAGGCTTTACACGTGCGGCGTGAAACCTGTTAAGGGGAAAAATAAACTACGACGGTGGCAAACAAGCATGCGGCCCGCCTGATGTTAGTTACCGCCTCCTATGGACGCTTGCGACGCCAGGAGCATCACACGCGCGTTGCCGACCCTTTAAGAACCTATTTACTCCCCTCTTGAAGAACCGCATACTGTAGCCCCCGGGGAAAACCTCGGCAGGAAAAATGTACTATTCATACCTTTCATGCTTATGTCCGAGCTTCTTCTGGTAATCTTTCAGCACTTGGGGGTTACTGATGTAGACAAGTCGGGGGCGGAGTGGGTTGTCAGACTTGAAACGCTGAGGACCACAAGAAAATAGAAAACGAATCAACTTAAGAGGCCTTACTCCTCTTTTTTTATAAATGATAAATAAACGTATACTGATAATTTCAATCAACTTGAAGTAAATATTTTACCCTTAGTTCTAGAAAGTAACATTGCTATTGTATCCTTTTATACCATGCAGTCGAAAACTAATTGAAAAAAAAAACCGTTTACTACGTGAATTTTGTCAATTTCGAGAAGTTTTTGAAACAAAAATTATCAATGAAAAATTGTAACTGTAGGTTTCAAATATTATACAATAATTAATCGCAATGGCCCTGCTCTAAGTAGTAACATTGTATATGTTAAGAAACATGTTCGATCATAGAGAAAACAAATCCAAAACAATCAGCATTTTTGAACGAAATCCCTAAAAACATCAAATGTTGTCATTTTTATAATAAGACTGAAAAGTCTTATTGTATTGAAATACAATTTTTAGTCTTTTATAAGAGGACTAACGTCTTCTTCTGCCTCTGGCTCGGAGTCGAATTGTCTGAAGCCGAAGTAGTCCAAGTCAATACGGTCATCTGCAAAATAACAATAAATTTAGGATGACTCCTTTTTAGGGTTCCGTAGTCAACTAGGAAACCTTATAGTTTCGCCATGTCCGTCTGTCCGTCTGTCCGTCCGTCCGCGGCTTAGCTCCATGACCATTAGTACTAGAAAGCTGAAATTTGGTATGAGTATGTGTATGTATGACGCCGACAAAACGGTAAAACAAAACTAAAAAAAAAAAAATTTTCGGGTACCTCCCGAACACCTAAAGTGGGGGTGATTTTTTTTTTCGTTTCAACACTAGTGTGTGGGGTATCGTTGAATAGGTATTTTACACATATTAGTTAACTGCCATACTGCATTAAAAGATTCCGCTCAATCTGGCGCGAATAATCGATAACTTCCAGAAGGTAATAAGTAAATACAGTTACTTTGGCGTTTACGACCTTTTTGAAATCTTTCTCGTACCTAATTAAATATTGTGAAGGATGGGCAACTACGGAACCGTACACTGAGCGTGGCCCGACATGCTCTTGGCCGGTTTTTTTTAATTATTGTCGTTCGAGAATTTCAAGTTAAAAAGTCGAAGTGTCACGAAACCTACTATCAACCGACTTCGAAATGGAGGTTCTCTATTCGGTTGTATTAACATTTATTTATCGTATGGCATTTCAGTCACTGGATATACATAGGTACAATTAATTAAACTTAAAATTTAATTATTAACATTGAAATATATTATTTTAATGGCTGAACGCTACGATGTTGTGTGAAAAAGTGATACTGAAACAAAAGAAGGTTGCTTTTCAGGCGAGGCGCCTGGAATGTTGGGTGAAATATAAATATCATCAAATACTCCCTTCAGTGTCGAGTGTTGACCTTACCCATCGCACCCGAAACGTGAGAGTGAGACTTCCAAGCCGATGGAATGCGAAACGAGAGTGATTGTGTTTCTCCTACACAGTCTCTCCAATGATAATAACTCATGTAGGTAGTATACGCAGCTATACAGCCTTTGACCGCAACATTCAGATCACAGGAGTTTTTAAGCTTCAGAATAAAAAAAAAATGCGCCATATTCCCAAACGCTTCCCACGTTCTCAGCTGTCAATCTCATTCAGTTTAGAGTTTAGAGTTTAAAAGTACAATGACGCCTGAGAAAACAGAACCTATATGAAACTTTGAACCGGGTATAGGGCGGGAGATTATAATTATAAGGAACTTATTGTTAGTAAAGGTTTACAACTTTACAAGGAAGCAAACATTTTAAAAATTAACGGTTCAAGCAGGGTTGCAACCTGCTTCTCCAAAGGAATGTAGAAGCAACTGGTTGAAAAATTCAATGGTTCGCGCATCAGGTTCGGTGGTCCAATTGGTAGGACGCCCGTGTTGGCCTGGAAAGCCGTTGGTGACGCAGGTTCGAATCCTGCCTGAACCGTTAATTTTTTCAATTTTTCGCTTCATTGCAAACATTTGGTTTACGTTAGCAGACGCCTTTTTCGCAACGGGGTAGGCAGAGACCACATCTTTCCACCTGCTACGGACCTGACATACATCTTTCGCTTCATCAACATTCATTAATCTCCTCGTGCATGCTTGTCGGTTTAAAGTACTCTTGACTTACTGCTTGAATAAAAAACATTAATATTTTATAGCATAGGTATATCTGGATTATGCGATATTTATGCCGTTTTTGTTTCTACCTAGTCGCGATTCTACACAATATGAATTCCACACAACTGAAGTTTATCACATGCGGTCATTATTTCTAAGCTAAATTTACCATCTTGTTTATGTTTCCTCAACTTGGAGACAGCAGCAGCGAGCTTGGACAACGAGGTTACCTCCGCGCTGGACTCCGACCGGCTTTCTGAAGTCGACGATAGGATCCCGGGGACGGAGACTGGATGAGACAGATATCATTACAATACACATTGTCCCTGGCCTGGCCGCGGGATCCACTAAGATCACCTGTCCCGATCACCCGGTGAGCCATTTTTTTCTAATTTTAGATATTTTGGGTATTTTCTACTCAGAATCACGAGCTTTTTCGATCTAATTAGAAGAAAAAAGTGTCCCAATGTTTTTTGTTCCATTCCGTTACTATTTCCATATAACCTACTACAGCGCTGCGGTAACGGAATGGAAAAACAAAAAATGTAATTATATTTTGGGACAGTTTTTTTCCCCTAATTAGGTCAAAAGAGCTCATGAGATTCTGAGTAGAAAATACCCAAAATATCGTATTGGACGTCAACTTTTCATTTATATAAAAACAACTGTTTATCTATCTATCTATTCTATATAAATAAAAATGAATTGCTGTTCGTTACTCTCGCTAAAACTCGAGAACGGCTGAACCGATTTGACTAATTTTGGTCTTGAAATATTCGTGAAAGTCCAGGGAAGGTTAAAACGGTGGGAAAATATGGAAAAAATGAGAGGAAAATAGTAAAAACGACAATTTTCTTTTCCCATACAAATACAAACTGTTCTTACCCGTCAAACATATGACGTTTGTCCCGTCGGTTCGGTATTTTTGCAATAATTACATGTAGATCTAGATTAAATAAGGGTTTGGAATCGACAACATATATGCATAATAGTCAGATTATCGCGTATTTATATTTTAAACATGCAAAATATTGACAATACTATAATGACACATGGTTGTTGTATTCGGTGCGTTCAGAAATATACTTGAAAGAGTAAAGTTTGGTTTACACGATCTAAATCAGTATAAGAATAAACGAAAAATGACAAATAAAAAAAAAAACTGAAACTGTTAACCATGCCGAGGAGAAAACGACCTAACATACAGTCCGACCAAAAAGAGTAGAAATTAAAAAGTGGCAATACTGTAATCGTTCCTTTCTAATTCTAATCGATCTAAGAAAAAGGGGACGACACTACAGTATTGCCAGTTTTTATTTCTACTCTTTTTGATCGGACTGTAGTCGTCGGTAAAAAATAAAGTCCGCCATCTTGGATTTCAAAATGGATGTCATTTTCATAATAGGAACCCCGAGCAACCTTGGAGATGACACCCATATCGATATTTAAGAAAAAATAATGTCCGCCATGTTGGATTTCAAAATGGATGTCATTTTCGCACATTGGATCGACCGACGACTACAGTCCGATCAAAAAGAGTAGAAATAAAAACTGGCAATACTGTAGTGTCGTCCCCTTTTTCTTAGATCGATTAGAATTAGAAAGGAACGATTACAGTATTGCCACTTTTTAATTTCTACTCTTTTTGGTCGGACTGTATGTTAGGTCGTTTTCTTGGAGATGACACTCATATCAATTTTTAAGAAAAAATAATGTCCGCCATCTTGGATTTAAAAAAGGATGTCATTTTAATTTCTACTCTTTTTGGTCGGACTGTATGTTAGGTCGTTTTCTTGGAGATGACACTCATATCAATTGTTTTTTTTCCTCGGGGTGCCGATTACGAAAATGACATTCATTTTGAAATCCAAGATGGCGGACATGATTTTTTCTTAAAAATTGATATGAGTGTCATCTCCAAGGTTCCTCGGGGTTCCAATTACGAAAATGACATCCATTTTGAAATCCAAGATGACGGACATTGTTTTTTCTTTAAAATCGATATGGGTGTCATCTCCAAGGTTCCTCGGGGTGCCGATTACGAAAATGACATCCATTTTGAAATCCAACATGGCGGACATTATTTTTTCTTAAATATCGATATGGGTGTCATCTCCAAGGTTGCTCGGGGTTCCTATTATGAAAATGACATCCATTTTGAAATCCAAGATGGCGGACATTATTTTTTACCGACGACTACAGTCCGATCAAAAAGAGTAGAAATAAAAACTGGCAAAAAATATCGATATGGGTGTCATCTCCAAGGTTGCTCGGGGTTCCTATTATGAAAATGACATCCATTTTGAAATCCACGATGGCGGACATTATTTTTTCCTAAAATCAATATGGGTGTCATCTCCAAGGTTCCTCGGGGTGCCGATTACGAAAATGACATTCATTTTGAAATCCAAGATGGCGGACATGATTTTTTCTTAAAAATTGATATGAGTGTCATCTCCAAGGTTCCTCGGGGTTCCAATTACGAAAATGACATCCATTTTGAAATCCAAGATGACGGACATTGTTTTTTCTTTAAAATCGATATGGGTGTCATCTCCAAGGTTCCTCGGGGTGCCGATTACGAAAATGACATCCTTTTTTAAATCCAAGATGGCGGACATTATTTTTTCTTAAATATCGATATGGGTGTCATTTGCAAGGTTGCTCGGGGTTCCTATTATGAAAATGACATCCATTTTGAAATCCAAGATGGCGGACGTCACTATTTGGAATGGGTGTCGATATGTGTAGCAGTGATATCAACCATCTTTAATTCTAAAATGGGCTTATTTTTTTTAGTTGTACAACATAGGGTGACTATTCAATGTTCTTATTAAGTTCTGAAAATTATTCAGATGATGATGATGGCATTGTTGAGACGAATTTCGGTTTTAATAACAGTTGTAGTTTCAATCTTTTTTGTTCATTAGCCCTATTAATTCGTATTATTCGGTTCAAATTGTGACCGCACTTGATTGAAAACTTGAGCGTATCAGTGGTTATTGTGAAACATTCGTCGTATCTCAACAATTTATTTGTGCAACTAGGACAGGTACTTTTGTTGTTCTGCCGTTCTATCCACTTTTTACAAAAGGGACAATGCATTGTTAAAAATCAATTATAAGTTTTGAAAAATAGTTGTGAAATATAAATTATATGTTCTTGGAAAGTTCGGTGACAGTGACACTGACAGTCAGTGTTGCCAGGTTACTATACTACTATTACGTTTAGTAATGTGGCGCAGTCGATACAGACCGAAAAAAAGAAGGCTGGTACCTTATTTGTTAACATAAGTGTCTATAATCTAATATAATGTGACATGCAAAATAATTATGAACATTATGCTGGACATGTACACATGCACGCACACGTGCGTGATTTGCTCACTCTTTTCGCATACTATGGAGCCGATACTTAGACTACTGATTATGCCATTATAAAGTTACCGACTCTGAAATACATATGGTTTATATTAAAAGGTAAGTGATACGAAGTTCACCGGGTCATCTAGTTATGTTATAAAAGTTGATGTAGACTTTTGTAAACGCTTTACAATTAGGTAAATTTAATAATATAATAATGCCTAATAACTTACCCAGAAAGCTTAACAATATATAATTCATATTTTCACAGTCGCATGGTTCGGTGTGTGAATATTTTATTTGCTTTCCTTATCGGAAATTGAATTACATTTGATATGTTTATATACTAACAAAAATATTTTATGTACCTGTTTATATACTAGCAAATCTATACGGTTTCCAAAATCATCGAGTTCTGAAGAGCTGGCTCAGTTATTTTTCAAAATGGCTCTAGGTACTTAATACCTTTTGTGGTAACCTATCGCAACTTCGAAACATTGTTTACCCGCTGTATCGTTTCGCCGAATTTTCATTTGCCCGAAAGCAATTTTTCCTGAAACCCATAATATTTTCAGAATTTTATAAACATATATTTAAAGAACCCATTAGGTTAGGTTAGGTTTGTTTTATAATTATTTTGAAATATTAATAGTTTTGGAATAAATAGCTTTCGGGCAAATGAATATTCGGCGAAACGTTACAGCAGGAAACAAAAATTCGGGATTATGATAGGCAACCATCTTTTGTTTTACATTTTCAGTAAGTGAGCCATTATGAAACGAATCGAAAAACTTACACGTCAAAAAAATACGATAAAATTATATTACCCGCTCACAAAATATCAAGAGAATCGGTTGAGACATGTGGCTTGCTGGCGAGAACAGAATTCCGGACAAACGGACATCCAAACATAAGGAATTTCAAAAGAATTTTTGTTTCGTGGAAAAACATCAAAGTTTTTCTTTTTAGGGTTCCGTACCCAAAGGATGAAAACGGGACCCTACAACTAAGCCTCCACTGTTTGTCCGTCTGTCACCAGGCTGTATCTCATGAACCGAGCTATAACAAATACTAAACACAGAATAAATCCGGACAAACGGACATCCAAACATCCGGAAATTCGCAAGAGGGACGCTTCGATCTCTCTGTTCTGTCAATAATTCAAAGTTTCATAATTAAAATAATCATTTAAATAAAAAAAAATATTGTAGGACAAATCGTGAAATTGGGCTTACCACGGTCCGGTCAGTAGAAGCAACTTTACCAACTCACCAAATTTTATTGAAATCTGAGAAAAAAAATCGACATCAAAATAAAAATACGCCCATACTTCTAAATCAAGTCAAATAAAAAGAAATAGGGTTTACCCTTGAAATTTCGACAAACGTTTAATCGAATTTCAGTTCAAAGTCAACGGTACGCATTTTTTCATTTGATCGAATATTCATTACATCGAACAATTAAATGGTGTATTTTTATAACACCGATTTTTAATCTGTAAAAATATTATTTATTATATACTTTATTTCGCAGTTCTTTATTTCATATTTTATTATTTTGTTTTAAATTGTACATTGTAGAAAATCATTTCAGTATTTATCATTCTACAACTGCAATGAATTATGTGAGGAACTAAACGCAATGCGCTCGCGGACGGATGTGGGTAGATATTATGTTTTATGTGTGTACCCTGTTGTTTACCTATGTCTGCTAGCCGTCTCGTTTTTGGGGTCATAAAAAAAACCCTAACCTAACCTAACCAACCTATGGCTGCGAGCCGTTTCGTTTTTGGGGTCATTAAAAAAACCCTAACCTAACCTAACCAACCTATGTCTGCGAGCCGTTTCGTATTTGGGGTCATAAAAAAAATAACCCTAACCTAACCTGACCAACCTATGTCTGCGAGCCGTTTCGTTTTTGGGGTCATAACAAAAAATAACCCTAACCTAACCTAACCAACCTATGGCTGCGAGCCGTTTCGTTTTTGGAGTCATAAAAAAATAACCCTAACCTAACCTAACCAACCTATGTCTGCGAGCCGTTTCGTTTTAGGGGTCATGGAAATGAATGAGTTGTATATAATAATACGTCGATGAAATAATATAGATTATTTGATGTTCTGTCTTTAAAATAATCTATTAAATGTAATTTTAAGCATTTAAAATTCCTTATAACATTGCTCTAATAATTGTTATAATATGTAATGAATAGTCGATGAAGCCATAATACTCCAAGAGATAATATTTATACTGAATATTCTATGAATCGTATTCGATGAAATGAAATTCGATGAAAAGTTTTTCGAGATTTCAAGGGGCACCCGTCTTTGACAT